>CM072235.1:50675831-50770831 GCA_036851935.1 Coregonus suidteri | reverse complement strand
TGCTGTGAGCTAGAGGAAGTAGACCAAACGAGGCCAGTTTGCTAGTTTCCTGCCAGACCCACTGCTCTGTTTGTGTGTTCTGTAATAGCCTCATAGAGCAACATGACATTATAGAATTATGTTCAGGTCAGTGGACGCTGGATTCATGTAGACTAGGAGAGGGGGAGGAGTGAGGAGGGGTGGACTTGACGTATCCTTGGCATGGCTGTTCAGATCATTGTGATGGGGTAAGGAGGGGAGAGGGGAGAGGGGGAGGAGAGGAGGGGTAAGAACTATGATGCTGAGTTATGACCCTGATAGACATGGGCTCATTATTAGTCCTTGTTTGTCTGGATGAACCCTTAGACTCTGATCTGTAATAGGATCTTGAAATCTGGTCTGGAATCTGTGGTCTCCTCTCTGGCGCACAGGATCCAAGTGGTTCAGACAGCTGCTCAGAAGCAGATCACTGATCATAGATAGCATTAGCCCCTCTGTCCTGTCTCCGTCTCTGTCTCTGTCTCTCTCTCTGTCTCTCTGTCTCTGTCTCTCTCTGTCTCTCTGTCTCTCTCTGTCTCTGTCTCTGTCTCTGTCTCTGTCTCTGTCCAGACTAAGTCAGCAGCTACTCTTCCTGGGGTTTATTATGGATCCCCATTAGTTCCTGCCAAGGCAGCAGCTACTCTTCCTGTGGTTTATTATGGATCCCCATTCGTTCCTGCCAAGCAGCAGCAGTTTATTATGGATCCCCTAGTTCCCTGCCAAGGCAGCAGCTCCTGGGGTTTATTATGGATCCCCATTAGTTCCTGCCCAAGGCAGCAGCTACTCTTCCTGTGGTTTATTATGGATCCCCATTAGTTCCTGCCAAGGCAGCAGCTACTCTTCCTGGGGTTTATTATGGATCCCCATTAGTTCCTGCCAAGGCAGCAGCTACTCTTCCTGGGGTTTATTATGGATGCCAAGGCAGCAGCCCCATTAGTTCCTGCCAAGGCAGCAGCTACTCTTCCTGGGGTTTATTATGGATCCCCATTAGTTCCTGCCAAGGCAGCAGCTACTCTTCCTGGGGTTTATTATGGATCCCCATTAGTTCCTGCCAAGGCAGCAGCTACTCTTCCTGGGGTTTATTATGGATCCCCATTAGTTCCTGCCAAGGCAGCTACTCTTCCAGATCCCCATTAGCTAGCAGCTACTCTGGGGTTTATTATGGATCCCCATTAGTTCCTGCCAAGGCAGCAGCTACTCTTCCTGGGGTCCAGCAACATTATATTTTTAGTCATTTAGCAGACGCTCTTATCCAGAGCGACTTACAGGAGCAATTAGGGTTAAGTGCCTTGCTCAAGGGCACATCGACAGATTTTTCACCTAGTCGGCTCGGGGATTAGAACCAGCGACCTTTCGGTTACTGGCACAACGCTCTTACCCACTAAGCTACTGCCGCCCACATAAGGCAGTTACATACAGTATAAAATATTACATGACATTATATTTCATAACACTTTTCACAACACATTTAGTGTGTTCCCTCAGGCCTCTACTCCACTACCACATATTTACAATACAACATCCATGTGTACGTGTGTATAGTGCGTATGTTATCGTGTGTCTGTGCCTGTGTGTGTGTCTCTTCACAGTCCCCGCTGTTCCATAAGGTGGATTTGTATCTGTTTTTTTAATCTAATTTTACTGCTTGCATCAGTTACCTGATGTGGAATAGAGTTCCATGTATTCATGGCTCTATGTAGTACTGTGCTCCTCCCATAGTCTGTTCTGGACTTGGGGACTGTGAAGAGACCTCTGGTGGCATGTCTTGTGGGGTATGCATGGGTGTCCGAGCTGTGTGCCAGTAGTTCAAACAGACAGCTTGGTGCATTCAACATGTCAATACCTCTCACAAATACAAGTAGTGATGAAGTCAATCTCTCCTCCACTTTGAGCCAGGAGAGATTGACATGTATATCATTAATGTTAGCTCTCTGTGTACATCCAAGGGCCAGCCATGCTGCCCTGTTCTGAGCCAATAGCAAATTTCCTAAGTCCCTCTTTGTGGCACCTGACCATACGACTGAACAGTAGTCCAGGTGCGATAAAACTAGGGCCTGTAGGACCTGCCTTGTTGATAGTGTTGTTAAGAAGGCAGAGCAGCGCTTTATTATGGACATACATCTCCCCATCTTAGCTACTGTTGTATCAATATGTTTTGACCATGACAGTTTACAATCCAGGGTTATTCCAAGCAGTTTAGTCACCTCAACTTGCTCAATTTCCACATTATTTTTTACAAGATTTAGTTGAGGTTTATGGGTTAGTTAATGATTTGTACCAAATACAGTGCTTTTAGTTTTTGAAAAAAAAAAAAGTTTTTAGTTTTTTAAATATTTGTGAGTGCTGAAGGTGCATAAAGATGGAGGAATTCAGTTATGATGTCATAGTTTGAGCACTGTCCACAGAGTTTTTAAACTACGGCGTGCGACATTGTTCAATGTGCCAGGAAATCAGCACAATCTACTTTTTTGTTTCTTCACATTGCCGCCGTCTTGGAGCTAGATTTGGGATCATGTATACTGTGCTAATGCTAATGCTAATGCTAATGCTAATGCTAATGCCAATACAATAGAAGAGTAACATAGAGCAGGGTAGAATACGGAGAACTAAGCAAACGAGGCGTTTGTGGTAAGAACATGGGGGCTGCCATCTTTAAGCACTTTGACCCTCGGGCTCTGATCTGTAATATGGTCATGCTCTGGAATCACTGATCTGGAATCACTGATCTGGAATCATTGGTCTAGAATCATTGGTCTGGAATCATTGATCTGGAATCACTTGTCTGGAATTACTGGTCTAGAATCATTGGTCTGGAATCAGTGGTCTGGAATCATTGATCTGGAATCACTTGTCTGGAATTATTGATCTGGAATCACTGGTCTGGAATCATTGGTCTAGAATCATTGGTCTGGAATCATTGATCTGGAATCACTTGTCTGGAATTATTGATCTGGAATCACTGGTCTGGAATCATTGGTCTAGAATCATTGGTCTGGAATCATTGATCTGGAATCACTTGTCTGGAATTATTGATCTGGAATCACTGGTCTGGAATCATTGGTCTAGAATCATTGGTCTGGAATCATTGATCTGGAATCACTTGTCTGGAATTATTGATCTGGAATCACTGGTCTGGAATCATTGGTCTAGAATCATTGGTCTGGAATCATTTATCTGGAATCACTTGTCTGGAATTATTGATCTGGAATCACTGATCTGGAATCATTGGTCTGGAATCATTGATCTGGAATCATTGATCTGGAATTATTGATCTGGAATCACTGATCTGGAATCATTGGTCTGGAATCATTGATCTGGAATCACTTGTCTGGAATTACTGGTCTAGAATCACTGGTCTGGAATCAGTGGTCTGGAATCACTTGTCTGGAATTACTGGTCTAGAATCAGTGGTCTGGAATCATTGATCTGGAATCATTGATCTGGAATCACTTGTCTGGAATCATTGATCTGGAATCACTTGTCTGGAATTACTGGTCTAGAATCACTGGTCTCTTCTCTGTCTGACATGATCACAATGATTTCCTTGTACCGTTCCTGTTCCTAGCTAGCAACAGATGACAGATCACTGATCATAGATAGCACTAGCCCCAACAGATGACAGATCACTGATCATAGATAGCATTAGCCCCAATAGATGACAGATCACTGATCATAGATAGCATTAGCCCCAACAGATGACAGATCACTGATCATAGATAGCTTTAGCCCTTGTACAAGCTTTCTAGTCTTTGCCACGGAAGAAACAGGTGGTATGAACAATGCAAAACTTCCAAAAATATCAAGGCACTTTGACTCTCATGTATAAAAAGAATGTATTTTTTGTAACTTGGCTGATGTATGGTTTCATTATAGCTGTAGCCTTATTGTGTCTTTGAATTGTGAACTGTGTTGTTGACAGACAGAGTAGAGGGCAGAACTGTGCTGTTGACAGACAGAGTAGAGGGCAGAACTGTGTTGTTGACAGACAGAGTAGAGGGCAGAACTGTGCTGTTGACAGACAGAGTAGAGGGTGTGTTGTTGACAGACAGAGTAGAGGGCAGAACTGTGTTGTTGACAGACAGAGTAGAGGGCAGAACTGTGTTGTTGACAGACAGAGTAGAGGGTGTGTTGTTGACAGACAGAGTAGAGGGCAGAACTGTGTTGTTGACAGACAGTAGAGGGCAGAACTGTGCTGTTGACAGACAGAGTAGAGGGCAGAACTGTGTTGTTGACAGACAGAGTAGAGGGCAGAACTGTGCTGTTGACAGACAGTAGAGGGTGTGTTGTTGACAGACAGTAGAGGGCAGAACTGTGTTGTTGACAGCAGAGTAGAGGGCAGAACTGTGCTGTGGACAGACAGTAGAGGGTGTGTTGTTGACAGACAGTAGAGGGCAGAACTGTGCTGTGGACAGACAGTAGAGGGTGTGCTGTTGACAGACAGAGTAGAGGGCAGAACTGTGTTGTTGACAGACAGAGTAGAGGGCAGAACTGTGCTGTTGACAGACAGTAGAGGGTGTGTTGTTGACAGACAGTAGAGGGCAGAACTGTGCTGTGGACAGACAGTAGAGGGTGTGCTGTTGACAGACAGAGTAGAGGGCAGAACTGTGTTGTTGACAGACAGAGTAGAGGGCAGAACTGTGTTGTTGACAGACAGAGTAGAGGGCAGAACTGTGCTGTTGACAGACAGAGTAGAGGGTGTGTTGTTGACAGACAGAGTAGAGGGCAGAACTGTGTTGTTGACAGACAGAGTAGAGGGCAGAACTGTGCTGTTGACAGACAGAGTAGAGGGCAGAACTGTGTTGTTGACAGACAGAGTAGAGGGCAGAACTGTGTTGTTGACAGACAGAGTAGAGGGCAGAACTGTGCTGTTGACAGACAGAGTAGAGGGCAGAACTGTGTTGTTGACAGACAGAGTAGAGGGCAGAACTGTGCTGTTGACAGACAGAGTAGAGGGTTTGCTGTTGACAGACAGAGTAGAGGGTGTGTTGTTGACAGACAGTAGAGGGTGTGCTTTTGACAGACAGAGTAGAGGGTGTGTTGTTGACAGACAGTAGAGGGTGTGCTGTTGACAGACAGTAGAGGGTGTGCTGTTGACAGACAGAGTAGAGGGTGTGCTGTTGACAGACAGTAGAGGGCAGAACTGTGTTGTTGACAGACAGAGTAGAGGGTGTGTTGTTGACAGACAGAGTAGAGGGTGTGCTGTTGACAGACAGTAGAGGGTGTGTTGTTGACAGACAGAGTAGAGGGTTTACTGTTGACAGACAGTAGAGGGTGTGCTGTTGACAGACAGTAGAGGGTGTGCTGTTGACAGACAGAGTAGAGGGTTTGCTGTTGACAGACAGTAGAGGGTGTGCTGTTGACAGACAGTAGAGAGTGGTGTTGCTGTTGACAGACAGTAGAGGGTGTGCTGTTGACAGACAGTAGAGGGTGTGCTGTTGACAGACAGAGTAGAGGGGTGTGCTGTTGACAGACAGTAGAGGGTGTGCTGTTGACAGACAGAGTAGAGGGTGTGCTGTTGACAGACAGAGTAGAGGGTGTGCTGTTGACAGACAGAGTAGAGGGTGTGCTGTTGACAGACAGAGTAGAGGGTGTGCTGTTGACAGACAGTAGAGGGTGTGCTGTTGACAGACAGTAGAGGGTGTGCTGTTGACAGACAGTAGAGGGTGTGTTGTTGACAGACAGTAGAGGGTGTGTTGTTGACAGACAGTAGAGGGTGTGCTGTTGACAGACAGTAGAGGGTGTGCTGTTGACAGACAGTAGAGGGTGTGCTGTTCCCTTTCAGATCCACATGGACAGTGATGGAGTAGAAGACACCAGGTTGATAGAGCTGGACGAGTCCCATCGCAGTGAACACACTGTCTACATCAATCCTCCTGAACTAAGACCGTTGGCACAGGGAGAGGAGCATCCACTCTGCTATAGGTACTGTACACAGACACACACACACACACACACACACACACACACACAGACACACACACACACACACACACAGACACACACACACACACACACACACACACACACACACACACACACACACACACACACACACACACACACACACACACACACACACACACACACACAGACACACAGACACACACACACACACACACACACACACAGACACACACACACACACACACACACACACACACACAGACACACACACACACACACACGCACACACAGAGCTCCAGCTAAGCTAAACACACACACATATACAGTGGGGGAAAAAAATATTTAGTCAGCCACCAATTGTGCAAGTTCTCCCACTTAAAAAGATGAGAGAGGCCTGTAATTTTCATCATAGGTACACGTCAACTATGACAGACAAATTGAGGGGAAAAAATCCAGAAAATCACATTGTAGATTTTTTTAATGAATTTATTTGCAAATCATGGTGGAAAATAAGTATTTGGTCACCTACAAACAAGCAAGATTTCTGTCTCTCACAGACCTGTAACTTCTTCTTTAAGAGGCTCCTCTGTCCTCCACTCGTTACCTGTATTAATGGCACCTGTTTGAACTTGTTATCAGTATAAAAGACACCTGTCCACAACCTCAAACAGTCACACTCCAAACTCCACTATGGCCAAGACCAAAGAGCTGTCAAAGGACACCAGAAACAAAATTGTAGACCTGCACCAGGCTGGGAAGACTGAATCTGCAATAGGTAAGCAGCTTGGTTTGAAGAAATCAACTGTGGGAGCAATTATTAGGAAATGGAAGACATACAAGACCACTGATAATCTCCCTCGATCTGGGGCTCCACACAAGATCTCACTCCGTGGGGTCAAAATGATCACAAGAACGGTGAGCAAAAATCCCAGAACCACACAGGGGGACCTAGTGAATGACCTGCAGAGAGCTGTGACCAAAGTAACAAAGCCTACCATCAGTAACACACTACGCCGCCAGGGACTCAAATCCTGCAGTGCCAGACGTGTCCCCCTGCTTAAGCCAGTACATGTCCAGGCCCGTCTGAAGTTTGCTAGAGGGCATTTGGATGATCCAGAAGAGGATTGGGAGAATGTCATATGGTCAGATGAAACCAAAATATAACTTTTTGGTAAAAACTCAACTCGTCGTGTTTGGAGGACAAAGAATGCTGAGTTGCATCCAAAGAACACCATACCTACTGTGAAGCATGGGGGTGGAAACATCATGCTTTGGGGCTGTTTTTCTGCAAAGGGACCAGGACGACTGATCCGTGTAAAGGAAAGAATGAATGGGGCCATGTATCGTGAGATTTTGAGTGAAAACCTCCTTCCATCAGCAAGGGCATTGAAGATGAAACGTGGCTGGGTCTTTCAGCATGACAATGATCCCAAACACACCGCCCAGGCAACGAAGGAGTGGCTTCGTAAGAAGCATTTCAAGGTCCTGGAGTGGCCTAGCCAGTCTCCAGATCTCAACCCCATAGAAAATCTTTGGAGGGAGTTGAAAGTCCGTGCTGCCCAGCGACAGCCCCAAACATCACTGCTCTAGAGGAGATCTGCATGGAGGAATGGGCCAAAATACCAGCAACAGTGTGTGAAAACCTTGTGAAGACTTACAGAAAAAATTTTGACCTGTGTCATTGCCAACAAAGGGTATATAACAAAGTATTGAGAAACTTTTGTTATTGACCAAATACTTATTTTCCACCATAATTTTGCAAATAAATTCATTAAAAATCCTACAATGTGATTTTCTGGATTTCTTTTTCTCATTTTGTCTGTCATAGTTGACGTGTACCTATGATGAAAATTACAGGCCTCTCTCATCTTTTTAAGTGGGAGAACTTGCACAATTGGTGGCTGACTAAATACTTTTTCCCCCCACTGTATGTACAGTTGAAGTCGGAAGTTTACATACACCTTAGCCAAATACATTTAAACTCAGTTTTTTCACAATTCCTGACATTTAATCGTAGTAAAAATTCCCTGTTTTAACTCAGTTAGGATCACCACTTTATTTTAAGAATGTGAAGTGTCAGAATAATAGTAGAGAGAATGATTTATTTCAGCTTTTATTTCTTTCATCACATTCCCAGGGGGTCAGAAGTTTACATACACTCAATTAGTATTTGGTAGTGTAGTATCTGAGGAATTATGACGTTTTCAAATGGAACCTGAGAGGAGGGTTTATTCAGCTTAGAGGGAGCATCTGGGGAGTAGTTTTTAGGGGGACACCCCATAGAACAGAGGAAGTCTGTTGTGTGGAGACAGGGGATTGGTCTGTATGGGAAACCACCCACAGCAGGGTAAAGATTATAAATACTAGGTTGAGACAAAGGAGAGCAGAATAATCATATTTGAGATGGGGCGATTATTCTCCGGGTATCTGCAGGTATCTGTAAATCGACGCTGTAACCCTTTGTTATGAATAAACCTTTATGATGAAAATACAGCGTCAGCGGGTCCTCCTTGGTCTCACAGCATAATTAGCAACGTTTACTCGACACAACAGTAGCATTGCCTTTAAATTGTTTAACTTGGGTCAAAACGTTTCGGGTAGCCTTCCACAAGCTTCCCACAATAAGTTGGGTGAATTTTGGCCCATTCCTCCTGATAGAGCTGGTGTAACTGAGTCAGGTTTGTAGGCCTCCTTGCTCGCACACGCTTTTTTAGTTTTTCCCCACAAATGTTCTATAGGATTGAGGTCAGGGCTTTGCGATGGCCACTCCAATACCTTGACTTTGTTGTCCTTAAGCCATTTTGCCACAATTTTGGAAGTATGCTTGGGGTCATTGTCCATTTGGAAGACCCATTTGCAACCAAGCTTTAACTTCCTGACTGATGTCTTGAGATGTTGCTTCAATATATCCACATAATTTTCCTTCCTCATGATGCCATCTATTTTGTGAAGTGCACCAGTCTCTCCTGCAGCAAAGCACCCCCACAGCATGATGCTGCCACCCCCGTGCTTCACGGTTGGGATGGTGTTCTTCGGCTTGCAAGCATTCCCCTTTTTCCTCCAAACATAACGATGGTCATTATGGCCAAACAGTTCTATTTTTGTTTTCATCAGACCAGAGGACATTTCTCCAAAAAGTACAATCTTTGTCCCCATGTGCAGTTGCAAACCGTAGTCTGGCTTTATTATGGTGGTTTTGGAGCAGTGGCTTCTTCCTTGTTGAGCGGCCTTTCAAGTTATGTCGATATAGGACTCGTTTTACTGTGGATACAGATACTTTTGTACCTGTTTCCTCCAGCATCTTCACAAGGGCCTTTGCTGATGTTCTGGGATTGATTTGCATTTTTTCGCACCAAAGTACGTTCATCTCTAGGAGACAGAATGCGTCTCCTTCCTGAGTGGTATGACGGCTGCGTGGTCCCATGGTGTTTATACTTGCGTACTATTGTTTGTACAGATGAACGTGTACCTTCAGGCATTTGGAAATTGCTCCCAAGGATGAACCAGACTTGTGGAGGTCTACAATTGTTTTTCTGAGGTCTTGGCTGAATTTACTTAGAACACATTCTCATTTATAGCAACGACCTGGGGAATAGATACAGGGGGGAGGAGGGGGGATGAATGAGCCAATTGGAAGCTGGGGATGATTAGGTGGCCATGATCATATGAAGGCCAGATTGGGAATTTAGCCAGGAGACAGGGGTTAACACCCCTACTCTTACAATAAGTGCCATGGGATCTTTAGTGACCACAGAGAGTCAAGACACCCGTTTAACATCCCATCCGAAAGCCAGCACCCCACGCAGGGCAATGTCCCCTTCACTGCCCTGAGGTATCGGGATATTTTTTTTAAAGACCAAAGTATAGAGTGCCTTCTACTGGCCCTCCAACACCACATCCATCAGCATCTGGTCTCCCATCCAGGGACCGACCCTGCTTAGCTTCAGGGCAAGGTCTCCCATCCAGGGACCGACCCTGCTTAGCTTCAGGGCAAGCCAGCAGTGGGATGCAGGGTGGTGTGCTGCTGGCTTCTTACTGTTACAGTGTAAAAACATGACATACCAAACCTGTTCACAGGGTTGGTTAACTCTTGAGGTTCCTCGGGTCTCCAAGGAATGAGGTAAATCTGCTTTTAGTTTTAATGCACCTCACAGCTGGAACAAGGTTCAGAACTCATTACAATTAGATGTTCTGGTGCCGCTCGGGCAGTTTAGGGTGTTAATTGGGGACCTAGTAGCTGAGGAATGTAACAGTTTTTTTTAAAATAAATGTTGTGTTTTGTATTGACTGCAGTTTTGTTTTACATTGTATTGGTTGTTGTATTGTTGTGATCAGGGCAGCCTTGGGAATGAGACCCTGGTCTCAATGGGTTTTCCCTGGGAATGAAACACTGGTCTCAATGGGTTTTCCCTGGGAATGAGACCCTGGTCTCAATGGGGTTTTCCCTGGGAATGAGACCCTGGTCTCAATGGGTTTTCCCTGGGAATGAGACCCTGGTCTCAATGGGTTTTCCCTGGGAATGAAACACTGGTCTCAATGGGTTTTCCCTGGGAATGAAACACTGATCTCAATGGGTTTTCCCTGGGAATGAGACCCTGGTCTCAATGGGTTTTCCCTGATAATGAGACCCTGGTCTCAATGGGTTTTCCCTTGGAATGAGACCCTGGTCTCAATGGGTTTTCCCTGGGAATGAAACACTGGTCTCAATGGGTTTTCCCTGGGAATGAAACACTGGTGAGCTAGTTCAGGGCTACAACAAAATGGTGACACGTCTGATGGTCCCTGAGGAGGTATGAAACAAATATATGATATGAATAAAATAAACCACTGATATGATATGATATGATATGATACAACACTGCCTTATTTAGTGTTATGAAGCTACTGACAGTGTTGTGTTGTGTTGAACCTTACCCTGTCCAGCTACTCACAGTGTTGTGTTAACCTTACCCTGTCCAGCTACTCACAGTGTTGTGCTAACCTTACCCTGTCCAGTTACTGACAGTGTTGTGCTAACCTTACCCTGTCCAGCTACTCACAGTGTTGTGTTGTGCTAACCTTACCCTGTCCAGCTACTGACAGTGTTGTGTTGAACCTTACCCTGTCCAGCTACTCACAGTGTTGTGTTAACCCTTACCCTGTCCAGCTACTGACAGTGTTGTGCTAACCCTTACCCTGTCCAGCTACTCACAGTGTTGTGTTGAACCTTACCCTGTCCAGCTACTCACAGTGTTGTGTTGAACCTTACCCTGTCCAGCTACTGACAGTGTTGTGCTAACCTTACCCTGTCCAGCTACTCACAGTGTTGTGTTGTGCTAACCTTACCCTGTCCAGCTACTGACAGTGTTGTGTTGTGCTAACCTTACCCTGTCCAGCTACTGACAGTGTTGTGTTGAACCTTACCCTGTCCAGCTACTCACAGTGTTGTGTTAACCCTTACCCTGTCCAGCTACTGACAGTGTTGTGCTAACCCTTACCCTGTCCAGCTACTCACAGTGTTGTGTTGAACCTTACCCTGTCCAGCTACTCACAGTGTTGTGTTGAACCTTACCCTGTCCAGCTACTGACAGTGTTGTGTTAACCTTACCCTGTCCAGCTACTCACAGTGTTGTGTTAACCCTTACCCTGTCCAGCTACTGACAGTGTTGTGCTAACCTTACCCTGTCCAGCTACTGACAGTGTTGTGTTAACCCTTACCCTGTCCAGCTACTCACAGTGTTGTGCTAACCCTTACCCTGTCCAGCTACTGACAGTGTTGTGCTAACCTTACCCTGTCCAGCTACTGACAGTGTTGTGTTGAACCTTACCCTGTCCAGCTACTGACAGTGTTGTGTTAACCCTTACCCTGTCCAGCTACTGACAGTGTTGTGCTAACCCTTACCCTGTCCAGCTACTGACAGTGTTGTGCTAACCCTTACCCTGTCCAGCTACTGACAGTGTTGTTGTGCTAACCTTACCCTGTCCAGCTACTGACAGTGTTGTGTTAACCCTTACCCTGTCCAGCTACTGACAGTGTTGTGCTAACCCTTACCCTGTCCAGCTACTGACAGTGTTGTGCTAACCTTACCCTGTCCAGCTACTGACAGTGTTGTGCTAACCCTTACCCTGTCCAGCTACTGACAGTGTTGTGCTAACCTTACCCTGTCCAGCTACTGACAGTGTTGTGCTAACCTTACCCTGTCCAGCTACTGACAGTGTTGTGTTAACCTTACCCTTTCCAGCTACTCTGGGTTTCCGGTGCTGAGTCGTGATTTGTTGGAGCTCCAGGATGGGCTTCACCCCCCCTCAGCTAGCCTGACACAGAGACACACCAGTCCAGCCAGCCCTGCCGCCATCTTCAGACGCTCCAAACAGGTCAGAGGTCATGACCATACGCTCACGGGGCTATGCATAAAGCAGACAGACAGAGGGACGGACGGACGGACGGACCGACAGACAGACGCACACGCAAACACACACACACTCCCCGTCATCTGTCTCAGGCCTTCTTGATTCTGAACCTCAGGCATTCATAACCCCATCTCCATTCATAACCCCATCTCCATTCATAACCCCATCTCCATTCATAACCCCATCTCCATTCATAATCCCATCTCCATTCATAACCCCATCTCCATTCATAACCCCATCTCCATTCATAACCCCATCTCCATTCATAACCCCATCTCCATTCATAACCCATCTCCATTCATAACCCCATCTCCATTCATAATCCCATCTCCATTCATAACCCCATCTCCATTCATAACCCCATCTCCATTCATAACCCCATCTCCATTCATAATCCCATCTCCATTCATAATCCCATCTCCATTCATAACCCCATCTCCATTCATAACCCCATCTCCATTCATAATCCCATCTCCATTCATAATCCCATCTCCATTCATAATCCCATCTCCATTCATAATCCCATCTCCATTCATAACCCCATCTCCATTCATAACCCCATCTCCATTCATAACCCCATCTCCATTCATAACCCCATCTCCATTCATAACCCCATCTCCATTCATAACCCCATCTCCATTCATAATCCCATCTCCATTCATAACCCCATCTCCATTCATAACCCCATCTCCATTCATAACCCCATCTCCATTCATAACCCCATCTCCATTCATAACCCCATCTCCATTCATAACCCCATCTCCATTCATAACCCCATCTCCATTCATAATCCCATCTCCATTCATAATCCCATCTCCATTCATAATCCCATCTCCATTCATAATCCCATCTCCATTCATAACCCCATCTCCATTCATAATCCCATCTCCATTTATAATCCCATCTCCATTCATAACCCCATCTCCATTCATAATCCCATCTCCATTCATAACCCCATCTCCATTCATAATCCCATCTCCATTCATAACCCCATCTCCATTCATAATCCCATCTCCATTCATAACCCCATCTCCATTCATAATCCCATCTCCATTCCCATGGTTCTATTGGAGGTGATCTGTTCAGCCCAACAGGCACTGGCTAAGGCCTACTCCTCTCTACCCCAGACAGACAGACAGACAGACAGACAGACAGACAGACAGACAGACAGACAGACAGACAGACAGACAGACAGACAGACAGACAGACAGACAGACAGACAGGCAGACAGACAGACAGACAGACAGACAGGCTAAGGCCTACTCCTCTCTACCCCAGACAGACAGACAGACAGACAGACAGACAGACAGACAGACAGACAGACAGACAGGCTAAGGCCTACTCCTCTCTACCCCAGACAGACAGACATTATCTTTTTCTCTAACATACTGGAACTCATTGCTTACTCATCTGCCTCAGGGCTTCATTCTCAACTGCAATACACTTCATCATAATGTCATGATCTTCTCCCTGTACCACCAGGCTCCTGAGAAACAGCAATGAACTGTCCTGTATGACTGCCCTTACGAACCGCCTGATAAACGCCACTCAACCCACCGTTGTCAGACCGTACAACAACTCTTAAATGTTTATTTTGTTTCCAGGAGATCCGCTCAGCCCAGCGGATGGCTAGAACATACTCCTCCGTACCCCAGATGTGGTCCAAGTGTCTGCTGCGCCACTGTTACGGCCTGTGGTTCATCTGCCTGCCAGCCTACGCCAGCGCATGCCACTCCAAGGTGCGGGCGCTGCGCATGGCCTACGACATCCTCAAGAAGATGCAGGACAAAAATCTGCAGGCACCTGACGAGGTAGGATACAATACTGAAAGATTCTTGCAGCGTCCCAATAATCGATCCTTTCTCCCCAAGCACTTCCCTTCGTGGATTTACAAGGAAAAGGGAAACTCAGTCTACCAATCCAATGCTTTGAAATTAGTGAGTGAAGGAGCGCACATGTCAGGAGAAAGGACAGCTTTACTGAGACCAAGGAGTCTGTGTACAAACGTATTTTGTGGGTTCATTGTGGATATCTCCTGTCCTCTCCAGGTGTCCTGCAAGGTGCTGATGTCCTCTCTAACTCCTGTCTTCTGTTCTAGGTGTGTTACCGGGTGCTGATGTCCTCTCTAACTCCTGTCTTCTGTTCCAGGTGTGTTACCGGGTGTTAACTCCTGTCTTCTGTTCTAGGTGTGTTACCGGGTGTTAACTCCTGTCTTCTGTTCTAGGTGTGTTACCGGGTGTTAACTCCTGTCTTCTGTTCCAGGTGTGTTACCGGGTGTTAACTCCTGTCTTCTGTTCCAGGTGTGTTACCGGGTGCTAATGCAGCTATGTGGTCAGTACGGCCAGCCGGTCCTGGCGGTCAGAGTTCTGTTTGAGATGAAGAAGGCTGGAGTTCATCCCAACGCCATCACCTACGGATACTACAATAAGGTGAAGAAATGGCACTTACAAAGACTACCATATACACTATATGATGTGTGCTTGATTGATTGATTGATTGATTGATGTATTGATTGATTGGTTCCAGGAAGTGTTGGAGAGCACGTAGCCATCCAGTATGATTGATAGATTGATTGATTGGTTGATTGATTGGTTCCAGGCGGTGTTGGAGAGCACGTGGCCATCCAATACTAGAGGAGGCTACTTCCTGTGGGCCAAGCTGAGGAACGTGGTCCTGGGGGTGGGACAGTTCAAACAGCTGGGACTGAAACAGACGGTCCAGAATCACAACCAGGGCCAGAACCAAACCCAGAGCAGAGACACACAGCTATCAGGTAAATCCATCTCCCTTTCCAGTTACACAGAATGCACACAGTCCTGAAGCAATGGCACATTGGCGCGGGGAGGGGGGGTGGCTGCCGTTTTACGGGCTCCTAACCAATTGTGCTATTTTGTGTGTTTTTTCACGTTGTTTGTTACTTATTCTGTACATAATGTTTCTGCCACCGTCTCTTACGACCGAAAAGAGCTTCTGGATATCAGGACAGCAATTACTCACCTCGAACTGGAGGAAGATTTTTTCTTTAACGAGTCGGACGCGAAGGCTTTACTCCAGATACCCGACCAGGCCCAAATCCCTGTCATTCGCGAGAAGACGCAGGTCCGGGCGCCTTGTGAGAATTAGTCGGCGAGTGGGTAACCTGCCTCTACAATCCGTCCTATTGGCCAACGTGCAATCATTGAAGAATAAACTGGATGAGCTCCGTTCAAGACTATCCTACCAAAGGGACATTCAAAACTGTAATATCTTATGTTTCACAGAGTTATGGCTGAACGACGACATGGATAATATACACTTGGCTAGTTTTTCTGTGCATCGGCAGGACAGAACAGCTGCCTCCGGTAAAACAAGGGGTGGCGGTCTGTGTCTATTTGTCAATAACAGCTGGTGTGCGATGTCTAATATTAAGGAAGTCTCAAGGTTTTGCTCACCTGAGGTACAGTACCTCATGATAAGCTGTAGACCACGAGTTTTCAGCTGTCTATTTACCACCACAAACCGACGCTGGCACTAAGACCGCACTCAATGAGCTGTATAAGGACATAAGCAAACAGGAAAATGCTGATCCAGAGGCAGCGCTCCTAGTGGCCGGGGACTTTAATGCAGGGAAACTGCATTTTACCTAATTTCTACCATGTCACATGTGCAACCAGAGGGAGAAAAAAATCTGGACCACCTTTACTCCACACACAGAGACGTGTACAACGCTCTCCCTCGCCCTCCATTTGGCAAATCTGACCATCATTCTATCCTCCTGGAAGTACCAGTGACTCGCTCGATACGGAAGTGGTCAGATGACGCAGATGCTAAGCTACAGGACTGTTTTGCTAGCACAGACTGGAATATGTTCCGGGACTCATCCGATGGCATTGAGGAGTACACCACATCAGTCACTGGCTTCATCAATAAGTGCATCGATGACATTGTCCCCACAGTGACTGTACGTACATACCACAACCAGAAGCCATGGATTACAGGCAACATCCGCATCGAGCTAAAGGGTATAGCTGCCGCTTTCAAGGAGCGGGACTCTAACCCGGACGCTTATAAGTAATCTCACTATGCCCTCCGACGTGCCATCAAACAGGCAAAGAGTCAATACAGGACTAAGATTGAATCGTACTACACCGGCTCCGACGCTCGTCAAATGTGGCAGGGCTTGCAAACTGTTACAGACTACAAAGTGAAGCCCAGCCGCGAGCTGCCCAGTGACACAAGCCTACCAGACGTGCTAAATTACTTCTATGTGAGCTTCGAGGCAAGCAACACTGAAGCATGCATGAGAGCACCAGCTGTTCCGGACGACTGCGTGATCACGGTCGCCGTAGCCGATGTGAGTAAAACCTTTAAACAGGTCAACATTCACAAGGCCGCAGGGCCAGACGGATTACCAGGACGTGTACACCGAGCATGTGCTGACCAACTGGCAAGTGTCTTTACTGACATTTTCAACCTGTCCCTGGCCGAGTCTGTAATACCAACATGTTTCAAGCAGACTACCATAGTCCTTGTGCCCAAGGACACTAAGATAACCTGCCTAAATGACTACCGACCCATAGCACTCACATCTGTAGCCATGAAATGCTTTGAAAGGCTGGTCATGGCTCACATCAACGCCATTATCCCAGAAACCCTAGACCCACTCCAATTTGCATACCGCCCCAACAGATCCACAGATGACGCAATCTCTATTGCACTCCACACTGCCCTTTCCCACCTGGAAAAAAGGAACACCTACGTGAGAATGCTGTTCATTGACTACAGCTCAGC
This sequence comes from Coregonus suidteri, assembly GCA_036851935.1. NCBI lineage: Eukaryota > Metazoa > Chordata > Actinopteri > Salmoniformes > Salmonidae > Coregonus > Coregonus suidteri. Next base: position 50,753,749 of record CM072235.1, on the reverse strand, counting down.
GTTCAACACCATAGTGCCCTCAAAGCTCATCACTAAGCTAAGGACCCTGGGACTAAACACCTCCCTCTGCAACTGGATCCTGGACTTCCTAACGGGCCGCCCCCAGGTGGTAAGGGTAGGTAACAACACATCTGCCATGCTGATCCTCAACACCGGTACCCCTCAGGGGTGCGTGCTCAGTCCCCTCCTGTACTCCCTGTTCGCTCATGACTGCGTGGCCAGACACGACTCCAACACCATCATTAAGTTTGCTGACGACACAACAGCGGTAGGCCTGATCACCGACAACGATGAGACAGCCTCTAGGGAGGAGGTCAGAGACCTGGAAGTCTGGTGCCAGGACAACAACCTCATCCTCAACGTAATCAAGACAAAGGAGCTGATCGTGGACTACAGGAAAAGGAGGGCCGAGCACGCCCCCATTCTCATCGACGGGGCTGTAGTGGAACAGGTTGAGAGCTTCAAGTTCCTTGGTGTCCACATCACCAACAAACTATCATGGTCCAAACACACCAAGACAGTCATGAAGAGGGCATGACAAAGCCTATTCCCTCTCAGGAGACTGAAAAGGTTTGGCATGGGTCCTCAGATCCTCAAAAAATTCTACAGCTGCACCATCAAGAGCGTCCTGACTGGTTGCATCACCGCCTGGTATGGCAACTGCTCGGCCTCCGACCGTAAGGCGCTACAGAGGATAGTGCGTACGGCCCAGTACATCACTGGGGCAAAGCTTCCTGCCATCCAGGACCTCTATATCAGGCGGTGTCAGAGGAAGGCCCTAAAAATTGCCAAAGACTCCAGCCACTCTAGTCATAGACTGTTCTCTCTGCTACCGCACGGCAAGCGGTACCGGAGCGCCAAGTCTAGGTCCAAAAGGCTTCTGAACAGCTTCTACCCCCAAGCCATAAGAATCCTGAACAGCTAATCATGGCTACCCAGACTATTTACATTGACACACCCCCCTCCATTTGTTTTTTACGCTGCTGTTTATTATCTACAATCTATGCATAGTCACTTTTACCCCTACCTACCTACATGTACATATCACCTCAATTACCTGGACTAACCTGTACCCCCACACATTGACTCGGTACCGGGTACCCCCTGTATATAGCCTCATTATTACCTGGACTAACCTGTACCCCAGCCCATTGACTCGGTACCGGTACCCCCTGTATATAGCCTCATTATTACCTGGACTAACCTGTACCCCCAGCCCATTGACTCGGTACCGGTACCCCCTGTATATAGCCTCATTATTACCTGGACTAACCTGTACCCCAGCACATTGACCCCGGTACCGGTACCCCCTGGATATAGTTATTGTTGTTTTATTGTTGCTCTTTTATTTTTTTACTTTAGTTTATTTAGTAAATATTTTCTCTTAACTTTTTTTTTCTTCGTAAAACTGCATTGTTGGTTAAAGGCTTGTAAGTAAGCCTTTCACGGTAAGGTCTACACACCTGTTGTGTTCGGAGCATGTGACAAATAAAATTGTGATTTGATTTGATCAAATAGTGTAGTAGGGGCTGTTCACAGTGGGGCAATGTGGTCAAAACATCACGGTATTTAAAGAAAACTGGATGGTATTCTTGTATTTAATAGTATTTTATGTTTTTGATAAATAAAACATCTACATGGGTGGCAACATTAGCTCAGTTGGTAGAGCATGGCGCTTGCAACGCAAGGGTTTGTGGGTTCGTTTCCCCCGGGGGGGGCCAGTATGAAACATTTATGCACTCACTAATTGGAAGTCGCTCTGGATAAGAGCGTCTGCTAAATGACTAAACTGTAAACTGTATTTCAGTCGTTCTGATTTGTTTTATACTGTTCAATTCAACTTCAACCCAAAATAATTTAAAGCGTTTTCATCCATTTTCTGCAGTCATTTGAGATCATTTCCAAACTGCCACGTAGGGATGCACAACATGGGCAAACAATCCAGGCCTTATTTTTAACCAAAATGTTGCAAATGCGATTTGACTTGCTGATCAATAGAGTGAGGAAGTATGGCATGCTGGGCCTGTTCAAAGGCCTGGAAGCTAAACTTCTATAGACCGTCCTGACCGCAAGCCCTCATGTTCCTGCTCTACGAGAAGATCGCCAGCAGCACCTTCAGGGTCATGGGAGTGAAGAGGCTTGCGTCCAGCCACTAGCCTGTCTGTGACATCAGACATCCGATCCCATATTGCTCCCTATCTGTCCCCCCCTTGGCCCTAACCCCTCAAAGTTGGCATGTCTAAAGTGGTCCTCTGTAGCTCAGCTGGTAGAGCACGGCGCTTGTTTTGTTTTTTGTTGTTTTTTTAGTCATTTAGCAGACGCTCTTATCCAGAGCGACTTACAGGAGCAATTAGGGTTAAGTGCCTTGCTCAAGGGCACATCGACAGATTTTTCACCTAGTCGGCTCGGGGATTAGAACCAGCGACCTTTCAGTTACTGGCACTACGCTCTTAACCACTAAGCTACCTGCCGCCCCATCGGGGGCTTGTAACGCCAGGGTAGTGGGTTCGATCCCCGGGACCACCCATACGTAAAAATGTATGCACACATGACTGTAAGTCGCTTTGGATAAAAGCGTCTGCAAAATGGCATATTATTATTATTATTATTACTTGCGATTTAGAGCAAAAAACACTTGGGTGAACTGTTAGAATCATGGAAATAGAATGATTGTTCTAATTCTATAGTTAGAATATAACAGTGGGGCCCTTTGAATACAGTGTTGACATGACAACAAATGAAAATGCCAGGGAGGAGTCGTAGGAATCAAAGTGTTTCCTTGGGGACCCTATAATCTGGTTACATTGAATGTTTTCTCTTAGCTACTTCATGTACTTCGTGTAGCTAACATATTCATGCTTATCGCATTCCTCTTTGATTTGAAGATACTGTTGCACAAACAACATGCTGATTTAGGTCTACACCATCGCTGGTATATGATTGACCTTATTTTAAGAAATACACCAGCGAAATACACTACATGACCAAAAGTATGTGGACACCTGCTCATTGAACATCTCATTCCAAAATCATGGGCATTAATATGGAGTTTGTCCCCCCCTTTGCTGCTATAACAGCCTCCACTCTTCTGGGAAGGCTTTCCACTAGATGTTGGAACATTGCTGCGGGGACTTGCTTCCATTCAGCCACAAGAGCATTAGTGAGGTCGGGCACTGATTTTGGGCGATTAGGCCTGGCTCGCAGTCAGCGTTCCAATTCATCCCAAAGGTGTTTGATGGGGTTGAGGTCAGGGCTCTGTGCAGGCCAGTCAAGTTCTTCCACACCGATCTCGACAAATAATTTCTGTATGGACCTCGCTTTTTTGCACGGGGCGTTGTCATGCTGAAACAGGAAAGGACCTGTTGCCACAAAGTTGGAAGTACAGAATCGTCTAGAATGTCATTGTAGTGTTAGCCATGATAGTGAAGACAGTGTTAACTCTCTGTTCTCTCTCTACAGACTACAGTGATCTGGACACAGTCAGCCATGATAGTGAAGACAGTACTAACGACTCAGTTGAACGGGTCTCAATCGATACAGACTTCACTAAGATGGACTCCAGCGATGATGGATCCAGCACAGGTACCTAAAGATGTTACCCCTCCCCTCCTCTCATCCCTCTCTCCCCCTTCCTCTCCTCTCATCCCTCTCTCCCCTCCTCTCATCCCTCTCTCCCCCTTCCTCTCCTCTCATCCCTCTCTCCCCCTTCCTCTCCTCTCATCCCTCTCTCCCCTTCCTCTCCTCTCATCCCTCTCTCCCCTCCTCTCATCCCTCTCTCCCCCTTCCTCTCCTCTCATCCCTCTCTCCCCCTTCCTCTCCTCTCATCCCTCTCTCCCCCTTCCTCTCCTCTCATCCCTCTCTCCCCTCCTCATCCCTCTCTCCCCCTTCCTCTCCTCTCATCCCTCTCTCTCCCCCTTCCTCTCCTCTCATCCCTCTCTCCCTCCTGTCATCCCTCTCTCCCCTCCTCCAAGCACAGGTACTTAAAGCCTCCCTCTCTCCCCTCCTGTCCTCCCTCTCTCCCCACCTGTCATCCCTCTCTCCCCTCCTGTCCTCCCTCTCTCCCTTCCTGTCCTCCCTCCCTCCCTTTCTCCCCTCCTCCTCTTCTGATTCCTCCTCACCTCTTCTGTCCATCCTTGTGTGTGATGGGTGGAGTGTGTCTTCCTTTTTCACACTACGAGCTGAGCTGAGACGATATTTACTGCGCTCACTCTCTCAGTCACTCAGTCACTCAGTCACTCACACCCTCTCTCCCCTCCTGTCATCCCTTTCTCCCCTCCTGTCCTCCCTCTCTCCCCTCCTGTCCTCCCTCTCTCCCCTCCTGTCCACCCACCCTCTCTCCCCTCCTGTCATCCCTCTCTCCCCTCCTGTCATCCCTCTCTCCCCTCCTGTCCTCCCTCTCTCCCCTCCTGTCCTCCCTCTCTCCCCTCCTGTCCTCCCTCACTCCCCTCCTGTCTCTCCCTCACTCCCCTCCTGTCCCTCCCTCACTCCCCTCCTGTCCCCCCTCTCTCCCCCTCCTGTCTCTCCCTCTCTCCCCTCCTGTCCACCCTCTCTCCCCTCCTGTCATCCCTCTCTCCCCCTCCTGTCATCCCTCTCTCCCCTCCTGTCCTCTCTCTCTCCCCTCCTGTCATCCCTCTCTCCCCTCCTGTCCTCTCTCTCTCCCCTCCTGTCCTCCCTCTCTCCCCCTCCTGTCATCCCTCTCTCCCCTCCTGTCCTCTCTCTCTCCCCTCCTGTCCTCCCTCTCTCCCCTCCTGTCCTCCCTCTCTCCCCTCCTGTCCTCCCTCTCTCCCCTCCTGTCTCTCCCTCTCTCCCCTCCTGTCTCTCCCTCACTCCCCTCCTGTCCTCCCTCTCTCCCCTCCTCTCTCCCCCTCCTGTCCTCCCTCACTCCCCTCCTGTCTATCCCTCACTCCCCTCCTGTCCCTCCTCTCTCCCTCTCTGTTCTGTACTGCACTCTGAGCAGCTAGAAGGTACAGGAACAGAGAGGGAGAGAGGGAGAGAGGGCGAGAGGGCGAGAGGGCGAGAGGGGCGAGAGGGCGAGAGGGAGAGAGGGAGAGAGGGAGAGAGGAGAGAGGGAGAACGGGTGAGAGAGAGAGAGAGAGAGAGAGAGAGAGAGAGAGAGAGAGAGAGAGAGAGAGAGAGAGAGAGAGAGAGAGAGAGAGAGAGAGAGAGAGAGAGAGAGAGAGAGAGAGAGAGAGAGAGAGAGAGAGAGAGAAGAGAGAGAGAGAGAGAGAATGTCTCTGTACAGGAACAGATCTTCTGTAACAGATGAATCCACCGAGAGGAAATAGTACCAGTGTTGATAAACTCTCTTTTTCAGAGAGAAAGAGAAAGGAGGAATATATAACGCTGTTGAACTCCTCTACTACACTGAACAAAAATATAAACTCAACATGAAAACAATTTTTAAAGATTTTACTGAGTTACAGTTCATATAAGGAAATGATGCTCAATGGGTGACATGTCTGGTGAGTATGCAGGCCATGGAAGAACATTTTCAGCTTCCAGGAATTATGTACAGATCCTTGCGAAATGGGGCAGTGCATTATCATGCTGGAACATGAGGTGATGGCGGGGGATGAATGGCACGACAATGGGCCTCAGGATCTTGCCATCGATAAAATGCAATTGTATTCGTTGTCCGTAGCTTATGCCTGCTCATACCATAACCCCACTGCCACCATGGGGCACTCTGTTCACAATGTTGGCATCAGCAAACCGCGATGCCAGAAATTATTCGGTTGTGCAAACCCACAGTTTCATCAGCTGTCCGGGTGGCTGGTCTCAGACGAACCCGCAGGTGAAGAAGCCGGATGTGGAGATCCTGGGCTGGTGTGGTTACACGTGGTCTGCGGTTGTGAGGCCGGTTGGACGTACTGCCAAATTCTCTGAAACGAAGTTGGAGGCGGCTTATGGTAGAGAAATTAACATTAAATTCTCTGGCACCAGCTCTGGTGGACAGTCAGCATGCCATTTGCCCGCTCCATCAAAACTTGAGACATTTGTGGCATTGTGTTGTGTGACAAAACAGAATATTTTAGAGTGGCTTTATTGTCCCCCCAGCACAAGGTGCACCTGTGTAATGATCATGCTGTTTAATCAGCTTCTTGATATGCCCACACCTGTCAGGTGGATGGATTATCTTGGCAAAGGAAAAATGCTCACTTGACTCAACGTCCTACCTCATCAATACCTCATCAATACCTCATCAATACCTCATCCACACTGGTTCTTAATACAGGCTTGTTTCTTAATGTTGTTCTATAAAATAAAAAATAAAATAAACTTGAAGCTTGAAACATACTGAACTCAGTGTACAAAACATTAGGAACTTTCCATGACATAGACTGACCAAGTGAATTCAGGTGAAAGCTATGATCCCTTATTGATGTCACCTGTTAAATCCACTTCAATCAGTGTAGGTGAAGGAGAGGAGACAGGTTAAAGAAGGATTTTTAAGCCTTGAGACAATTGAGTCATGGATTGTGGATGTGTGCCATTCAGAGGGTGAATGGGCCAGACAAAAGATTGAAGTGCCTTTGAACAGGGTATGGTAGTACATGCCGTGGTGTATCATCAAGAATGGTCCACCACCCAAAAGGACATCCAGCCAACTTGACACAACTGTGGGAAGCATTGGAGTCATCATGGGCCAAGCATCCCTGTGGAAAGCGTTTGACACCTTGTAGAGTCCATGCCCTGATGCAACTCAATATTAGGAAGGTGTTCTTAATGTTTTGTGCACTCGGTGTCTGTCTGTCTGTCTGTCTGTCTGTCTGTCTCTGTCTGTCTGTCTTTTTCAGGTGGCCAGTCAGACCAAGGCTATGACTCTCTGTCCAAGGAGGAGGAGAAGATGATGGTGGGAAGGGATAGAACACCGGTGGAGAAGGAGAAGATGATGGTGGGAAGGGATAGAACACCGGTGGAGAAGGAGAAGATGATGGTGGGAAGGGATAGAACACCGGTGGAGGAGGAGAAGATGATGGTGGGAAGGGATAGAACACCGGTGGAGGAGGAGAAGATGATGGTGGGAAGGGATAGAACACCGGTGGAGAAGGAGAAGATGATGGTGGGAAGGGATAGAACACCGGTGGAGGAGGAGAAGATGATGGTGGGAAGGGATAGAACACCGGTGGAGAAGGAGAAGGGAGAGAGGGAGTCTTGTGAGTTTAAACATGTACACTACTCAAGACACCACCGAATGGTCCATACCATTACCGTTCTAACCGAATGGTCCATACCATTACCGTTCTAACCGAATGGTCCATACCATTACCGTTCTAAACCGAATGGTCCATACCATTACCGTTCTAACCGAATGGTCCATACCATTACCGTTCTAACCGAATGGTCCATACCATTACCGTTCTAACCGATTGGTCCATACCATTACCGTTCTAACCGAATGGTCCATACCATTACCGTTCTAACCGAATGGTCCATACCATTACCGTTCTAACCGAATGGTCCATACCATTACCGTTCTAACCGATTGGTCCATACCATTACCGTTCTAACCGATTGGTCCATACCATTACCGTTCTAACCGAATGGTCCATACCATTACCGTTCTAATTCCAAAATGCCCTCATTGGAAAACATTTCAAGATAATTGTAATTTCAGTGTACTTCCTGAATTGACTGAATTGAAATGGAATTGTCCCCAACCCTGCACCGTAGTGGGCTGGTTAATACAGCTCAAAATAATTACTTTATTATTTATATCGAAATGTGTTACATTTTATATTCCAGTTATTCTACTAATCTGAGCAATGAGGTAAAAACTCCTTCCTGGTCTCTAAGGGCAGAATAAAATAACCAGTTATTGACAGAGTGTAATGAATCCTCTGCCGTAGATGTCGGCAGGCAGGTAGCTTAGTGGGTAAGAGCGTTGTGCCAGTAACCGAAAGATCGCTGGTTCTAATCCCCGAGCCGACTAGGTGAAAAATCTGTCTGTGCCCTTGAGCAAGGCACTTAACCCTAATTGCTCCTGTAAGTCGCTCTGGATAAGAGCGTCTGCTAAATGACTCAAATGTAAATGTCAGCACAGTGTGGGTGAAATAAGAGTATCTAGTCTTTTTTCCTGATTTCTGTTCTGCTCTGTTGTTTTTCAATCTGTTTGATGATTTAGTTTTGTTATTGAGTTTGAAGTAGAACATTCAGAGATTTTTTTTTTTGATATAGACCTATCTTATCTCCTCCCCTCTTGAGATTAAACGTTCCACTGGGATCGATTCTAGGACCGCTATTATTTCTAGTTTAACTGAACTAACTTCATGGCATAAATCAGCTTTGTTCAAACCTCTCCTATGGGACTTTTGACAAAAACTATGTTTGAATTAGCACACCTGATCCAGTAGTGAAGGGCTTGGTGTTTTAGTATTTATTATGGATCCCCATTAGTTCCTGCCAAGGCAGCAGCTACTCTTCCTGGGGTTTATTATGGATCCCCATTAGTTCCTGCCAAAGCAGCAGCTACTCTTCCTGGGGTTTATTAAGGATCCCCATTAGTTCCTGCCAAGGCAGCAGCTACTCTTCCTGGGGTTTATTATGGATCCCCATTAGTTCCTGCCAAGGCAGCAGCTACTCTTCCTGGGGTTTATTATGGATCCCCATTAGTTCCTGCCAAGGCAGCAGCTACTCTTCCTGGGGTTTATTATGGATCCCCATTAGTTCCTGCCAAGGCAGCAGCTACTCTTCCTAGGGTTTATTATGGATCCCCATTAGTTCCTGCCAAGGCAGCAGCTACTCTTCCTGGGGTTTATTATGGATCCCCATTAGTTCCTGCCAAGGCAGCAGCTACTCTTCCTGGGGTTTATTATGGATCCCCATTAGTTCCTGCCAAGGCAGCAGCTACTCTTCCTGGGGTTTATTATGGATCCCCATTAGTTCCTGCCAAGGCAGCAGCTACTCTTCCTGGGGTTTATTATGGATCCCCATTAGTTCCTGCCAAAGCAGCAGCTACTCTTCCTGGGGTTTATTATGGATCCCCATTAGTTCCTGCCAAGGCAGCAGCTACTCTTCCTGGGGTTTATTATGGATCCCCATTAGTTCCTGCCAAACCCCATTAGTTCCTGCCAAGGCAGCAGCTACTCTTCCTGGGGTTTATTATGGATCCCCATTAGTTCCTGCCAAGGCAGCAGCTACTCTTCCTGGGGTTTATTATGGATCCCAGCTACTCTTCCTGGGGTCCAGCAACATTAAGGCAGTTATACATTCTACAATTACAAATATTACATTAAAATTCATAACACTTTTCACAACACATTAAGTGTGTTCCCTCAGGCCACTACTCTACTACCACATATCTACAACACAAAATCCATGTGTACGTGTGTATAGAGTGTATATGTTATCATGTGTGTGTGTACCTGTGTGTGTGTGTCTCTTCACAGTCCCCCCTGTTCCATAAGGTGTATTTCTATCCGTTTTTTAAAAATCTGATTCTACTGCTTGCATCAGTTACCTGATGTGGAATAGAGTTCCATGTAGTCATGGCTCTATGTAGTACTGTGCACCTCCCATAGTCTGTTCTGAACTTATTGTGAAGAGACCTCTGGTGGTATGTCTTGTGGGGTATGCATGGGTGTCCGATTCAGCATGTCAACACTTCTCACAAAAAGAGTTGACAACACAGGTGGCCTGGCTCATAGTAATGTCTGGAACGGAGTGAATGGAACGGTATCACCATGGAAACCATGTGTTTGATGTGTTGGATTCCACTGATTCCGTTCCAGCCATTACCATGAGCCCGTCCTCCCCAGTTAAGGTGCCACCTGTGTTGTCAACTAATCCCCAACCCCATGACTACTTGAATCAGCTGGTTCAGTTTTTTATTGAATTAGTTCTGGCTGGGTGTCCCCCTGTGGAGAGGTTTTGAAAAGGGCTGTAGATCAGCTATCATCTGACTTACCAACTGTTGTGTCTTTAGGTCCTATGACCAGTCAGGACCCCGGTGGTACCAGACCAAAGAACCGGAGGCTGAGGCCCAACTCCCTGGACCTGACCGGAGGACGGGGGACTCTCAGGACCGTCACACTCAACTTCACCTCCACCACCAAGCAGGTCCGTGGCCCGGCTCCAAAACGCCCCCCTCCTCCGAACTGCAGACCAGGGAAGGCTGAGGCCAGTCATGCTGCTCCTACCCAGGACCTGGAGAGATTGGGAGAAGGCAGTAAGGACAGACAGACGCCTGCCATGGAGGTGGAAACGAGGAGTGGTGGAGACGGGGCCGGGGCTGCAGATTGCAGTGTTAGTGGAGACGGGGCCGGGGCTGCAGATTGCAGTGTTAGTGGAGACGGGGCCGGGGCTGCAGATTGCAGTGTAAGAAACAGTAGTGGTGCCGTGAAGAGGACAGGTATCGTTGAGACTGGCTTTGACCCTCTGTCCCTGATAGCAGCTGAGATGGAGACAGAGGTTGACGGGGACAGTAGCAGTGCCTCCACAGCCCGTCGGGATCTAGCAGCTGAGATAGAGATGTACATGAAGGCCACAAGCCCTCTGAGCAGCAGGACCACCAGCATGGACCTTCAGAACCCATCCAGCCCCCTAGTCCACGCCTCCTCCACCCCGTCTCAACACTCCTCCCGCCGGCCTCGGCCCCTCAGCCTGACCCACTCCCCCTGCACCGACCCCCGACCCCCTCCTCCCCTGCTTCGTGCCAACTCACACCTCCCCTTCTCCAGGCCCAAAGAACGTCTCCGTCCTTCCTCCCTGGTCTCCCCCTCCTCCCCTACTCCCTCCTCACCCTTCTCCAGGCCCAAAGAACGCCTCCGTCCTTCCTCCCTGGTCTCCCCCTCCTCACCCTTCTCCATGGACTCCCTCCTCACCCCGTCTCTTAGTCTGGACATGGTTAAGAGCAGCTTCCTGTCAGCAGGGAAGGGGGTGGCTGAGAAGGCTAGCAGGCTCTACTCCCGCCTGTCGTCACAGACATCTCTCTCACAGGTTTGTAAAACCATCACTCTAATGGAAGACATTGGCCCGGGATCCAACGCAGATTAATGACATGTGCACAGCAATATACATTAAAAGGCATGTTATGTTCACCAAGATCACATTCCCTCAATGCTGCAGACGTCAGCTCAATCTGAAGTTACCTTTAATAAAAGTCAATTGCAGTGCGCAGGTTATTTGTTGAAACCTGATCAATTGTCAAGATGCCATTTTGGCAATTTACCATTCAAGTGCACCATTTGAAAAGTAACACTCCTCTCCCACAGGATGTGAACTGTGACCAGATCAGCGTGTCATCAATGACCTCAGTGGACCCAGAATGCACCTCTCTGTTGGAGGAGTGCTCTGTCCTTGACCCTGAAGGTTTCACCTCCTACGCCTCTCCCCAGCACGGCAGCATCACGGGCCTGAGGAGGAGCCCAGCCCAGGGACGCCTCGCCTCTCAGAGCCCCACCTCGCCCTGCAAGGTGTTCCGCCACAACTCCTTCTCTAGTGCGTAAAGTAGTCTCTCATCATTCTCACTCTGGGCCCTAGTTTGCTAGTTTGCTAGTTTCAGCGGCTTTTCCGTTTGACATAAGTTAGCAGAATGTAAATGGTTAATTCCTCCTCCTAAAATAGTCATTTTATAACGTATTATTATTGGAACAATTTCAAGAATGTTATATAATATTCAACATCAATTACAAAAAATGAAAAAAATATTTTTTGTAATACTTAATAAAAAAAAACTGTTTCAGAAAAAGTAGAACCCTTACAAAAAAAGATTGCAGTTTTGAAACTGCAGTAAAAGTGCAGGTGACTGTGGTATTCTGGACGTGGTAATTGCAGAATAACTGCCGTTATACTGCAAAAAGTACGCAGTCTTTGCAGCATGCTGCAGCTATACAGCATTCTGACTGCAATCTTTTTTCGTATGGGAAGGAATTGAATGATGAAACTTTTGAGAGTGTTTTTTAATGTTTTGTAGAGTCGTGCCAGTAAAGTATTTCTACTTGCTGAAGTTCTACATTGGTTACGCAGCAGAATAGTTATTTGTGATCTAAATGTAAATGTAGTAAGAGGAGGATGACTTAGTGATGTAGAGTTTTGGGGCTGGGTGAAACGAGGCTAGCAGACAGACTGACTGACTCAGGCACGCGGGTTCACACCAGGAGGATGACTTAGTGTGTAGGGTTTTTGGGCTGGGTGAAACGAGGCTAGCCAGACAGACTGACTGACTCAGGCACGCGGGTTCACACCAGGAGGATGACTTAGTGGTGTAGGGTTTTGGGGCTGGGTGAAACGAGGCTAGCAGACAGACTGACTGACTCAGGCACGCGGGTTCACACCAGGAGGATGACTTAGTGGTGTAGGGTTTTGGGGCTGGGTGAAACGAGGCTAGTCAGACAGACTGACTGACTCAGGCACGCGGGTTCACACCAGGAGGATGACTTTAGTGGTGTAGGGTTTTGGGGCTGGGTCAACGAGGCTAGCAGACAGACTGACTGACTCAGGCACGCGGGTTCACACCAGGAGGATGACTTAGTGGTGTAGGGTTTTGGGGCTGGGTGAAACGAGGCTAGCAGACAGACTGACTGACTCAGGCACGCGGGTTCACACCAGGAGGATGACTTAGTGGTGTAGGGTTTTGGGGCTGGGTGAAACGAGGCTAGCAGACAGACTGACTGACTCAGGCACACGGGTTCACACCAGAACCCCCTGTACAGAAGAAACAGTCCACTGATTACTGGTTCAAGGGAATGGCAACCTGTTCCTTCACATCCTCCTCAGTCACTCTGTGACCCATCCCCCAGTAATAAAGAAGTAGTCAACAGTAGTCAACAGTAGTCAACAGACGTCAACAGTAGTCAACAGTAGTCAACAGACGTCAACAGACGTCAACAGTTCTGTCAAGTAGTCAACTAGTCAACAGTAGTCAACAGTAGTCAACAGACGTCAACAGTATCAACAGACGTCAACAGTAGTCAACAGACGTCAACAGAAGTCAACAGACGTCAACAGACGTCAACAGACGTCAACAGACGTCAACAGACGTCAACAGTCATAAATAAGTAAAAAAACGTTGTTGTTATCGTTAATAGCTTTTTGGCGTGTATTATTTAACGATCAAATAAATGCAATCGGCCAAAAGTATTCAAGTGAAATCACCACAACTGCATTTCTGGAAGTAGTTATATTCATGGGCTGATGGTAACTATGTATTTCTGTACTATATGTGATGGGCTGATGGTAACTATGTATTTCTGTACTATATGTGATGGGCTGATGGTAACTATGTATTTCTGTACTATATGTGATGGGCTGATGGTAACTATGTATTTCTGTACTATATGTGATGGGCTGATGGTAACTATGTATTTCTGTACTATATGTGATGGGCTGATGGTAACTATGTATTTCTGTACTATATGTGATGGGCTGATGGTAACTATGTATTTCTGTACTATATGTGATGGGCTGATGGTAACTATGTATTTCTGTACTATATGTGATGGGCTGATGGTAACTATGTATTTCTGTACTATATGTGATGGGCTGATGGTAACTATGTATTTCTGTACTATATGTGATGGGCTGATGGTAACTATGTATTTCTGTACTATATGTGATGGGCTGATGGTAACTATGTATTTCTGTACTATATGTGATGGGCTGATGGTAACTATGTATTTCTGTACTATATGTGATGGGCTGATGGTAACTATGTATTTCTGTACTATATGTGATAGGCTGATGGTAACTATGTATTTCTGTACTATATGTGAGAGGCTGATGGTATGTCTGATATGTCCTGTTCTATTATTCCAGGTGGTTTGGCTCCTCCTTCTATGGTAACCCAGACTCTGTACTCTTCTGATGATGCTCACGCTTCCACCTGTATTTCACCACTACACTACTGAGGTCAGAGATTATAGCCTGTTATAGCCTGTTATAGCCTGTTATAGCCTCTTCCACCTCCGTCACCACTACACTACTGAGGTCAGAGTTATAGCCTGTTATAGCCTGTTATAGCCTCTTCCACCTCAGTCACCACTACACTACTGAGGTCAGAGTTATAGCCTGTTATAGCCTGTTATAGCTGCTTCCACCTCCGTCACCACTACACTACTGAGGTCAGAGTTATAGCCTGTATATCTGCCTGTTATAGCCTGTTCCACCTCAGTCACCACTACACTACTGAGGTCAGAGTTTATATCCTGTTATCTGCCTATATAGCCTGTTATAGCTGCTTCCACCTCTCACCACTACACTACTGAGGTCAGAGTTATAGCCTGTTATAGCCTGTTATAGCCTGTTATAGCCTCTTCCACCTCCGTCACCACTACACTACTGAGGTCAGAGTTATTTCTGTAGCCTGTTATAGCCTGTTATAGCCTGTTATAGCCTCTTCCACCTCCTGTCACCACTACACTACTGAGGTCAGAGTTATAGCCTGTTATAGCCTGTTATAGCCTGTTATAGCCTCTTCCACACCTCCGTCACCACTACACTACTGAGGTCAGAGAGCCTGTTATAGCCTGTTATGCTGTTTCCATCCTCACCACTATAGCCTGAGGTTATAGCCTGTTATAGCCTTTTATAGCTGCTTCCACCTCAGTCACCACTACACTACTGAGGTCTGTCAGAGTTATAGCCTGTTATAGCCTGTTATAGCCTGTTATAGCCTGTTATAGCTGCTTCCACCTCAGTCACCACTACACTACTGAGGTCAGAGTTATAGCCTGTTATAGCCTGTTATAGCCTGTTATAGCCTGTTATAGCTGCTTCCACCTCAGTCACCACTACACTACTGAGGTCAGAGTTATAGCCTGTTATAGCCTGTTATAGCTGCTTCCACCTCCGTCACCACTACACTACTGAGGTCAGAGTTATAGCCTGTTATAGCCTGTTATAGCCTGTTATAGCTGCTTCCACCTCCGTCACCACTACACTACTGAGGTCAGAGTTATAGCCTGTTATAGCCTGTTATAGCCTGTTATAGCCTGTTATAGCTGCTTCCACCTCAGTCACCACTACACTACTGAGGTCAGAGTTATAGCCTGTTATAGCCTGTTATAGCCTGTTATAGCCTGTTATAGCCTGTTATAGCCTGTTATAGCCTGTTATAAGCCTGTTATAGCTGCTTCCACCTCTGTCACCACTACACTACTGAGGTCAGAGTTATAGCCTGTTATAGCCTGTTATAGCCTCTTCCACCTCCGTCACCACTACACTACTACTGAGGTCAGAGTTATAGCCTGTTATAGCCTGTTATAGCCTGTTATAGCTGCTTCCACCTCAGTCACCACTACACTACTGAGGTCAGAGTTATAGCCTGTTATAGCCTGTTATAGCTTCTTCCACCTCAGTCACCACTACACTACTGAGGTCAGAGTTATAGCCTGTTATAGCCTGTTATAGCCTCTTCCACCTCAGTCACCACTACACTACTGAGGTCAGAGTTATAGCCTGTTATAGCCTGTTATAGCTGCTTCCACCTCAGTCACCACTACACTACTGAGGTCAGAGTTATAGCCTGTTATAGCCTGTTACAGCCTGTTATAGCTGCTTCCACCTCAGTCACCACTACACTACTGAGGTCAGAGTTATAGCCTGTTATAGCCTGTTATAGCCTGTTATAGCCTCTTCCACCTCAGTCACCACTACACTACTGAGGTCAGAGTTATAGCCTGTTATAGCCTGTTATAGCCCTGTTATAGCTGCTTCCACCTCCGTCACCACTACACTACTGAGGTCAGAGTTATAGCCTGTTATAGCCTGTTATAGCTGCTTCCACCTCAGTCACCACTACACTACTGAGGTCAGAGTTATAGCCTGTTATAGCCTGTTATAGCCTGTTATAGCCTGTTATAGCTGCTTCCACCTCAGTCACCACTACACTACTGAGGTCAGAGTTATAGCCTGTTATAGCCTGTTATAGCCTGTTATAGCTGCTTCCACCTCAGTCACCACTACACTACTGAGGTCAGAGTTATAGCCTGTTATAGCCTGTTATAGCTGCTTCCACCTCCGTCACCACTACACTACTGAGGTCAGAGTTATAGCCTGTTATAGCCTGTTATAGCCTGTTATAGCTGCTTCCACCACCTCAGTCACCACTACACTACTGAGGTCAGAGTTATAGCCTGTTATAGCCTGTTATAGCTGCTTCCACCTCCGTCTTCCACCCTCCGTCACCACTACACTACTGAGGTCAGAGTTATAGCCTGTTATAGCCTGTTATAGCCTGTTATAGCCTCTTCCACCTCAGTCACCACTACACTACTGAGGTCAGAGTTATAGCCTGTTATAGCCTGTTATAGCCTGTTATAGCTGCTTCCACCTCAGTCACCACTACACTACTGAGGTCAGAGTTATAGCCTGTTATAGCCTGTTATAGCCTGTTATAGCCTGTTATAGCTGCTTCCCACCTCAGTCACCACTACACTACTGAGGTCAGAGTTATAGCCTGTTATAGCCTGTTATAGCTGCTTCCACCTCCGTCACCACTACACCACTGAGGTCAGAGTTATAGCGTGTTTTATAGCCTGTATAGCCTGTTATAGCCTGTTATAGCCTCTTCCACCTCAGTCACCACTACACTACTGAGGTCAGAGTTATAGCCTGTTATAGCCTGTTATAGCCTGTTATAGCTGCTTCCACCTCCGTCACCACTACAACTACTGAGGTCAGAGTTACATCCTGTTATAGCCTGTTATAGCCTGTTATAGCCTGTTATAGCTGCTTTCCACCTCCGTCACCACTACACTACTGAGGTCAGAGTTATAGCCTGTTATAGCCTGTTATAGCCTGCTTCCACCTCTGTCACCACTACACTACTGAGGTCAGAGAGTTATAGCCTGTTATAGCCTGTTATAGCTGCTTGTTACCTCCGTCACCACTACACTACTGAGGTCCTGTTATATCCTGTTATAGCCTGTTATAGCCTGTTATAGCTGCTTCCACCTCAGTCACCACTACACTACTGAGGTGAGTCTGTCTTCTCTCTCTGTCTGTCCATGACTGGTGGTCTGTTTGGATAATGGCGACTCAGTTTCTTCCTGGTTCTATTGTGAGTTGTTGAGTGACTCAGGAGTCTGAGTCTTGATGTGCAGACTTGAAAGCATGTAGGACAAACACATTCATCTGATGTCTACAGTTCCTGGTTGTGTTGGTCCACGTTTCTCATGTCTACTGGTACTTAATGTTGTCTTTGTCTAGTTGTTTCCAATCAGTCAGTCAATCCTGTTCCTGGGTCTGTGTCTCCAGGTGTTGATGTCCAGCTGCTGTCGCTGTAAGACGTGTGACTGTCTGGTGTACGATGAGGAGATCATGGCGGGATGGACGGCTGATGACTCTAACCTCAACACCACCTGTCCCTTCTGTGGGAACCTCTTCCTGCCCTTCCTCAATGTAGAGATCAGGGACCTGAGACACAGGTGATAACACACACTACGACACACACACACACTACGATAAAACACACACACACTACGACACACACACACACACTACGACACACACACACACACTACGATAAAACACACACACACTACGATAAAACACACACACACACTACGATAAAACACACACACACACTACGATAAACACACACACACACACTACGATAAAAACAACACACACACAACACACACACACACACACACACACACACACTACGATAAAACACACACACACTACGATAAAAAAACACACACACACACTACGACACACACACACACACACACACACACACACACACTACGATAAAACACACACACACACTACGATAAAACACACACACACACACACTACGATAAAACACACACACACACTACAACACACACACACACACTACGATAAAACACACACACACACACACACTACACACACACACACACTACGATAAAACACACACACACTACAACACACACACACACACACACTACGAACACACACACACACACACACACTACGATAAAACACACACACACTACGACACACACACACACACACACTACGATACAACACACACACACACTACGACATACAAACACACACACACAAAACTACGATATTTTAAAACACACACACACTACGACACACACACACACACACACTACGATAAAACACACACACACACACTACGACACACACACACACACACTACGATAAAACACACACACACTACGACACACACACCACACACACACACTACGACACACACACACACACACACTACGATAAAACACACACACACTACGACACACACACACACACACACACACACTACGATAAAACACACACACACTACGACACACACACTACGATAAACACACACACACTACGACACACACACACACACACACACTACGATAAAACACACACACACACTACGATAAACACACACACACACACTACGACACACACACACACACACACACACACACTACGATAAACACACACACACACACTACGATAAAAACACACACACACTACGACACACACACACACACACACACACACTACGATAAAACACACACACACACACGACACACACACACTACGATAAAACACACACACACACTACGACACACACACACACACACTATGACAAAAACACACACACACACTATGATAAAAACACACACACACTACGACACACACACTACGATAAAACACACACACACACACTACGATAAAACACACACACACACACAATACGACACACACACACACACACACACACTACGATAAAACACACACACACTACGATAAAACACACACACACACACACTACACACACACACACACACTACGACAAACACACACACACACACACACTACGAAAAAAACACACACACACCCACTAATCACACACACACACACTACGATAAAAACACACACACACAATACGACACACACACACACACACACACTATGATAAAACACACACACACACTACGATAAAACACACACACACTACGACACACACACACTACGATAAAACACACACACACACACACTACGATAAAACACACACACACACTACGACACACACACACACACACACTACGATAAAACACACACACACTACGATAAAACACACACACACTACGACACACACACACACACTACGATAAAACACACACACACACTACGACACACACACACACACACACACGATAACACACACACACACTACGACAACACTACGACACACACACACACACTACGATAAAACACACACACACTACGACACACCACACTACGACACACACACACACACACTACGACACACACATACACACGTTTCCTATGTTGTGAGGACCAATAACACACACACCGCCGGTAGAAAAAGTACTGTATTGTCCTACTAGAGTAAAAGTAAAGATACCTTAATAGAAAATGACTCAAGTAAAAGTCACCCAGTAAAATAAATCAAATTATATTTGTCACATGCTTGGTAAACAACAGTTGTAGACTAACAGTGAAATGCTTCCTAACGGGCCCTTCCCAACAATGCAGAGAGACAAAGATAAATAAGAAAAGAACACGAGGAATAAATCCACAATTAACGGTAAAAACTGTACCAATACACAGGATACCAGTACTGAATAATAACACATCCACAATGAGTAACGATAACTTGGCTATATACTGTACAATACACAAATTAGGTCAAACGGATTTAAGTTTCTTGCATTAAAGTCACTGGCCACTAGGAGCGCCGCCTCTGGGTGAGCGTTTTCTTGTTTGCTAACGGCCATATACAGCTCGTTGAGTGCTGTATCGGTTTGTGGTGGTAAACAGACAGCTACGAAAAATATAGATGAAAACTCTCTTGGTAAATAGTGTGGTCTACAGCTTATCGTGAGGTAGTCTAACTCAGGCGAGCAGAACCTCGAGACTTCCTTAATATTAGAGATGGCGCACCAGCTGTTGTTAACAAAGAGACACACACCTCCTCCCCTGTGCTTCCCCCGATGCTGCCGTTCTGTCCTGCCGATGTATAGAAAAACCAGCTAGATTTATATTTACCATGTCCTTGTTCAGCCACGACTCGGAGAAACATTACAGTTCTTCAGATCACGTTGATAGGATCGTCTCGAACAAAGCTCATCCAGTTTATTCTCCAGTGATTGCACGTTGGCCAATAGAACGGAGGGTAGAGGCGATTTATCTCCGACGTAGTCTTGTCAGATATACGCCGGCTTCTATAGCGCCGTCTTCTCCTTCTTCCAGCGTCGGGGATTTGGGCCTAGTCTGCGATAATCATTATGTCTTTCACCTCCGACTCATTGAAGTAGAAGTCCTCGTCCAAATGGAGGTTAATGATGGCTGTTCAGATGTCCAGAAGCTCTTTTCGGTCATAGTAAATGATGGCGGAAACATTACGTACAAATAATGTTAAGATCAGCGCAAAATAATACACAAAATAACACAATTGGTCAGGAGCCATAGAACGGCTACTATAACCTCCAGAGACTTTAGTATACTACTAAAATATAATACTAGTAAAGTATCTGGTTTTAAATGTAGTGGTGGAAAAAGTACTAAATTGTCATACTTGAATAAAAGTAAATGCTATATATCAAATTCCTTAAACAAACCAGACGATTTTTGTATTTTTGTATTTTTTTACGGACAGACGGGCACGCTCCAACACTCCGACATAATTTAAAAACGCAGTATTTGTGTTTAGTGAGTCCGCCAGATCAGAGGCAGTAGGGACGACAACGCGTTAAATTGATAGGTGCGTGAATTGGACCATAATTCTAAATGTAAGCATTCTAAATGTAACGAGTACTTTTGTGTGTCAAGGAAAATGTATGGAGTAAGAAGTACATTATTTTCTTTAGGAATGTAGTGAAGTAAAAGTTGTCAAAAATATAAATAGTAAAGTACAGATACCCAAAATAACTACCTACAGTGAGGGAAAAAAGTATTTGATCCCCTGCTGATTTTGTACGTTTGCCCACTGACAAAGAAATGATCAGTCTATAATTTTAATGGTAGGTTTATTTGAACAGTGAGAGACAGAATAACAACAAAAAAATCCAGAAAAACGCATGTAAAAAATGTTATAAATTGATTTGCATTTTAATGAGGGAAATAAGTATTTGACCCCCTCTCAATCAGAAAGATTTCTGGTTCCCAGGTGTCTTTTATACAGGTAACGAACTGAGATTAGGAGCACATTCTTAAAGGGAGTGCTCCTAATATCACCTTGTTACCTGTATAAAAGACACCTGTCCACAGAAGCAATCAATCAATCAGATTCCAAACTCTCCACCATGGCCAAGACCAAAGAGCTCTCCAAGGATGTCAGGGACAAGATTTTAGACCTACACAAGGCTGGAATGGGCTACAAGACCATCGCCAAGCAGCTTAGTGAGAAGGTGACAACAGTTGGTGCGATTATTCGCAAATGGAAGAAACACAAAATAACTGTCAATCTCCCTCGGCCTGGGGCTCCATGCAAGATCTCACTTCGTGGAGTTGCAATGATCATGAGAATGGTGAGGAATCAGCCCAGAACTACACGGGAGGATCTTGTCAATGATCTCAAGGCAGCTGGGACCATAGTCACCAAGAAAACAAATGGGTAACACACTACGCTGTGAAGGACTGAAATCCTGCAGCGCCCGCAAGGTCCCCCTGCTCAAGAAAGCACATATACAGGCCCATCTGAAGTTTGCCAATGAACATCTGACTGATTCAGAGGAGAACTGGGTGAAAGTGTTTGTGGTCAGATGAGACCAAAATGGAGCTCTTTGGCATCAACTCAACTCGCCGTGTTTGGAGGAGGAGGAATGCTGCCTATGACCCCAAGAACACCATCCCCACCGTCAAACATGGAGGTGGAAACATTATGCTTTGGGGGTGTTTTTCTGCTAAGGGGCAGGACAACTTCACCGCATCAAAGGGATGATGGACGGGGCCATGTACCGTCAAAATCTTGGGTGAGAACCTCCTTCCCTCAGCCAGGGCATTGAAAAATGGGTCATGGATGGGTATTCCAGCATGACAATGACCCAAACCACACGGCCAAGGCAACAAAGGAGTGGCTCAAGAAGAAGCACATTAAGGTCCTGGAGTGGCCTAGCCAGTCTCCAGACCTTAATCCCATAGAAAATCTGTGGAGGGAGCTGAAGTTTCAAGTTGCCAAACGTCAGGCTCGAAAACCTTAATGACTTGGAGAAGATCTGCAAAGAGTAGTGGGACAAAATCCCTCCTGAGATGTGTGAAAACCTGGTGGCCAACTACAAGAAAAGTCTGACCTCTGTGATTGCCAACAAGGGTTTTGCCACCAAGTACTAAATCATGTTTTGCAGAGGGGTCAAATACTTATTTCCCTCATTAAAATGCAAATCAATTAATAACATTTTTGACATGCGTTTTTCTGGATTTATCTGTTGCTATTCTGTCTCTCACTGTTCAAATAAACCTACCATTAAAAAATATAGACTGATCATGTCTTTGTCAGTGGGCAAACGTACAAAATCAGCAGGGGATCAAATACTTTTTTCCCTCACTGTAAGTAGTACTTTTAAAGTATTTTTTACTCAAGTACTTTCCACCACTGATACACACAACTCAGATCCACTATATGTTTGTCTCATTAGGACCAGTGACGAGAGTCGCCCACCTGTAGGAGAGGACACGGCTGTTTCAGTCAACCCTGAGACAGTCAACCCTGAGACAGTCAACCCTGAGACAGTCAACCCTGAGACAGTCAACCCTGAGACAGTCTCTGCAGCTGGCGCCCTGACACCCCAGTCAACCACAACTCCAGCAGAGGAGCAACAGGACTCTGAGGATGTAGCTGGGTGTCCACAGGACCCTGTCCCAGGCCCAGCCCCATCTCCGACCTCAGCCCCATCTCCGACCTCAGCCCCATCTCCGACCTCAGCCCCATCTCCGACCTCAGCCCCATCTCCGACCTCCGCCCCATCTCCAACCTCAGCCCCATCTCCGACCTCAGCCCCATCTCCGACCTCAGCCCCATCTCCGACCTCAGCCCCATCTCCGACCTCAGCCCCATCTCCGACCTCAGCCCCATCTCCGACCTCAGCCCCATCTCCGACCTCAGCCCCATCTCCGACCTCAGCCCCATCTCCGACCTCAGCCCCATCTCCGACCTCAGCCCCATCTCCGACCTCTCCCCCATCCCCTGCCTCAACTACAACTTGTAGTTCCCCAGTGAGTAGTTGTCCAGCCCCAGTGACGGTCCCCTACCTGAGTCCCTTGGTTCTGTGGAAGGAGCTAGAGTCTCTGTTGTGTAACGAGGGGGACCAGGTGATCAGTTCTCCCAGCATCGTGGACCAGCACCCCATCGTGTTCTGGAACCTGGTGTGGTACTACCGTAGATTGGATCTCCCCTCTCACCTGCCTGGTCTCATCCTGACCTCTCAGCACTGCAGTCAGGGACATCTACTGCAGGTATACTACACTACTGAACGTACCCTTCAATGATGTATACGTTGTCCCTTTAAACAGGGACCTAGGGCGATTGTTGTTGGACCTAGGGTGATTTACAGAACACATATTAGTTTTTTTTAAAGTTTTTTTTTTACATGGTCCTTCAAGCCAGATTGGAGCAGTTGTCGTTGAACGTGATCGGAAGAGACAGTGATTTGTATTGTCTTTCTAATGATGTTCTCACATGCTCTCTCTCCTGTCAGGTCCCAGCCCAGAGTGTGTCTTCAGAGGACAGTAAACATGTCCTGGTCCGGATCCTGTGGGATAACCTGGACCTACACCAGGACCCGGTCCAACCCCTCTACATGCTCTGGCACACACACTGTAAGTCATCAGAATTGATCGGATTCATAAAGTGATTTTCCAAAGTTCAAAGCACTTTACACTGTAAGTGATCAGAATTGATCGGATTCATAAAGTGATTTTCCAAAGTACAAAGCACTTTACAAATGTGATGACCTCACTGCTCTCTGGTCAATAATGGGCCTCCCTACTCTTCAGTACATTGCTGTTCCCTCCAGTCTAATCACTACGTAGTAATGATAGGACACACGGTGTGTAGTTGACCTCCTGTTCCTGTATCAGATCTGTGAAACTTCCTCCTCAGCCTGAAGTGTTGATCATTGAAGGAGGCCTTTTTCCAATGGCGCGATGAGTTTAAATGACGAGAACAATCACACACAACACACAATGAACGACAGAGGGTTAAATAAGGAATACAATACAACATAATAGGAAACAGGTGTACACAATCAAGACAAAACAAGTCAAACACAGAAACATAGATCGGTGGCAGCTAGTACTCCGGGGACGACGAACGCCGAAGCCTGCCCGAGCAAGGAGGAGGAGCAGCCTCGGCTGATTCCGTGACAGCTATGCTCACTGAGTCTGTACATAGTCAAAGCTTTCCTTAAGTTTGAGTCAGTCACAGTGGTCAGGTAATCTTTATGTTTTTGTTTTACCCCATATGTAACTCTGTGTTGTTGTTTTTATCGCACTGCTTTGCTTTATCTTGGCCAGGTCGCAGTTGTAAATGAGAACTTGTTCTCAACTGGCTTACCTGGTTAAATAAAGGTAAAATAAAATGTGGTTGGGTCTAATTGTGTTGCTGTCCTGGGGCTCTGTGGGGTCTGTTTGTGTTTGTGAACAGAGCCCCAGGACCAGCTTGATTAGGGGACTCTTCTCCAGGTTCATCTCTCTGTAGGTGATGGCATTGTTATGGAAGGTTTGGGAATCGCTTCCTTTTAAGTGGTTATAGAATTTAACGTCTCTTTTCTGGATTTTGATCATTAGCGGGTATCGGCCGATTTCTGCTCTGCATGCATTTTATTTTGTGTTTTTCGTACACAGAGGATATTTTTTGCAGAATTCTGCATGTAGAGTCTCAATTTGGTGTTTGTCCCATTTTTGTGAATTATTGGTTGGTGAGCGGACCCCAGACCTCACAACCATAAAAAGCAATGGGTTCTATAACTGATTCAAGTATTTTTAGCCAGATCCTAATTGGTATGTGTGTGCTCTAGGGCAACGGTGTCTAGATGGAATTAGTATTTGTGGTCCTGGCAACTGGACCTTTTTTGGAACACCATTATTTTTGTTAAACTGAGATTTACTGTCAGGGCCCAGGTCTGACAGAATCTGTGCAGAAGATCTAGGTGCTGCTGTAGGCCCTCCTTGGTTGGTGACAGAAGCACCAGATCATCAGCAAACAGTAGACATTTGACTTCAGATTCTAGTAGGGTGAGGCCGGGTGCTGCAGACTGTTCTAGTGCCCTCGCCAATTCGTTGATATATATGTTGAAGAGGGTGGGGCTTAAGCTGCATCCCTGTCTCACCCCACGGCCCTGTGGAAAGAAATCTGTGTGTTTTTTGCCAATTTTAACCGCACACTTGTTGTTTGTGTACATGGATTTTATAATGTTGTATGTTTTTCCCCCAACACCACTTTCCATCAATTTGTATAGCAGACCCTCATGCCAAATTGAGTCAAAAGCTTTTTTGAAATCAACAAAGCATGAGAAGACTTTGCCTTTGTCAATTAGGGTGTGCAGGGTGAATACGTGGTCTGTCGTACGGTAATTTGGTAAAAAGACAATTTGACATTTGCTCAGTACATTGTTTTCACTGAGGAAATGAACTAGTCTGCTGTTAATGATAATGCAGAGGATTTTCCCAAGGATGCTGTTGACGCATATCCCATGGTAGTTATTGGGGTCAAATTTGTCTCCACTTCTGTGTCTCTGTGTAGGTGCTAACTCTCTGCCCCTGTCTCTGTCTATGTGCTAACTCTGTGCCCCTGTCTCTCTCTATGTGCTAACTCTGTGCCCTGTCCCTGTCTATGTGCTAACTCTGTGCCCCTGTCTCTGTCTATGTGCTAACTCTGTGCCCCTGTCTCTGTCTATGTGCTAACTCTGTGCCCCTGTCTCTGTCTATGTGCTAACTCTGTGCCCCTGTCTATGTGCTAACTCTGTGCCCCTGTCTCTGTCTATGTGCTAACTCTGTGCCCCTGTCTCTGTGTAGGAGCTAACTCTGTGCCCCTGTCTCTGTCTCTGTGCTAACTCTGTGCCCCTGTCTCTCTCCAGGCTCTAACCCCTCAGCCCCTGTGTAGGTGCTAACTCTGTGTCTCTGTGTAGGTGCTAACTCTCTGCCCCTGTCTATGTGCTAACTCTGTGCCCCTGTCTCTGTCTATGTGCTAACTCTGTGCCCCTGTCTCTGTCTATGTGCTAACTCTGTGCCCCTGTCCCTGTCTATGTGCTAACTCTGTGCCCCTGTCTCTGTCTATGTGCTAACTCTGTGCCCCTGTCTCTGTGTAGGAGCTAACTCTGTGCCCCTGTCTCTGTCTATGTGCTAACTCTGTGCCCCTGTCTCTGTCTATGTGCTAACTCTGTGCCCCTGTCTCTGTCTATGTGCTAACTCTGTGCCCCTGTCTCTGTGTAGGAGCTAACTCTGTGCCCCTGTCTCTGTCTCTGTGCTAACTCTGTGCCCCTGTCTCTCTCCAGGCTCTAACCCCTCAGCCCCTGTGTAGGTGCTAACTCTGTGCCCCTGTCTCTGTGTAGGTGCTAACTCTGTGCCCCTGTCTCTCTCTAGGCTCTAAACCCCTCAGCCCCTGTCTCTGTGCTAACTCTGTGCCTCTGTGTAGGTGCTAACTCTGTGCCCCTGTCTCTGTCTAGGTGCTAACTCTGTGCCCCTGTCTCTGTGTAGGTGCTAACTCTGTGCCCCTGTCTCTGTCTCTGTGCTAACTCTGTGCCCCTGTCTCTGTCTCTGTGCTAACTCTGTGCCCCTGTCTCTCTCCAGGCTCTAACCCCCTCAGCCCCCTGTCTAGGTGCTAACTCTGTGCCCCTGTCTCTGTGTAGGTGCTAACTCTGTGCCCCTGTCTCTGTCTCTGTGCTAACTCTGTGCCCCTGTCTCTGTGTAGGTGCTAACTCTGTGCCCCTGTCTCTGTGTAGGTGCTAACTCTGTGCCCCTGTCTCTCCAGGCTCTAACCCCTCAGCCCCTGTCTAGGTGCTAAACTCTGTGCCCCTGTCTCTGTGTAGGTGCTAACTCTGTGCCCCTGTCTCTGTGTAGGTGCTAACTCTGTGCCCCTGTCTCTGTCTCTGTGCTAACTCTGTGCCCCTGTCTCTCTCCAGGCTCTAACCCCTCAGCCCCTGTCTAGGTGCTAACTCTGTGCCCCTGTCTCTGTCTCTGTGCTAACTCTGTGCCCCTGTCTCTGTCTCTGTGCTAACTCTCTGCCCCTGTCTCTGTCTATGTGCTAACTCTCTGCCCCTGTCTAGGTGCTAACTCTGTGCCCCTGTCTCTGTCTAGGTGCTAACTCTGTGCCCCTGTCTCTGTGTAGGTGCTAACTCTGTGCCCCTGTCTCTGTCTCTGTGCTAACTCTGTGCCCCTGTCTCTGTGTAGGTGCTAACTCTGTGCCCCTGTCTCTGTGTAGGTGCTAACTCTGTGCCCCTGTCTCTGTCTCTGTGCTAACTCTGTGCCCCTGTCTCTGTGTAGGTGCTAACTCTGTGCCCCTGTCTCTGTCTCTGTGCTAACTCTGTGCCCCTGTCTCTGTCTCTGTGCTAACTCTGTGCCCCTGTCTCTGTCTAGGTGCTAACTCTGTGCCCCTGTCCCTGTGTAGGTGCTAACTCTGTGCCCCTGTCTCTGTCTAGGTGCTAACTCTGTGCCCCTGTCTCTGTCTCTGTGCTAACTCTGTGCCCCTGTCTCTCTCCAGGCTCTAACCCCTCAGCCCCTGTGTAGGTGCTAACTCTGTGCCCCTGTCTCTGTCTATGTGCTAAACTCTGTGCCCCTGTCTCTGTCTATGTGCTAACTCTCTGCCCCTGTCTCTCTCTAGGTGCTAACTCTCTGCCCCTGTCCCTGTCTAGGTGCTAACTCTCTGCCCCTGTCTCTGTCTATGTGCTAACTCTGTGCCCCTGTCTCTGTGTAGGTGCTAACTCTGTGCCCCTGTCTCTGTCTCTGTGCTAACTCTGTGCCCCTGTCTCTGTCTAGGTGCTAACTCTCTGTCTCTGTCTATGTGCTAACTCTGTGCCCCTGTCTCTGTCTATGTGCTAACTCTGTGCCCCTGTCTCTGTCTATGTGCTAACTCTGTGCCCCTGTCTCTGTCTATGTGCTAACTCTGTGCCCCTGTCTCTGTCTATGTGCTAACTCTCTGCCCCTGTCTATGTGCTAACTCTGTGCCCCTGTCTCTGTCTATGTGCTAACTCTGTGCCCCTGTCTCTGTCTATGTGCTAACTCTCTGCCCCTGTCTATGTGCTAACTCTCTGTCCCTGTCTATGTGCTAACTCTGTGCCCCTGTCTCTGTGTAGGAGCTAACTCTGTGCCCCTGTCTCTGTCTCTGTGCTAACTCTGTGCCCCTGTCTCTCTCCAGGCTCTAACCCCTCAGCCCCTGTGTAGGTGCTAACTCTGTGCCCCTGTCTCTGTCTCTGTGCTAACTCTGTGCCCCTGTCTCTGTCTCTGTGCTAACTCTGTGCCCCTGTCTCTCTCCAGGCTCTAACCCCTCAGCCCCTGTGTAGGTGCTAAACTCTGTGCCCCTGTCTCTGTCTAGGTGCTAACTCTGTGCCCCTGTCTATGTGCTAACTCTGTGCCCCTGTCTCTGTGCTAACTCTGTGCCCCTGTCTATGTGCTAACTCTGTGCCCCTGTCTCTGTCTCTGTGCCCCTGTCTCTCTCCAGGCTCTAACCTCTCAGCCCCTGTGTAGGTGCTAACTCTGTGCCCCTGTCTATGTGCTAACTCTGTGCCCCTGTCTCTGTGCTAACTCTGTGCCCCTGTCTCTGTCTCTGTGCCCCTGTCTCTCCAGGCTCTAACCCCTCAGCCCCTGTCTAGGTGCTAACTCTGTGCCCCTGTCTCTGTCTCTGTGCTAACTCTGTGCCCCTGTCTCTCCAGGCTCTAACCCCCTCAGCCCCTGTCTAGGTGCTAACTCTGTGCCCCTGTCTCTGTCTAGGTGCTAACTCTGTGCCCCTGTCTCTGTGTAGGAGCTAACTCTGTGCCCCTGTCTCTGTCTCTGTGCTAACTCTGTGCCCCTGTCTCTCTCCAGGCTCTAACCCCTCAGCCCCTGTCTAGGTGCTAACTCTGTGCCCCTGTCCCTGTCTCTGTGCTAACTCTGTGCCCCTGTCTCTCTCTAGGCTCTAACCCTCAGCCCCTGTCTAGGTGCTAACTCTGTGCCCCTGTCTCTGTCTCTGTGCTAACTCTGTGCCCCTGTCTCTCCAGGCTCTAACCCCTCAGCCCCTGTGTAGGTGCTAACTCTGTGCCCCTGTCTCTGTCTCTGTCTCTGTCTCTGTGCCCCTGTCTCTGTCTCTGTGCTAACTCTGTGCCCCTGTCTCTCCAGGCTCTAACCCCTCAGCCAGTGGAACAGTGTATGAGGAGGGCCAGCCCCAGGACCACCTCTTCTCTGCTGAGGTCCTACAGGGTATAGTGAAGAACATCCAGAAGAGTGATGTCTACCAGCCTATCAGTCAGATCCTGCAGCTGCTAGGTCCAGAGCTGGGCTTCAGCAGACAGAGGTATAAAACTTCAAACCTGTAACATTTTTAAAAAAAATAGTGACTTTGCAGTTTAAAAAAAACAAGTTTAGAATAGTGCAGCTTGTGATTAGTTTAATTCCTGCATAAATAATGTCCACCTTCTCATGGATACCTTTTAAAAAGGGAGGTTTTGAGACAAACCATTAGCAGATTTGTGATTCTGCAACACTCTTACAATAAAAAAAGCAGCAGGAAATAGCTTTTTTGTGGCCGTTTTTTTTATTTATATACAAAATCTAATGTCAGTGGCGGGGTTAAGAGTAGTCAAATGTCGTCCTTAATCGTCCTGTCTGGACGCACACACACACACACACACACACACACACACACACACACACACACACACACACACACACACACACACACACACACACACACACACACACACACACACACACACACACACACACACACACACACACACACACACACACACACAACACAACACACACACACACACACACACACACACACACACACACAAACCCTTCTCTTTCTATTCTACAGGAGTCTGTACAGAGATCTCCTCTTCCTGGCGCTGACCGCTCTGGGAAAGAGCAACATCAATATCGGTGAGTTGAAACCATATCTTTCCCCTCTCTACTTTCGAAGCTATCTGTCATCTTTCTAATTCATCCTAAACATGTCACTTCAGGGCAGTCGAATTTACAATAGACATTTAGAGAAATACATTGAGAAGTTTTTTCTCACATATTTGTATATATTAAGGATCCCCATTAGTTCATGCCAAGGCAGCAGCTACTCTTCCTGGGGTTTATTAAGGATCCCCATTAGTTCCTGCCAAGGCAGCAGCTACTCTTCCTGGGGTTTATTATGGATCCCCATTAGTTCCTGCCAAGGCAGCAGCTACTCTTCCTGGGGTTTATTATGGATCCCCATTAGTTCCTGCCAAGGCAGCAGCTACTCTTCCTGAGGTTTATTATGGATCCCCATTAGTTCCTACTCTCTCCAAAGGCAGCAGCTACTCTTCCTGGGGTTTATTATGGATCCCCATTAGTTCCTGCCAAGGCAGCAGCTACTCTTCCTGGGGTTTATTATGGATCCCCATTAGTTCCTGCCAAGGCAGCAGCTACTCTTCCTGGGGTTTATTATGGATCCCCATTAGTTCCTGCCAAGGCAGCAGCTACTCTTCCTGGGGTTTATTATGGATCCCCATTAGTTCCTGCCAAGGCAGCAGCTACTCTTCCCGGGGTTTATTATGGATCCCCATTAGTTCCTGCCAAGGCAGCAGCTACTCTTCCTGGGGTTTATTATGGATCCCCATTAGTTCCTGCCAAGGCAGCAGCTACTCTTCCTGGGGTTTATTATGGATCCCCATTAGTTCCTGCCAAGGCAGCAGCTACTCTTCCTGGGGTTTATTATTGGATCCCCATTAGTTCCTGCCAAGGCAGCAGCTACTCTTCCTGGGGTTTATTAAGGATCCCCATTAGTTCCTGCCAAGGCAGCAGCTACTCTTCCTGGGGTTTATTATGGATCCCCATTAGTTCCTGCCAAGGCAGCAGCTACTCTTCCTGGGTTTTATTATGGATCCCCATTAGTTCCTGCCAAGGCAGCAGCTACTCTTCCTGGGGTTTATTATGGATCCCCATTAGTTCCCTGCCAAGGCAGCAGCTACTCTTCCTGGGGTTTATTATGGATCCCCATTAGTTTTCCTGCCAAGGCAGCAGCTACTCTTCCTGGGGTTTTATTATGGATCCCCATTAGTTCCTGCCAAGGCAGCAGCTACTCTTCCTGGGGTTTATTATGGATCCCCATTAGTTCCTGCCAAGGCAGCAGCTACTCTTCCTGGGGTTTATTATGGATCCCCATTAGTTCCTGCCAAGGCAGCAGCTACTCTTCCTGGGGTTTATTATGGATCCCCATTAGTTCCTGCCAAGGCAGCAGCTACTCTTCCTGGGGTTTATTATGGATCCCCATTAGTTCCTGCCAAGGCGCAGCAGCTACTCTTCCTGGGGTTTATTAAGGATCCCCATTAGTTCCTGCCAAGGCAGCAGCTACTCTTCCTGGGTTTATTATGGATCCCCATTAGTTCCTGCCAAGGCAGCAGCTACTCTTCCTGGGGTTTATTATGGATCCTCATTAGTTCCTGCCAAGGCAGCAGCTACTCTTCCTGGGGTTTTATTATGGATCCCCATTAGTTCCTGCCAAGGCAGCAGCTACTCTTCCTGGGGTGTATTATGGATCCCCATTTAGTTCCTGCCAAGGCAGCAGCTACTCTTCCTGGGGTCCAGCAACATTAAGGCAGTTATATACAATTTCAAATATTACATTACATTTCATAACACTTTTCACAACATATTAAGTGTGTGCCCTCAGGCCTCTACTCTACTACCACATATCTACAGTACAACATCCATGTGTACGTGTGTGTAGAATGCGTATGTTATCGTGTGTGTACCTGTGTGTGTCTCTTCACAGTCCCTGCTGTTCCATAAGGTGTATTTTTATCTGTTTTTTTAAATCTGATTCTTCTGCTGGCATCAGTTACCTGATGTGGAATAGAGTTCCATGTAGTCACGGCTCTATGTAGTAATGTGCGCCTCCCATAGTCTGTTCTGGACTTGGGGACTGTGAAGAGACCTCTGGTGGCATGTCTTGTGGGGTATACATGGGCGTCTGAGCTGTGCGACAGTAGTTCAAACAGACAGCTCGTGTTTTCAACATGTCAATTCCTCTCACATACCAGTAGTGATGAAGTCAATCTCTCCTCCACTCTGAGCCAGGAGAGATTGACATGCATATTATTAATGTTAGTTCTCTGTGTACATCCAAGGGCCAGCCGTGCTGCCCTGTTCTGAGCCAATTGTAATTTTCCCAAGTCCCTCTTTGTGGTACCTGACCACACTACTGAACAGTAGTCCAGGTGCGACAAAACTAGAGCCTGTAGGACCTGCCTTGTTGATAGTGCTGTGGTCCTCTGTAGCTCAGCTGGTAGAGCACGGCGCTTGTAACGCCAAGGTAGTGGGTTCGATCCCCGGGACCACCCATACACAAAAAAAAAAATGTATGCACACACATGACTGTAAGTCGCTTTGGATAAAAGCGTCTGCTAAATGGCTTATTATTATTATAAGAAGGCTGAGCAGTGCTTTATTATGGACAGACTTCTCCCCATCTTAGCTACTGTTGTATCAATATGTCTTGACCATGACAGTTTACAAGCCAGGGTTACTCCAAGCAGTTTAGTCTCCTCAACTTGCACTAGTACGGTGAAATGCTTTGCTCTTTCCCAACAATGCAGTAATCAATATCAGTAGTACTAGTATACACTGACAGATGCATTGCATCTTCATCCAGGGAGGAGGAGGATAGGACCGTCCATTCATTTGAAGAAAAACTCCAATGAAACATTTTTGTATAACCCTCTAGACTTAAATGAATGGGTGTGGATGAGCGTAGCTACAGATTTTTGATTTCCTTTGTTTTATACCATATTAATCCTCCTTATTAGAATCCTCTGATATATTTTTGTGAATAAGATATTTAAATTCCTCCCTGTTGTATTCTACCATCATGGTCGCTAAGTAACCCTGTTGTATTCTACCATCATGGTCGCTAAGTAACCCTGTTGTATTCTACCATCATGGTCGCTAAGTAACCCTGTTGTATTCTACCATCATGGTCGCTAAGTAACCCTGTTGTATTCTACCATCATGGTCGCTAAGTAACCCTGTTGTATTCTACCATCATGGTCGCTAAGTAACCCTGTTGTATTCTACCATCATGGTCGCTAAGTAACCCTGTTGTATTCTACCATCATGGTCGCTAAGTAACCCTGTTGTATTCTACCATCATGGTCGCTAAGTAACCCTGTTGTATTCTACCATCATGGTCGCTAAGTAACCCTGTTGCATTCTACCATCATGGTCGCTAAGTAACCCTGTTTGCATTCTACCATCATGGTCGCTAAGTAACCCTGTTGTATTCTACCATCATGGTCGCTAAGTAACCCTGTTGTATTCTACCATCATGGTCGCTAAGTAACCCTGTTGTATTCTACCATCATGGTCGCTAAGTAGGTTAACCAACCACATCATGATCAGTAATAGTAATAATATCTCTGATTGTAAACTAACCCTTGCCTTGCTTCTCTGTTCCAGATGCATTTGATCGTGAGTACAAGATGGCGTACGACCGCCTCAGCCCCAGCCAGGTTAAGCTGACACACAACTGTGACCGGCCTCCAGGAGCAGGGGTCATGGAATGTAGGAGGACCTTTGGGCAGCCTAGTCTGTGATCTCCCCACCTCACGTTCTCTCCTCTCCATCCGGAAGACTTCACAGCCTAGTCTGTGATCTCCCCACCTCACGTTCTCTCCTCTCCATCCGGAAGAAGTACCCCCTACTCACCTCCCCTCCTCTGGAGGACCTTTGGGCAGCCTAGTCTGTGAAGTACCCCCTACTCACCTCCCCTCCTCTGGAGGACCTTTGGGCAGCCCAGTTTGTGAAGTACCCCCTACTCACCTCCCCTCCTCTGGAGGACCTTTGGGCAGCCTAGTTTGTGAAGTACCCCCTACTCACCTCCCCTCCTCTGGAGGACCTTTGGGCAGCCTAGTTTGTGAAGTACCCCCTACTCACCTCCCCTCCTCTGGAGGACCTTTGGGCAGCCTAGTTCTGTGAAGTACCCCCTACTCACCTCCCCTCCTCTGGAGGACCTTTGGGCAGCCCAGTTCTGTGAAGTACCCCCTACTCACCTCCCCCTGGCTGCTACCCAACGTTCTCTCCTCTCCATCCATCCCATCCCTCCCAAAACATGACTGCTGCTTACCTACCACCAGCCCTTCTCTCTGGCCCCTCTCTGTTGGGGTGAAATCCTCAGGGCCAGCCCACCTGATACCCCAGGCATGGGGAGGAAAGTCATTGGGACCCGACATGTTCAGACACTGAAGCACAATGTGTAACAAATACACAGAAAATATACTAGAAGCTTTCAGAGACGCTCCACACTGTTACAATAGGACATTTTACATTTGAGTCATTTAGCAGGCGCTCTTATCCAGAGCGACTTACAGGAGCAATTAGAGTTAAGTGCCTTGCTCAAGGGCACATCGGAAGACTTTTCACCTAGTCAGCTCCGGGATTCGGTATGACATGGTATTGCATTCTATTACATGGTATTACAATAGGACCACATGGTATGACATGGTATTACATTCTATGACATGGTATGACATGGTATGACATGGTATTATTCCTCTGTATTTTCACTATTATTACATGACTCAAATGTTTGTAATATACCATGTGATATATTCTATATATTTTAAGACAATCTGTATCTGATTAACTTGTAAATGTTTTGTTTCTGTTTTTGTTGTGTGAGCTTCAAGCTTAGTGTGTTTTCTGTACCACAGTCAGGAGTGTTTTACTGTTGTGATGGGAGTGTTGTCGGGTGTAATGTAAAAGTCTCTCATGTGATTCTAGCACTTTCCAAAGAGTAACTTACATTAACTGTGAACAAATATCAGTTATAGTAATAATTTACAGTAAACATTTGGACCTTTTTTTTTATTTTTAGTCATTCAGTTGAACTGTGATACGTACACAGCTGCTGTACTATGATCGGGTATGGTGCCCGTCTTACTGCTCATACTGAGGATGATGTCATACTTTCACATTCTGCAAACTCACATGACTGCTTTTCTTTGACTCCCCTCTGGCAGGACCAGTACACATTTTAAAAAATGAAGGATCCATTGGCCATGTGTGAGAGCATGAAAACGTGCGGTATCATGGGTAAATTGTGACTGACTGACTGTACAAATAATATTGAGTAGTTATTTATTGATGCACCGTGGTTGGTAGATCAGTCCTATATAGTGCACTACGTTTGACCATGATCCATACTCCAGTGTTAGGATGGAAGGTAGAAGAACTGTGTCACAGTGAAATATGTTACATGTCAAGGTATCTGTATTCTGAAACTGTCACAATATCACCAACAAGGGAATATTTTGTATATTGTGAATGAGCTGGTTCGAGAAGAGTTACACATCATTCCACAACAGAATGGTTCTAATCTAAAATAATTCCTTACATTCCTTCCTAAAGAGCGGATAAAACAAAACAGCACTTGATGACAGTTGACTAGCTTTAGGCTTTAGGTTGAGGATTATTCAACAAAATGTCTTGTTTACCATGTCAGACTGTTGTTAAAGAAAGCAGAAATACACTGCTTGTTTACCGGCAAGGAAAAGTACTGTGATATTATAAAATCAATGTCATTTCACTCATAATTACAATGAGACTTATGGCTCTATTCAATCTGGATGGCTGAAGCGTTACTGATTTGCGTGATAGAAATGTAAAGGTCATTTCACTCATAATTACAATGAGACTTATGGCTCTATTCAATCTGGATCGCTGAAGTGTTGCTGATTTACCTGATAGAAATGTAAAGGTCATTTCCCATTGAGGCTACATATGCAGCGTTTACCGTGAACGCAGTCTCCGATAACGCGGGAAAATTGCCTTTCAAATTAAATCACGCTGTAACGCTGAACTTCCGCGATACGGATTGAATAGAGTCCTTAATAGGTTCAAAAATTACTTTGATAAATATTTGAATACTAATCATAAAAGGACCTCCAGGAAGGTAGGTAGCTCTCCAGGAACAGGGTTGGAGTGAAAACCTCCAGCAGGGTAGCTCTCCAGGAACAGGGTTGGAGAGTCCTGTATGTAACTACTATACACATTGACCATGATATCACCATATCGTCACTATAGGTATCAATATGTTGTTGTTTACACTGTTGGAGCACTGTTATGTCTTTGAATATATAATATGTATCATTTTTACCACAGTTTAATACTAATTTGTAAGATTTGTTTTCCTGGAATCTGCCCGACTGGATCTACAGACTGTTTTACATTCTGAATAAACCCCCAGAATAATAAACATTTGTTTCTGGTTTGTCTGATTCTGCATGGGAGAAACATCCTGGTTCACAGGTCCAGTTTTTATAAACATCATGTATTATATCACAGTGTTTTTGCATTTGGGCTACACTGACAATTTCAAACAAACGTGATTCTACACTGAACAAAAATATAAACCCAACATGCAACAATTTCAAAGATTTTACTGAGTTTCAGTTCATATAAGGAAATCAGTCAATTGAAATAAATTCATTAGGCTCTAATCTATGGATTTCACATGACTGGGAATACAGATATGCATCTGTTGGTCACAGATACCTTTAAAAAAAAGGTAGGGGTGTGGATCAGAAAAATCAGTATCTGGTGTGACCACCATTTGCAACATGGGGCCGTGCATTATCATGCTGAAACATGAGGTGATGGCGGTGGATGAATGGCACGACAATGGGCCTCAGGATCTCGTCACGGTATCTCTGTGCATTCAAATTGCCATCGATAAAAATGCAATTGTGTTCATTGTCTGTAGCTTATGCCTGCCCATACCATAACCCCACCGCCACCATGGGGCACTCTGTTCACAACGTTGACACCAGCAATTCTCTCGCCCACACAACCCCATACACGCTGTCTGCCATCTGCCCGGTACAGTTGAAACCGCCATTCATCCGTGAAGAGCACACTTC
Source organism: Coregonus suidteri (assembly GCA_036851935.1). Taxonomy (NCBI): domain Eukaryota; kingdom Metazoa; phylum Chordata; class Actinopteri; order Salmoniformes; family Salmonidae; genus Coregonus; species Coregonus suidteri. The sequence continues at coordinate 50,716,745 of CM072235.1, read as the reverse complement.
TCCAGTGTGCCAGTGGCCATCGAAGGTGAGCATTTGCTCACTGAAGTCAGTTACGACGCCAAACTGGTCAAGACCCTGGTGTGGATGACGTGTACGCAGATGAGCTTCCCTGAGACGGTTTCTGAAGGTTTTCTGCAGAAATTCTTAAGTTGTGCAAACCCACAGTTTCATCAGCTGTCAGGGTGGCTGGTCTCGGACGATCCCGCATGTGAAAAGGCCGGATTTGGAGGTCCTGGGCTGAAGTGGTTACACGTGGTCTGTGGTTGTGAGGCCGGTTGGACGTACTTCCAAATTCTCTCAAATGACGTTGGAGGCGGATATTGGTAGAGAAATGAACATTCAATTATCTGGCAACAGCTCTGGTGGACATTCCTGCAGTCAGCATGCCAATTGCATGCTCCCTCAAAATTTGAGACATCTGTGGCATTGTGTTGTGTGACAAAACTGCCCATTTTAGAGTGGCCTTTTATTGTCCCCAGCACAAGGTGCACCTGTGTAATGATCACGCTGTTTAATCAGCTTCTTCATTTGAGACACGTTTGAGTTGGATGGATTATCTTGGCAAGGAGAAATGCTCACCAACAGGGATGTAAACAAATTTGTGCACAAAATTTGAGAGAAATACGCTTTTTGTGTGTATAGAACATTACTGAGATCTTTTATTTCAGCTCATGAAACACGGGACCAACACTTTAGATGTTGCGTTTATATTTTTGGTCAGTATATATATATTCGGTATCATTTTCAAAAATCGTTTTTGCTATCATGCATAATATGACAAATCCATTATCAACATGTTAACATAAAACATTTTAAGAATTACGCACAAGGGTCCTAAAAAGTATTGCAAGTTATCTGTAAGTACAGTGCTGTCCTACCTGCGATGAAAGTGTTTTTGGTACCAGATGAGGGGTGTACCGGAACAGACGGTGGATGGTGGAGAGGTTCACCTGGCGTGTAACGCTCATGGCAGTGTCACCCCTTAAGACGCACCGCGGGAGAGGTGTTCACGGTGGATCAGCATATACCTTATGTAATAAGTTATTACTAATAACTGAAGCCAGATAAGATGCATTTATAGATGGTTAGTTAATTTATACTTTTCTCAAGTAGGCCCTGATTATATAAACATTTAATTTAGGAGATTATATGACAGAGCTATGAGAAATAGAAAAATGAAAATGTACTGGAATGGACATTTGGTAATTCAAATAAGGAGAAATGTTGTTCTATAATTAATATTTAATTGAATTAATTTGATTTAATCTATTCATTGATATAATGGTGAATTTATTGTCTAGTGTCTGGCAGAACCTCACCGTCCGTTTTCTAATCTGGAAAGTCTCGAAGTGCGTCTCGCCCTAGGAACTAATTAAGGAAATGAATGCTTCCGCCCGGACAGAATAGTGAACGGTACAAGTCCGTCGAGAAGATTTCTACATTTATGGGTATGAGTCTTTCTGTTTGTCGTTTTCATGAGATAATTTTTTAAATTATAAAAAATGCATAGTTCTATACTATTTACTTGCAAGCTAAACTCTGTCCTCAAATAAAGGTTAATTTCAAAGCTAGCTATCACCCTGCCAAGATTGGTTAGCTAGCCTTATTGAAAGGATCGAAAAGATAGCCAGCCTGACCCGTTTAGCTGGGCTAATGGTTTCTCAGTCTGGGATGACAGACAGCGGCGGTCGATGCCGTTTAAGATGAGGGAGGATTAGTATTTTTTTATGAGCATGGCCTTATTTCTATTACAGCATATTGGTGCACAGGTCGAGAGAATTTTGAGTAATCAAGGTGACAGACAGTGACACATTCAATACCGCCTTGCACACTCTTGCCTGCATCTAGCTGATCTAGGGTGTAATCAATAATTAGTTCAACAGTTGCAAATTAGAGTTTCTATTGGACAAATTCAGGTATGTTTATCCCCGTTTCGTTCCGGTTGCTTCTGTTTAAGAAATGTTTTTTAACAGAGTCGGTGGAATAAATACACCGCTCAATATGTCTTAGTCTTTCAGTGAGACTGTTCTATTCCTGGCATACACTACCGGTCAAAAGTTTGGACACACCTACTCACTCAAGGGTTTTTCTTTATTTTTACTATTTTCTACATTGTAGAATAATAGTGAAGACATCAAAACTATGAAATAACACATATGGAATCATGTAGTAACCAAAAAAGTGTTAAAGAAATCAAAATATATTTTATATTTGAGATTCTTCAAATGTGTGCAAAGCTGTCATCAAGGCAAAGGGTGGCTATTAGAAGCGCGGCTATATAAAATATAATTTGATTTGTTTAACACTTTTTCTGGTTACTACATGATTCCAAATGTGTTATGTCATAGTTTTGATGTCTTCACTATTATTCTACAATGTAGAAAATAGTAAAAATAAAGAAAAACCCTTGAATGAGTAGGTGTTCGAAAACGTTTGACCGGTAGTGTATATTATTTGCTTATGTCAGAAGCCGGTTGATAAACAAGACACACCAAGAAACTTTAATTCAAATGTAAGCATGCAGGATACTGATTGACACCCCTAGCTGTGTTGGATTAACACAAGTTTCCATATTTCCAGAGGCAGCTTTCTGGTTTGCATTCAAGACTGTGTTGTATTCACACACCGAGAGACTGTGGAGGCTCCGTTAAACTCATTCTGCTTTAGTGGAAAGCACATCACCATCACCATGCCGACGGTGGTCCTAATGGACGCATCTCTGTCCATGACGCGGCCGGTCTCTCTGGAGCCGTGCTCGGAGGAGTTACAGAGGAAGAACCTAGCTGTGGCAGGACTCACCATGCTGTTTGAACACATGGCTACGAACTACCGACTGGAATTCACCTCTCTAGTGGCCTTCTCTTCCCTGTGGGAGCAACTGGTGCCTTTCACCAGGGACTACAACATCCTACAGGTACACAGGTCTGGCTAACACCAGGGACTAGAACACCCAACAGGTACACAGGTCTGGCTAACACCAGGGACTAGAACACCCAACAGGTACACAGGTCTGGCTAACACCAGGGAGTAGAACACCCAACAGGTACACAGGTCTGGCTAACACCAGGGACTACAACACCCAACAGGTACACAGGTCTGGCTAACACCAGGGAGTAGAAACACACCCAACAGGTACACAGGTCTGGCTAACACCAGGGAGTAGAACACCCAACAGGTACACAGGTCTGGCTAACACCAGGGACTACAACACCCAACAGGTACACAGGTCTGGCTAACACCAGGGAGTAGAACACCCAACAGGTACACAGGTCTGGCTAACACCAGGGAGTAGAACACCCAACAGGTACACAGGTCTGGCTAACACCAGGGAGTAGAACACCCAACAGGTACACAGGTCTGGCTAACACCAGGGACTACAACACCCTACAGGTACACAGGTCCTGGCTAACACCAGGGACTAGAACACCCAACAGGTACACAGGTCTGGCTAACACCAGGGAGTAGAACACCCAACAGGTACACAGGTCTGGCTAACACCAGGGAGTAGAACACCCAACAGGTACACAGGTCTGGCTAACACCAGGGAGTAGAACACCCAACAGGTACACAGGTCTGGCTAACACCAGGGACTAGAACACCCAACAGGTACACAGGTCTGGCTAACACCAGGGAGTAGAACACCCAACAGGTACACAGGTCTGGCTAACACCAGGGCTTGGAGGCAATATGGTAGTAGCTCTACTTGCTCTCTGATTGGCTAGAGGAACTGTAGACATATTGGTTACACCAGATCTGATTATTTTGTTAATTGTGTCCTTCCCTCTGCTGTGCGGTGCAGGAAGCCCTGAGCAACCTGGAGGACTATGACAAGACGTGTCTGGAGTCAGCTCTACATGGAGTCAGCAACGTGGTGCAGCAGGAGTGGGGGCACGCCTGTCCCACACAGGTACTTTATCAAGCCGTGATAGTACCATACTCTATCCAGTAGTAAACTGTCCCACACAGGTACTTTATCAAGCCGTGATAGTACCATACTCTATCCAGTAGTAAACTGTCCCACACGGGTACTTTATCAAGCCGTGATAGTACCATACTCTATCCAGTAGTAAACTGTCCCACACGGGTACTTTATCAAGCCGTGATAGTACCATACTCTATCCAGTAGTAAACTGTCCCACACGGGTACTTTATCAAGCCGTGATAGTACCATACTCTATCCAGTAGTAACTGTCCCACACGGGTACTTTATCAAGCCGTGATAGTACCATACTCTATCCAGTAGTAAACTGTCCCACACGGGTACTTTATCAAGCCGTGATAGTACCATACTCTATCCAGTAGTAAACTGTCCCACACGGGTACTTTATCAAACCAATGAATCAAATGTATTAACAAAGCCTTTTTTACATCTTCGATGTGCATCGTCAAATAATAGTCAACGTTTACTGAGGCAAAAAAACATTTCTGAACTCATTATTGACACCATAGTTAATTTATCTCGATAATCCTATATTTTCCTGGTCTCAGTGATTCCTGACAGCACTGACGGACTGTGACATGTCGTTGTCATAGCTACCGTAAGATGAATGCACTAACTCTAAGTTGCTCAGGATAAGAGCGTCTGCTAAATAACTCAAATGTTCAATGCAGGTAAACTTCCACCCAGACGTTGGTGAATATTGTTGCAGTTCTCCTTGTGGCCTCCAGGTGGTGCTCTCTGAGACACTCCACTCCCTACAGACTATTAGATTGATTATTGATTATTGATCTGGTGGCCTACAGGTGGTGTTGGTAACAGATGGGTCTCTGGGGATCGGTAAAGGCTCTCTGAGACACTCCCTACAGACTCTGAAAGGACGACCGGAGGATAAGAAGTTTCCTCTGCCGTTCCCTTTCCCTGCCAAGCTGTTCGTCATGTGCATCGCTAACGCAGAGGAGGTACGAAACTACTGCCCCTCCACTCCTTATATAGCTGATCAGACCTGGGGCTAGTGTTATATGTTTTTAGAGGGCTGTAGTTAGATATACAGTGAGGGGAAAAAAGTATTTGATCCCCTGCTGATTTTGTACGTTTGCCCACTGACAAAGACATGATCAGTCTATACTTTTAATGGTAGGTTTATTTGAACAGTGAGAGACAGAATAACAACAAAGAAATCCAGAAAAAGCATGTCAAAAATGTTATACATTGATTTGCATTTTAATGAGGGAAATAAGTATTTGACCCCTCTGCAAAACATGACTTAGTACTTGGTGGCAAAACCCTTGTTGGCAATCAGAGGTCAGACGTTTCTTGTAGTTGGCCACCAGGTTTGCACACATCTCAGGAGGGATTTTGTCCCACTCCTCTTTGCAGATCTTCTCCAAGTCATTAAGGTTTCGAGGCTAACGTTTGGCAACTCGAACCTTCAGCTCCCTCCACAGATTTTCTATGGGATTAAGGTCTGGAGACTGGCTAGGCCACTCCAGGACCTTAATGTGCTTCTTCTTGAGCCACTCCTTTGTTGCCTTGGTCGTGTGTTTTGGGTCATTGTCATGCTGGAATACCCATCCAAGACCCATTTTCAATGCCCTGAGGGAAGGAGGTTCTCACCCAAGATTTGACGGTACATGGCCCCGTCCATCGTGCCTTTGATGCGGTGAAGTTGTCCTGTCCCCTTAGCAGAAAAACACCCCCAAAGCATAATGTTTCCACCTCCATGTTTGACGATGGGGATGGTGTTCTTGGGGTCATAGGCAGCATTCCTCTTCCTCCAAACACGGCGAGTTGAGTTGATGCCAAAGAGCTCGATTTTGGTCTCATCTGACCACAACACTTTCACCCAGTTCTCCTCTGAATCATTCAGATGTTCATTGGCAAACTTCAGACGGTCCTGTATATGTGCTTTCTTGAGCAGGGGGACCTTGCGGGCGCTGCAGGATTTCAGTCCTTCACAGCGTAGTGTGTTACCAATTGTTTTCTTGGTGACTATGGTCCCAGCTGCCTTGAGATCATTGACAAGATCCTCCCGTGTAGTTCTGGGCTGATTCCTCACCATTCTCATGATCATTGCAACTCCACGAGGTGAGATCTTGCATGGAGCCCCAGGCCGAGGGAGATTGACAGTTATTTTGTGTTTCTTCCATTTGCGAATAATCGCGCCAACTGTTGTCACCTTCTCACCAAGCTGCTTGGCGATGGTCTTGTAGCCCATTCCAGCCTTGTGTAGGTCTACAATCTTGTCCCTGACATCCTTGGAGAGCTCTTTGGTCTTGGCCATGGTGGAGAGTTTGGAATCTGATTGATTGATTGCTTCTGTGGACAGGTGTCTTTTATACAGGTAACAAACTGAGATTAGGAGCACTCCCTTTAAGAGTGTGCTCCTAATCTCAGCTTGTTACCTGTATAAAAGACACCTGGGAGCCAGAAATCTTTCTGATTGAGAGGGGGTCAAATACTTATTTCCCTCATTAAAATGCAAATAAATGTATAACATTTTTGACATGCGTTTTTCTGGATTTTTTTGTTGTTATTCTGTCTCTCACTGTTCTAATAAACCTACCATTAAAATTATAGACTGATCATTTCTTTGTCAGTGGGCAAACGTACAAAATCAGCAGGGGATCAAATACTTTTTTCCCTCACTGTAAATGATAGGAGACTGGTGTACTAAATCCTCTACAGTTACAGACCACTGCCACCAGCCGGTAGACTCTACCACTCCACATACTGATCCACCCCGACACCAGACCGCCCCCCACCCATCTCTTCCCTGTGGCTGGGTAAACATCCCCCCTGCCATCTCTACCCTGTGGCTGGGTAAACATCCCCCCTCCCATCTCTTCCCTGTGGCTGGGTAAACATCCCCCCTCCCATCTCTTCCCTGTGGCTGGGTAAATATCCCCCCACCCATCTCTTCCCTGTGGCTGGGTAAACATCCCCCACCCATCTCTTCCCTGTGGCTGGGTAAACATCCCCCCACCCATCTCTTCCCTGTGGCTGGGTAAATATCCCCCCACCCATCTCTTCCCTGTGGCTGGGTAAACATCCCCCCACCCATCTCTACCCTGTGGCTGGGTAAACATCCCCCCATCCTCTTCCCTGTGGCTGGGTAAACATCCCCCCACCCATCTCTTCCCTGTGCTGGGTAAACATCCCCCCTGCCATCTCTTCCCTGTGGCTGGGTAAACATCCCCCCTGCCATCTCTTCCCTGTGGCTGGGTAAACATCCCCCCTGCCATCTCTTCCCTGTGGCTGGGTAAACATCCCCCCACCCATCTCTTCCCTGTGGCTGGGTAAACATCCTCCCACCCATCTCTTCCCTGTGGCTGGGTAAACATCCCCCCACCCATCTCTTCCCTGTGGCTGGGTAAACATCCCCCGCACCCATCTCTTCCCCTGTGGCTGGGTAAAACATCCTCCCACCCATCTCTTCCCTGTGGCTGGGTAAACATCCCCCCACCCATCTCTTCCCTGTGGCTGGGTAAACATCCCCCCACCCATCTCTTCCCTGTGGCTGGGTAAACATCCCCCACCCATCTCTTCCCTGTGGCTGGGTAAACATCCCCCTCTCATCTCTTCCCTGTGGCTGGGTAAACATCCCCCACCCATCTCTTCCCTGTGGCTGGGTAAACATCCCCCCTGCCATCTCTTCCCTGTGGCTGGGGTAAACATCCCCCACCCATCTCTTCCCTGTGGCTGGGTAAACATCCCCCACCCATCTCTTCCCTGTGGCTGGGTAACATCCCCCCACCCATCTCTTCCCTGTGGCTGGGTAAACATCCCCCCACCCATCTCTTCCCTGTGCTGGGTAAACATCCCCCACCCATCTCTTCCCTGTGGCTGGGTAAACATCCCCCCACCTATCTCTTCCCTGTGGCTGGGTAAACATCCCCCACCCATCTCTTCCCTGTGGCTGGGTAAACATCCCCCCACCCATCTCTTCCCTGTGGCTGGGTAAACATCCCCCCACCCATCTCTTCCCTGTGGCTGGGTAAACATCCCCCGACCCATCTCTTCCCTGTGGCTGGGTAAACATCCCCCCACCCATCTCTTCCCTGTGGCTGGGTAAAACATCCCCCACCCATCTCTTCCCTGTGGCTGGGTAAACATCCCCCTCCCATCTCTACCCTGTGGCTGGGTAAACATCCCCCCACCCATCTCTTCCCTGTGGCTGGGTAAACATCCTCCCCACCCATCTCTTCCCTGTGGCTGGGTAAACATCCCCCGACCCATCTCTTCCCTGTGGCTGGGTAAACATCCCCCCACCCATCTCTTCCCTGTGGCTGGGTAAACATCCCCCGACCCATCTCTTCCCTGTGGCTGGGTAAACATCCCCCCACCCATCTCTCTTCCCTGTGGCTGGGTAAACATCCCCCACCCATCTCTTCCCTGTGGCTGGGTAAACATCCCCCACCCATCTCTTCCCTGTGGCTGGGTAAACATCCTCCCACCCATCTCTACCCTGTGGCTGGGTAAACATCCCCCACCCATCTCTTCCCTGTGGCTGGGTAAACATCCCCCCACCCATCTCTTCCCTGTGGCTGGGTAAACATCCCCCCACCCATCTCTTCCCTGTGGCTGGGTAAACATCCCCCACCCATCTCTTCCCTGTGGCTGGGTAAACATCACCCCACCTATCTCTTCCCTGTGGCTGGGTAAACATCCCCCACCCATCTCTTCTCTGTGGCTGGGTAAACATCCCCCCACCCATCTCTTCCCTGTGGCTGGGTAAACATCCCCCCCACCCATCTCTTCCCTGTGGCTGGGTAAACATCCCCCGACCCATCTCTTCCCTGTGGCTGGGTAAACATCCCCCACCCATCTCTTCCCTGTGGCTGGGTAAACATCCCCCCTCTCATCTCTTCCCTGTGGCTGGGTAAACATCCCCCACCCATCTCTTCCCTGTGGCTGGGTAAACATCCCCCCTGCCATCTCTTCCCTGTGGCTGGGTAAACATCCCCCACCCATCTCTTCCCTGTGGCTGGGTAAACATCCCCCCACCCATCTCTTCCCTGTGGCTGGGTAAACATCCCCCCACCCATCTCTTCCCTGTGGCTGGGTAAACATCCCCCCACCCATCTCTTCCCTGTGGCTGGGTAAACATCCCCCACCCATCTCTTCCCTGTGGCTGGGTAAACATCCCCCCACCTATCTCTTCCCTGTGGCTGGGTAAACATCCCCCACCCATCTCTTCCCTGTGGCTGGGTAAACATCCCCCCACCCATCTCTTCCCTGTGGCTGGGTAAACATCCCCCCACCCATCTCTTCCCTGTGGCTGGTAAACATCCCCCGACCCATCTCTTCCCTGTGGCTGGGTAAACATCCCCCCCCCACCCATCTCTTCCCTGTGGCTGGGTAAACATCCTCCCACCCATCTCTTCCCTGTGGCTGGGTAAACATCCCCCCACCCATCTCTTCCCTGTGGCTGGGTAAACATCCCCGCACCCATCTCTTCCCTGTGGCTGGGTAAACATCCTCCCACCCATCTCTTCCCTGTGGCTGGGTAAACATCCCCCCACCCATCTCTTCCCTGTGGCTGGGTAAACATCCCCCCACCCATCTCTTCCCTGTGGCTGGGTAAAATCCCCACCCATCTCTTCCCTGTGGCTGGGTAAACATCCCCCTCTCATCTCTTCCCTGTGGCTGGGTAAACATCCCCCACCCATCTCTTCCCTGTGGCTGGGTAAACATCCCCCCTGCCATCTCTTCCCTGTGGCTGGGTAAACATCCCCCACCCATCTCTTCCCTGTGGCTGGGGTAAACATCCCCCACCCATCTCTTCCCTGTGGCTGGGTAAACATCCCCCCACCCATCTCTTCCCTGTGGCTGGGTAAACATCCCCCCACCCATCTCTTCCTGTGGCTGGGTAAACATCCCCCGACCCATCTCTTCCCTGTGGCTGGGTAAACATCCCCCACCCATCTCTTCCCTGTGGCTGGGTAAACATCCCCCTCTCATCTCTTCCCTGTGGCTGGGTAAACATCCCCCACCCATCTCTTCCCTGTGGCTGGGTAAACATCCCCCCTGCCATCTCTTCCCTGTGGCTGGGTAAACATCCCCCACCCATCTCTTCCCTGTGGCTGGGTAAACATCCCCCACCCATCTCTTCCCTGTGGCTGGGTAAACATCCCCCCACCCATCTCTTCCCTGTGGCTGGGTAAACATCCCCCCACCCATCTCTTCCCTGTGGCTGGGTAAACATCCCCCACCCATCTCTTCCCTGTGGCTGGGTAAACATCCCCCCACCTATCTCTTCCCTGTGGCTGGGTAAACATCCCCCCACCCATCTCTTCCCTGTGGCTGGGTAAACATCCCCCCACCCATCTCTTCCCTGTGGCTGGGTAAACATCCCCCCACCCATCTCTTCCCTGTGGCTGGGTAAACATCCCCCGACCCATCTCTTCCCTGTGGGCTGGGTAAACATCCCCCCACCCATCTCTTCCCTGTGGCTGGTAAACATCCCCCTCCCATCTCTACCCTGTGGCTGGGTAAACATCCCCCCACCCATCTCTTCCCTGTGGCTGGGTAAACATCCTCCCACCCATCTCTTCCCTGTGGCTGGGTAAACATCCCCCGACCCATCTCTTCCCTGTGGCTGGGTAAAACATCCCCCCCACCCATCTCTTCCCTGTGGCTGGGTAAACATCCCCCGACCCATCTCTTCCCTGTGGCTGGGTAAACATCCCCCCACCCATCTCTTCCCTGTGGCTGGGTAAACATCCCCCCACCCATCTCTTCCCTGTGGCTGGGTAAAACATCCCCCACCCATCTCTTCCCTGTGGCTGGGTAAACATCCCCCCACCCATCTCTTCCCTGTGGCTGGGTAAACATCCTCCCACCCATCTCTACCCTGTGGCTGGGTAAACATCTCCCACCCATCTCTTCCTGTGGCTGGGTAAACATCCCCCCACCCATCTCTTCCCTGTGGCTGGGTAAACATCCCCCCACCCATCTCTTCCTGTGGCTGGGTAAACATCCCCCACCCATCTCTTCCCTGTGGCTGGGTAAACATCACCCCACCTATCTCTTCCCTGTGGCTGGGTAACATCCCCCACCCATCTCTTCTCTGTGGCTGGGTAAACATCCCCCCACCCATCTCTTCCCTGTGGCTGGGTAAACATCCCCCCACCCATCTCTTCCCTGTGGCTGGGTAAACATCCCCCGACCCATCTCTTCCCTGTGGCTGGGTAAACATCCCCCCACCCATCTCTTCCCTGTGGCTGGGTAAACATCCCCCCACCCATCTCTTCCCTGTGGCTGGGTAAACATCCCCCTCCCATCTCTACCCTGTGGCTGGGTAAACATCCCCCCACCCATCTCTTCCCTGTGGCTGGGTAAACATCCTCCCACCCATCTCTTCCCTGTGGCTGGGTAAACATCCCCCCACCCATCTCTTCCCTGTGGCTGGGTAAACATCCCCCCACCCATCTCTTCCCTGTGGCTGGGTAAACATCCCCCCACCCATCTCTTCCCTGTGGCTGGGTAAACATCCCCCCACCCATCTCTTCCCTGTGGCTGGGTAAACATCCCCCCACCCATCTCTTCCCTGTGGCTGGGTAAACATCCCCCCACCCATCTCTTCCCTGTGGCTGGGTAAACATCCCCCCACCCATCTCTTCCCTGTGGCTGGGTAAACATCCCCCACCCATCTCTTCCCTGTGGCTGGGTAAACATCCCCCACCATCTCTTCCCTGTGGCTGGTAAACATCCCCCACCCATCTCTTCCCCGTGGCTGGGTAAACATCCCCCCACCCATCTCTTCCCTGTGGCTGGGTAAACATCCCCCACCCATCTCTTTCCCTGTGGCTGGGTAAACATCCCCCCACCCCCATCTCTTCCCTGTGGCTGGGTAAACATCCCCCCTGCCATCTCTACCCTGTGGCCGGGTAAACATCCCCCACACCCATCTCTTCCCTGTGGCTGGGTAAACATCCCCCCACCCATCTCTTCCCTGTGGCTGGGTAAACATCCCCCCTCCCATCTCTTCCCCGTGGCTGGGTAAACATCTCCCCACCCATCTCTTCCCTGTGGCTGGGTAAACATCCCCCGACCCATCTCTTCCCCGTGCTGGGTAAACATCCCCCCACCCATCTCTTCCCTGTGGCTGGGTAAACATCCCCCCCACCCATCTCTTCCCTGTGGCTGGGTAAACATCCCCCACCCATCTCTTCCCTGTGGCTGGGTAAACATCCCCCACCCATCTCTTCCTGTGGCTGGGTAAACATCCCCACACATCTCTTCCCTGTGGCTGGGTAAACATCCCCCCACCCATCTCTTCCCTGTGGCTGGGTAAACATCCCCCACCCATCTCTTCCCTGTGGCTGGGTAAACATCCCCCACCCATCTCTTCCCTGTGGCTGGGTAAACATCCCCCACCCATCTCTTCCCTGTGGCTGGGTAAACATCCCCCACCCATCTCTTCCCCGTGGCTGGGTAAACATCCCCCCTGCCATCTCTTCCCTGTGGCTGGGTAAACATCCCCCCACCCATCTCTCTTCCCTGTGGCTGGGTAAACATCCCCCCTGCCATCTCTTCCCTGTGGCTGGGTAAACATCCCCCTGCCATCTCTTCCCTGTGGCTGGGTAAACATCCCCCACCCATCTCTTCCCTGTGGCTGGGTAAACATCCCCCCACCCATCTCTTCCCCGTGGCTGGGTAAACATCCCCCCTGCCATCTCTTCCCTGTGGCTGGGTAAACATCCCCCACCCATCTCTTCCCTGTGGCTGGGTAAACATCCCCCCCACCCATCTCTTCCCTGTGGCTGGGTAAACATCCCCCCTGCCATCTCTTCCCTGTGGCTGGGTAAACATCCCCCCCCACCCATCTCTTCCCCGTGGCTGGGTAAACATCCCCCCTGCCATCTCTTCCCTGTGGCTGGGTAAACATCCCCCACCCATCTCTTCCCTGTGGCTGGGTAAACATCCCCCCACCCATCTCTTCCCTGTGGCTGGGTAAACATCCCCCCACCCATCTCTTCCCTGTGGCTGGGTAAACATCCCCCACCCATCTCTTCCCTGTGGCTGGGTAAACATCCCCCCACCCATCTCTTCCCTGTGGCTGGGTAAACATCCCCCCACCCATCTCTACCCTGTGGCTGGGTAAACATCCCCCGACCCATCTCTTCCCTGTGGCTGGGTAAACATCCCCCCACCCATCTCTTCCCTGTGCTGGGTAAACATCCCCCACCCATCTCTTCCCTGTGGCTGGGTAAACATCCCCCCCACCCATCTCTTCCCTGTGCTGGGTAAACATCCCCCACCCATCTCTTCCCTGTGGCTGGGTAAACATCCCCCGACCCATCTCTTCCCTGTGGCTGGGTAACATCCCCCACCCCATCTCTTCCCTGTGGCTGGGTAAACATCCCCCCACCCATCTCTTCCCTGTGGCTGGGTAAACATCCCCCCACCCATCTCTTCCCTGTGGCTGGGTAAACATCTCCCACCCATCTCTTCCCTGTGGCTGGGTAAACATCTCCCACCCATCTCTACCCTGTGGCTGGGTAAACATCCCCCACAATAATAATAATGATAATAATAATATAATAATCATAATTCTTTCCTAAGTAGTTTCATCTGAAATCATCGTCTTATTTCATGCAGAGTTATTTGATAGTCTGCGACAGTGCCTCTCAGACTGGCCGCCACAACCCCCGGCCACTCCACATACCGATCCACCCCACCCCCGGCCACTCCACATACCGATCCACCCCACCCCCGGCCACTCCACATACCGATCCACCCCCACCACCCCCGGCCACCGTGAGCCTGACCCGGAGTTATGTTAGGGGACTGTACAAATTCAGACATTTACCTATTATACTATAATGCACATGAATGAGTAGTATCCCAGAAATCTTCACATTCCTCATTTGTAATACTTTCCCCTAAGTCTGCTTCCCATTTGAGACAGAGATTATTAGTGTTATCTGGGAAGGAATCAGTTTGATCATCCTATTCATATTCCTCAGAAACAATTCAATGTTTGATGCTTTTGGCACATTCAAATCATGTTGTTTGTGTTAGCATGGTGTCTGCTAGGGTCAGGACGATACCAGTATCGCGAATACTCGATAGTATCATGGCAAGGAAACAAAACCTGAAGCGGATTTAACTTCAGCCCTGATGTTGAAAACAAACATCATAATGTTGTCATCCAGTCCCATGTATTTATTTTCCAAACTATATCACACAATGTTTTACAGACAGCAGCTTTTTACAGGACCAAAGAGTTGGTCTGCTTCCTGTTTTCTTTTTTGCCATGGAAAAAAATATTGCGATACTGGTATCATCCCGTGGCTGATATTCTACCTGATGTTCTGTTATAGCGGCTGATATTCTACCTGATGTTCTGTTATAGTGGCTGATATTCTACCTGATGTTCTGTTATAGTGGCTGATATTCTACCTGATGTTCTGTTATAGTGGCTGATATTCTACCTGATGTTCTGTTATAGTGGCTGATATTCTACCTGATGTTCTGTTATAGCGGCTGATATTCTACCTGATGTTCTGTTATAGTGGCTGATATTCTACCTGATGTTCTGTTATAGCGGCTGATATTCTACCTGATGTTCTGTTATAGTGGCTGATATTCTACCTGATGTTCTGTTATAGTGGCTGATATTCTACCTGATGTTCTGTTATAGTGGCTGATATTCTACCTGATGTTCTGTTATAGTGGCTGATATTCTACCTGATGTTCTGTTATAGTGGCTGATATTCTACCTGATGTTCTGTTATAGTGGCTGATATTCTACCTGATGTTCTGTTATAGTGGCTGATATTCTACCTGATGTTCTGTTATAGTGGCTGATATTCTACCTGATGTTCTGTTATAGTGGCTGATATTCTACCTGATGTTCTGTTATAGTGGCTGATATTCTACCTGATGTTCTGTTATAGTGGCTGATATTCTACCTGATGTTCTGTTATAGTGGCTGATATTCTACCTGATGTTCTGTTATAGTGGCTGATATTCTACCTGATGTTCTGTTATAGTGGCTGATATTCTACCTGATGTTCTGTTATAGTGGCTGATATTCTACCTGATGTTCTGTTATAGTGGCTGATATTCTACCTGATGTTCTGTTATAGTGGCTGATATTCTACCTGCTGTTCTGTTATAGTGGCTGATATTCTACCTGCTGCTCTGTTATAGTGGCTGATATTCTACCTGCTGTTCTGTTATAGTGGCTGATATTCTACCTGATGTTCTGTTATAGTGGCTGATATTCTACCTGATGTTCTGTTATAGTGGCTGATATTCTACCTGATGTTCTGTTATAGTGGCTGATATTCTACCTGATGTTCTGTTATAGTGGCTGATATTCTACCTGATGTTCTGTTATAGTGGCTGATATTCTACCTGATGTTCTGTTATAGTGGCTGATATTCTACCTGATGTTCTGTTATAGTGGCTGATATTCTACCTGATGTTCTGTTATAGTGGCTGATATTCTACCTGATGTTCTGTTATAGTGGCTGATATTCTACCTGATGTTCTGTTATAGTGGCTGATATTCTACCTGATGTTCTGTTATAGTGGCTGATATTCTACCTGCTGTTCTGTTATAGTGGCTGATATTCTACCTGCTGCTCTGTTATAGTGGCTGATATTCTACCTGCTGTTCTGTTATAGTGGCTGATATTCTACCTGATGTTCTGTTATAGTGGCTGATATTCTACCTGATGTTCTGTCATAGTGGCTGATATTCTACCTGATGTTCTGTTATAGTGGCTGATATTCTACCTGATGTTCTGTTATAGTGGCTGATATTCTACCTGATGTTCTGTTTATAGTGGCTGATATTCTACCTGATGTTCTGTTATAGTGGCTGATATTCTACCTGATGTTCTGTTATAGTGGCTGATATTCTACCTGATGTTCTGTTATAGTGGCTGATATTCTACCTGATGTTCTGTTATAGTGGCTGATATTCTACCTGATGTTCTGTTATAGTGGCTGATATTCTACCTGATGTTCTGTTATAGTGGCTGATATTCTACCTGATGTTCTGTTATAGTGGCTGATATTCTACCTGATGTTCTGTTATAGTGGCTGATATTCTACCTGATGTTCTGTTATAGTGGCTGATATTCTACCTGATGTTCTGTTATAGTGGCTGATATTCTACCTGCTGTTCTGTTATAGTGGCTGATATTCTACCTGCTGTTCTGTTATAGTGGCTGATATTCTACCTGATGTTCTGTTATAGTGGCTGATATTCTACCTGATGTTCTGTTATAGTGGCTGATATTCTACCTGATGTTCTGTTATAGTGGCTGATATTCTACCTGATGTTCTGTTATAGTGGCTGATATTCTACCTGATGTTCTGTTATAGTGGCTGATATTCTACCTGATGTTCTGTTATAGTGGCTGATATTCTACCTGATGTTCTGTTATAGAGGCTGATATTCTACCTGCTGTTCTGTTATAGTGGCTGATATTCTACCTGCTGTTCTGTTATAGTGGCTGATATTCTACCTGATGTTCTGTTATAGTGGCTGATATTCTACCTGATGTTCTGTTATAGCGGCTGATATTCTACCTGATGTTCTGTTATAGTGGCTGATATTCTACCTGATGTTCTGTTATAGCGGCTGATATTCTACCTGATGTTCTGTTATAGTGGCTGATATTCTACCTGATGTTCTGTTATAGTGGCTGATATTCTACCTGATGTTCTGTTATAGTGGCTGATATTCTACCTGATGTTTCTGTTATAGTGGCTGATATTCTACCTGATGTTCTGTTATAGTGGCTGATATTCTACCTGATGTTCTGTTATAGTGGCTGATATTCTACCTGATGTTCTGTTATCTCCAGACCACTAGAGTTGCCACTACATCCCCTGTTCTTCGTCCCTCTATAGTTACAGATGACCGACACTATGGATAACCTGGACCAACTGCTCCAGCTGAACGGAGGAGATGGACAGATCTTCACCATGGAAGGCCAGCTCTGTCTGAAGAGTGTACAGTCCATGTTCGGGTATGTTGTACTTCAGCAGAAGCACCTGACCTAGGTCTAGGCCTGGCACAATTACCGTATAACCGTGTAACCGACAGTTGTGGATAAAGACCGTTATGAAAATAAAATAACTGTCATAACCGGAAAGAAATCTGTCAGTTTAAGCTAGAGATACAGTGGGGAAAAAAAGTATTTAGTCAGCCACCAATTGTGCAAGTTCTCCCACTTAAAAAGATGAGAGAGGCCTGTAATTTTCATCATAGGTACACGTCAACTATGACAGACAAAATGAGAGAAAACATTTCCAGAAAATCACATGGTAGGATTTTTAATGAATTTATTTGCAAATTATGGTGGAAAAATAAGTATTTGGTCACCTACAAACAAGCAAGATTTCTGGCTCTCACAGACCTGTAACTTCTTCTTTAAGAGGCTCCTCTGTCCTCAACTCGTTACCTGTATTAATGGCACCTGTTTGAACTTGTTATCAGTATAAAAGACACCTGTCCACAACCTCAAACAGTCACACTCCAAACTCCACCATGGCCAAGACCAAAGAGCTGTCAAAGGACACCAGAAACAATCTGCAATAGGTAAGCAGCTTGGTTTGAAGAAATCAACTGTGGGAGCAATTATTAGGAAATGGAAGACATACAAGACCACTGATAATCTCCCTCGATCTGGGGCTCCACGCAAGATCTCACCCCGTGGGGTCAAAATGATCACAAGAACGGTGAGCAAAAATCCCAGAACCACACGGGGGGACCTAGTGAATGACCTGCAGAGAGCTGGGACCAAAGTAACAAAGCCTACCATCAGTAACACACTACGCCGCCAGGGACTCAAATCCTGCAGTGCCAGACGTGTCCCCCTGCTTAAGCCAGTACATGTCCAGGCCCGTCTGAAGTTTGCTAGAGTGCATTTGGATGATCCAGAAGAGGATTGGGAGAATGTCATATGGTCAGATGAAACCAAATATAACTTTTTGGTAAAAACTCAACTCGTCGTGTTTGGAGGACAAAGAATGCTGAGTTGCATCCAAAGAACACCATACCTACTGTGAAGCATGGGGGTGGAAACATCATGCTTTGGGACTGTTTTTTCTGCAAAGGGACCAGGACGACTGATCCGTGTAAAGGAAAGAATGAATGGGGCCATGTATCGTGAGATTTTGAGTGAAAACCTCCTTCCATCAGCAAGGGCATTGAAGGTGAAACGTGGCTGGGTCTTTCAGCATGACAATGATCCCAAACACACCGCCCGGGCAACGAAGGAGTGGCTTCGTAAGAAGCATTTCAAGGTCCTGGAGTGGCCTAGCCAGTCTCCAGATCTCAACCCCATAGAAAATCTTTGGAGGGAGTTGAAAGTCCGTGTTGCCCAGCGACAGCCCCAAAACATCACTGCTCTAGAGGAGATCTGCATGGAGGAATGGGCCAAAATACCAGCAACAGTGTGTGAAAACCTTGTGAAGACTTACAGAAAACGTTTGACCTGTGTCATTGCCAACAAAGGGTATATAACAAAGTATTGAGAAACTTTTGTTATTGACCAAATACTTATTTTCCACCATAATTTGCAAATAAATTCATTAAAAATCCTACAATGTGATTTTCTGGATTTTTTTCTCTCATTTTGTCTGTCATAGTTGACGTGTACCTATGATGAAAATTACAGGCCTCTCTCATCTTTTTAAGTGGGAGAACTTGCACAATTGGTGGCTGACTAAATACTTTTTTTTCCCCCACTGTATATCGTTTATTTTATCCACCGCATTCGCCGATGTCGCACTTCCTCATCTGCGGTGAAAGGTGACAGAGCTAGAGCGGTGTTGGTCAGACCGTGAGACTGTAGCATCTGAACGATTTGGCCTACAAACTTTGCTCTACGACCCCCACAAGCGTCACGGGACTCGTCTGAATGTCCCCCGGTACCAGTTGAAAACATTTATGGAAGTACACAGTGCCTTCGGAAAGTATTCAGACCCCTTGACGTTTTCCCACATTGGTTACGTTACAGCCTTATTCTAAAATGGATTAAATAAAAACAAATCCTCATCAATCTACACATATGTCCCCTGTAGCTCAGTTTGGTAGAGCATGGCGCTTGCAACGCCAGGGTTGTGGGTTCGTTTCCCACGGGGGCCAGTATGAAAATGTATGCACTCACTAACTGTAAGTGGCTCTGGATAAGAGCGTCTGCTAAATGACTAAAATGTAAATGTAAAGAGAGAAAACCGTTTTTTTTGACATTTTTGCAAATTTATTAAAAATATAAAACAGAAATACCTTATTTCCATAAGTATTCAGACCCTTTGTTATGAGACTCGAAATTGAGTTCCAGTGCATCCTGTTTCCTTTGATCATCCTTGAGATGTTTCTACAACTTGATTGGAGTCCCCCTGTGGTAAATTCAATTGATTGGACATGATTTGGAAAGGCACACACCTGTCTATATAAGGTCCCACAGTTGACAGGGCATGTCAGAGCAAAAACCAAGCCATGAGGTCGAAGGAATTCGAGGCTGTAATCGCTGCCAAAGGTGCTTCAACAAGGTACTGAGTAAAGGGTCTGAATACTTATGTAAATGTGATATTTCAGTATTTTTTATATGTAATACATTTGCTAAAATTCTTAAACTGTTTTTGCTTTGTCATTATGGGGTATTGTGTGTAGATTGATGAGAAGAAAAAAAACGATTTAATCCATTTTAGAATAAGGCTGTAATGTAACAAAATGGGAAAAAAAAAAAAAGTCGAGGGTCTGAATGCATAGAGACTGTTTAGTGCCAAAAATAAGGGGTTAAATACATGTAAAAATCTCTCTTCTATCTCTCAGATATAGGACAGACACTTCAGAACAAACACCTGTTAGATTTCTTTTGGTGACTAAAACTGTTGTTCCATGTAGTGAATCTGTTTATTCAATGTGTTTGTATGGGCTAATAGCAGTAAGGACTATCTGTTGTTCCATGTAGTGAATCTGGTTATTCAATGTGTTTGTATGGGCTAATAGCAGTAAGGACTATCTGTTGTTCCATGTAGTGAATCTGTTATTCAATGTGTTTGTATGGGCTAATAGCAGTAAGGCCTATCTGTTGTTCCATGTAGTGAATCTGTTATTCAATGTGTTTGTATGGGCTAATAGCAGTAAGGACTATCTGTTGTTCCATGTAGTGAATCTGTTATTCAATGTTGTTTGTATGGGCTAATAGCAGTAAGGACTATCTGTTGTTCCATGTAGTGAATCTGTTATTCAATGCGTTTTTGTATGGGCTAATAGCAGTAAGGACTATCTGTTGTTCCATGTAGTGAATCTGTTATTCAATGTGTTTGTATGGGCTAATAGCAGTAAGGACTATCTGTTGTTCCATGTAGTGAATCTGTTATTCAATGTGTTTGTATGGGCTAATAGCAGTAAGGACTATCTGTTGTTCCATGTAGTGAATCTGTTATTCAATGTGTTTGTATGGGCTAATAGCAGTAAGGACTATCTGTTGTTCCATGTAGTGAATCTGTTATTCAATGTGTTTGTATGGGCTAATAGCAGTAAGGACTATCTGTTGTTCCATGTAGTGAATCTGTTATTCAATGTGTTTGTATGGGCTAATAGCAGTAAGGACTATCTGTTGTTCCATGTAGTGAATCTGTTATTCAATGTGTTTGTATGGGCTA
This sequence comes from Coregonus suidteri, assembly GCA_036851935.1. Taxonomy (NCBI): domain Eukaryota; kingdom Metazoa; phylum Chordata; class Actinopteri; order Salmoniformes; family Salmonidae; genus Coregonus; species Coregonus suidteri. The sequence goes on along the minus strand of CM072235.1, from coordinate 50,696,161 downwards.
ATAGCAGTAAGGCTCTAACCCAGGTAATATGACTGGTAAACTCATGGTTACACTCGCAATGGCTAACTGGTATTGTGATGCAATCATTTCCATGGTAATGTAGAATGTTCATTCAAATGATGTTAACTGATGTGGCTCATGCAATGGAATTTATTTTTGGTTCTGTCAGTTGAGTTTGAATCAACAAATCACAGCACATTTTGATGGGTACACTTCCTGCTTTGCTCCTATGGGTACAGTCGTAATGGGCCGCCAGTCCACCCACTATGCCATCGTTGACTTGAAAGGGGACGCCCGTTATGTTCATTCTATTACTATGGCAGCACATGCAGTTCGGAGCGGAGGAGAAAAGGAGAAAAAGGATTTCATTTTGTTGCTATTCGAACGGTTATTACTGTGACGGCGGTCATTTGGCTGGACAATAACTGTCATCCAGAATTCCATGAGCGCCGCAGCCCTAGCTAGATCCATGAGCGCCGCAGCCCTAGCTAGTTCCATGAGCGCCGCAGCCCTAGCTAGTTCCATGAGCGCCGCAGCAGCCCTAGCTAGTTTCCATGAGTGCCGCAGCCCTAGCTAGATCCATGAGCGCCGCAGCCCTAGCTAGTTCCATGAGCGCCACAGCCCTAGCTAGTTCCATGAGCGCCGCAGCCCTAGCTAGATCCATGAGCGCCGCAGCCCTAGCTAGTTCCATGAGCGCCGCAGCCCTAGCTAGTTCCATGAGCGCCGCAGCCCTAGCTAGTTCCATGAGCGCCGCAGCCCTAGCTAGTTCCATGAGCGCCGCAGCCCTAGCTAGTTCCATGAGCGCCGCAGCCCTAGCTAGATCCATGAGCGCCGCAGACCTAGCTAGTTCCATGAGCGCCGCAGCCCTAGCTAGATCCATGAGCGCCGCAGCCCTAGCTAGATCCATGAGCGCCGCAGCCCTAGCTAGTTTCCATGAGCGCCGCAGCCCTAGCTAGTTCCCATGAGCGCCGCAGCCCTAGCTAGATCCATGAGCGCCGCAGCCCTAGCTAGTTCCATGAGCGCCGCAGCCCTAGCTAGATCCATGAGCGCCGCAGCCCTAGCTAGTTCCATGAGCGCCGCAGCCCTAGCTAGATCCATGAGCGCCGCAGCCCTAGCTAGTTCCATGAGCACCGCAGCCCTAGCTAGTTCCATGAGCGCCGCAGCCCTAGCTAGATCCATGAGCGCCGCAGCCCTAGCTAGTTCCATGAGCGCCGCAGCCCTAGCTAGATCCATGAGCGCCGCAGCCCTAGCTAGTTTCCATGAGCGCCGCAGCCCTAGCTAGATCCATGAGCGCCGCAGACCTAGCTAGTTCCATGAGCGCCGCAGCCCTAGCTAGTTCCATGAGCGCCGCAGCCCTAGCTAGTTCCATGAGCGCCGCAGCCCTAGCTAGATCCATGAGCGCCGCAGCCCTAGCTAGATCCATGAGCGCCGCAGACCTAGCTAGTTCCATGAGCGCCGCAGCCCTAGCTAGATCCATGAGCGCCGCAGCCCTAGCTAGATCCATGAGCGCCGCAGCGCCCTAGCTAGTTCCATGAGCGCCGCAGCCCTAGCTAGTTCCATGAGCGCCGCAGCCCTAGCTAGATCCATGAGCGCCGCAGCCCTAGCTAGTTCCATGAGCGCCGCAGCCCTAGCTAGATCCATGAGCGCCGCAGCCCTAGCTAGTTCCCTGAGCGCCGCAGACCTAGCTAGATCCATGAGCGCCGCAGCCCTAGCTAGATCCATGAGCGCCGCAGACCTAGCTAGTTCCATGAGCGCCGCAGCCCTAGCTAGATCCATGAGCGCCGCAGCCCTAGCTAGATCCATGAGCGCCGCGCCCTAGCTAGATCCATGAGCGCCGCAGACCTAGCTAGTTCCATGAGCGCCGCAGACCTAGCTAGTTCCATGAGCGCCGCAGCCCTAGCTAGATCCATGAGCGCCGCAGCCCTAGCTAGATCCATGAGCGCCGCAGACCTAGCTAGTTCCATGAGCGCCGCAGCCCTAGCTAGTTCCATGAGCGCCGCAGACCTAGCTAGTTCCATGAGCGCCCGCAGCCCTAGCTAGATCCATGAGCGCCGCAGCCCTAGCTAGTTCCATGAGCGCCGCAGCCCTAGCTAGATTCCATGAGCGCCGCAGCCCTAGCTAGATCCATGAGCGCCGCAGCCCCTAGCTAGATCCATGAGCGCCGCAGACCTAGCTAGTTCCATGAGCGCCGCAGACCTAGCTAGTTCCATGAGCGCCGCAGCCCTAGCTAGTTCCATGAGCGCCGCAGCCCTAGCTAGTTCCATGAGCGCCGCAGCCCTAGCTAGATCCATGAGCGCCGCAGCCCTAGCTAGTTCCATGAGCGCCGCAGCCCTAGCTAGTTCCATGAGCGCCGCAGCCCTAGCTAGATCCATGAGCGCCGCAGCCCTAGCTAGTTCCATGAGCGCCGCAGCCCTAGCTAGTTCCATGAGCGCCGCAGCCCTAGGTAGTTCCATGAGCGCCGCAGCCCTAGCTAGTTCCATGAGCGTCGCAGCCCTAGCTAGTTCTTTATCTCAGCTAGTGTCTTGTTTCCACTAATGTTCCAACTGATTTGTCTGTCCAGGCGTCTGATAGATGCGGCCTACTCCCCCTTCCCTGCTGTGCTGCGCTGTGGGAACCTGGCTTCTGATGTCCAGGTGTTCCCCAGACCGGAGCCTGTGTTCCTGGATGAAGAAATTGACCCTATGCCCCGACACATCCTCACAGGTACCCAACAGGCTTTCTAAATGATCCTATATCCATATGTTGTTCTATCAGCCCAGTACCCAACAGGCTTTCTAAATGATCCTAACCATATGTTTGTCTATCAGCCCAGTACCCAACAGGCTTTCTAAATGATCCTATCCATATGTTGTCTATCAGCCCAGTACCCAACAGGCTTTCTAAATGATCCCTAACCATATGTTGTCTATCAGCCCCATACCCAACAGGCTTTCTAAATGATCCTAACCATATGTTGTCTATCAGCCAGCAGCTTTCTAAATGATCCTAACCATATGTTGTCTATCAGCCCAGTACCCAACAGGCTTTCTAAATGATCCTAAACCATATGTTGTCTATCAGCCCAGTACCCAACAGGCTTTCTAAATGATCCTAACCATATGTTGTCTATCAGCCAGTACCCAACAGGCTTTCTAAATGATCCTAACCATATGTTGTCTATCAGCCCAGTACCCAACAGGCTTTCTAAATGATCCTATCCATATGTTGTCTATCAGCCCAGTACCCAACAGGCTTTCTAAATGATCCTAACCATATGTTGTCTATCAACACCAGCCCAGTACCCAACAGGCTTTTCTAAATTATCCTAACCATATGTTGTCTATCCAGCCCAGTACCCAACAGGCTTTCTAAATGATCCTATCCATATGTTGTCTATCAGCCCAGTACCCAACAGGCTTTCTAAATGATCCTAACCATATGTTGTCTATCAGCCCAGTACCCAACAGGCTTTTAAAATGATCCTATCCATATGTTGTCTATCAGCCCAGTACCCAACAGGCTTTCTAAATTATCCTAACCATATGTTGTCTATCAGCCCAGTACCCAACAGGCTTTCTAAATGATCCCTATCCATATGTTGTCTATCAGCCCAGTACCCAACAGGCTTTCTAAATGATCCTAACCATATGTTGTCTATCAGCCCAGTACCCAACAGGCTTTCTAAATGATCCTATCCATATGTTGTCTATCAGCCCAGTACCCAACAGGCTTTCTAAATGATCCTAACCATATGTTGTCTATCAGCCCAGTACCCAACAGGCTTTCTAAATGATCCTAACCATATGTTGTCTATCAGCCCAGTACCCAACAGGCTTTCTAAATGATCCTATCCATATGTTGTCTATCAGCCCAGTACCCAACAGGCTTTCTAAATGATCCTAACCATATGTTGTCTATCAGCCCAGTACCCAACAGGGTTTCTAAAATGATCCTAACCATATGTTGTCTATCAGCCCAGTACCCAACAGGCTTTCTAAATGATCCTAACCATATGTTGTCTATCAGGCCCAGTACCCAACAGGCTTTCTAAATGATCCTAACCATATGTTGTCTATCAGCCCAGTACCCCACAGGCTTTCTAAATGATCCTAAACCATATGTTGTCTATCAGCCCAGTACCCAACAGGCTTTCTAAATGATCCTAACCATATGTTGTCTATCAGCCCAGTACCCAACAGGCTTTCTAAATGATCCTAACCATATGTTGTCTATCAGCCCAGTACCCAACAGGCTTTCTAAATGATCCTAACCATATGTTGTCTATCAGCCCAGTACCCAACAGGCTTTCTAAATGATCCTAACCATATGTTTGTCTATCAGCCCAGTACCCAAACAGGCTTTCTAAATGATCCTATCCATATGTTGTTGTCTATCAGCCCAGTACCCAACAGGCTTTCTAAATGATCCTAACCATATGTTGTCTATCAGCCCAGTACCCAACAGGCTTTCTAAATGATCCTAACCATATGTTGTCTATCAGCCCAGTACCCAACAGGCTTTCTAAATGATCCTATCCATATGTTGTCTATCAGCCCAGTACCCAACAGGCTTTCTAAATTATCCTAACCATATGTTGTCTATCAGCCCAGTACCCAACAGGCTTTCTAAATGATCCTATCCATATGTTGTCTATCAGCCCAGTACCCAACAGGCTTTCTAAATGATCCTAACCATATGTTGTCTATCAGCCCAGTACCCAACAGGCTTTCTAAATGATCCTATCCATATGTTGTCTATCAGCCCAGTACCCAACAGGCTTTCTAAATGATCCTAACCATATGTTGTCTATCAGCCCAGTACCCAACAGGCTTTCTAAATGATCCTAACCATATGTTGTCTATCAGCCCAGTACCCAACAGGCTTTCTAAATGATCCTAACCATATGTTGTCTATCAGCCCAGTACCCAACAGGCTTTCTAAATGATCCTATCCATATGTTGTCTATCAGCCCAGTACCCAACAGGCTTTCTAAATGATCCTAACCATATGTTGTCTATCAGCCCAGTACCCAACAGGCTTTCTAAATTATCCTAACCATATGTTGTCTATCAGCCCAGTACCCAACAGGCTTTTCTAAATGATCCTATCCATATGTTGTCTATCAGCCCAGTACCCAACAGGCTTTCTAAATGATCCTAACCATATGTTGTCTATCAGCCCAGTACCCAACAGGCTTTCTAAATGATCCTATCCATATGTTGTCTATCAGCCCAGTACCCAACAGGCTTTCTAAATGATCCTAAACCATATGTTGTCTATCAGCCCAGTACCCAACAGGCTTTCTAAATGATCCTATCCATATGTTGTCTATCAGCCCAGTACCCAACAGGCTTTCTAAATTATCCTAACCATATGTTGTCTATCAGCCCAGTACCCAACAGGCTTTCTAAATGATCCTATCCATATGTTGTCTATCAGCCCAGTACCCAACAGGCTTTCTAAATGATCCTAAACCATATGTTGTCTATCAGCCCAGTACCCAACAGGCTTTCTAAATGATCCTAACCATATGTTGTCTATCAGCCCAGTACCCAACAGGCTTTCTAAATGATCCTACCCATATGTTTGTCTATCAGCCCAGTACCCAACAGGCTTTCTAAATGATCCTAACCATATGTTTGTCTATCAGCCCAGTACCCAACAGGCTTTCTAAATGATCCTAACCATATGTTGTCTATCAGCCCCCAGTACCCAACAGGCTTTCTAAATGATCCTATCCATATGTTGTCTATCAGCCCAGTACCCAACAGACTTTCTAAATGATCCTAACCATATGTTGTCTATCAGCCCAGTACCCAACAGGCTTTCTAAATGATCCTATCCATATGTTGTCTATCAGCCCAGTACCCAACAGGCTTTCTAAATGATCCTAACCATATGTTGTCTATCAGCCCAGTACCCAACAGGCTTTCTAAATGATCCTATCCATATGTTGTCTATCAGCCCAGTACCCAACAGGCTTTCTAAATGATCCTAACCATATGTTGTCTATCAGCCCAGTACCCAACAGGCTTTCTAAATGATCCTAACCATATGTTGTCTATCAGCCCAGTACCCAACAGGCTTTCTAAATGATCCTAACCATATGTTGTCTATCAGCCCAGTAACAACAGGCTTTCTAAATGATCCTAACCATATGTTGTCTATCAGCCCAGTACCCAACAGGCTTTCTAAATGATCCTAACCATATGTTGTCTATCAGCCCAGTACCCAACAGGCTTTCTAAATGATCCTAACCATATGTTGTCTATCAGCCCAGTACCCAACAGGCTTTCTAAATGATCCTATCCATATGTTGTCTATCAGCCCAGTACCCAACAGGCTTTCTAAATGATCCTATCCATATGTTGTCTATCAGCCCAGTACCCAACAGCTTTCTAAATGATCCTAACCATATGTTGTCTATCAGCCCAGTACCCAACAGGCTTTCTAAATGATCCTAACCATATATGTTGTCTATCAGCCCAGTACCCAACAGGCTTTCTAAATGATCCTAACCATATGTTGTCTATCAGCCCAGTACCCAACAGGCTTTCTAAATGATCCTAACCATATGTTGTCTATCAGCCCAGTACCCAACAGGCTTTCTAAATGATCCTAACCATATGTTGTCTATCAGCCCAGTACCCAACAGGCTTTCTAAATGATCCTAACCATATGTTGTCTATCAGCCCAGTACCCAACAGGCTTTCTAAATGATCCTAACCATATGTTGTCTATCAGCCCAGTACCCACAGGCTTTCTAAATGATCCTAACCATATGTTGTCTATCAGCCCAGTACCCAACAGGCTTTCTAAATGATCCTATCCATATGTTGTCTATCAGCCCAGTACCCAACAGGCTTTCTAAATGATCCTAACCATATGTTGTCTATCAGCCCAGTACCCAACAGGCTTTCTAAATGATCCTAACCATATGTTGTCTATCAGCCCAGTACCCAACAGCTTTCTAAATGATCCTATCCATATGTTGTCTATCAGCCCAGTACCCAACAGGCTTTCTAAATGATCCTAACCATATGTTGTCTATCAGCCCAGTACCCAACAGGCTTTCTAAATGATCCTATCCATATGTTGTCTATCAGCCCAGTACCCAACAGGCTTTCTAAATTATCCTAACCATATGTTGTCTATCAGCCCAGTACCCAACAGGCTTTCTAAATGATCCTATCCATATGTTGTCTATCAGCCCAGTACCCAACAGGCTTTCTAAATGATCCTAACCATATGTTGTCTATCAGCCCAGTACCCAACAGGCTTTCTAAATGATCCTATCCATATGTTGTCTATCAGCCCAGTACCCAACAGGCTTTCTAAATGATCCTAACCATATGTTGTCTATCAGCCCAGTACCCAACAGGCTTTCTAAATGATCCTAACCATATGTTGTCTATCAGCCCAGTACCCAACAGGCTTTCTAAATTATCCTACCCATATGTTGTCTATCAGCCCAGTACCCAACAGGCTTTCTAAATGATCCTACCCCATATGTTGTCTATCAGCCCAGTACCCAACAGGCTTTCTAAATGATCCTAACCATATGTTGTCTATCAGCCCAGTACCCAACAGGCTTTCTAAATGATCCTATCCATATGTTGTCTATCAGCCCAGTACCCAACAGACTTTCTAAATGATCCTAACCATATGTTGTCTATCAGCCCAGTACCCAACAGGCTTTCTAAATGATCCTATCCATATGTTGTCTATCAGCCCAGTACCCAACAGGCTTTCTAAATGATCCTAACCATATGTTGTCTATCAGCCCAGTACCCAACAGGCTTTCTAAATGATCCTATCCATATGTTGTCTATCAGCCCAGTACCCAACAGGCTTTCTAAATGATCCTAACCATATGTTGTCTATCAGCCCAGTACCCAACAGGCTTTAACCTAAATGCCCAGTCAGGCTTTCTAAAACCATATGTTGTCTATCAGCCCAGTACCCAACAGGCTTTCTAAATGATCCTAACCATATGTTGTCTATCAGCCCAGTACCCAACAGGCTTTCTTGATCCTAAATATGTTGTCTATCCAGTAACAGGCTTTCTAAATGATCCTAACCATATGTTGTCTATCAGCCCAGTACCCAACAGGCTTTCTAAATGATCCTATCCATATGTTGTCTATCAGCCCAGTACCCAACAGGCTTTCTAAATGATCCTATCCATATGTTGTCTATCAGCCCAGTACCCAACAGGCTTTCTAAATGATCCTAACCATATGTTGTCTATCAGCCCAGTACCCAACAGGCTTTCTAAATGATCCTAACCATATGTTGTCTATCAGCCCAGTACCCAACAGGCTTTCTAAATGATCCTAACCATATGTTGTCTATCAGCCCAGTACCCAACAGGCTTTCTAAATGATCCTAACCATATGTTGTCTACAGCCCAGTACAGGCTTTCTAAATGATCCTAACCATATGTTGTCTATCAGCCCAGTACCCAACAGGCTTTCTAAATGATCCTAACCATATGTTGTCTATCAGCCCAGTACCCAACAGGCTTTCTAAATGATCCTATCCATATGTTGTCTATCAGCCCAGTACCCAACAGGCTTTCTAAATGATCCTAACCATATGTTGTCTATCAGCCCAGTACCCAACAGGCTTTCTAAATGATCCTAACCATATGTTGTCTATCAGCCCAGTACCCAACAGGCTTTCTAAATGATCCTAACCATATGTTGTCTATCAGCCCAGTACCCAACAGGCTTTCTAAATGATCCTAACCATATGTTGTCTATCAGCCCAGTACCCAACAGGCTTTCTAAATGATCCTAACCATATGTTGTCTATCAGCCCAGTACCCAACAGGCTTTCTAAATGATCCTAACCATATGTTGTCTATCAGCCCAGTACCCAACAGGCTTTCTAAATGATCCTAACCATATGTTGTCTATCAGCCCAGTACCCAACAGGCTTTCTAAATGATCCTATCCATATGTTGTCTATCAGCCCAGTACCCAACAGGCTTTCTAAATGATCCTAACCATATGTTGTCTATCAGCCCAGTACCCAACAGGCTTTCTAAATGATCCTAACCATATGTTGTCTATCAGCCCAGTACCCAACAGGCTTTCTAAATGATCCTAACCATATGTTGTCTATCAGCCCAGTACCCAACAGGCTTTCTAAATGATCCTAACCATATGTTGTCTATCCCAGTACCCAACAGGCTTTCTAAATGATCCTAACCATATGTTGTCTATCAGCCCAGTACCCCAACAGGCTTTCTAAATGATCCTAACCATATGTTGTCTATCAGCCCAGTACCCAACAGGCTTTCTAAATGATCCTAACCATATGTTGTCTATCAGCCCAGTACCCAACAGGCTTTCTAAATGATCCTAACCATATGTTGTCTATCAGCCCAGTACCCAACAGGCTTTCTAAATGATCCTAACCATATGTTGTCTATCAGCCCAGTAACCAAACAGGCTTTCTAAATGATCCTAACCATATGTTGTCTATCAGCCCAGTACCCAACAGGCTTTCTAAATGATCCTAACCATATGTTGTCTATCAGCCCAGTACCCCAACAGGCTGTCTAAATGATCCTATCCATACAGTGACTATAGAAAGTCTACACCACTTTCAACATTTCCATCTTTTGTTGCCTTATAGCCTGGAATTAAAATACATTAAAATAGTTTCCCCCCCCCACATTGATCTACCCATCATACCCCACAACTTCCAATTGAAACAAATATTCATTTTAGTTTTTATAAAATCAATTTAAAAAATAATAACTGAAATAGCTTGTGTCCTTGTAATAGCAATCCTAAATGAGCTCAGGTGTAACCGATCACACATCAGGGTAATTGGCCTCCACCTGTGTTCAATTGTAGTGATTCACATGATTTCAGGATAAATTCAGCAGTTCCTGTAGGTTCCCTCTGCTGGGTAGTGAATTACAAAGCAAACACTCAACCATGAGCACCAAGGAGCTTTCAGAAGAACTCCGGGACCAAGTTGTGGAAAGGCACAGATCAGGGGATGGCTATCAACATATGGCCTTGAGGATCCCTTGTACCTCTGTGTTGTTGTTGTTTTTATCGCACTGCTTTGCTTTATCTTGGCCAGGTCACAGTTGTAAATGAGAACTTGTTCTCAACTGGCTTCTTACCTGGTTAAATAAAGGTAAAATAAAAAATAAAAATAAACGGTCAAGAAGTAGTAGGTGTATGGCTCAGTAGGAGACTGATCAGAGAGGAGACTGATCAGAGAGGAGACTGATCAGAGAGGAGACTGAGACAGTAGGAGACTGAGACAGTAGGAGACTGATCAGAGAGGAGACACTATTTATTCCTGATTATTATTTGACCATGCTTGTCACTTATGAACATTTTTGAACATCTTGGCATGGTTCTGTTATAATCTCCACCCGGCACAGCCAGAAGAGGACTGGCCACCCCTCATAGCCTGGTTCCTCTCTAGGTTTCTTCCTAGGTTTCGCCTTTCTAGGGAGTTTTTTCCTAGCCACCGTGCTTCTACACCTGCATTACTAGCTGTTTGGGGTTTTAGGCTGGGTTTCTGTACAGCACTTCGAGATATTAGCTGATGTAAGAAGGGCTATATAAAATAAAATAAAATTGATTGATGATTGATTGATCAGAGGAGGAGACTGATCAGAGAGGAGACTGAGACAGTAGGAGACTGATCAGAGAGGAGACTGAGCCAGTAGGAGACTGAGACAGTAGGAGACTGAGACAGTAGGAGACTGATCAGAGAGGAGACTGATCAGAGAGGAGACTGATCAGAGAGGAGACTGATCAGAGAGGAGACTGATCAGAGAGGAGACTGATCAGAGAGGAGACTGATCAGAGAGGAGACTGAGCCAGTAGGAGACTGAGACAGTAGGAGACTGATCCGAGAGGAGACTGAGACAGTAGGAGACTGAGACAGTAGGAGACTGATCAGAGAGGAGACTGATCAGAGAGGAGACTGAGCCAGTAGGAGACTGAGCCAGTAGGAGACTGATCAGAGAGGAGACTGAGCCAGTAGGAGACTGATCAGAGAGGAGACTGAGCCAGTAGGAGACTGAGCCAGTAGGAGACTGATCAGAGAGGAGACTGATCAGAGAGGAGACTGAGCCAGTAGGAGACTGAGCCAGTAGGAGACTGATCAGAGAGGAGACTGATCAGAGAGGAGACTGATCAGAGAGGAGACTGAGCCAGTAGGAGACTGATCAGAGAGGAGACTGAGCCAGTAGGAGACTGATCAGAGAGGAGACTGATCAGAGAGGAGACTGAGCCAGTAGGAGACTGAGCCAGTAGGAGACTGATCAGAGAGGAGACTGAGCAAGGAGGAGACTGATCAGAGAGGAGACTGATCAGAGAGGCTACCAAGAGTCCAATGGCAACTTCGAAAGTGCTACAGGCTTCTATGGCCAAGACTGGTCACAGTGTGCATGTGACAACAATATGCTAAGCTCTCCACAAATCTGCCATGTATGGTAGGGTGTCCAGAAGGAAGCCATTACTCCAGAAAGCCCATCTTGAATCCCTTTTGAAGTATTCAAAACAAAAATGCTCTGGAGATTCTGTAGCCATGTGACAAAAAGTTTTGTGGTCTGACAAGACAAAAATTGAACTTTTGGGCCTAAATGCAAAGCGTTACGTTTCACGCAAACCCAACAAGGCACATCACCCAAAGAACACCATCCCTACAGCAGCATGTTATGGGGATGTTTCAGTCCCCATAACATGTTACCAGGATAGAAGGGGAAATTAATGGTGCAATGTACAGAAAAGTCCTTGAAGAAAAATGCTGAAACTTTCAGCATGACAACAAGCCGAAGCCAGTGTAGTGGCTAAGGAATAGAAAAGGTGTAAATGTCCTTGAGTGGCCCAGTCAGAGCCCGGACCTCAATACAACGCTGTCCATCAACGCTGTCCATCAACGCTTCCCAGTAAGAGCCCTAACCTCAATACAACGCTGTCCATCAACGCCTCCCAGTCAGCCCTGACCTCAATACAACGCTGTCCATCAACGCTTTCCAGTCAGCCCTGACCTCAATACAACGCTGTCCATCAACGCTTTCCAGTCAGCCCTGACCTCAATACAACGCTGTCCATCAACGCTTCCCAGTCAGAGCCCTGACCTCAATACAACGCTGTCCATCAACGCTGTCCATCAACGCTTCCCAGTCAGAGCCCTAACCTCAATACAACGCTGTCCATCAACGCTTCCCAGTCAGCCCTGACCTCAATACAACGCTGTCCATCAACGCCTCCCAGTCAGCCCTGACCTCAATACAACGCTGTCCATCAACGCTTCCCAGTCAGAGCCCTAACCTCAATACAATGCTGTCCATCAACGCTTCCCAGTCAGAGCCCTGACCTCAATACAACGCTGTCCATCAACGCTTCCCAGTCAGAGCCCTGACCTCAATACAATGCTGTCCATCAACGCTTCCCAGTCAGCCCTGACCTCAATACAACGCTGTCCATCAACGCTTCCCAGTCAGAGCCCTAACCTCAATACAACGCTGTCCATCAACGCTTCCCAGTCAGCCCTGACCTCAATACAACGCTGTCCATCAACGCTTCCCAGTCAGAGCCCTAACCTCAATACAATGCTGTCCATCAACGCTTCCCAGTCAGAGCCCTAACCTCAATACAACGCTGTCCATCAACGCCTCCCAGTCAGCCCTGACCTCAATACAACGCTGTCCATCAACGCTTCCCAGTCAGAGCCCTAACCTCAATACAATGCTGTCCATCAACGCTTCCCAGTCAGAGCCCTGACGTCAATACAATGCTGTCCATCAACGCTTCCCAGTCAGAGCCCTGACGTCAATACAACGCTGTCCATCAACGCTTCCCAGTCAGAGCCCTAACCTCAATACAACGCTGTCCATCAACGCTTCCCAGTCAGAGCCCTAACCTCAATACAACGCTGTCCATCAACGCTTCCCAGTCAGAGCCCTAACCTCAATACAACGCTGTCCATCAACGCTTTCCCAGTCAGCCCTGACCTCAATACAACGCTGTCCATCAACGCTTCCCAGTCAGAGCCCTAACCTCAATACAACGCTGTCCATCAACGCTTCCCAGTCAGAGCCCTGACCTCAATACAACGCTGTCCATCAACGCTTCCCAGTCAGAGCCCTAACCTCAATACAATGCTGTCCATCAACGCTTCCCAGTCAGCCCTGACCTCAATACAATGCTGTCCATCAACGCTTCCCAGTCAGAGCCCTAACCTCAATACAATGCTGTCCATCAACGCTTCCCAGTCAGAGCCCTGACCTCAATATAATGCTGTCCATCAACGCTTCCCAGTCAGAGCCCTGACCTCAATACAATGCTGTCCATCAACGCTTCCCAGTCAGAGCCCTAACCTCAATACAACGCTGTCCATCAACGCTTCCCAGTCAGAGCCCTGACCTCAATACAACGCTGTCCATCAACGCTTCCCAGTCAGAGCCCTGACCTCAATACAATGCTGTCCATCAACGCTTCCCAGTCAGAGCCCTGACGTCAATACAACGCTGTCCATCAACGCTTCCCAGTCAGAGCCCTAACCTCAATACAACGCTGTCCATCAACGCTTCCCAGTCAGAGCCCTGACCTCAATATAATGCTGTCCATCAACGCTTCCCAGTCAGAGCCCTAACCTCAATACAACGCTGTCCATCAACGCTTCCCAGTCAGAGCCCTGACCTCAATACAACGCTGTCCATCAACGCTTCCCAGTCAGAGCCCTAACCTCAATACAATGCTGTCCATCAACGCTTCCCAGTCAGAGCCCTAACCTCAATACAATGCTGTCCATCAACGCTTCCCAGTCAGCCCTAACCTCAATACAACGCTGTCCATCAACGCTTCCCAGTCAGAGCCCTGACCTCAATACAACGCTGTCCATCAACGCTTCCCAGTCAGAGCCCTAACCTCAATACAATGCTGTCCATCAACGCTTCCCAGTCAGCCCTGACCTCAATACAACGCTGTCCATCAACGCTTCCCAGTCAGAGCCCTGACCTCAATACAATGCTGTCCATCAACGCTACCCAGTCAGAGCCCTGACCTCAATACAATGCTGTCCATCAACGCTTCCCAGTCAGAGCCCTAACCTCAATACAACGCTGTCCATCAACGCTTCCCAGTCAGAGCCCTGACCTCAATACAACGCTGTCCATCAACGCTTCCCAGTCAGCCCTGACCTCAATATAATGCTGTCCATCAACGCTTCCCAGTCAGCCCTGACCTCAATACAACGCTGTCCATCAACGCTTCCCAGTCAGCCCTGACCTCAATACAACGCTGTCCATCAACGCTTCCCAGTCAGAGCCCTGACCTCAATACAACGCTGTCCATCAACGCTTCCCAGTCAGAGCCCTAACCTCAATACAACGCTGTCCATCAACGCTTTCCAGTCAGCCCTGACCTCAATACAACGCTGTCCATCAACGCTTCCCAGTCAGCCCTGACCTCAATACAACGCTGTCCATCAACGCTTCCCAGTCAGAGCCCTAACCTCAATACAACGCTGTCCATCAACGCTTCCCAGTCAGAGCCCTGACCTCAATACAACGCTGTCCATCAACGCTTCCCAGTCAGAGCCCTAACCTCAATACAACGCTGTCCATCAACGCTTCCCAGTCAGCCCTGACCTCAATACAACGCTGTCCATCAACGCTTCCCAGTCAGAGCCCTAACCTCAATACAACGCTGTCCATCAACGCTTCCCAGTCAGAGCCCTGACCTCAATACAATGCTGTCCATCAACGCTTCCCAGTCAGAGCCCTGACCTCAATACAACGCTGTCCATCAACGCTTCCCAGTCAGAGCCCTGACCTCAATACAATGCTGTCCATCAACGCTTCCCAGTCAGAGCCCTGACCTCAATACAACGCTGTCCATCAACGCTTCCCAGTCAGAGCCCTAACCTCAATACAATGCTGTCCATCAACGCTTCCCAGTCAGCCCTGACTTCAATACAATGCTGTCCATCAACGCTTCCCAGTCAGCCCTGACCTCAATACAACGCTGTCCATCAACGCTTCCCAGTCAGAGCCCTGACCTCAATACAACGCTGTCCATCAACGCTTCCCAGTCAGAGCCCTAACCTCAATATAATGCTGTCCATCAACGCTTCCCAGTCAGAGCCCTAACCTCAATACAATGCTGTCCATCAACGCTTCCCAGTCAGAGCCCTGACCTCAATACAACGCTGTCCATCAACGCTTCCCAGTCAGAGCCCTAACCTCAATATAATGCTGTCCATCAACGCTTCCCAGTCAGCCCTGACCTCAATACAACGCTGTCCATCAACGCTTCCCAGAGCCCTGACCTCAATACAACGCTGTCCATCAACGCTTCCCAGTCAGAGCCCTGACCTCAATACAACGCTGTCCATCAACGCTTCCCAGTCAGAGCCCTAACCTCAATACAACGCTGTCCATCAACGCTTTCCAGTCAGCCCTGACCTCAATACAACGCTGTCCATCAACGCTTCCCAGTCAGCCCTGACCTCAATACAACGCTGTCCATCAACGCTTCCCAGTCAGAGCCCTAACCTCAATACAACGCTGTCCATCAACGCTTCCCAGTCAGCCCTGACCTCAATACAACGCTGTCCATCAACGCTTCCCAGTCAGAGCCCTAACCTCAATACAACGCTGTCCATCAACGCTTCCCAGTCAGCCCTGACCTCAATACAACGCTGTCCATCAACGCTTCCCAGTCAGAGCCCTGACCTCAATACAACGCTGTCCATCAACGCTTCCCAGTCAGAGCCCTGACCTCAATACAACGCTGTCCATCAACGCTTCCCAGTCAGAGCCCTGACCTCAATACAACGCTGTCCATCAACGCTTCCCAGTCAGAGCCCTGACCTCAATACAATGCTGTCCATCAACGCTTCCCAGTCAGCCCTGACCTCAATACAACGCTGTCCATCAACGCTTCCCAGTCAGAGCCCTAACCTCAATACAATGCTGTCCATCAACGCTTCCCAGTCAGCCCTGACTTCAATACAATGCTGTCCATCAACGCTTCCCAGTCAGCCCTGACCTCAATACAACGCTGTCCATCAACGCTTCCCAGTCAGAGCCCTAACCTCAATACAACGCTGTCCATCAACGCTTCCCAGTCAGAGCCCTAACCTCAATATAATGCTGTCCATCAACGCTTCCCAGTCAGAGCCCTGACCTCAATACAAATGCTGTCCATCAACGCTTCCCAGTCAGAGCCCTGACCTCAATACAACGCTGTCCATCAACGCTTCCCAGTCAGAGCCCTAACCTCAATACAACGCTGTCCATCAACGCTTCCCAGTCAGCCCTGACCTCAATACAACACTGTCCATCAACGCTTCCCAGTCAGAGCCCTAACCTCAATAAACGCTGTCCATCAACGCTTCCCAGTCAGAGCCCTGACCTCAATACAATGCTGTCCATCAACGCTTCCCAGTCAGAGCCCTAACCTCAATACAACGCTGTCCATCAACGCTTCCCAGTCAGAGCCCTGACCTCAATACAACGCTGTCCATCAACGCTTCCCAGTCAGCCCTGACCTCAATACAACGCTGTCCATCAACGCTTCCCAGTCAGAGCCCTGACCTCAATACAATGCTGTCCATCAACGCTTCCCAGTCAGCCCTGACCTCAATACAACGCTGTCCATCAACGCTTCCCAGTCAGAGCCCTGACCTCAATACAATGCTGTCCATCAACGCTTCCCAGTCAGAGCCCTAACCTCAATACAACGCTGTCCATCAACGCCTCCCAGTCAGAGCCCTGACCTCAATACAACGCTGTCCATCAACGCTTCCCAGTCAGAGCCCTGACGTCAATACAATGCTGTCCATCAACGCTTCCCAGTCAGAGCCCTGACGTCAATACAATGCTGTCCATCAACGCTTCCCAGTCAGAGCCCTAACCTCAATACAATGCTGTCCATCAACGCTTCCCAGTCAGAGCCCTGACCTCAATACAACGCTGTCCATCAACGCTGTCCATCAACGCTTCCCAGTCAGAGCCCTGACCTCAATACAACGCTGTCCATCAACGCTTCCCAGTCAGCCCTGACCTCAATACAACGCTGTCCATCAACGCTTCCCAGTCAGAGCCCTAACCTCAATACAATGCTGTCCATCAACGCTTCCCAGTCAGAGCCCTAACCTCAATACAATGCTGTCCATCAACGCTCCCCAGTCAGAGCCCGGACCTCAATACAACGCTGTCCATCAACGCTTCCCAAGTCACTTGACAGAGCTTGAACAGTTTTGTAAAAACAGAATGGTCAAATATTGCCAAATCTAGGTGTGCAAAGTTGGTTGAGACCCATCCCAACAGACTCACAGCTGTAATGGCTGACAAAGGTGCTTCCACCAAGTATTGTCTAATGGGGGGGGGGGGTTGAGACTTATCCAATTATGATATTTCAGTTTTGTATTTTTCCCCTTAAAAGGTTGGAGTATGGTGTGTAGATTAGTGGTGAGAAATCCTCATCTAAATGCATGAAACTCTGAGGCATTGACACAACAATATGTGAAAAAAGTTCAAGGGGGTGTAGTCTTTCTATAGGTGCTGTATGTTCTCAGCTTAGTCTCCTTCAATTCAACTGTGTTCAACTCTCTTACGGACTTTCAGAGTTTCTTGATGACCATCACAGTTCATTTGATTTAGATGTGTTATTGCATGTGCTGTAAAACTGCCATTCCACTTCAAGCTGTCAATGTATACATCAAGTAAAACTAACTGTGTTGCAGATCTGGAGATAGTTGGTTTCATAGAGATAGGAGACATCTCGAGTCCTCCTGTCATGTCCAGACACCTGGTTCTCCCTATCGCTGTCAATAAAGGTAGTTACCGCTTCTAATCTGTTCTCCTCAGACTGGGCTCTTGCCTTTTTAACTAATACCAAAATAGTGTTCTAAAATATAGTTCTAATGTTCTAAATGAGTGTTGTAATGTTCTAAAAGAGTGTTTATATATTCTAAAAGTGTGTTCTAATGTCTTAAAAGACTGTTCTAAATGACTATTCTAATGTTCTAAATGACTATTCTAATGTTCTAAAATAGTGTTCTGATGTTCTAAATGAATGTTCTAATGTTCTAAATTAGTGTTGTAATGAGTTTATTGTTGTGTTCTTGGTTCCAGAGGTGGATGAAGTGGGTCCCGGAACCACAGAGGAGCAGGAGGAGGAGACATCAGCCAACCAGCAGGCAGGGAAGGCCCCCAACTTCTGTGTCCTACTCCATGGCAGTCTGAAGGTCGAGGGCATGGTGGCGCTGGTGCAGCTGGGGTAGGATATTACTATGTTCTGTTATGACACATTATAAAGGTTCATAACATACTTATAACATGTTATAAAGGTAGAGGGCATGGTGGCGCTGGTACAGCTGGGGTAAGATATTACTATGTTCTGTTATGACACATTATAAAGGTTCATAACATACTTATAACATGTTATAAAGGTAGAGGGCATTGTGGCACTGGTACAGGTGGGGTAAGATATTACTATAATCTGTTTGAATCTATTCTACTATCTCTCTAAAGGTAGAGCCCAGAGTGGTACTGGGACAGCTGGGGTTAATCTATTCTCTATCTCTCTCTCCAGCACGGAGTGGTAAAGGATCATAACATAATCTATTCTCTATCTCTCTCCAGCCCAGAGGGAGTGGGTACTGGTATGCTGGGGTAATCTATTCTCTATCTCTCTCCAGACACAGAGTGGTACGGGATGCTGGTATAATGTTCTATTCATGGTGGCGCTCTCCAGCCCAGAGTGGTACGGGATGCTGGTTGAATCTATTCTCTATCTCTCTCCAGCCCAGAGTGGTACGGGATGCTGGTTAATCTATTCTCTATCTCTCTCCAGCCCAGAGTGGTACGGGATGCTGGTTAATCTATTATCTATCTCTCTCCAGCCCAGAGTGGTACGGGATGCTGGTTAATCTATTCTCTATCTCTCTCCAGCCCAGAGTGGTACGGGATGCTGGTTAATCTATTCTCTATCTCTCTCTCCAGCCCAGAGTGGTACGGGATGCTGGTTAATCTATTCTCTATCTCTCTCCAGCCCAGAGTGGTACGGGATGCTGGTTAATCTATTCTCTATCTCTCTCCAGCCCAGAGTGGTACGGGATGCTGGTTAATCTATTCTCTATCTCCCTCTCCAGCCCAGAGTGGTACGGGATGCTGGTTAATCTATTCTCTATCTCTCTCTAGCCCAGAGTGGTACGGGATGCTGGTTAATCTATTCTCTATCTCTCTCCAGCCCAGAGTGGTACGGGATGCTGGTTAATCTATTCTCTATCTCTCTCTCCAGCCCAGAGTGGTACGGGATGCTGTTGAATCTATTCTCTATCTCTCTCTCCAGCCAGAGTGGTACGGGATGCTGTTGAATCTATTCTCTATCTCTCTCCAGCCCAGAGTGGTACGGGATGCTGGTCAATCTATTCTCTATCTCTCTCCAGCCCAGAGTGGTACGGGATGCTGGTTAATCTATTCTCTATCTCTCTCCAGCCCAGAGTGGTACGGGATGCTGGTTAATCTATTCTCTATCTCTCTCCAGCCCAGAGTGGTACGGGATGCTGGTTAATCTATTCTCTATCTCTCTCCAGCCCAGAGTGGTACGGGATGCTGGTTAATCTATTCTCTATCTCTCTCTCCAGCCCAGAGTGGTACGGGATGCTGTTTGAATCTATTCTCTATCTCTCTCTCCAGCCCAGAGTGGTACGGGATGCTGGTTGAATCTATTCTCTATCTCTCTCTCCAGCCCAGAGTGGTACGGGATGCTGGTCAATCTATTCTCTATCTCTCTCTCCAGCCCAGAGTGGTACGGGATGCTGGTTAATCTATTCTCTATCTCTCTCTCTAGCCCAGAGTGGTACGGGATGCTGGTTAATCTATTCTCTATCTCTCTCCAGCCCAGAGTGGTACGGGATGCTGGTTAATCTCTTCTCTATCTCTCTCCAGCCCAGAGTGGTACGGGATGCTGGTGAATCTATTCTCTATCTCTCTCCAGCCCAGAGTGGTACGGGATGCTGGTTAATCTATTCTCTATCTCTCTCCAGCCCAGAGTGGTACGGGATGCTGGTTAATCTATTCTCTATCTCTCTCCAGCCCAGAGTGGTACGGGATGCTGTTGAATCTATTCTCTCTCTCTCCAGCCCAGAGTGGTACGGGATGCTGGTTAATCTCTTCTCTATCTCTCTCCAGCCCAGAGTGGTACGGGATGCTGTTGAATCTATTCTCTATCTCTCTCTCCAGCCCAGAGTGGTACGGGATGCTGGTTAATCTCTTCTCTATCTCTCTCCAGCCCAGAGTGGTACGGGATGCTGGTTAATCTATTCTCTATCTCTCTCCAGACAGTAAGAAC
>CM072235.1:50615831-50670831 GCA_036851935.1 Coregonus suidteri | reverse complement strand
ATCGCAGTGCTTGAGGCGTCACTACAGACCCGGGTTCGATCCCAGGCTGTGACCAGGAGACCCATGAGGCGGCACACAATTGGCCCAGCGTCGTCCGGGTTAGGGGAGGGTTTGGCCGGCTGGGATGTCCTTGTCCCATCGCACTCTAGCGACTCCTTGTGGCGGGCCGAGCGCATGCAAGCTGACTGGGTTAAGCGAGCAGTGCGTCAAGAAGCTGTGCAGCTTGGCAGGGTTGTGTTTCGGAGGACGCGTGGCTCTCGACCTTCGTTTATCCCGAGTCCGTAGGGGAGTTGCAACGATGGAACAAGACTGGAACTACCGATTGGATATCACGAAATTGGGGAGGAAAAAGGGGTACAAAACTAATGACAAAGGGATGGATAATGTATTCGTTTTATAAGGTAATATTCACTAATGACAATGTGATGGATGATGTATTAGTTATATCAGGTAATATTCACTAATGACAAAGTGATGGATAATGTATTTGTTTTATAAGGTAATATTCACTAATGACAAAGTGATGGATAATGTATTAGTTTTATAAGGTAATATTCACTAATGACAAAGTGATGGATAATGTATTCGTTTTATAAGGTAATATTCACTAATGACAAAGTGATGGATAATGTATTCGTTTTATAAGGTAATATTCACTAATGACAAAGTGATGTATAATCTATTAGTTATATCAGGTAATATTCACTAATGACAAAGTGATGGATAATGTATTTGTTTTATAAGGTAATATTCACTAATGACAAAGTGATGGATAATGTATTAGTTTTACTAAGGTAATATTCTATTGACAAAGTGATGGATAATGTATTAGTTTTATAAGGTAATATTCACTAATGACAAAGTGATGGATAATGTATTCGTTTTATAAGGTAATATTCACTAATGACAAAGTGATGTATAATCTATTAGTTATATCAGGTAATATTCACTAATGACAAAGTGATGTATAATCATTAGTTATATCAGGTAATATTCACTAATGACAAAGTGATGATAATCATTAGTTATATCAGGTAATATTCACTAATGACAAAGTGATGTATAATCTATTAGTTATATCAGGGTAATATTCACTAATGACAAAGTGATGGATAATCTATTAGTTATATCAGGTTATATTCACTAATGACAAAGTGATGGATAATCTATTAGTTATATCAGGTAATATTCACTAATGAGAAAGTGATGGATAATCTATTAGTTATATCAGGTAATATTCACTAATGACAAGTGATGTATAATCATTAGTTATATCAGGTATATTCACTAATGACAAAGTGATGGATAATCATTAGTTATATCAGGTAATATTCACTAATGACAAAGTGATGTATAATCTATTAGTTATATCAGGTAATATTCACTAATGACAAAGTGATGGATAATCTATTAGTTATATCAGGTAATATTCACTAATGACAAAGTGATGGATAATCTATTAGTTATATCAGGTAATATTCACTAATGAGAAAGTGATGGATAATCTATTAGTTATATCAGGTAATATTCACTAATGACAAAGTGATGATAATCTATTAGTTATATCAGGTAATATTCACTAATGAGAAAGTGATGGATAATCTATTAGTTATATCAGGTAATATTCACTAGTTATATCAGGTAATATTCACTAATGACAAAGTGATGGATAATTAGTTTATCTAAGGTAATATTCACCAGTGAAAGTGACATTTTACTACGTTTTGCTGTGGTGCGACTCTGGTTCTTCTCCGTCATCTCGTTCTGAGATGTAAACGGATCTATTCATTCTATAATGGATGTCAACTGATCTATTCATTCTATAATGGATGTAAACTGATCTATTCATTCTATAATGGATGTCAACTGATCTATTCATTCTATAATGGATGTAAACTGATCTATTCATTCTATAATGGATGTAAACTGATCTATTCATTCTATAATGGATTTAAACTGATCTATTCATTCTATAATGGATGTAAACTGATCTATTCATTCTATAATGGATTTAAACTGATCTATTCATTATATAATGGATGTAAACTGATCTATTCATTCTATAATGGATGTAAACTGATCTATTCATTCTATAATGGATGTAAACTGATCTATTCATTCTATAATGGATGTAAACTGATCTATTCATTCTATAATGGATGTCAACTGATCTATTCATTCTATAATGGATGTAAACTGATCTATTCATTCTATAATGGATGTAAACTGATCTATTCATTCTATAATGGATTTAAACTGATCTATTCATTCTATAATGGATGTAAACTGATCTATTCATTCTATAATGGATTTAAACTGATCTATTCATTATATAATGGATGTAAACTGATCTATTCATTCTATAATGGATGTAAACTGATCTATTCATTCTATAATGGATGTAAACTGATCTATTCATTCGATAATGGATGTCAACTGATCTATTCATTCTATAATGGATGTCAACTGATCTATTCATTCTATAATGGATGTAAACTGATCTATTCATTATATAATGGATGTAAACTGATCTATTCATTCTATAATGGATGTCAACTGATCTATTCATTCTATAATGGATGTCAACTGATCTATTCATTCTATAATGGATGTCAACTGATCTATTCATTCTATAATGGATGTCAACTGATCTATTCATTCTATAATGGATGTAAACTCCTGTATGTTGTCTAATGCTAGCAGCACCATTTTCACCAAGTATGTAAATGTGATTATTTCTTGAGTTTTCTTGTGTGTCTCACTCTCTGCCCACCAGGAGCTGAACCGTCTGCGTAAGGCAGCGCTGGCGTTTGGTTTCTGGGAGCTGCTGAAGGGAGTGTCAGAGCTGTTGGAGAGGGAGTGTACCCTGCTGCCGGACACGGCCCACCCTGACGCAGCCTTCCAGCTGTCACACGCAGCCCAACAGCTCAAACTAGCCTCCACGGGAGACTCCCAGTACGCTGCCTTCGACCACAACATCAACCCCATGCACACTGACTTCTCTGGGGGAGGAGCTGGCATGTAGAGGAAGGAGAGAGGAGGAGGAGGAGTTGGACACCCTATTCTCTGGGCTTTAGAGATGTCGACCATGACTAGGACCGTCTCCACTCCCAGCGCCCAGGAAGCTCCCATTCAAACTGCCATTAGACAGCTCTGCAAGTGTTGTCAAAATACAGGCGTTACTATAATTATAAATAATTGGTCATTTAGCAGACGCTCTTATCCAGAGCGACTTACAGGAGCAATTAGGGTTAAGTGCCTTGCTCAAGGGCACATCGACAGATTTTTCACCTAGTCGGCTCGGGGATTAGAACCAGCGACCTTTCGGTTACTGGCACAACGCTCTTAACCACTAAGCTACCTACTCACCAAATATGGAGTTTCACTGAGCAACTATCTTCATGTACTTCCAGAAAAGGTCTAAAGAAAGATGTACATGCAACCAAAAAAGATCCTATTCGGCACCTCCAATGTTCACTCACGTCCGAAGCATCCCGGATAGCACTAACCTTACTGCCACGCACAGGTCAGAAGTCTACAACGGCTCAATGACATTGAAGGTGCCGAAGAGGCTTTTTTTTTGGTTGCTTGTACATTTTTATTTATACCTATTTTGAAACTTCATATTTGGTGAGTAACGGCTGTGCTTTGACATAACGCTTGCAGGGCAGTTTGAATGGGAGCTTCCTGGGCGTTAGAGAAGAGACGGGTCATGGTCGACATCTCTAAAGGCCAGATACTGGGGCACCTATTCCCTATACGGGGCTCTGGTCTAAAGTAGTGCACTAGATAGGGAAGAGACGGGCCATGGTCACGGCTATAGGCCCTGGGGTCTAGAGTAGTGCACTAGATAGCCAAATGGGCACTTCTATTCCCTATCTAGTGCACTGCTTTAGACCACGGCCCATAGCCCTGGGGTTAGACCCTAGACGGGTCATCTAGTGCAGCTACTTTAGACCAGGGCCTATAGCCAAATGGCACCCTATACCCTATGGGCCCTGGTCTAAAGTAGTGCACTAGATAGGGTATAGGGTGCCATTTGGCTATGGGCTCTGGTCTAAAGTAGTGCACTATATAGGGAATAGGGTGCCGTTTCGGACTATTAGAATGGTTAATCAAGGAAGAATGAAGCTCTCCGGCACACCAACTGTTAACTCAAAGCCTAGGCCTATGGCTTCACACGTGTTTTTGTTGACCTGTTTTGTACATATCGTTTTCTAACTTTCCTAATGAATAAAATGAAAAGGGTCTCTTTTTTTCCATCACCGCGTCAACGATGAGACGGGTTTATTAATCTTACGCAATTTCCCCAGCGTTAAGTGGAACCACCGCTCATTTTCATTGGGCATATTCATTGACATGACAAAAACATATCTTATAATGTGACTTTCCCTGAGGAATGATGTTATCAGGATAACTATAACAAACACCCGGAAATAAGACATCATACTGCTAAATTATTCTAACGCTATTATCAACTACATCAGAAAATACAAGACAAAAGGGTTGAGATTAGGGTTGGAAAGGTTTTCCCTAACTGGGACTTCTGGGAAAGTTGCCAGAATTTTGTCACCCTAGTTGAGATGATGTCACTAAATGAGACCGATGGGAACAGATAGGCAGCAGAGGTGTTGTTGGAGATCAAAGGTCAAAAAGATCTCAGTTAGATTTCCTCTTCTTGGTCCGGAACCTCTTCTTCCTCTGCTTGTACAGGTGGCGGACGTTGATGAGGAGCCCTGCAACACAACAGACAATATCGTTAATGAGAAGCCCTGCAACACAACAGACAATATCGTTAATCTAAAGCCCTGCAACTAGACAGACAATATCGTTAATGAGAAGCCCTGCAACACAAACAGACACTATATCGTTAATGAGGTGCCCTGCAACACAACAGTGCAATATCGTTAATGAGAAGCCCTGCAACACAACAGACAATATCGTTGATGAGAAGCCCTGCTAAACACAACAGACAATATCGTTAATGAGAAGCCCTGGCTAACACAACAGACAATATCGTTAATGAGAAGCCCTGCAACACAACAGACAATATCGTTGATGAGAAGCCCTGCAACACAACAGACAATATCGTTAATGAGAAGCCCTGCAACACAACAGACTATATCGTTAATGAGAAGCCCTGCAACACAACAGACAATATCGTTAATGAGAAGCCCTGCAACACAACAGACAATATCGTTGATGAGAAGCCTGCAACACACAGACAATTTCGTTGACCTGTTTTTTATATATGGTTTTCTGTGGCCTATGAGGTGTCCATCTTTTTATATGGGGGTGTGGCCTATGAGGTGTCCATCTTTATATATGGGGGTGTGGCCTATGAGGTGTCCATCTCTTATATGTGGGGTGTGGCCTATGAGGTGTCCATCTTTATATATGGGGGTGTGGCCATATGAGGTGTCCATCTTTATATATGGGGGTGTGGCCTATGATGTGCCCATCTTTATATATGGGGGTGGCCTATGAGGTGTCCATCTTATATAGTTGGGGGTGTGGCCTATGAGGTGTCCATCTTTATATGATGGGGGTGTGGCCTATGAGGTGTCCATAGGCAGTATATATGGGGTGTGGCCTATGAGGTCCATCTTTATATATGGGGGTGTGGCCTATGAGGTGTCCATCTTTATATATGGGGGTGTGGCCTGTGGTATCCAGACTTTATATATGGGGGTGTGGCCTATGAGGTGTCCATTTTATATATGGGGGTGTGGCCTATGAGGTATCCATCTTTATATATGGGGGTGTGGCCTATGTGGTGTCCATCTTTATATGTGGGGGTGTGGCCTATGAGGTGTCCATCTTTATATATGGGGGTGTGGCCTATGAGGTGTCCATCTTTATATATGGGGGTGTGGCCTATGAGGTGTCCATCTTTATATATGGGGGTGTGGCCTATGAGGTGTCCATCTTTATATATGGGGGTGTGGCCTATGAGGTGTCCATCTTTATATATGGGGGTGTGGCCTATGAGGTTCATCTTTATATATGGGGGTGTGGCCTATGAGGTATCCATCTTTATATGTGGGGGTGTGGCCTATGAGGTGTCCATCTTTATATATGGGGGTGTGGCCTATGAGGTGTCCATCTTTATATATGGGGTGTGGCCTATGTGGTATCCATCTTTATATATGGGGGTGTGGCCTATGAGGTGTCCATCTTTATATATGGGGGTGTGGCCTATGAGGTATCCATCTTTATATATGGGGGTGTGGCCTATGAGGTGTCCATCTTTATATATGGGGGTGTGGCCTATGAGGTATCCATCTTTATATGTGGGGGTGTGGCCTATGTGGTATCCATCTTTATATGTGGGGGTGTGGCCTATGAGGTGTCCATCTTTATATATGGGGGTGTGGCCTATGAGGTGTCCATCTTTATATATGGGGGTGTGGCCTATGAGGTGTCCATCTTTATATATGGGGGTGTGGCCTATGAGGTGTCCGTCTTTATATATGGGGGTGTGGCCTATGAGGGGTCCATCTTTATATATGGGGGTGTGGCCTATGAGGTGTCCGTCTTTATATATGGGGGTGTGGCCTATGAGGTATCCATCTTTATATATGGGGGTGTGGCCTATGAGGTGTCCATCTTTATATGGGGGTGTGGCCTATGAGGTGTCCATCTTTATATGTGGGGGTGTGGCCTATGAGGTGTCCATCTTTATATGTGGGGGTGTGGCCTATGAGGTGTCCATCTTTATATGGGGGTGTGGCCTATGAGGTGTCCATCTTTATATATGGGGGTGTGGCCTATGAGGTGTCCATCTTTATATATGGGGGTGTGGCCTATGAGGTGTCCATCTTTATATATGGGGGTGTGGCCTATGAGGTGTCCATCTTTATATATGGGGGTGTGGCCTATGAGGTATCCATCTTTATATATGGGGGTGTGGCCTATGAGGTGTCCATCTTTATATATGGGGGTGTGGCCTATGAGGTGTCCATCTTTATATGTGGGGGTGTGGCCTATGAGGTGTCCATCTTTATATGTGGGGGTGTGGCCTATGAGGTGTCCATCTTTATATGTGGGGGTGTGGCCTATGAGGTGTCCATCTTTATATATGGGGGTGTGGCCTATGAGGTGTCCATCTTTATATGTGGGGGTGTGGCCTATGAGGTGTCATAAAAATTATTGTCATAATGTTGTCATATGTACACAGCCTTTAAAGATGGACACCTCAACGTTGTTACAAATAGTAATTACACCGTTAGTGCACAGGTGTGGAGACATTTTACATGAATATGGTTGACATAGATATAGAGGACATAGAACAGTCTCTTACCGATGACCATGAGAGGTAGATAGATATAGAGGACATAGGAGAAGCTGACAGAGGAGCCCAGGCCCAGGGCTTTTGGTAGAGGGATACTGAACAGTCTGCTCTGGTCAAACACTGAGATGGACTGGACCACTGCAACCGCTGGAGAGGTAGGGGGGGAGGAGAGAGAGATAACTGTTGAGTAAAGTGTTACCCAGGTATTCTGTCCATTCTTCAGGCTTCCCATTACCTAGCCTTAATAATACTATACACCCCTTTGGGAAGTAAAGGTGAACTAACTCACCTTCAGCCAGCACCCCCAGAGGGTACAGGGGTATCCAGATGGTGTCCCTGTAAACTAACTCACCTTCAGCCAGCACCCCCAGAGGGTACAGGGGTATCCAGAGGTACCTGTAAACTAACTCACCTTCAGCCAGCCACCCCCAGAGGGTACAGGGGTATCCAGATGGTGTACCTGTAAACTAACTCACCTTCAGCCAGCACCCCCAGAGGGTACAGGGGTATCCAGATGGTGGACCTGTAAACTAACTCACCTTCAGCCAGCACCCCCAGAGGGTACAGGGGTATCCAGATGGTGTACCTCAGCCAGGTGATCGTCTTCCATTCTGTGTCGATACAACCCAGCATGTAGAACGGATACCTGGGGGGAGGAGTGTATTTTAATTGGAAAGAATGGCGTCTCTAGTTCAAGAACCTTCTGAAGACATAAAGTAAACCACAGATCTGTGGCAGTGTTGTGGTGTAAACCAGGCTAACATCTACAGAGGAAACTGTGGACAGATAATGCCATCATGATCTTACACATTACTAACGCTGCTGAGGAAGCTTCTTGATGATCGGCCATTTTGCTTCCACATCCATGCAACACACAGTCAGCATGAATGACCCCTTTATGTGCAGTAGGCTTATAATACCCACCTAAACATCTCTATAGCGCTCCAGAGGTAGAAGACAGTAATATACCCACCTAAACATCTCTATAGCGCTCCAGAGGTAGAAGACAGTAATATACCCACCTAAACATCTCTATAGCGCTCCAGAGGTAGAAGACAGTAATATACCCACCTAAACATCTCTATAGCGCTCCAGAGGTAGACGACAGTAATATACCCACCTAAACATCTCTATAGCGCTCCAGAGGTAGAAGACGGTAATATACCCACCTAAACATCTCTATAGCGCTCCAGAGGTAGAAGACAGTAATATACCCACCTAAACATCTCTATAGCGCTCCAGAGGTAGAAGACAGTAATATACCCACCTAAACATCTCTACAGCGCTCCAGAGGTAGAAGACAGTAATATACCCACCTAAACATCTCTATAGCGCTCCAGAGGTAGAAGACAGTAATATACCCACCTAAACATCTCTATAGCGCTCCAGAGGTAGAAGACAGTAATATACCCACCTAAACATCTCTATAGCGCTCCAGAGGTAGAAGACAGTAATATACCCACCTAAACATCTCTATAGCGCTCCAGAGGTAGAAGACAGTAATATACCCACCTAAACATCTCTATAGCGCTCCAGAGGTAGAAGACAGTAATATACCTTCCCGCCTAAACATCTCTATAGCGCTCCAGAGGTAGAAGACAGTAATATACCCACCTAAACATCTCTATAGAGCTCCAGAGGTAGAAGACAGTAATATACCCACCTAAACATCTCTATAGCGCTCCAGAGGTAGAAGACGGTAATATACCCACCTAAACATCTCTATAGCGCTCCAGAGGTAGAAGACAGTAATATACCCACCTAAACATCTCTACAGCGCTCCAGAGGTAGAAGACAGTAATATACCCACCTAAACATCTCTATAGCGCTCCAGAGGTAGAAGACAGTAATATACCCACCTAACACATCTCTATAGCGCTCTCCAGAGGTAGAAGACAGTAATATACCCACCTAAACATCTCTATAGCGCTCCAGAGGTAGAAGACAGTAATATACCCACCTAAACATCTCTATAGCGCTCCAGAGGTAGAAGACAGTAATATACCCACCTAAACATCTCTATAGCGCTCCAGAGGTAGAAGACAGTAATATACCCACCTAAACATCTCTATAGCGCTCCAGAGGTAGAAGACAGTAATATACCCACCTAAACATCTCTATAGCGCTCCAGAGGTAGAAGACAGTAATATACCCACCTAAACATCTCTATAGCGCTCCAGAGGTAGAAGACAGTAATATACCCACCTAAACATCTCTATAGCGCTCCAGAGGTAGAAGACAGTAATATACCCACCTAAACATCTCTATAGCGCTCCA
This sequence comes from Coregonus suidteri, assembly GCA_036851935.1. NCBI lineage: Eukaryota > Metazoa > Chordata > Actinopteri > Salmoniformes > Salmonidae > Coregonus > Coregonus suidteri. The sequence continues at coordinate 50,661,260 of CM072235.1, read as the reverse complement.
GAGGTAGAAGACAGTAATATACCCACCTAAACATCTCTATAGCGCTCCAGAGGTAGAAGACAGTAATATACCCACCTAAACATCTCTATAGCGCTCCAGAGGTAGAAGACGGTAATATACCCACCTAAACATCTCTATAGCGCTCCAGAGGTAGAAGACGGTAATATACCCACCTAAACATCTCTATAGCGCTCCAGAGGTAGAAGACAGTAATATACCCACCTAAACATCTCTATAGCGCTCCAGAGGTAGAAGACAGTAATACACCCACCTAAAAACATCTCTATAGCGCTCCAGAGGTAGAAGACAGTAATACACCCACCTAAACATCTCTATAGCGCTCCAGAGGTAGAAGACAGTAATATACCCACCTAAACATCTCTATAGCGCTCCAGAGGTAGAAGACAGTAATATACCCACCTAAACATCTCTATAGCGCTCCAGAGGTAGAAGACAGTAATATACCCACCTAAACATATCTACAGCGCTCCAGAGGTAGAAGACAGTAATATACCCACCTAAACATCTCTATAGCGCTCCAGAGGTAGAAGACAGTAATATACCCACCTAAACATCTCTATAGCGCTCCAGAGGTAGAAGACAGTAATATACCCACCTAAACATCTCTATAGCGCTCCAGAGGTAGAAGACAGTAATATACCCACCTAAACATCTCTATAGCGCTCCAGAGGTAGAAGACAGTAATATACCCACCTAAACATCTCTATAGCGCTCCAGAGGTAGAAGACAGTAATATACCCACCTAAACATCTCTATAGCGCTCCAGAGGTAGAAGACAGTAATATACCCACCTAAACATCTCTATAGCGCTCCAGAGGTAGAAGACAGTAATATACCCACCTAAACATCTCTATAGAGCTCCAGAGGTAGAAGACGAAGAAGACCACTGCTTTGTTGTGCATCTCATCCAGGCTGCCGAAGATGATGAAGAGGATGAAGTTCCTACCAACCACCTGGAAATGAAGAACACCACAGTACACAGACTGACAGACAGACGTGTACTCCACAGTACACAGAGTCACACAAACACCAGACAGACTGACAGACAGACGTGTACTCCAGACAGACTGACAGACAGACGTGTACTCCAGACAGACGTGTACTCCAGACGTGTACTCCACAGTACACAGAATATTGTTTTACAAAAATACAATTGTATAGAATGTTAGGAAAATAATTGTATAATTTTTTTTTTTTAAACAACAAAACTTTGGTAACACCTAATAACAATTTAATGAATAAGCCATTATAAATGCTTCTAGATACTTAAAGGGGAAAGTATTGCGGAGTATGATGAATGACCAGAGTAAACTGCCTGTGTTCCAAGACGCTGTCAGTGTTGAAATGAAAATGGTTAGATTCAAAGTAGTGTCCCTGAACACAGGACAGTACCTGTATGAAAGCAGGAACCACCGCAGTCTCGACCACTCCAAACATAGCGTTGAGCACTTCTACACTGGCTAATATTTGGCAGAAAAACATCACGTCCGAGATGGTGTAGAATGTGTCATAGAGAGAATCTGAAAGGAGAGAACAGTTGAAAATATGTCATGCCATGTTTTTCACTGCAACACAGAGTTTACAATTTACAGTTGTCTTAAGATTTCTTTCTGAACAATAATAACCTGGTGCCAGTTAGTTTCTGCTCTATTGCAAACTCTTTATCAGAGCAGCTAGACTTGCACCCAGTATAAAGAGTCTAACTGAAGTGATTCACCTTGTCCCAGTATAAAGAGTCTAACTGAAGTGATTCACCTTGTCCCAGTATAAAGAGTCTAACTGAAGTGATTCACCTTGTCCCAGTATAAAGAGTCTGACGGTCATGTCTAACTGAAGTGATTCACCTTGTCCCAGTATAAAGAGTCTAACTGAAGTGATTCACCTTGTCCCAGTATAAAGAGTCTAACTGAAGTGATTCACCTTGTCCCAGTATAAAGAGTCTAACTGAAGTGATTCACCTTGTCCCAGTAAAGATAAAGAGTCTGAAGTGATTCTGTCCCAGTATAAAAGTAACTGAAGTGATTCACCTTGTCCCAGTATAAAGAGTCTGACTGAACTGATTCACCTTGTCCCATATCACCTGAAAGTGATTCCCCAGTCCCAGTATAAAGAGTCCTGACTGAAGTGATTCACCTTGTCCCAGTATAAAAAGAGTCTAACTGAAGTGATTCACCTTGTCCCAGTATAAAGAGTCTGACTGAAGTGATTCACCTTGTCCCAGTATAAAGAGTCTGTCTAACTGAAGTGATTCACCAGTATAAAGAGTCTGTCCCAGTGTATAAAGAGTCTGACGGTCATGTCTAACTGAAGTGATTCACCTTGTCCCAGTATAAAGAGTCTGATGAACTGAAGTGTCATGTCTAACTGACGGTCAGTCTAACTGAGTTCACCTTGTCCCAGTATAAAGAGTCTAACTGAAGTGATTCTGACCTTGTCCCAGTCATAAAGAGTCTAACTGAAGTGATTCACCTTGTCCCAGTATAAAGAGTCTAACTGAAGTGATTCACCTTGTCCCAGTATAAAGAGTCTAACTGATGGTGTCCCAGTATAAAGAGTCTAACTGAAGTGATTCACCTTGTCCCAGTATAAAGAGTCTGACTGAAGTGTCATGTCCAGTATAAAGAGTCTAACTGAAGTGATTCACCTTGTCCCAGTATAAAGAGTCTAACTGAAGTGATTCACCTTGTCCCAGTATAAAGAGTCTAACTGAAGTGATTCACCTTGTCCCAGTATAAAGAGTCTAACTGAAGTGATTCACCTTGTCCCAGTACAATGAGTCTGATGGTCATGTTGACAAAGATCCAGGAGAAGCCCAAGAACTGAACCAGGTTATAGGTGAACAGAAAACCTTTCTTCAGAGTGATGAACGCTGGGAACACATTCACAACATAGGTCACATGTCACATTCTCTGCCCTTTAACATTTCTTCCACAAAAAAGCATGTTATACTCAGTCCTCTGGCAGCCTTCAACTTGTTAAATACCGTTTTTTATACTCACAGTCCTCTGGCAGCCTTCAACTTGTTAAATAGCGTTTTTTATACTCACAGTCCTCTGGCAGCCTTCAACTTGTTAAATACCGTTTTTTATACTCACAGTCCTCTGGCAGCCTTCAACTTGTTAAATAAATACAGTCCTCTTTTTTATACTCACAGTCACAGTCCTCTGGCAGCCTTCAACTTGTTAAATACCGTTTTTTATACTCACAGTCCTACTTGTTAAATACACATACTCACAGTCCTCAACTTGTTAAATACCGTTTTTTATACTCACAGTCCTCTGGCAGCCTTCAACTTGTTAAATACCGTTTTTTATACTCACAGTCCTCTGGCAGCCTTCAACTTGTTAAATACCGTTTTTTATACTCACAGTCCTCTGGCAGCCTTCAACTTGTTAAATACCGTTTTTTATACTCACAGTCCTCTGGCAGCCTTCAACTTGTTAAATACCGTTTTTTATACTCACAGTCCTCTGGCAGCCTTCAACTTGTTAAATACCGTTTTTTATACTCACAGTCCTCTGGCAGCCTTCAACTTGTTTAAATACCGTTTTTTATACTCACAGTCCTCTGGCAGCCTTCAACTTGTTAAATACCGTTTTTTTATACTCACAGTCCTCTGGCAGCCTTCAACTTTTTAAATACCGTTTTTTATACTCACAGTCCTCTGGCAGCCTTCAACTTGTTAAATACCGTTTTTTATACTCACAGTCCTCTGGCAGCCTTCAACTTGTTAAATACCGTTTTTTTATACTCACAGTCCTCTGGCAGCCTTCAACTTGTTAAATACCGTTTTTTATACTACCAGCCCTCAACTTGTTAAATACCGTTTTTTATACTCACAGTCCTCTGGCAGCCTTCAACTTGTTAAATACCGTGTTAAATACGTTTTTTATACTCACAGTCCTCTGGCAGCCTTCAACTTGTTAAATACTCACGTCCTCTTTTTTATTATACTCACAGTCCTCTGGCAGCCCTCAACTTGTTAAATACCGTTTTTTATACTCACAGTCCTCTGGCAGCCTTCAACTTGTTAAATACCGTTTTTTATACTCACAGTCCTCTGGCAGCAACTTCAAGTCCTCTGGCAGCCTCAACTTGTTATACTCACAGTCCTCTGGCAGCCTTCAACTTGTTAAATACCGTTTTTTTAAACTCACAGTCCTCTGGCAGCCTTGACTCCACAGTCCTCTCAGCCTTCAACTTGTTAAATCTTTTTCTCCTCCTGAAAAAGTTACCACAGAATACACAATTAATATATATACACAGCAAATATGTAATATATTGTTATAAATAAATAATATAACATATAAATATGAAATTATCACTGTCACAATGTGCTATGCTTGATGCTCTTCCCCCACCGTAGAGACAGACAGGCAGACTGGTGTTGTCTCTCTCTCTCATTAATGAGCTGTATCCTCTGTAATAACATGAATAGTACAGGACGTTACCTTCTCCCGTAGCTCCATCTCAGCGTCAGACTCGTCCATCCAGCGGTCGAAGTCAGGAGCCAGGAACAGAGGTTTCTTCTCCTGCAGGGTGAGTCTGTCCCACCAGCCGCTCAGCTGCTTACGGACTGTGATGTTCACCTGGCGCTGGGTCGACCTGTGACTCACCTGGAGAACACATGACATCTATTAGATTACAACAACCACACACAGTCAGCTGCACACACACACACACACACACACTCTATGCACACACACACACAGATCCATTAGTACAACCACACAGTCACATCCATTAGCTTACAACAACCACGCTCATTTTCCAAATACTAGTATGGAAATTAATCTGTGAGACAACCACTCTATACATGTACATATCTACATCACTACACTGTACATCTCTACATAATTATACTGCACTCTATACATGTACATCTACATCATTATACTGTACTCTATACATGCACATATTTACATCATTAGCAATGGCTCTGATGAGTAAATTGTATTATGCAAAAGCAGACATGAAAAGAGTTAAATGAATGGTTCAGTAATCATTAATATCTTCTGGTTTATTATTATTCAGAATAGTCCATCTAGTAAACACAGTCTATTATTATTATTCAGAATAGTCCATCTAGTAAACACAGTATTATTATTATTATTATTATTCAGATATAGTCCAGAATCTAGTATTAATTCACATCTAGTAAACACAGTCTATTATTATTATTCAGAATAGTCCATCTAGTAAACACAGTCTATTATTATTAGAATATTCAGAATAGTCCATCTAGTAAACACAGTCTATTATTATTATTATTCAGAATAGTCCATCTAGTAAACACAGTCTATTATTATTCAGAATAGTCCATCTAGTAAACACAGTCTATTATTATTATTCAGAATAGTCCATCTAGTAAACACAGTCTATTATTATTATTCAGAATAGTCCATCTAGTAAACACAGTCTATTATTATTCAGAATAGTCCATCTAGTAAACACAGTCTATTATTATTATTCAGAATAGTCCATCTAGTAAACACAGTCTATTATTATTCAGAATAGTCCATCTAGTAAACACAGTCTATTATTATTATTCAGAATAGTCCATCTAGTAAACACAGTCTATTATTATTATTCAGAATAGTCCATCTAGTAAACACAGTCTATTATTATTATTCAGAATAGTCCATCTAGTAAACACAGTCTATTATTATTATTCAGAATAGTCCATCTAGTAAACACAGTCTATTATTATTATTCAGAATAGTCCATCTAGTAAACACAGTATTATTATTATTCAGAATAGTCCATCTAGTAAACACAGTCTATTATTATTATTCAGAATAGTCCATCTAGTAAACACAGTCTATTATTATTCAGAATTCATCTAGATAGTCCATCTAGAAAACACAGTCTATTTATTATTCAGAATAGTCCATCTAGTAAACACAGTCTATTATTATTATTCAGAATAGTCCATCTAGTAAACACACAGTCTATTATTATTATTCAGAATAGTCCATCTAGTAAACACAGTCTATTATTATTATTCAGAATAGTCCATCTAGTAAACACAGTCTATTATTATTATTCAGAATAGTCCATCTAGTAAACACAGTCTATTATTATTATTCAGAATAGTCCATCTAGTAAACACAGTCTATTATTATTATTCAGAATAGTCCATCTAGTAAACACAGTCTATTATTATTATTCAGAATAGTCCATCTAGTAAACACAGTCTATTATTATTATTCAGAATAGTCCATCTAGTAAACACAGTCTATTATTATTATTCAGAATAGTCCATCTAGTAAACACAGTCTATTATATTATTATTCAGAATAGTCCATCTAGTCCATCTAGTATTTCAGAACACACAGTCTATTATTATTATTCAGAATAGTCCATCTAGTAAACACAGTCTATTATTATTATTATTCAGAATAGTCCATCTAGTAAACACAGTCTATTATTATTATTCAGAATAGTCCATCTAGTAAAAACACATTCTATTATTATTTCAGAATAGTCCATCTAGTAAACACAGTCTATTATTATCTAGTATTCAGAATAGTCCATCAGAATAGTCCATCGTATTCAGTAAACACAGTCTATTATTATTATTCAGAATAGTCCATCTAGTAAACACAGTCTATTATTATTCAGAATAGTCCATCTAGTAAACACAGTCTATTATTATTATTCAGAATAGTCCATCTAGTAAACACAGTATTATTATTATTATTCAGAATAGTCCATCTAGTAAACACAGTCTATTATATTATTCAGAATAGTCCATCTAGTAAACACAGTAGTATCTATTATTATTCAGGATAGTCCATCTAGAAAACACAGTCTATTATTATTATTCAGAATAGTCCATCTAGTAAACACAGTCTATTTTTATTATTCAGAATAGTCCATCTAGTAAACACAGTCTATTATTATTCAGAATAGTCCATCTAGTAAACACAGTCTATTATTATTATTCAGAATAGTCCATCTAGTAAACACAGTCTATTATTATTATTATTATTCAGAATAGTCCATCTAGTAAACACAGTCTATTATTATTATTCAGAATAGTCCATCTAGTAAACACAGTCTATTATTATTATTCAGAATAGTCCATCTAGTAAACACAGTCTATTATTATTCAGAATAGTCCATCTAGTAACACACAGTCTCTATTATTATTCAGAATAGTCCATCTAGTAAACACAGTCTATTATTATTATTCAGAATAGTCCATCTAGTAAACACAGTCTATTATTATTATTATTCAGAATAGTCCATCTAGTAAACACAGTCTATTATTATTATTCAGAATAGTCCATCTAGTAAACACAGTCTATTATTATTATTCAGAATAGTCCATCTAGTAAACACAGTCTATTATTATTATTCAGAATAGTCCATCTAGTAAACACAGTCTATTATTATTATTCAGAATAGTCCATCTAGTAAACACAGTATTATTATTATTCAGAATAGATAGTCCATCTAGTAAACACAGTCTATTATTATTATTCAGAATAGTCCATCTAGTAAACACAGTCTATTATTATTATTCAGAATAGTCCATCTAGTAAACACAGTCTATTATTATATTATTATTCAGAATCAGAATCCATCTAGTAAACACAGTCTATTATTATTATTCAGAATAGTCCATCTAGTAAACACAGTCTATTATTATTATTCAGAATAGTCCATCTAGTAAACACAGTCTATTATTATTCAGAATAGTCCATCTAGTAAACACAGTCTATTATTATTATTCAGAATAGTCCATCTAGTAAACACAGTCTATTATTATTATTCAGAATAGTCCATCTAGTAAACACAGTCTATTATTATTATTCAGAATAGTCCATCTAGTAAACACAGTCTATTATTATTATTCAGAATAGTCCATCTAGTAAACACAGTCTATTATTATTATTCAGAATAGTCCATCTAGTAAACACAGTCTATTATTATTATTCAGAATAGTCCATCTAGTAAACACAGTCTATTATTATTATTCAGAATAGTCCATCTAGTAAAAACACAGTCTATTATTATTATTCAGAATAGTCCATCTAGTAAACACAGTCTATTATTATTATTATAGTATTCAGTCTATTAATAGAATCCATCTAGTAAACACACAGTATTATTATAGTATTATTCAGAATAGTCCATCTAGTAAAAACACAGTCTATTATTATTATTCAGAATAGTCCATCTAGTAAACACAGTCTATTATTATTATTCAGAATAGTCCATCTAGTAAACACAGTCTATTATTATTATTCAGAATAGTCCATCTAGTAAACACAGTCTATTATTATTATTCAGAATAGTCCATCTAGTAAACACAGTCTATTATTATTATTCAGAATAGTCCATCTAGTAAACACAGTCTATTATTATTCAGAATAGTCCATCTAGTAAACACAGTCTATTATTATTATTATTCAGAATAGTCCATCTAGTAAACACAGTCTATTATTATTATTCATAATAGTCCATCTAGTAAACACAGTCTATTATTATTATTCAGAATAGTCCATCTAGTAAAACACAGTCTATTATTATTCAGAATAGTCCATCTAGTAAACACAGTCTATTATTATTATCAGAATAGTCCCATCTAGTAAACACAGTAAACAGTCCATCTAGTCTATTATTATTATTCAGAATAGTCCATCTAGTAAACACAGTCTATTATTATTATTCAGAATAGTCCATCTAGTAAACACAGTCTATTATTATTATTCAGAATAGTCCATCTAGTAAACACAGTCTATTATTATTCAGAATCTAGTCCATTATTATTCAGAATAGTCCACAGTAAACACAGTCTATTATTATTATTCAGAATAGTCCATCTAGTAAACACAGTCTATTATTATTCATTCAGAATAGTCCATCTAGTAAACACAGTCTATATTATTATTATTCAGTAAATAGTCCATTCTATTAAACACAGTCTATTATTATTATTCAGAATAGTCCATCTAGTAAAACACAGTATTATTATTATTCAGAATAGTCCATCTAGTAAACACAGTCTATTATTATTCAGAATAGTCCATCTAGTAAACACAGTCTATTATTATTATTCAGAATAGTCCATCTAGTAAACACAGTCTATTATTATTATTCAGAATAGTCCATCTAGTAAACACAGTCTATTATTATTATTCAGAATAGTCCATCTAGTAAACACAGTCAAACAGTACCTCTGTCTTCACAGCATTAAGAAATGGCAGACTAAACTCATAATCATTTTCTCCTCTTGCTCCATGACCCTGGGCTGGAAACAAACAAAACAAAGGGATCATTCGTTCCTGCTTCAAAGCCATGCACTAGTGGTAGATGTGTCTTCTAGTGGAAAATACTGTAGTAAAGAAAAACGTACCCCTGAATCGGAGGACATTATCATGTACGCTGATGTCAAGATTCTGCAAGAGAAGGAAAGAGAGGTCAGTACAGATTACATTATGAGTTAAAGTTGCTCCCCATCAGACTCTCACAAAGTGCTGATACTTGAGCTCTCTAGGGGTAAATCATTTTTCAAAGGAAGGTGTGCAAATGGTACTTTTAAAATGTAATAATATTAGGCTACTGGTTTGTGTTCTTAGTTTCACTGACCAGTGTTTACAAGTCGATGCAAATGCAACCAGCCAGGACTCGTTTTATTAGCCCCTAGTCTATCTGTGAAGAGACCAGTAAACCAGTGTTGCTATATTAGAAACCCTATCTTCAATTAGTATTATTCAGAATAGGCCACCATCTCCATGAACATAAGATGTAAACAATACTGATGTTATCTACCACCTATGAAGAAGCCTGCTAGCCACTCTGAAGAAGCCTGCTAGCCTCTGAAGAAGCATGCTAGTCTCTCTGAAGAAGCCTGCTAGCCTCTCTGAAGAAGCCTGCTAGCCTCTCTGAAGAAGCCTGCTAGCCACTGAAGAAGCCTGCTAGCCTCTGAAGAAGCCTGCTAGCCTCTCTGAAGAAGCCTGCTAGCCTCTCTGAAGAAGCCTGCTAGCCTCTCTGAAGAAGCCTGCTAGCCTCTGAAGAAGCCTGCTAGCCACTGAAGAAGCCTGCTAGCCTCTGAAGAAGCCTGCTAGCCTCTGAAGAAGCCTGCTAGCCACTCACACAGCTGAAGGTGGATATGAGTCTTGGAACGATCTGTCCATCTATGTCTGATGGTTTAGTAACAACCTTCTAAACATGTCACTCAGTTTGGAATACACTATTTGTACATTTTCTCATTCGGCAGGACTAGTCATTTAGGATTCCATTTCTCATAAATCCAAATTCCAAGCGACTTCACAGGAGCAATTAGGTGCTCATTTTGAAAGATGCCTTGCAGCAAGCGGCACCTGTTACATTAACGTCATTTTAGCAGACGCTATTCTTAGCCATGAGCGACTCACAATTGGTAGTGCGTTCACCCTATAGCCATGTGGGATAACCACTTTAGTGGTAATTGGACTGGCAAAACATCCCCATTTAGGGGGAGCATGGGTGAGAAGGATTCCTTTATCCTATCCCAGGTATGACTTAAAGAGGTAGGGGTTTCAAATTGTCTATCGGACAGGTGGTGAGATGACCTCTATCAACATGCGTGTGTCCTGGCGTCGTGAGGTGAGGGAGCTTGTTCGTGTGCACCATTGTGTGGTGTGGCCAGATAGCATCGAACAGTCCTCTGATCTCCAGTTGGCCTGAGCGGGAACTATGCTTCCGCAGAGACTCATTTTTATTAGGGGATACAGCACAGGACCCTCAGAGGTGGATGAGCGCAATGACCTCGTTATGGGTGTAGGGATGATCAGTTATGAAGGTACACCACAGTGACCGTTATTATGGATACCCTCAGTGACTCAGTCTATTATGGATACAAGCACCATTTGAGTCATGTAGCGGATCCAGAGCGAGCTTCAACTGGAAGCCAGTGGAGTGTGCGGAGGAGGGGGGTTACGTGAGAGAACTTGGGACAGGCTCTTGAACACCAGACCTGTGATGGGGCTGCGGCATTGACTGTTATTAGATTGTCCAGGGGTTTAATGGATACACAGGCAGTTATTAGGGATATTTGCAGCCAACAGTGACTTTTATTAGTCACAGACTCAGTTATTATGACAAGTGCCTGGATTAGGGACCTGACTGCCGTTATTATGGAAATCCAGAGACAGTTATTATGGATACACCCCAGTGACTCAGTATTATTTCACAGTGACTGGACTCCTATTATGGTTGGGCTCACATTCCATTTCAGTTCATATGGAGTAAACCACAGTCCAATTCTCATTTTATTCATTGATACAACAGTGCAGTTATTATTTGAACAGTGACTCATTTGCATGATAACCACATGACCCTTCCAGATACAGCAGTGCGTTATTATGATACACCTGTTACTCATATTATGGTTCACCTGACTCTACACCAAACAGTCAGTTATTAACCTCACATACTGTTATTATGGACAAGTTGCTCAGTTTTAGACCACAGTGACTGTTATTATGCAAACAGTCCAGTTATTATGGATACACCACATTCATTATTATGGATACACCACAGTACTCAGTTATTATGGATACACACATGACTCCATTAATACACACAGTGACTCATTATTATGACATCCACAAACCAGTTATTATGGAAATGTCAGTGTGTTGTATGGTACACCAGACTAGTTTATTATGGATCACCCAGTCTCATTTATTATGATCTCCAGTGACTCAGTTACCATCAAACCCACTTAGTTATAATGGATACACACTCTGCACAGTGACTCAGTTATTATGGATACATCACAGTGACTCAGTTATTATGGATACATCACAGTGACTCAGTTATTATGGATACATCACAGTGACTCAGTTATTATGGATACACCACAGTGACTCAGTTATTATGGATACACCACAGTGACTCAGTTATTATGGATACACCACAGTGACTCAGTTATTATGGATACACCACAGTGACTCAGTTATTATGGATACACCACAGTGACTCAGTTATTATGGATACACCACAGTGACTCAGTTATTATGGATACACCACAGTGACTCAGTTATTATGGATACACCACAGTGACTCAGTTATTATGGATCACATCATTCTCAGAAACACAAGCATACGATTGTATTTATATTCTATTATTTGCTCTTACGCAATGATAGCCTACTCAGTCACAAGTTTCAGTAGGCCTATACCCAACATTAGGGATAAATCCTCATGCAAAGGGTCGATTCTCAATCCAATGTGAACTTCGGAAACCTGGTGATGAATATAGCGCGCAAGATAAACCACTGCAGATTTGTGAGCGGTTAATGTATTGCCTCCGGGTGACAGGTCCTCTCTCCACTCACCTGCGCATCAATCAGCTCCACTCGCAGGTAGATGTCCTCATGCCGCTGAGCCCAGTACACGTGAGGAGTCAACGTCTGCTGCATCGCACCTGATGAGAATGTCAGCACAATTCACGAAATTCATGAAATCCTTACAATAACATGCCAGACGGTGTGTCTCTTCCTGGCGTAAGCCGTTGAAAACTAGAATATTCTGTGAGACCAGCGTGCGCGTTCAGGTTAACGTCGTTACGTTACGGGCTCGTTCACTGTGGGTCACGTGGAACCAATGTTTACGGAAGCTGCATCAAGCGAAGTTCGTAGCGGCTAAAGTTAGGCGATATTTAACGTCTTCTCTGCAATCAGCATGCTCCCAATTACGTCTTGAAGTTGTTTTTGTAGTGATCGTTTTCCAGCTAACATGCAGGCGGAATCACCCGTAACTTCTCCGAAATTTGATTTGTTAGATTCGTGTGGTAAATTCCGTGTGCTGGTTGGTGTCACGGGTAGTGTGGCAGCTCTCAAAGTGCCTCTATTGGTCTCCCAACTTCTAGAGTTACCCGGGGTAAGTAGATAGCTATCTAACTGGGATTTATTTTCCGCTAGCTATAGTTGGATTCCTGAGTCGGCGTTACTCAAACAAGTCAAAGTATGGTGTCAAACGTTGCTTCTGTGACCTGCACATGCATGATTGTACCGCTGGAGGACGATGTTCACCTTGTATCAAACCAAACCAATATGCTGTATTGTCAAGAGGGGTTATCATGCAACTAACAGAAACTGACGGGGAAATTCCCCCCAAAATAGTTATTTACATATCCTAGAGGTGTATTCACGACGTTACACTTCTAATATCAGGTCATATCAGCATTAACCGAACGTAGCAGGTTAATGCTACCACATCCGGTTTTCAGCAGAAAAGGAAGCTCGGTTGAATTAGCTGTAGCCTAAAAAGCGGATGCATCCGGTTGTTGGCTACTCTGCTAAGGGTGCATCAGCATTAACCTGTTATTTAGATAATAAACACTTCTAATATCAGGTCATATCTGCATTAACCTAATGTAGCAGGTTAACACTACAACATCCGATTTTCAGCAGAAAAGGAAGCTAGGTTGAATTAGCTGTATCCCCGAAAACCTATTATTTAGACAGGCCTAGATAATAATAATAATAATAATAATAATAATAATAATAATAATAATAATAATCCAAAGCGACTTACAGTCATGTGTGCATACATTTTTACGTATGGGTGGTCCCGGGGATCGAACCCACTACCCTGGCGTTACAAGCGCCATGGTCTACCAATTGAGCTACAGAGGACCACAATTGAGCTACATAGGCGTAGATAATCAACACTTCTAATAGCAGGTCATATCTGTTTTAACCTGTTATTTAGACAGGCCTAGCTAAATTATCAAACCGTTACCGGCACACTCAATTCCTCTGAAGATCTATTCGTTAGTCATATAGGTGGCTTACCTAGAAGAATATCAGAATATCCAATTATGGACATTTGTAGAGGCACAAATAGAGGTAGATCACAAATAAGGTTCGGACATCAGCCATAAAAAAACGAATCCTCTTATCTAAACTGTAACCCTGCAATATAATTAATAATTCATCTATTTGTTCAACCTTTCATGTGATGGTTCTATTTTTGGGAGTGCCGACTGTACAAGACAAAGCAAAAGTCAATCCGCTACCTAAGAATAGTAAAGCCCCCTTTACTGGCTCAAAAAGCCCACCAATCAGCCTGTTACCAACCCTTAGTAAACTATTGAAAAAAATTGTGTTTGACCAGATACAATGCTATTTTACAGTAAACAAATTGACAACAGACTTTCAGCACGCTTATAGGGAAGGACATTCAACAAGCACAGCACTTACACAAATGACTGATGATTGGCTGAGAGAAATTGATGATTAAAAGATAGTGGGGGCTATTGTGTTAGACTTCAGTGCGGCTTTTGACATTATCGATGCAGGAACTAATGGGGATCTATAATAAACCCCAGGAAGAGTAGCTGCAACCCTTGGCAGGAACTAATGGGGATCCATAATCGTTAAACCCCAGGACAGAGTAGCTGCTGCCTTGGCAGGAAGCTAATGGGGATCCATAATAAACCCAGGAAGAGTAGCTGCTGCCTTGGCAGAACTAATGGGGATCCATAATCAACCCCAGGAAGAGTAGCTGCTGCCTTGGCAGTAAAGCCAGTGTGTCTATGGATCCATAATAAACCCCAGGAAGTGTAGCTGCTGCCTTGGCAGGAACTAATGGGGATCCATAATAAACCCCAGGAAGAGTAGCTGCTCAGCCTTGGCAGGAACTAATGGGGATCCATAATAAATTTCAGGAAGAAAAGCTGCTGGAATTTGGCAGGAACTAATGGGGATCCATAATAAACCCCAGGAACATATTGTAGCTGCTGCCTTGGCAGGAACTAATGGGGATCCATAATAAACCCCAGGAAGAGTAGCTGCTGCCTTGGCAGGAACTAATGGGGATCCATAATAAACCCCAGGAAGAGTAGCTAACTGCTGCCTGGCAAGAACTAATGGGGATCCAAGTAATAAACCCCAGGAAGAGTAGCTGCTGCCTTGGCAGGAACTAATGGGGATCCAGAATAAACCCCAGGAAGAGTAGCTGCTGCCTACTGGCAGGAAACTAATGGGGATCCATAATAAAACCCCAGGAAGAGTAGAGCTGCTGCCTTGGCAGGAACTAATGGGGATCCATAATAAATACAAATAGGCTCTACATTCATTTATGCGCAATCTCACCTTTTATTTAGAAAGGTAATACATTTTTGATTATGCTGCTTTGTTTGAACTAAACTCTGCTCTCTGAGTAATGTATGATAGAATAGAGGTGACCCTTCCATAGGTCATAGAGGCTAGGGGTTGATCCTAGGGTATAGGGGTTAGGGGTTGATCCTAGGGGATAGGGGTTAGGGGTTGATCCTAGGGGATAGGGGTTAGGGGTTGATCCTAGGGGATAGGTGGTAGGGATTTGGGGTTGAGAGGAAAGCACTTTTAAAGAACAACTGGGGAATGAGATCGATATCCATCCAGGATACCTGGGCCAGGTCAATTAGGAAGGCCTGCTCGCTAAAGTGTTTTAGGGAGCGTTTGACAGTGATGAGGTTGTGGTCGTAATTGACCGCGGACCGTTATTGGACGCAGGCAATAAGGCAGTGATCGCTGAGATCCTGGTTGAAGACAGCGGAGGTGTATTTAGAGGGTAAATTAGTCAGGATGATATCTATGAGTGTGCCCATGTTTACGGATTTTAGGGTTGTACCTGGTAGGTTCTTGATAATTTGTGTGAGATTGAGGGCATCTAGTTTGGATATTGTAGGACTTGGCAGGGTGTTAAGCATATCCCCAATAGGTCCCAAGCAGTACGAACTTCTGAGGATAGCTGGGGGGCAATCAGTTCACATATGGTGTCCAGGGCACAGCTGGGGGCTGAGGGGGGGCTGTAGCAAGCGGGCAACAGTGAGAGACTTATTTCTGGACCCCAGGTGGATTAATTTAGAAGTAGAAGCTCAAACTGTTTTGGGCACAGACCTGGATAGTATGATAGAGCTCTGCAGGCTATCTCTACAGTAGATTGAACTCTGCCCCCTTTGGCAGTTCTATCTAGCCAGAAAATGTTGTAGTTGGGGATGGAAATGTCTGTCCTAAGCCAGGATTCAGACACTGCTAGAACATCAGGGTTGGCGGAGTGTGCTAATGCAGTGAATAACTCAAACTTAGGAAGGAGGCTTCTGATGTTAACATGCAAAAAGCCAAGGCTTTTACGGTTACAGAAGTCAACAAACGATAGCGCCTGGTTGATCCTAGGGTATAGGGGTTAGGGGTTGATCCTAGGGGATAGGTGGTAGGGGTTAGGGGTTGATCCTAGGGGATAGGGGTTAGGGGTTGATCCTAGGGGATAGAGGCTAGGGGTTAGGGGTTGATCCTAGGGGATAGAGGCTAGGGGTTAGGGGTTGATCCTAGGGGATAGAGGCTAGGGGTTAGGGGTTGATCCTAGGGGAGATAGGTGGTAGGGGTTGAGGGGTTGATCCTAGGGGATAGAGGACTCCATAATTAGGGGTTAGGGGTTGATCCTAGGGGATAGAGGCTAGGGGTTAGGGGTTGATCCTAGGGGATAGGTGGTAGGGGTTAGGGGTTGATCCTAGGGTATAGGGGTTAGGGGTTGATCCTAGGGGATAGGTGGTAGGGGTTAGGGGTTGATCCTAGGGGATAGGGGTTAGGGGTTAGGGGTTGATCCTAGGGGATAGGGGTTAGGGGTTGATCCTAGGGGATAGAGGCTAGGGGTTAGGGGTTGATCCTAGGGGATAGAGGCTAGGGGTTAGGGGTTGATTCCTAGGGTGATCCTAGAGGCTAGGGGAGGTTAGGGGTTGATCCTAGGGGAGAGGTGGTAGGGGCTAGGGGTTGATCCTAGGGGATAGGTGGGTAGGGGTTAGGGGTTGATCCTAGGGGATAGATGGGTTAGGGGTTGATCCTAGGGGATAGGGGTTAGGGGTTGATCCTAGGGGAGATAGGTGGTAGGGGCTAGGGGATAGGTGGTAGGGGCTAGGGGTTGATCCTAGGGGATAGGGTTTAGGGGTTGATCCTAGGGGATACTAGTGGTAGGGGTTAGGGGTTGATCCTAGGGATAGGTGGTAGGGGTTAGGGGTTGATCCTATCCTAGGAGGTGGTAGGGGTTTAGGGGGGTTGATCCTAGGGGATAGGTGGTAGGGGTTAGGGGTTGATACTAGGGGAGTGATGGTAGGGGCTAGGGGTTGATCCTAGGGGAGAGGATGGTAGGGGCTAGGGGTTGATCCTAGGGGATAGGTTAGTGTTGATCCTAGGGCTAGGGGGATAGGGGTGGTTAGGGGCTAGGGGTTGATCCTAGGGGAGAGGTGGTAGGGGTTAGGGGTTGATCCTAGGGGATAGGTGGTAGGGGCTAGGGGTTGATCCTAGGGGAGAGGTGGTAGGGGTTAGGGGTTGATCCTAGGGGATAGGGGTTAGGGGTTGATCCTAGGGGATAGGTGGTAGGGGTTAGGGGTTGATCCTAGGGGAGAGGTGGTAGGGGTTAGGGGTTGATCCTAGGGGATAGGTGGTAGGGGTTAGGGGTTGATCCTAGGGGGATAGGGGTTAGGGGGTGATAGGGGGGTTAGGGGTTGATCCTAGGGGATAGGTGGTAGGGGCTAGGGGTTGATCCTAGGGGCTAGGGGTTGATCCTAGGGGTTGATCCTAGGGGTTAGGGGTTGATCCTAGGGGTTAGGGGGTTGATCCTAGGGGTTGATCCTAGGGGTTAGGGGTTGATCCTACGGGTTGATCCTAGGGGTTAAGGGTTGGTTTGTGTTTCAAGGTTGGAATAACACCCTTATTGTCCTCTCCCCTCTGCAGGTGGATGTGCGTGTTGTCACTACAGAACACGCCAAGCACTTCTACAACCCTGCTGAGGTGGCTGTCAGCGTCTACAGCGACGCAAATGAGTGGGAGGTTGGTTATCAAACACAGCTCCTGTCTAGAGTAGATAGAGCTTAGGTCAAATTGACGTCAGAAGTTGCATTTTAGCTAACCCTAACCCTTTTCCTAACCTTAACCTAATTACCCTAACCTGCTGCGTAAGTTCTCCTAACCTGCCGCGTAAATTCTCCTAACCTGCTATGAAAAGTCAATTCTGACCATAAGCAGTATACCATCTAGTGAAGACCTCAAACACAGGGTTTAGTCATGTAGAGTTGTAATTGACTTCTAGTTGACTGGGAGGCAGGTAGCCTAGCGGTTAAAGGGTAGCCTAGCGGTTAAAGGGTAGCCTAGCGGTTAAAGGGTAGCCTAGCGGTTAAAGGGTAGCCTAGCGGTTAAAGGGTAGCCTAGCGGTTAAAGGGTAGCCTAGCGGTTAAAGCATTGGGAGGCAGGTAGCCTAGCGGTTTAAAGCATTGGGAGGCAGGGGCCTAGCGGTTTAAAGCATTGGAGGCAGGTAGCCTAGCGGTTAAAGCATTGGGAGGCAGGGTAGCCTAGCGGTTTAAAGCATTGGGAGGCAGGTAGCCTAGCGGTTAAAGCATTGGGTCAGTAACCAAAGGCAGGTAGCCTAGCGGTTAAAGGGTAGCCTAGCGGTTAAAGGGTAGCCTAGCGGTTAAAGCATTGGACCAGTAACCAAAGGCAGGTAGCCTAGCGGTTAAAGGGTAGCCTAGCGGTTAAAGCATTGGGCCAGTAACCAAAGGCAGGTAGCCTAGCGGTTAAAGCATTGGGTCAGTAACCAAAGGCAGGTAGCCTAGCGGTTAAAGCATTGGACCAGTAACCAAAGGCAGGTAGCCTAGCGGTTAAAGGGTAGCCTAGCGGTTAAAGGGTAGCCTAGCGGTTAAAGGGTAGCCTAGCGGTTAAAGGGTAGCCTAGCGGTTAAAGCATTGGACCAGTAACCAAAGGCAGGTAGCCTAGCGGTTTAAAGCATTGGGTCAGTAACCAAAGGCAGGTAGCCTAGCGGTTAAAGGGTAGCCTAGCGGTTAAGGGGTAGCCTAGGGGGTTAAAGGGTAGCCTAGCGGTTAAAAGGGTAGCCTAGCGGTTTAAAGCATTGGGCCAGTAACCAAAGGCAGGTAGCCTAGCGGTTTTAAAGCATTGGGTCAGTAACCAAAAGGCAGGTAGCTAGCGGTTTTAAAAGCATTGGGTCAGTAAACCAAAGGCAGGTAAAGCCTAGCGGTTAAAGCATTGGGTCAGTAACCAAAGGCAGGTAGCCTAGCGGTTAAAGGGTAGCCTAGCGGTTAAAGCATTGGGCCAGTAACCAAAGGCAGGTAGCCTAGCGGTTAAAGCATTGGGCCAGTAACCAAAGGCAGGTAGCCTAGCGGTTAAAGCATTGGGTCAGTAACCAAAGGCAGGTAGCCTAGCGGTTAAAGCATTGGGTCAGTAACCAAAGGCAGGTAGCCTAGCGGTTAAAGCATTGGACCAGTAACCATAGGCAGGTAGCCTAGCGGTTAAAGCATTGGGTCAGTAACCAAAGGCAGGTAGCCTAGCGGTTAAAGCATTGGGCCAGTAACCAAATACCTGAGCCAAATACCCGAGCCGACAAGGTGAAAAATCTGTCGATGTGCCCTTGAGCAAGGCACTTAACCCAAATTGCTCCAGGGGTGACGTACTACTGTGGCTGACCCTGTAAAAGTGGGGTTTTCACTTCACCTATCCGGTATATGAGACAATAAAATATATATACTGTATTTTTTACTGGTCTTATATTTCTAAATCTAATTGCGGTAAAAACACCGTTTGGAAATCAAATGTCTACTGCTGAAAAGAGAAGACGAATCTGTCTGTAGTTAGGCTACCAAAATAATTTCTCAACTCATCATATTGAGCGACTAGCGGAGCGCATCTGCCATCCCCGGTAAGTGCACATATTCCTTTCTGCAATGTGTATTTATCGTCTTGCAGATGTCAGAAAGCCCTGGTTCCAGTCTCACATCAAGGTAAAGTGTTGACTGGACTCTATTGGACCCCAGTGGGGTTGGGAGGCAGGACTCAGTGGGGTTGGGAGGCAGGACTCAGTGGGGTGGGGAGGCAGGACTCAGTGGGGTTGGGAGGCAGGACTCAGTGGGGTGGGGAGGCAGGACTCAGTGGGGTTGGGAGGGGAGGCAGGACTCAGTGGGGTGGGGAGGCAGGACTCAGTGGGGGTTGGGGAGGCAGGACTCAGTGGGGTGGGGAGGTAGGACTCAGTGGGGTGTGGGGAGGCAGGACTCAGTGGGGTGGGGAGGCAGGACTCAGTGGGGTGGGGTGGGGAGGCAGGACTCAGTGGGGTGGGGAGGCAGGGACTCAGTGGGGTGGGGGAGGCAGGACTCAGTGGGGTTGGGAGGGGAGGCAGGACTCAGTGGGGTGGGGAGGCAGGACTCAGTGGGGTGGGGAGGCAGGACTCAGTGGGGTGGGGAGGCAGGACTCAGTGGGGTTGGGAGGCAGGACTCAGTGGGGTGGGGAGGCAGGACTCAGTGGGGTGGGGAGGCAGGACTCAGTGGGGTTGGGAGGCAGGACTCAGTGGGGTGGGGTGGGGAGGCAGGACTCAGTGGGGTGGGGAGGCAGGACTCAGTGGGGTGGGGAGGCAGGACTCAGTGGGGTGGGGAGGCAGGACTCAGTGGGGTTGGGAGGCAGGACTCAGTGGGGTGGGGAGGCAGGACTCAGTGGGTGGGGAGGCAGGACTCAGTGGGGTGGGGAGGCAGGACTCAGTGGGGGTGGGGAGGCAGGACTCAGTGGGGTGGGGTGGGGAGGCAGGACTCAGTGGGGTGGGGAGGCAGGACTCAGTGGGGTGGGGTGGGAGGCAGGACTCAGTGGGGTTGGGAGGCAGGACTCAGTGGGGTGGGGAGGCAGGACTCAGTGGGGTTGGGAGGGGAGGCAGGACTCAGTGGGGTGGGGAGGCAGGACTCAGTGGGGTGGGGAGGGGAGGCAGGACTCAGTGGGGTGGGGAGGCAGGACTCAGTGGGGTGGGGAGGCAGGACTCAGTGGGGTGGGGAGGCAGGACTCAGTGGGGTGGGGAGGCAGGACTCAGTGGGGTGGGAGGCAGGACTCAGTGGGGTGGGGACTCAGTGGGGAGGCAGGACTCAGTGGGGGTGGGAGGCAGGACTCAGTGGGGTTGGGAGGCAGGACTCAGTGGGGGTGGGGAGGCAGGCAGGACTCAGTGGGGTGGGGGGAGGCAGGACTCAGTGGGGTGGGGAGGCAGGACTCAGTGGGGTTGGGAGGCAGGACTCAGTGGGGTGGGGGAGGCAGGACTCAGTGGGGTGGGGAGGCAGGACTCAGTGGGGTTGGGAGGCAGGACTCAGTGGGGTTGGGAGGCAGGACTCAGTGGGGTGGGGTTGGGAGGCAGGACTCAGTGGGGTGGGGAGGGGAGGCAGGACTCAGTGGGGTGGGGGTGGGAGGCAGGACTCAGTGGGGTTGGGAGGCAGGACTCAGTGTGGGGTGGGGAGGCAGGACTCAGTGGGGTGGGGAGGCAGGACTCAGTGGGGGGGGGGGATGGGGAGGCAGGACTCAGTGGGGGTTGGGAGGCAGGACTCAGTGGGGTGGGGGGAGGCAGGACTCAGTGGGGTTGGGAGGGGAGGCAGGACTCAGTGGGGTGGGGAGGCAGGACTCAGTGGGGTGGGGAGGGGAGGCAGGACTCAGTGGGGTGGGGAGGCAGGACTCAGTGGGGGGTGGGGAGGCAGGACTCAGTGGGGTGGGGAGGCAGGACTCAGTGGGGTGGGGAGGCAGGACTCAGTGGGGTTGGGAGGCAGGACTCAGTGGGGTGGGGTGGGGAGGCAGGACTCAGTGGGGTTGGGAGGCAGGACTCAGTGGGGTTGGGGGGAGGCAGGACTCAGTGGGGTGGGGAGGCAGGACTCAGTGGGGTGGGGAGGGGAGGCAGGACTCAGTGGGGTTGGGAGGGAGGCAGGACTCAGTGGGGTTGGGAGGCAGGACTCAGTGGGGGTGGGGAGGCAGGACTCAGTGGGGTGGGGAGGGGAGGCAGGACTCAGTGGGGTGGGGAGGCAGGACTCAGTGGGGTGGGGAGGCAGGACTCAGTGGGGTGGGGAGGCAGGACTCAGTGGGGTTGGGAGGCAGGACTCAGTGGGGTGGGGAGGCAGGACTCAGTGGGGTTGGGAGGCAGGACTCAGTGGGGTTGGGAGGCAGGACTCAGTGGGGTGGGGAGGGGAGGCAGGACTCAGTGGGGTTGGGAGGCAGGACTCAGTGGGGTTGGGAGGCAGGACTCAGTGGGGTGGGGAGGCAGGACTCAGTGGGGTGGGGAGGCAGGACTCAGTGGGGTGGGGTGGGGAGGCAGGACTCAGTGGGGTGGGGAGGCAGGACTCAGTGGGGTTGGGAGGCAGGACTCAGTGGGGTGGGGAGGGGAGGCAGGACTCAGTGGGGTTGGGAGGCAGGACTCAGTGGGGTTGGGAGGCAGGACTCAGTGGGGTTGGGAGGCAGGACTCAGTGGGGTGGGGAGGCAGGACTCAGTGGGGTGGGGAGGCAGGACTCAGTGGGGTGGGAGGCAGGACTCAGTGGGGTGGGGAGGCAGGACTCAGTGGGGTGGGGAGGCAGGACTCAGTGGGGTGGGGAGGCAGGACTCAGTGGGGTGGGGTGGGGAGGCAGGACTCAGTGGGGTGGGGAGGCAGGACTCAGTGGGGTGGGGAGGCAGGACTCAGTGGGGTGGGGAGGCAGGACTCAGTGGGGTGGGGGAGGCAGGACTCAGTGGGGTGGGGAGGGGAGGCAGGACTCAGTGGGGTGGGGAGGCAGGACTCAGTGGGGAGGGGAGGCAGGACTCAGTGGGGTGGGGTGGGGAGGCAGGACTCAGTGGGGGGTGGGGAGGCAGGACTCAGTGGGGTGGGGAGGCAGGACTCAGTGGGGTGGGGAGGCAGGACTCAGTGGGGTGGGGAGGCAGGACTCAGTGGGGTGGGGGGAGGCAGGACTCAGTGGGGTGGGGAGGCAGGACTCAGTGGGGTGGGGAGGCAGGACTCAGTGGGGTTGGGAGGCAGGACTCAGTGGGGAGGGGAGGCAGGACTCAGTGGGGTTGGGAGGCAGGACTCAGTGGGGGGGTGGGTGAGGAGGGACTCAGTGGGGTGGGGAGGCAGGACTCAGTGGGGAGGGGAGGCAGGACTCAGTGGGGTTGGGAGGCAGGACTCAGTGGGGTGGGGAGGCAGGACTCAGTGGGGTGGGGTTGGGAGGCAGGACTCAGTGGGGTGGGGAGGCAGGACTCAGTGGGGTGGGGAGGGAGGCAGGACTCAGTGGGGTGGGGTTTGGAGGCAGGACTCAGTGGGGTGGGGAGAGGCAGGACTCAGTGGGGTGGGGAGGCAGGACTCAGTGGGGTTGGCTCAGTGGGGTTGGGAGGCAGGACTCAGTGGGGGTGGGCTCAGTGGGGTGGGGAGGCAGGACTCAGTGGGGTGGGGAGGCAGGACTCAGTGGGGTTGGGAGGCAGGACTCAGTGGGGTTGGGAGGCAGGACTCAGTGGGGTTGGGAGGCAGGACTCAGTGGGTCCAAGGATAAGCCAGACTTGTGGAGGTCTACAATTTTCTTTCTGAGGTCTTGGCTGATTTCTTTGGATTTCCCTATGATGTCAAGCAAAGAGGCACTGAGTTTGAAGGTAGGCCTTGAAATACATCCACAGGTACACCTCCAATTGACTCAAATGATGTCAATTAGCCTATCAGAAGCTTCTAAAGCCATGACATCATTTTCTGGAATTTTCTAACCTGTTTAAAGGCACAGTCAACTAAGTGTATGTAAACTTCTGACCCACTGGAATTGTGATACAGTGAATTATAAGTGAAATAATCTGTCTGTAAACATTTGTTAGAAAAATTACTTGTGTCATGCACAAAGTAGATGTCCTAACCGACTTGCCAAAACTATAGTTTGTCAACAAGACATTTGTGGAGTGGTTGAAAAAGTTTATGTATCCTTCCGACTTCAACTGTAAATGTGATAATGTTGTGAATACTGTTCCTCTTTCTTAGCTGTGGACCCAGCGCTCTGACCCTGTGCTGCACATAGAGCTGAGACGTTGGGCTGACCTCCTCGTTATAGCCCCTCTGGACGCTAACACACTGGGGAAGATCGCCAGCGGCATCTGTGACAACTTACTGGTGAGATCCTGTACTGGTAGACTGACAGGGCACGGTTAGGAATCCAAATAACTAGACAGACTGCCTGTCAACAGGGCATGGTTAGGAATCCAAATAACTAGACAGACTGCCTGTCAACAGGGCATGGTTAGGATCCTCCATAACTAGACAGACTGCCTGTCAACAGGACATGGTTAGGATCCTCCATAACTAGACAGACTGCCTGTCAACAGGGCATGGTTAGGATCCTCCATAACTAGACAGACTGCCTGTCAACAGGGGCATAGGTCCTCCATCCATAACTAGACAGACTGCCTGTCAACAGGGCATGGTTCCTCCATAACTAGACAGACTGCCTGTCAACAGGGCATGGTTAGGATCCTCCATAACTAGACAGACTGCCTGTCAACAGGACATGGTTCCTCCATAACTAGACAGACTGCCTGTCAACAGGGCATGGTTCCTCCATAACTAGACAGACTGCCTGTCAAACAGGGCATGGTTAGGTTCCTCCCATAACTAGACAGACTGCCTGTCAACAGGGCATGGTTAGGATCCTCCATAACTAGACAGACTGCCTGTCAACACATGCCTGGCATGGTTAGGATCCTCCATAACTAGACAGACTGCTGTCAACAGGGCATGGTTCCTCCATAACTAGACAGACTGCCTGTCAACAGGGCATGGTTCCTCCATAACTAGACAGACTGCCTGTCAACAGGGCATGGTTAGGATCCTCCATAACTAGACAGACTGCCTGTCAACAGGGCATGGATCCTCCATAACTAGACAGACTGCCTGTCAACAGGGCATGGTTAGGATCCTCCATAACTAGACAGACTGCCTGTCAACAGGGCATGGTTAGGATCCTCCATAACTAGACAGACTGCCTGTCAACAGGGCATGGTTAGGATCCTCCATAACTAGACAGACTGCCTGTCAACAGGGCATGGTTCCTCCATAACTAGACAGACTGCCTGTCAACAGGGCATGGTTAGGATCCTCCATAACTAGACAGACTGCCTGTCAACAGGGCATGGTTAGGATCCTCCATAACTAGACAGACTGCCTGTCAACAGGGCATGGTTAGGATCCTCCATAACTAGACAGACTGCCTGTCAACAGGGCATGGTCCTCCATAACTAGACAGACTGCCTGTCAACAGGGCATGGTTAGGATCCTCCATAACTAGACAGACTGCCTGTCAACAGGACATGGTTAGGATCCTC
This sequence comes from Coregonus suidteri, assembly GCA_036851935.1. Taxonomy (NCBI): domain Eukaryota; kingdom Metazoa; phylum Chordata; class Actinopteri; order Salmoniformes; family Salmonidae; genus Coregonus; species Coregonus suidteri. The sequence continues at coordinate 50,636,138 of CM072235.1, read as the reverse complement.
CATAACTAGACAGACTGCCTGTCAACAGGGCATGGTTAGGATCCTCCATAACTAGACAGACTGCCTGTCAACAGGGCATGGTTAGGATCCTCCCATAACTAGACAGACTGCCTGTCAACAGGGCATGGTTAGGATCCTCCATAACTAGACAGACTGTCAACCATGGTTGTCAAGACAGGGCATGGTGGTTAGGATCCTCCATAACTAGACAGACTGCCTGTCAACAGGGCATGGTTAGGATCCTCCATAACTAGACAGACTGCCTGTCAACAGGGCATGGTTAGGATCCTCCATAACTAGACAGACTGCCTGTCAACAGGGCATGGTTAGGATCCTCCATAACTAGACAGACTGCCTGTCAACAGGGCATGGTTAGGATCCTCCATAACTAGACAGACTGCCTGTCAACAGGGCATGGATCCTCCATAACTAGACAGACTGCCTGTCAACAGGGCATGGTTCCTCCATAACTAGACAGACTGCCTGTCAACAGGGCATGGTTAGGATCCCGCTACTCAAATTGGAGTGGGTCTAGGGTTTCTGGGATAATGGCGTTGATGTGATCCATGACCAGCCTTTCAAAGCCCTTCATGGCTACCGACGTGAGTGCTACGGGGCGGTACTCATTTAGGCAGGTTACCTTCACTTCCTTGAGAACAGGGACTATGGTGGTCTCCTTGAAACATGTTGGTATTACAGACTCGGTCAGGGAGAGGTTGAAAATGTCAGTGAAGACTCTTGCCAGTTGGTCCGCGCATGCTCTGAGTACACATCCTGGTAATTCGTCTGGCCTCGCGGCCTTGTGAATGTTGACCTGTTTAAAGGTCTTGCTCACATCGGCTACGGAGAGCGTTATCACACAGTCGTCTGGAACAGCTGGTGCTCTCATGCATGCTTCAGTGTTGCTTGCTTCGAAGCAAGCATAAAAGGCATTTAGCTCATCTGGTAGGCTTGCGTCACTAGGAAGCTCGCAACTGGGTTTCCCTTTGTAGTCTGTAATAGTTTTCAAGCCCTGCCACATCCGACGAGCGTCAGAGCCGGTGTAGTAGGATTCAGTCTTTGTCCTGTATTGACGCTTTGCCCATCTTGCCGAGGCACGGAAAACCCAGCCAACTGTATGTTATCCGTGTCGTCGTTCAGCCACAACTCGGTGAAACATAAGATATAACAATGTTTTATGTCCTGTTGGTAGGATAGTCTCGAGCGGAGATCATCCAGTTTATTCTCCAGTGATTGCACGTTGGCCATTAGAACGGATGGTAGAGGCGGGTTACCCACTCGCCGAAGAATTCTCACAAGGCGGGTTATACATCCTGGTCTCCTCCCCCTGTATTTCCTTATTTTCTTCATGTGAATGACGGGGATTTGGGCCTGGTCTCGGAGAAGGAGTATATCCTTCGCGTCGGACTCATAAAAAAAAAAATTGTCCTCAGTTCGAGGTGAGTAATCGCTGTTCTGATATTCAGAAGCTCTTTTCGGTCATAAGAGACTGTAGCAGCAACATTATGTACAAAATACGTTTCAAACAATGTGAAAAAACACACAAAATAGCACAGTTGGTTAGGAGCCCGTAAAACGGCAGTCATCCCCTCCGGCGCCATATCCAACCATTTCTATATTCTACTTTACTCTCCTATACTCTATTCTACTGTACTATACTCAATTTTGCTCTACTATACTCTACTGTACTCTACTATACTCTAATGTACTCTACTATACTATATTGTACTCTACTATACTCTATTGTACTCTACTCTACTGTACTCTACTATACTATATTGTACTCTACTATACTATATTGTACTCTATTGTACTCTACTATACTATATTGTACTCTACTATACTCTATTGTACTCTACTATACTCTATTGTACTCTACTATACTCTATTGTACTCTACTATACTCTATTGCACTCTACTATACTCTATTGTACTCTACTATACTCTATTGTACTCTACTGTACTCTACTATACTCTATTGTACTCTACTATACTCTATTGTACTCTACTATACTCTATTGTACTCTACTATACTCTATTGCACTCTACTATACTCTATTGTACTCTACTATACTATATTGTACTCTACTATACTCTATTGTACTCTATTGTACTCTACTATACTATATTGTACTCTATTGTACTCTATTGTACTCTACTATACTCTATTGTACTCTACTATACTCTATTGTACTCTACTATACTATATTGCACTCTACTATACTCTATTGTACTCTACTATACTCTATTGTACTCTACTATACTCTATTGTACTCTACTATACTCTATTGTACTCTACTATACTCTATTGTACTCTACTATACTCCATTGCACTCTACTATACTCTACTGTACTCTAGCCTAATGTCCTCTACTCCTTGTCAGACGTGTGTGGTGCGGGCCTGGGACACCAGCCGTCCTCTGCTCTTCTGTCCGGCGATGAACACTGCCATGTGGCATCACCCCATCACCTCCCGCCAGGTGGACAGCCTCAAACAGTTTGGCTACGTTGAGATCCCCTGTATCGCCAAGAAACTGGTCTGTGGAGACCAAGGTCTGTGGAGAAAATTCTTTACAATAGGAATGTTTAGATTGATGAATGAAACTTGTGTTAGTCGTTCATCACTGCTAAATAAAAACTGATCAAACTATTTAATTATATCTGGATAATGTAACTATATACTGTATATATCTTTCCCCTGTCTACCTCTTATCTGTTTTATTGTGGTTTTAGACATTGTTGAGTAACTTGTGGAGTGTGACTTTACAGGTAAAGGGGCCATGGCAGAGGTGTCAACGATAGTAGATGTTGTGAAACAGTTCATCCAGAGAGCGGCTGAGTCTCCTCTGGACATAGAGGAGCAGGCCAGGGGCTGTGAATAATAATGAGCCACAGACGACCAAGAATCTGCAGATAGACCCCTAGACCCACGTGGAGATCTGAGAGGATGTGATTGGAAGGTGAAACTTCCACCTGGCCTATCAGAGGGCAAGGTGGCCCATTACCATAATCACCTGTCAAATCTTCTCAAATCTCCCTCAACAAGTGCGTAGGGTCAAGGGGGTCCATTTGGGATGAAGATTGCTGCAGTTATTTCTGATGTAATCATTTGAATGAAATGAACTGATTTATTGCATTGAAGCCAAATGTTAAAAAGAGATGGAGTTTGTAATAAATGTTTGTATTTTATTTTGTCAAGGAATTTTTTGTGTCGGATATTCTTGCTGACTTGGATTAGCAGCAACGGCTGCTGTGTGAGTGTTATGTCATGTTTCTTAGTGTTATGTCGTGTTTCTTAGTAAGGTCCCATGGTGACTCTTGCAATAGGTTATGGATGTGATTCTGATCTGGACTCTTCGCTGGCCACTCCAGAAAAGTCCAGCGTTTATTCTTGAACCATTCCGGGGTGCTTTTTGATGTGTGTTTGGGGTCGTTGTCCTGCTGGAAGACCCACAACCTTGAATATAGATCCAGTTTTTGGACACTGGGTTGAACATTGGACTCCATAACACCTGATCATCTGCTGATTTCATAATGTCTTGCAGATGTTTGTATTTATTATGGATCCCCATTAGTTCCTGCCAAGGCAGCAGCTACTCTTCCTGGGGTTTATTATGGATCCCCATTAGTTCCTGCCAAGGCAGCAGCTACTCTTCCTGGGGTTTATTATGGATCCCCATTAGTTCCTGCCAAGGCAGCAGCTACTCTTCCTGGGGTTTATTATGGATCCCCATTAGTTCCTGCCAAGGCAGCAGCTACTCTCCTCCTGGGGTTTATTATGGATCCCCATTAGTTCCTGCCAAGGCAGCAGCTACTCTTCCTGGGGTTTATTATGGATCCCCATTAGTTCCTGCCAAGGCAGCAGCTACTCTTCCTGGGGTTTATTATGGATCCACATTAGTTCCTGCCAAGGCAGCAGCTACTCTTCCTGGGGTTTATTATGGATCCCCATTAGTTCCTGCCAAGGCAGCAGCTGCTCTTCCTGGGGTTTATTATGGATCCCCATTAGTTCCTGCCAAGGCAGCAGCTACTCTTCCTGGGGTTTGTTATGGATCCCCATTAGTTCCTGCCAAGGCAGCAGCTACTCTTCCTGGGGTTTATTATGGATCCCCATTAGTTCCTGCCAAGGCAGCAGCTACTCTTCCTGGGGTTTATTATGGATCTCCATGAGTTCCTGCCAAGGCAGCAGCTACTCTTCCTGGGGTTTATTATGGATCCCCATTAGTTCCTGTCAAGGCAGCAGCTACTCTTCCTGGGGTTTATTATGGATCCCCATTAGTTCCTGCCAAGGCAGCAGCTACTCTTGCTGGGGTTTATTATGGATCCCCATTAGTTCCTGCCAAGGCAGCAGCTACTCTTCCTGCCAAGGCAGCAGCTACTCTTCCTGGGGTTTATAATGGATCCCCATTAGTTCCTGCCAAGGCAGCAGCTACTCTTCCTGGGGTTTATTATGGATCCCCATTAGTTCCTGCCAAGGCAGCAGCTACTCTTCCTGGGGTTTATTATGGATCCCCATTAGTTCCTGCCAAGGCAGCAGCTACTCTTCCTGGGGTTTATTATGGATCTCCATTAGTTCCTGCCAAGGCAGCAGCTACTCTTCCTGGGGTTTATTATGGATCCCCATTAGTTCCTGCCAAGGCAGCAGCTACTCTTCGTGGTCAGATATGCCGATCCCCATTAGTTCCTGCCAAGGCAGCAGCTACTCTTCCTGGGGTTTATTATGGATCCCCATTAGTTCCTGCCAAGGCAGCAGCTACTCTTCCTGGGGTTTATTATGGATCCCCATTAGTTCCTGCCAAGGCAGCAGCTACTCTTCCTGGGGTTTATTATGGATCCCCATTAGTTCCTGTCAAGGCAGCAGCTACTCTTCCTGGGGTTTATTATGGGACCCCATTAGTTCCTGCCAAGGCAGCAGCTACTCTTCCTGGGGTTTATTATGGATCCCCATTAGTTCCTGCCAAGGCAGCAGCTACTCTTCCTGCCAAGGCAGCAGCTACTCTTCCTGGGGTTTATTATGGATCCCCATTAGTTCCTGCCAAGGCAGCAGCTACTCTTCCTGGGGTTTATTATGGATCCCCATTAGTTCCTGCCAAGGCAGCAGCTACTCTTCCTGGGGTTTATTATGGATCCCCATTAGTTCCTGCCAAGGCAGCAGCTACTCTTCCTGGGGTTTATTATGGATCTCCATTAGTTCCTGCCAAGGCAGCAGCTACTCTTCCTGGGGTTTATTATGGATCCCCATTAGTTCCTGCCAAGGCAGCAGCTACTCTTCCTGGGGTTTATTATGGATCCCCATTAGTTCCTGCCAAGGCAGCAGCTACTCTTCCTGGGGTTTATTAAATCAAATCAAATCAAATGTATTGGTCACATGGTTAGCAGATGTTATTGCGAGAGCAGCGAAATGCTTGTGCTTCTAGTTCCGACAGTGCAGCAATATCTAGCAAGTAATATCTAACAGTTCCACAACAAAAACCTAATACACACAAATCTAAGTAAAGGAATGGAATAAGAATATGTAAATATATGGATGAGTAATGTCATTATCAGAGCGGCACAGGCTAAGATGCAATAGATAGTATAGAATACAGTATATACATATGAGATGGGTAATGCAAGATATGTAAACATTATTTGGGTGGTAGTTGACTTTGATTATCTTTTTGGCCTTCCTGTGACATTGGGTGCTGTAGGTGTCCTGGAGGGCAGGTAGTTTTGCCCCCGGTAATGTGTTCGGCAGACCGCACCACCCTCTGGAGAGCCCTGCGGTTGTGGGAGGTGCAGTTGCCGTACCAGGCGGTGATACAGCCCGACAGGATGCTCTCAATTGTGCATCTGTAAAAGTTTGTGAGGTTTTAAGGTGATAAGCCAAATTTCTTCAGCCTCCTGAGGTTGAAGAGACACTGTTGCACCTTCTTCACCACACTGTCTGTGTGGGTGGACCATTTCAGATGGTCAGTGATGTGTACGCCAAGGAACTTGAAGCTTTCCACCTTCTTCACTGCGGTCCCGTCGATGTGAATAGGGGGGATGCACCCTCTGCTGTTTCCTGAAGTCCACGATCATCTCCTTTGTTTTGCTGACGTTGAGTGAGAGGTTATTTTCCTGGCACCACACTCCCAGAGCCCTCACCTCCTCCCTGTAGGCTGTCTCGTCATTGTTGGTAATCAAGCCTACTACTGTTGTGTCGTCTGCAAACTTGATGATTGATGACTGGTCTGCACATGCTCTGAGGACGCGGCTACGAATGCCGTCTGGGCCAGCAGCCTTGCGAGGGTTAACACAGCCTTGCGAGGGTTAACACGTTTAAATGTCTTACTCACGTCGGCCACAGAGAAGGAGAGCCCACAGTCCTTGGTAGCTGGCCGCGTCGGTGGCACTGTGTTATCCTCAAAGCTGGCGAAGAAGGTGTTTAGCTTGTCTGGCAGCAAGACGTCTGTGTCCACGACGTGGCTGGTTTTCCTATTATAGTCTGTGATTGTCTGTAAACCCTGCCACATACATCTCGGGTCTGAGCCGTTGAATTGCGACTCCACTTTGTCTCGATATTGATGTTTTGCCAGTTTAATTGCCTTGCGGAGTGAGTAGCTACACTGTTTGTATTCTGCCATATTCCCAGTCACATTGCCATGGTTAAATGCGGTGGTTGGTGCTTTCAGTTTTTCGCGAATGCTGCCATCTATCCATGGTTTCTGGTTAGGGTAGGTTTTAATAGTCACAGTCGGTACAACATCTCCTATACACTTCCTAATAAACCCACTCACCGAATCTGCGTATACGTCTATATTATTCTCAGAGGCTACCCGGAACATATCCCAGTCCGCGTGATCAAAACAATCTTGAAGCGTGGATTCCGATTGGTCCGACCAGCGTTGAATAGTCCTTAGCACGGGTGCTTCCTGTATGAGTTTCTGCCTATAGGAAGGGAGGAGCAAAATGGAGTCGTGGTCAGATTTGCCGAATGGAGGGGCGGGGGAGGGCCTTGTAGGCATCGCGGAAGTTAGTGTAACAATGGTCCAGTGTTTTTCCATCTTGAGTGCTACAGTCAATATGCTGATAGAATTTAGGTAGCCTTTTTCTCAAAATTGCTTTGTTAAAATCCCCAGCTACAATAAATGCAGCTTCAGGATATATGGTTTCCAGTTTGCATAAAGTCCAGTGTAGTTCCTTGAGGGCTGTCGTGGCATCAGCTTGAGGGGGAATATACACGGCTGTAACAATAACCGAAGAGAATTCTCTTGGGAGGTATTCTAGGTCAGGTGAACAAAATGACTTGAGTTCCTGTATGTTGTTACAATTACACCATGAGTCGTTAATCATGAAACATACAGTGGGGAAAAAAGTATTTAGTCAGCCACCAATTGTGCAAGTTCTCCCACTTAAAAAGATGAGAGAGGCCTGTAATTTTCATCATAGGTACACGTCAACTATGTCAGACAAAATGAGAAAAAAAATAATAATGAGAAAATCACATTGTAGGATTTTTAATGAATTTATTTGCAAATTATGGTGGAAAATAAGTATTTGGTCAATAACAAAAGTTTCTCAATACTTTGTTATATACCCTTTGTTGGCAATGACACAGGTCAAACGTTTTCTGTAAGTCTTCACAAGGTTTTCACACACTGTTGCTGGTATTTTGGCCCATTCCTCCATGCAGATCTCCTCTAGAGCAGTGATGTTTTGGGGCTGTCGCTGGGCAACACAGACTTTCAACTTCTATGGGGTTGAGATCTGGAGACTGGCTAGGCCACTCCAGGACCTTGAAATGCTTCTTACGAAGCCACTCCTTCGTTGCCCGGGCGGTGTGTTTGGGATCATTGTCATGCTGAAAGACCCAGCCACGTTTCATCTTCAATGCCCTTGCTGATGGAAGGAGGTTTTCACTCAAAATCTCACGATACATGGCCCCATTCATTCTTTCCTTTACACGGATCAGTCGTCCTGGTCCCTTTGCAGAAAAACAGCCCCAAAGCATGATGTTTCCACCCCCATGCTTCACAGTAGGTATGGTGTTCTTTGGATGCAACTCAGCATTCTTTGTCCTCCAAACACGACGAGTTGAGTTTTTACCAAAAAGTTCTATTTTGGTTTCATCTGACCATATGACATTCTCCCAATCCTCTTCTGGATCATCCAAATGCACTCTAGCAAACTTCAGACGGGCCTGGACATGTACTGGCTTAAGCAGGGGGACACGTCTGGCACTGCAGGATTTGAGTCCCTGGCGGCGTAGTGTGTTACTGATGGTAGGCTTTGTTACTTTGGTCCCAGCTCTCTGCAGGTCATTCACTAGGTCCCCCCGTGTGGTTCTGGGATTTTTGCTCACCGTTCTTGTGATCATTTTGACCCCACGGGGTGAGATCTTGCGTGGAGCCCCAGATCAAGGGAGATTATCAGTGGTCTTGTATGTCTTCCATTTCCTAATAATTGCTCCCACAGTTGATTTCTTCAAACCAAGCTGCTTACCTATTGCAGATTCAGTCTTCCCAGCCTGGTGCAGGTCTACAATTTTGTTTCTGGTGTCCTTTGACAGCTCTTTGGTCTTGGCCATAGTGGAGTTTGGAGTGTGACTGTTTGAGGTTGTGGACAGGTGTCTTTTATACTGATTATCAAGTTCAAATAGGTGCCAATAATACAGGTAACGAGTGGAGGACAGAGGAGCCTCTTAAAGAAGAAGTTACAGGTCTGTGAGAGCCAGAAATCTTGCTTGTTTGTAGGTGACCAAATACTTATTTTCCACCATAATTTGCAAATAAATTCGTTAAAAATCCTACAATGTGATTTTCAGGATTTTTTTTTCTCAATTTGTCTGTCATAGTTGACGTGTACCTATGATGAAAATTACAGGCCTCTCTCATCTTTTTAAGTGGGAGAACTTGCACAATTGGTGGCTGACTAAATACCTTTTCCCCCACTGTATTCCCTGTCTTAGGTCAGGTAGGATCACCACTATATTTTAAGAATGTGAAATGTCAGAATAATAGTAGAGAGAATGATTTATTTCAGCTTTTATTTCTTTCATCACATTCCCAGTGGGTCAGAAGTTTACATACACTCAATTAGTATTTGGTAGCATTGCCTTTAAATTGTTTAACTTGGGTCAAACGTCTCAGGTAGCCTTCCACAAGCTTCCCACAATATGTTGGGTGAATTTTTGCCCATTCCTCCTGACAGAGCTGGTGTAACTGAGTCAGGTTTGAAGGCCTCCTTGCTCGCACACGCTTATTCAGTTCTGCCCACACACTTTCTATAGGATTGAGGTCAGTGCTTTGTGATGGCCACTCCAATACCTTGACTTTGTTGTCCTTAAGCCATTTTACCACAACTTTGGAAGTATGCTTGGGGTCATTGTCCATTTGGAAGACCCATTTGCGACCAAGCTTTAACTTCCTGACTGATGTCTTGAGATGTTGCTTCAATATATCCACATAATTTTCCTTCCTCATGATGCCATCTATTTTGTGAAGTGCACCAGTCCCTCCTGCAGCAAAGCACCCCCACAGCATGATGCTGCCACCCCCGTGCTTCACGGTTGGGATGGTGTTCTTCGGCTTGCGAGCCACCCCCTTTTCCTCCAAACATAACGATGGTCATTATGGCCAAACAGTTCTATTTTTGTTTCATCAGACCAGATTTGCACTTTTCGCACCAAAGTACCTTCATCTCTAGGAGACAGAACGCGTCTTCTTTCTGAGCGGTATGACGGCTGCGTGGTCCCATGGTGTTTATACTTGCGTACTATTGTTTGTACAGATGAACGTGGTACCTTCAGGCGTTTGGAAATTGCTCCCAACGATGAACCAGACTTGTGGATGTCTACTGAGGTCTTGGCTGATTTCTTTCGATTTTCCCATGATGTCAAGCAAAGAGGCACTGAGTTTGAAGGTAGGCCTTGAAATACATCCACAGGTACACCTTCAATTGACTCAAATTATGTCAATTAGCCTATCAGAAGCTTCTAAAGCCATGACATATTTGTCTGGAATTTTCCAAGCTGTTTAAAGGCACAGTCAACTTAGTGTATGTAAACTTCTGACCCACTGGAATTGTGATACAGTGAATTATAAGTGAAATAATCTGTCTGTAAACAATTGTTGGAAAAAGTACTTGTGTCATGCACAAAGATGTCCTAACCAACTTGCCAAAACTATAGTTTAACAATACATTTGTGGAGTGGTTGAAAAACGAGTTTTATTGACTTCAACCTAAGTGTATGTAAACTTCCGATTTCAATTACCTCAATTACCTTGACTAACCGGTGCCCCCGCACATTGACTCGGTGCCGGTACCCCCTGTATATAGCCTCACTACTGTTATTTTACTGCTGCTCTTTAATTATTTGTTACTTTTATTAATTTTTAAAAATGTTTTGGGGGTATTTGTTTGGTATTCTTTCTTAAAACTGCATTGTTGGTTAAGGGCTTGTAAGGAAGCATTTCACTGTAAGGTCTACACCTGTTGTATTCGGCACATGTGGCAAATGACATTTGATTTGGTTGGAAATGTGGTTATTGTTTTGAACTTTTGTATGTTCGAGGTCAAATCAACAGATGAAGTGAAAAGAAACCTCTGGCCCACCCCAACAGCCCTCCTACTACAGCCTGGGAGGGGCCCACCCCAACAGCCCTCCTACTACAGCCTGGGAGGGGCCCACCCCAACAGCCCTCCTACTACAGCCTGGGAGGGGCCCTCCTACTACAGCCCTCCTACTACAGCCTGGGAGGGGCCCTCCTACTACAGCCTGGGAGGGGCCCACCCCAACAGCCCTCCTACTACAGCCTGGGAGGGGCCCACCCCAACAGCCCTCCTACTACAGCCTGGGAGGGCCCTCCTACTACAGCCCTCCTACTACAGCCTGGGAGGGGCCCTCCTACTACAGCCCTCCTACTACAGCCTGGGAGGGGCCCTCCTACTACAGCCCTCCTACTACAGCCTGGGAGGGGCCCCACCCCAACAGCCCTCCTACTACAGCCTGGGAGGGGCCCACCCGGGAGGGGGCCCACCCCAACAGCCCTCCTACTACAGCCTGGGAGGGGCCCCGGGAGGGGCCCACCCCAACAGCCCTCCTACTACAGCCTGGGAGGGGCCCACCCCAACAGCCCTCCTACTACAGCCTGGGAGGGGGTCCTACTACAGCCCTCCTACTACAGCCTGGGAGGGGGCCCTCCTACTACAGCCCTCCTACTACAGCCTGGGAGGGGCCCACCCCAACAGCCCTCCTACTACAGCCTGGGAGGGGCCCACCCCAACAGCCCTCCTACTACAGCCTGGGAGGGGCCCTCCTACTACAGCCCTCCTACTACAGCCTGGGAGGGGCCCTCCTACTACAGCCCTCCTAATACAGCCTGGGAGGGGCCCTCCTACTACAGCCCTCCTACTACAGCCTGGGAGGGGCCCACCCCAACAGCCCTCCTACTACAGCCTGGGAGGGGCCCACCCGGGAGGGGCCCACCCCAACAGCCCTCCTACTACAGCCTGGGAGGGGCCCACCCCAACAGCCCTCCTACTACAGCCTGGGAGGGGCCCACCCGGGAGGGGCCCACCCCAACAGCCCTCCTACTACAGCCTGGGAGGGGCCCACCCCAACAGCCCTCCTACTACAGCCTGGGAGGGGCCCACCCCAACAGCCCTCCTACTACAGCCTGGGAGGGGCCCACCCCAACAGCCCTCCTACTACAGCCCTCCTACTACAGCCTGGGAGGGGCCCTCCTACTACAGCCCTCCTACTACAGCCTGGGAGGGGCCCACCCCAACAGCCCTCCTACTACAGCCCTCCTACTACAGCCTGGGAGGGGCCCTCCTACTACAGCCCTCCTACTACAGCCTGGGAGGGGCCCACCCCAACAGCCCTCCTACTACAGCCTGGGAGGGGCCCTCCTACTACAGCCCTCCTACTACAGCCTGGGAGGGGCCCACCCCAACAGCCCTGGGAGGGGCCCACCCCAACAGCCCTCCTACTACAGCCTGGGAGGGCCCCTCCTACTACAGCCCTCCTACTACAGCCTGGGAGGGGCCCACCCCTAGTACTACAGCCTGGGAGGGGCCCACCCCAACAGCCCTCCTACCACACTCCCACGCCCACGCCCATGGAGGTTCTAGCATCAGGCAGGGCCATGACTACATCAGTTCCTGACTAGCAACAGAGATGTATTGGCTGTCTAGATGTGTAAGGTGTTGACTCGGCCTAGTAGGAGGTTATAAATACATGTGCTTGTGTCATTGTAATGCTCCTCCCCCTAGTAAAGGTGTGTTATTGTGATGCTCCTCCCCCTAGTAAAGGTGTGTTATTGTAATGCTCCTCCCCCCTAGTGGGTGTGGTTATTGTAATGCTCCTCCCCCTAGTGGGTGTGTGTTATTGTAATGCTCCTCCCCCCTAGTAAAGGTGTGGTTATTGTAATGCTCCTCCCCCTAGTAAAGGTGTGTTATTGTAATGCTCCTCCCCCCTAGTGGTGGGTGTGGTTATTGTAATGCTCCTCCCCCCTAGTAAAGGTGTGTTATTGTGATGCTCCTCCCCCTAGTAAAGGGTGTGGTTATTGTAATGCTCCTCCCCCTAGTAAAGGTGTGTGTTATTGTAATGCTCCTCCCCCTAGTAAAGGTGTGTTATTGTAATGCTCCTCCCCCTAGTAAAGGTGTGTTATTGTAATGCTCCTCCCCCTAGTGGTGGGTGTGGTTATTGTAATGCTCCTCCCCCTAGTAAAGGTGTGTTATTGTAATGCTCCTCCCCCTAGTAAAGGTGTGTTATTGTAATGCTCCTCCCCCTAGTAAAGGTGTGTTATTGTAATGCTCCTCCCCCTAGTAAAGGTGTGTTATTGTAATGCTCCTCCCCCTAGTAAAGGTGTGGTGTAATGCTCCTCCCCCTAGTAAAGGTTGTGTTATTGTAATGCTCCTCCCCCCTAGTAAAGTGTGTCATTGTGATGCTCCTCCCCCCTAGTGGTGGGTGTGTTTGTAATGCTCCTCCCCCTAGTAAAGGTGTGTTATTGTAATGCTCCTCCCCCTAGTAAAGGTGTGTTATTGTGCTCCTCCCCCTAGTAAAGGTGTAATGCTCCTCCCCCTAGTAAAGGTGTGTTATTGTGATGCTCCTCCCCCTAGTAAAGGTGTGTTATTGTAATGCTCCTCCCCCTAGTAAAGGTGTGTTATTGTAATGCTCCTCCCCCTAGTAAAGGTAAAGGTGTGTTATTGTAATGCTCCTCCCCCTAGTAAAGGTGTGTTATTGTGATGCTCCTCCCCCCCCTAGTGTTAAATGCTCCCTCCCCTAGTGGTGGGTGTGGTTATTGTGATGCTCCTCCCCCCTAGTAAAGGTGTGTTATTGTAATGCTCCTCCCCCTAGTAAAGGTGTGTTATTGTGATGCTCCTCCCCCTAGTAAAGGTGTGTTATTGTGATGCTCCTCCCCCTAGTAAAGGTGTGTTATTGTAATGCTCCTCCCCCCTAGTAAAGGTGTGTTATTGTAATGCTCCTCCCCCCTAGTGGTGGGTGTGGTTATTGTAATGCTCCTCCCCCTAGTAAAGGTGTGTTATTGTAATGCTCCTCCCCCCTAGTAAAGGTGTGTTATTGTAATGCTCCTCCCCCCTAGTGGTGGGTGTGTTATTGTGATGCTCCTCCCCCCTAGTGGTGGGTGTGTTATTGTGATGCTCCTCCCCCTAGTAAAGGTGTGTTATTGTGATGCTCCTCCCCCTAGTAAAGGTGTGTTATTGTAATGCTCCTCCCCCTAGTAAAGGTGTGTTATTGTGATGCTCCTCCCCCCTAGTAAAGGTGTGTTATTGTAATGCTCCTCCCCCTAGTAAAGGTGTGTTATTGTAATGCTCCTCCCCCCTAGTGGTGGGTGTGGTTATTGTAATGCTCCTCCCCCCTAGTGGTGGGTGTGGTTATTGTAATGCTCCTCCCCCCTAGTGGTGGGTGTGGTTAGTTGTGAAAGACATGAAGAAGAAGAAAAAAAAATCAATCACTTTAATATTTGTTTTTTTCCCTCCAAACAAACAACTAATCTCTTCCACATTTTATACACTAGCTCTGCAAATAAGAAATACAATTTTAATAATAGCATAAAGAAAAAATAAATGTAGAAAAGTGTTAAACATTTTTTTTTTTGGGGACGCTTCTACCAAATGGAAGTAGCTGCTTTCATGTTACTTTGAATGTTAAGCTGAAATGTTGGTAGCGAACTAGCTAGCATACAGCCATGGTGATGATAACAGAAGGCCGTGTCTGCCTCCCAAATGAAACCCTAGCCCCTACATAGTGCATTAGCTCTGGTCAAAAGTAGTGCACTATATAGAGAAATAGGGTGCCATTTGGGCCGTGCACTTGTAGGCTAGTCTCGTGGTCCGTCTCATAGACGGCTATAGCTGCAAACAGACAGTGCTGCACCTGCAAGACAGACGGATATCCTAAACAAAATTGCACATCTTCGTAAAGAAAAATCAATTAAAATCCAATCATTGGTTCATCACCTGGACAGAGGAAGAAAACAAAAGCAACTGAAAGCTTGACAATACAGTACCCCCCCCTTCAGAAAGTATTCAAAACACAATGACTTTTTCCACATTTTGTTGATAGAATTTAAAATGGATTCAATTGAGATTTTTGTCACTGGCCTACACACAATACCCCATAATGTCAAAGTGATTTTTTTTATTTATTTTTTTACATTTTTACAAATGAATAAAAAATGAAAAGCTGAAATGTCTTGAGTCAATAAGTATTCAACCCCTTTGTTATGGCAAGCCTAAATAAGTTCAGGAGAGAAAAAATAGTGTATGTGTATTGATACACCATCCAAAATTGTAATTAATAACTTCACCATGCTCAAAGAATAAAAATATTGTTACACATCTATCAATAGGTGCCCTTCATTGTGAGGTATTGGGAAACCTCCCTGGGTCGTTGTGGTTGAATCTGTGTTTGAAATTCACTGCTCGACTGAGGGACCTTATAGATAATTGTATGTGTGGTGTACAGAGATGAGGTATTCATTCAAAAATCATGTTAGTCACTACAAAGATACAGGCATCCTTCCTAACTCGGTTGCCGGAGAGGAAGGAAACTGCTCCGGGATTTCACAATGAGGCTAATGTTGACTTTAAACAGTTATAGTTTAATGGCTGTGATAGGAAAAAACTGAGGATGGAGGATGGATCAACCACATTGTAGTTACTCCACAATACTAACCTAATTGACATAGTGAAAAGAAGGAAGTCTGTACAGGAAAAAAAAGTATTCCAAAACATGCATCCTGTTTGCAACAAGGCACTAAAGTAATACTGCAAAAAATGTGGCAAAGCAATTAACTTTATGTCCTGAACACGGTGTTATGTTTGGGGCAAATCCAACACAACACATTACTGAGTACCACTCTCGATATCTTCAAACATAGTGGTGGCTGCATCATGTTATGGGTATGCTTGTAATCGTAAAAAAAAAAAGAAACCGAATGGAGCTAAGCACAGGCAAAATCTTAGAGGAAAACCTGGTTCAGTCTGCTTTCCACCAGACACTGGGAGATGAATTCACCTTTCAGCAGGACAATAACCTAAAACACAAGGCCAAATCTACACTGGAGTTGATTAACAAGAAGACAGTGAATGTTCCTGAGTGGGCGAGTTACAGTTTGAATTAAATCTGCTTGAAAATCTATGGCAAGACTTGAAAATGGTTGTCTAGCAATGATCAACAACAAATTTGACAGAGCTTAAATAATTTTTTAAAGAATAAATGGGCAAATATTGAACAATCCAGGTGTGCAAAGCTCTTAGAGACTTACCCAAAAAAGTTGTAAATCGCTGCCAAAGGGTGCTTCTCCAAAGTATTGACTCAGGGTTGTGAATACTTAACAGTATGTAAATGAGATATTTCTGTATTTAAATTTCAATAAAATCTTAAATTCTACAAACATGTTTTCACTTTGTCATTATGGGGTATTGGGTGTAGATGGGTGAGAGTTTTTTTATTTATTTTTTAACATCCATTTTGAATTCAAGCTGTAACAAATTGTGGAATAAGTCAAGGGGTCTGAATACTTTCTGAAGGCACTGTTGATGCGTCACAATATATAAAAGTACATTTGGTGCAACGTTTTTTTCTGCCCAATAGAACACCAAAAAACTACTAGTATTTTATATGAACGAATCTGCACACAATTTTATAATTTCACCCGTTCTGGAAAACTGTAAAAGCCTTGTTCACTTTGGCAGTTTGAAGTGACTAAAATAAAATACAAATGTGCATATCCGATTCGGTTCTTTTTCCTGCAGCCACATTTCAAACCACCTTGGCCATGTGACTTATGTCTGAACGGTCAAACCGGATTTATTTGCCCTCAAGTGGTTTTTGGACTCATTTGGCACACACACAAATGTGTGTGCCAAAAAAAAGCTTGGACACACCTACTCATTCAAGGGTTTTTCTTTATTTTTACTATTTTCTACATTGTAGAATAATAGTGAAGACATCAAAACTATGAAATAACACATATGGAATCATGTAGTAACCAAAAAAGTGTTAAACAAATCATAATATATTTTATATTTGAGATTCTTCAAATAGCCACCCTTTGCCTTGATGACAGCTTTGCACACTCTTGGCATTCTCTCAACCAGCTTCATGGGGTAGTCACCTGGAATGCATTTCAATTAACAGGTGTTCCTTCTTAAAAGTTAATTTCCTTCTTAATGCGTTTGAGCCAATCAGTTGTGTTGTGACAAGGTAGAGGGTGGTATACAGAAGATAGCCCTATTTGGTAAAAGACCAAGTCCATATTATGGCAAGAACAGCTCAAATAAGCAAAGAGAAACAACAGTCCATCATTACTTTAAGACCTGAAGGTCAGTCAATATGGAAAATTCCAAGAATTTGAACGTTTCTTCAAGTGCAGTCGCAAAAACCATCACGCGCTATGATGAAACTGGCTCTCATGAGGACCGCCACAGGAATGGAAGACCCAGAGTTACCTCTGCTGCAGAGGATAAGTTCATTAGAGTTACCAGCCTCAGAAATCGGCAATTAACTGCACCTCAGATTGCAGCCCAAATAAATTATTCACAGACTTCAAGTAACAGACACATCAACATCAACTGTTCAGAGGAGACTGTGTGAATCAGGCCTTCATGGTCGAATTGCTGCACAGAAACCACTACTAAAGGACACCAATAAGAAGAAGAGACCTGCTTGGGCCAAGAAACACGAGCAATGGACATTAGACCGGTGGAAATCTGTCCTTTGGTCTGATGAGACCGAATTTGAGATTTTTGGTTCCAACCGCCGTGTCTTTGTGAGACGCAGAGTAGGTAAACGGATAATCTCCGCATGTGTGGTTCCCACCGTGAAGCATGGAGGAGGAGGTGTGATGGTGCTTTGCTGGTGACACTGTCAGTGATTTATTTAGAATTCAAGGCACATTTTGGGATGAGTTGGACCGCAGAGTGAAGGAAAAGCAACCAACAAGTGCTCAGCATATGTGGGAACTCCTTCAAGACTGTTGGAAAAGCATTCCAGGTGAAGCTGGTTGAGAGAATGCCAAGAGTGTGCAAAGCTGTCATCAAGGCAAAGGGTGGCTACTTTGAAGAATCTAAAATAACATATATTTTGATTTGTTTAACACTTTGTTGGTTACTACATGATTCCATATGTGTTATTTCATAGTTTTGATGTCTTCACTATTATTCTACAATGTAGAAAATAGTAAAAATAAAGAAAAACCCTTGAATGAGTAGGTGTCCACACTTTCTACTGGTACTGTATGTATGTATGTATGTATGTATATAGTTGCTTGCTAGCTGCTCTGTTGACAGTTTGACAAGAACATGTGGTAGTTAGCTACCATGTTAATTATTTACAAACAAATTAGTGAATGTGCTAGAAAAGCTAATCAGCTACCTAGCAGGCTAGTTGGCTAGTAGGCTAGCAGGCTAGTAGGCTAGCAGAATAGTTGGCTAGCTAAAAGCTAAGGCAGCTACCTAGCAGGCTAGTTGGCTAGTTGGCTAGCAGCTAGTTGGCTAGCAGGCTAGTTGGCTAAGTAGTAAGTAAGTTCATCTTAGTTGGCTTGAGGCGTTAAAAGTGTTCTTTTGTAACTATGATCATTTGGACCTTTGAAGCAACTTAAAAGTGTTCTTACACAATGATTTTGGACATTCAAAGCAACTGGGAAACGTCCATGGCGGGAAGCGCGACCACCAATCAGCCTACAACACTGTGCACACACACCTGTCGTTACTATGACAACTAGCGTGACCACGTCAGCAAATGACTGCTGTCTGAACACACAAATCTGATTTGGTCAGTTGGAACTTGCCGTTTGAACAGTCAGTATTCTAAAAACGGACTTGAAAAGAAAACTGATTTGAGCGTTAAGGCCTGCAGTGTGAACGAGGCTTTGTAGCTCTCAGACATGGCTGACAGAACACACTGCAAATTAAGGTTGCGAAATTCCAGAGTTCAAGAAATCCTGGTTGGAGGCTACCAGATTCCTGTTTATTCCAGATTCCTGTTTATTCCAGATTCCTGTTCATTCCCTACTGATCCTGGGAATCTTCTAACCAGGATTTCTGGAAAACCTTTGAATTTGGGGCAAGTTATCAGAATTTTGAATCCTACAGTGCAAATACACACAGAGACTCTCCTGTTGTATATTTAAGTAATTTATATAACACTTTCAGTTGAGAGTTAGTTCTATTCTACTGACTCACACTCTACTCCCGGTAATGAAATTATGTTTACATTTATTAAAATAGAACAGATCATTTTAATTATGCTTTCTTAATAATTGTTTCAACACATAAGCATTTTTGGGTCGAGAACGAGTCCTAATTCGGCAAACAGCTCAAACAGTCTGGGGCAAAAAGGATTGGTTTTGAAACATGGCCACTTAAGCTGATTTCTACGTGCTCTATGCCTCTTCTTATGAAGTCTGCTGCAGTTCAGTAACACAGGCCAGAAGGGATGGGCTGGGGACCACAAATCCATGCTCTCTTGAATTGTCAGTCTTCTCACGTGCCACACTGTTGTTTAACAATACTTTTTAAATATTCTACCCCTTTTTAATTGAGGATTTACTTTGAAAGTTTCCATTCAACCAGGGAGGGAAGGAGGAGGATGCAATAGTGGGTGGTGTCCCCCCAGGAGGTGTCCCCCCCAGGAGGTGTCCCCCCCAGGAGGTGTCCCCCCAGGAGGTGTCCCCCCAGGAGGTGTCCCCCCAGGAGGTGTCCCCCCCAGGAGGTGTGTCCCAGAGGACCTGCTGTCCTGTTCCAACCGCTTCACCAGTGCTCTGGTCGCAGACATATTCTCTAAACTAGAGATAGTCCATGTTGCTGTGGAGAGAGCGACGTACAGAACAGAGATATTCTCTAAACTAGAGATAGTCCATGTTGCTGTGGAGAGAGCGACGTACAGAACAGAGATAGTCCATGTTGCTGTGGAGAGGGTATAGATAGTAGAGAGGAACACTTACAGAACACAGATATTCTCTCTAGAGATGGTCCATGAGGAGAGGGGCCAAAGAACAGATATCCTCTCTAGAGATTGCCCTCTCCTCATGGACTAAGAAAATATATTCTCTCTAGAGATGGTCCGTGAGGGAGAGGGGCCAAAGTACTCCCATTGGTCCTTCTCAATCCTCTATGTACTCCCATTGGTCCTTTTCATAGCCTTCATGAACGTGTTGTAACAGCACCCTCCGCCGACTACACAGAAACAGAGAGTCCATGTTACACAGTGGAGATGTTGTATAGATAGTAGAGAGTTGAATATCCTACACAGAAACAGAGATGTATTACAATCTACACAGAGATGGTTACATATCCTACACAGAAAACAGAGATGTTGTACAATACCTACACAGAAACAGAGATGTTGTACAATCCAGAAACTGTACAATACCTACACAGAGATGTTGTACATATCTACACAGAAACAGAGATGTTGCACAATATCTACACAGAAACAGAGATGTTGTACAATATCTACACAGAAACAGAGATGTTGCACAATATCCTACACAGAAACAGAGATGTTGCACAATATCCTCACAGAAACAGAGATGTTGCACAATATCCTACACAGAAACAGAGATGTTGCACAATATCCTACACAGAAACAGAGATGTTGCACAGTACCCTACACAGAAACAGAGATGTTGCACAGTACCTACACAGAAACAGAGATGTTGCACAATATCCTACACAGAAACAGAGATGTTGCACAATATTCCTACACAGAAACAGAGATGTTGCACAGTACCCTACACAGGAACAGAGATGTTGCACAGTATCCTACACAGAAACAGAGATGTTGCACAATATCCTACACAGAAACAGAGA
>CM072235.1:50565831-50610831 GCA_036851935.1 Coregonus suidteri | reverse complement strand
TAGTAGCCTCACTGTGTGTAGATGCAGTCACACCTGCCTGCAGTATTCCTGAGCAGTAGTAGCCCCGATCCCGCAGCTGAATCAACTTTAGGAGACGGTCCTGGCGCTAGCTGGAGCCCTGAAAGCCTTCTTCACAACAATTGAACCTCTCTCCTTGAAGTTCTTGATGATCCGATAATGGTTGATTTAGGTGCAATCTTACTAGCACAATATAGTAGTTGCCTGTGAAGCCCTTTTTGTGCAAAGCAATGTACGGCAGTGTTTCCTTGCAGGTAACCATGGTTACAGAGGAAGAACAATATTTCAAAAACCAGTTTTAAAGCTTCCAGTCTGTTATTCTAACTCAATCAGCATGACAGAGTGATCTCCAGCCTTGTCCTCGTCAACACTCTCACCTGTGTTACGAGAGAATCACTGACATGATGGCAGCTGGTCCTTTTGTGGCAGTGAAATGCAGTGGTATGTAGTAGGGGGATTAGTTCCTTTTCATGGCAAAGTAGGGACTTTGCAATTAATTGCAATTCATCTGATTACTCTTCATAACATTCTGGAATATATGCAAATTGCCATCATAAAAACCGAGGCAGCAGACTTTGTGAAAATTAATATTTGTGTCATTCTCAAAACTTTTGACCACAACTGTACTATCTATTACAACAGTACCTATAACCTACTATCTATTACAACAGTAAGAGAATGGAAGATATAATAGTAGGTGAAAGTGTTACGTCTCTGGTGTTTTGTAAAAGGCTAATAACTGTGTAGAATTACCTCCTGTGCGTCTCTGGCTGCCTTGGCGTCATCTTCATTGTAGCGATTGCAGTTGTACCTGCAGGACATCATTACGGCTGCTTTAGATATCAGGAGGTAGGTGTATAATACTGCAGGACACCATTACGGCTGCTTTAGATATCAGGAGGTAGGTGTATAATACTGCAGGACATCATTACGGCTGCTTTAGATATCAGGAGGTAGGTGTATAATACTGCAGGACATCATTACGGCTGCTTTAGATATCAGGAGGTAGGTGTATAATACTGCAGGACAGTCATTAGTAGCTGCTTTAGTATATCAGGAGGTAGGTGTACAATACTGCAGGACATCATTAGCTTTAGATATCAGGAGGTAGGCAGTAGTATACTGCAGGACAGTACGGTGCTTTAGATATCAGGAGTAGGTGTTATAATACTGCAGGACACCATGACGGCTGCTTTAGATATCAGGAGGTAGGTGTATAATACTGCAGGACACCATTAAGGCTGCTTTAGATATCAGGAGTGGTGTATAATACTGCAGGACACCATTACGGCTGCTTTAGATAGTAAGGAGGTAGGTGTATAATACTGCAGACACCATTAGCTGGGAGGTAGGTGTACAATACTGCAGGACACCATTACGGCTGCTAGTAGTAGATATCAGGAGGTAGGTGTATAATACTGCAGGACACCATTACGTCTGCTTTAGTAATATCAGGAGGTAGGTTATAATACTGCAGGGACACCATTACGGCTGCTTTAGATATCAAGAGGTAGTGTATAATACTGCAGGACACCATTACGGCTGCTTTAGATATCAGAGTAGGTGTATAAGTACTGCAGGACACACATTACGGCTGCTTTAGATATCACAAGGTAGGTGTATAATACTGCAGGACACCATTACGGTGCTTTAGATATCAGGAGGTAGGTGTATAATACTGCAGGACACCATTACGGCTGCTTTAGATATCAGGAGGTAGGTGTATAATACTGCAGGACACCATTACATCTGCTTTAGTTATCAAGTAGGTGTATAATACTGCAGGACACCATTACGGCTGCTTTAGATATCAGGAGGTAGGTGTATAATACTGCAGGACATCATTACGGCTGCTTTGTTATCAGGAGGTAGGTGTATAATACTGCAGGACACCATTACGGCTGCTTTTAGTTTATCAGGAGGTAGGTGTATAATACTGCAGGACACCACCTGCTTTAGATATCAGGAGGTAGGTGTATAATACTGCAGGACATCATTATGGCTGCTTTAAGATATCTGGAGGTAGGTGTATAATACTGGCCACCATTACGGCTGCCTTTAGATATCAGGAGGTAGGTGTATAATACTGGAGGACACCATTGGCTGCTTTAGATATCAGGAGGTAGGTGTATAATACTGCAGGACACCATTACGGCTGCTTTAGATATCAGGAGGTAGGTGTATAATACTGCAGGACATCATTACGGCTGCTTTAGATATCAGGAGGTAGGTGTATAATACTGCAGGACACCATTACGGCTGCTTTAGATATCAGGAGGTAGGTGTATAATACTGCAGGACACCATTACGGCTGCTTTAGATATCAGGAGGTAGGTGTATAATACTGCAGGACCCCATTACGGCTGCTTTATGGATCTCAGGGACTGCTTTACGGCTGCTTTAGATATCAGGACTGAGGGTATAATACTGCAGGACACCATTATGGCTGCTTTAGATATCAGGAGGTAGGTGTAAACATACTGCAGGACACCATTACGGCTGCTTTCATATCAGGAGGTAGGCGTATAATACTGTGGGACATCATTACGGCTGCTTTGGATATCAGGAGGTAGGCGTATAATACTGCAGGACATCATTACGGCTGCTTTAGATATCAGGAGGTAGGCGTATAATACTGCAGGACACCATTACGGCTGCTTTAGATATCAGGAGGTAGGTGTATAATACTGCAGGACATCATTACGGCTGCTTTAGATATCAGGAGGTAGGTGTATAATACTTTAGGACACGGTTACGGCTGCTTTAGATATCAGGAGGTAGGTGTATAATACTGCAGGACACCATTACGGCTGCTTTAGATATCAGGAGGTAGGTGTATAATACTGCAGGACACCATTACGGCTGCTTTAGATATCAGGAGGTAGGTGTCAATACTGCAGGACACCATTACGGCTGCTTTAGATATCAGGAGGTAGGTGTAATAATACTGCAGGCACCATTACGTCTGCCTTAGATATCAGGAGGTAGGTGTATAATACTGCAGGACACCATTACGGCTGCTTTAGATATCAGGAGGTAGGTGTATAATACTGCAGGACACCATTACGGCTGCTTTAGAATCAGGAGGTAGGTGTATAATACTGCAGGAAACCATTACGGCTGCTTTAGATATCAGGAGGTAGGTATTATAATACTGCAGGGACACCATTACGGCTGCTTTAGATATCAGGAGGTAGGTGTATCCTCTGCAGGACACCATTACGGCTGCTTTAGATATCAGGAGGTAGGTGTATAATACTGCAGGACATCATTACGGCTGCTTTAGATATCAGGAGGTAGATGTAAATACTGCAGGACACCATTACGGCTGCTTTAGTTATCAGGAGGTATAATACTGCAGGACACCATTACATGCTTTAGATATCAGGAGGTAGGTGTATAATACTTGACAATTACGGCTGCTTTGTTATCAGGAGGTAGGTTCATAATACTGCAGGACACCATTACGGCTGCTTTAGTTATCAGGAGGTAGGTGTATAATACTGCAGGCACCATTACGGCTGTTTAGATATCAAGGTAGGTGTATAATACTGCAGGACATCATTACGGCTGCTTTAGATATCAGGAGGTAGGTGTATAATACTGCAGGACACCATTACGGCTGCTTTAGATATCAGGAGGTAGGTGTATAATACTGCAGGACACCATTACGGCTGCTTTAGATATCAGGAGGTAGAAAGTATAATACTGCAGGACACCATTACGGCTGCTTTAGATATCAGGAGGTAGGTGTATAATACTGCAGGACATCATTACGGCTGCTTTAGATATCAGGAGGTAGGTGTATAATACTGCAGGACACCATTACGGCTGCTTTAGATATCAGGAGGTAGGTGTATAATACTGCAGGACACCATTACGGCTGCTTTAGATATCAGGAGGTAGGTGTATAATACTGCAGGACACCATTACGGCTGCTTTAGATATCAGGAGGTAGGTGTATAATACTGCAGGACATCATTACGGCTGCTTTAGATATCAGGAGGTAGGTGTATAATACTGCAGGACACCATTACGGCTGCTTTAGATATCAGGAGGTAGGTGTATAATACTGCAGGACACCATTACGGCTGCTTTAGATATCAGGAGGTAGGCGTATAATACTGCAGGACATCATTACGGCTGCTTTGGATATCAGGAGGTAGGCGTATAATACTGCAGGACATCATTACGGCTGCTTTAGATATCAGGAGGTAGGCGTATAATACTGCAGGACACCATTACGGCTGCTTTAGATATCAGGAGGTAGGTGTATAATACTGCAGGACATCATTACGGCTGCTTTAGATATCAGGAGGTAGGTGTATAATACTGCAGGACATCATTACGGCTGCTTTAGATATCAGGAGGTAGGTGTATAATACTGCAGGACACCATTACGGCTGCTTTAGATATCAGGAGGTAGGTGTATAATACTGCAGGACACCATTACGGCTGCTTTAGATATCAGGAGGTAGGTGTATAATACTGCAGGGACACCATTACGGCTGCTTTAGATATCAGGAGGTAGGTGTATAATACTGCAGGACACCATTACGGCTGCTTTAGATATCAGGAGGTAGGTGTATAATACTGCAGGACACCATGACGGCTGCTTTAGATATCAGGAGGTAGGTGTATAATACTGCAGGACATCATTACGGCTGCTTTAGATATCAGGAGGTAGGTGTATAATACTGCAGGACATCATTACGGCTGCTTTAGATATCAGGAGGTAGGTGTATAATACTGCAGGACACCATTACGGCTGCTTTAGATATCATGAGGTAGGTGTATAATACTGCAGGACACCATTACGGCTGCTTTAGATATCAGGAGGTAGGTGTATAATACTGCAGGACACCATGACGGCTGCTTTAGATATCAGGAGGTAGGTGTATAATACTGCAGGACACCATTACGGCTGCTTTAGATATCAGGAGGTAGGTGTATAATACTGCAGGACACCATTACGGCTGCTTTAGATATCAGGAGGTAGGTGTATAATACTGCAGGACACCATTACGGCTGCTTTAGATATCAGGAGGTAGGTGTATAATACTGCAGGACATCATTACGGCTGCTTTAGATATCAGGAGGTGAGGCGTATAATACATACACTCACCGGACAGTTTATTAGTTTACCCATTCACAAAAATGGTTCGCTCCTAAAGACAGTGAGTCACGTGGCTTGCTATATAAAGCAGGCAGACAGGCATCGAGGCATTCAGTTACTGTTCGATTGAACGTCAGAATGGGCAAAACGAGTGACCTAAGCGGCTTTGAGCGTGGTTTGATCGTTGGTACCAGACGCGCCGGATCAAGACTTTCAGAAACGCCTTCCTGGGCTTTTCACGCACGACAGTGTCTAGGGTTTATTGAGAATGGTGCGACAAACAAAAAAAACATCCAGTCAGCGGCAGTCCCGTGGGAGAAAACACCTCGAGGATGAAAGAAGTCGAAGGAGAATGGCAAAAATCATGCAAGCTAACAGGCGGGCCACAAACAGGCAAATAATGGTCCAGTACAACAGGTGTGTGCAAAATTTTGGAACGCACACCTCGTTGATCCCTTGTCACGGATGGGCTATTGCAGCAGACGGCCACACAACTCCTATCAGCTAAAAACAAGAAGAAGCATCTCCAAAAGGGTACGCGATCACCAACACTATTTAGTGGAAAAATAACATCTGGAACATGACAGCGAGTTCAGTTTACTTGAGTGGCCTGCTCAGTCCCCAGACCTCACCCCAATAGAGCATCTTTGGGATGAGATGGAACGGGCTGTTGGCAGCATGAATGTACCGCCGTCCAATCTGCAGCAACTGCGTGCTGCCATCGCGTCAGCATGGATCAACATCCCTGTGGAACGTTTCCGACACCTTGTAGAATGCCCCGAAGAATTCTGGCTGTTCTGGAGGCAAAGGGGGGTCCGACCCGGTACTAGATGGGTGTACCTAATGTATATACAGTACGCCATTTAGCAGATGCTTTCATCCAAAGTGACTTACAGTCATGCGTGCAATGTATGGGTGGTCTCGCCGTACTCTACCAACTGAGCTACAGAGGACCAGGAAGTAGGTACACGGTGATCTGTTAGGGTGAATGTGTATGCTTCTCCAGACTCACCATGCAGAGCCGTGTGGCTCCCAGGGCCCAAGGCAGACCCAACAGAACTCAGCTTTACAGCTCTGGTTCCGACACACCATGTGGTTGCAGCCGCCGTCCTTCTCAATGGTCACATGACACTTTGGACACTCCTGTGGAAAAAAGTGTGACGAGGACAGTGAACCCCCCTAGTGGAGCGCAGCCAATACCAAGGTATGAAAACCTCGATCTAGATCACATTGACCTGGGCCCGTATTCATACAGCGTCTCAGAGTAGGACTGTTGATCCAGGACCAGGTCCCCCCTGTCAATTCACTATAATCTAAAAAGGCTAAAATTATCTTGGATCAGTATTCCTAGTCTGAGACGCTTTTATAAATACAGACCATGATGTTTGTTATGTAGAGAGTTCTATAGATCTGGACTGGTACCATATATTGGTATTAGGTGTTATGTAGCGTTGTAACCATACCTTGGTATTAGGTTATGTAGCTTTATAACCATACCTTGGTATTAGGTTATGTAGCGTTATAACCCATATAAACCTTGGTATTAGGTTATGTAGCGTTATAACCATACCCATAACCCTTGGTATTAGGTTATGTAGCGTTATAACCATACCTTGGTATTAGGTTATGTAGCGTTATAACCATACCTTGGTATTAGGTTATGTAGCGTTATAACCATACCTTGGTATTAGGTTATGTAGCGTTATAACCATACCTTGGTATTATGCATTGTTATCTAGCGTTATAACCATACCTTGGTATTAGCTGCGATCCAGTTGGATGTTTCACTGTCATCGTCACACTTTTTAATCCACTTTCTCAGCCACTGTAGGACAGTAGAGCAACAGAGGTGATAGTCATCCAGCAAGACACACATACACCGTGTACAAAACATTAGGAACACCTGCTCTTTCCATGACAGACTGACCAGGTGAATCCAGGTGAAAGCTATGATCCCTTATTGATGTCACCTGTTACATCCACTTCAATCAGTGTAGATGAAGGGGAGGAGACGGGTTAAATAAGGATTTTTAAGCCTTGAGACAATTGAGACATGGATTGTGGATGTGTGCCATTCAGAGGGTGAATGGGCAAGACAAAATATTTAAGTAGCCATGAATAGGGTATGGTAGTAGGTGCCAGGCACACCGGTTTGAGTGTGTCAAGAACTGCAACACTGCTGGGTTTTTCACGCGCAACAGTTTCCCGTGTGTATCATCACCCAAAGGACATCCAGCCAACTTGACACAATACCATCCTTTTGGAACGCTTACGACACCTTGAATAGAGCCCATGCCCCGACGAATTGAGGCTGTTCTGAGGGCAAAAGTGGAGTGGTGCAACTCCATATTAGCAAGGTGTTCCTAATGTTTTGTACATGTGTCCTAATATGAAGTCCTGTCGGAGGACAGAACCTAGCCCTATTTCATGTCTTCTGCACATACCTTACACTTGACAGGATCGTGCCAGTTCTCCCCACAGTTGAAGCTAGAATGACAAAACACGTCCCATTAGTGTATATTGTTCATTCTCTCTCGGCGTGTTCTAGTTGCAGGGATTAGGTCAAAGGTTGCCAACAGGAAGCTATGATCCCAGAGGAGCCTGTTGTGACTGGTGGGTAGCAGCTACTCATTTTACATTTTAGTCATTTAGCAGACGCTCTTATCCAGAGCGACTTACAGTTAGTGAGTGCATACATTATCATACTGGCCCCCCGTGGGAAACGAACCCACAACCCTGGCGTTGCAAGCGCCATGCTCTCCCAACTGAGCTACACGGGACTCCATGGGGAGGGGAGGAAACCACAAGGCTGCCTGGCTCTCATACACACTCCTTTTGGGTTCCGACATATCCTGCCATATCCCGTGTCTTGGACTAACCCTAACCCAGCCATATCCCGTGTCTTGGACTAACCCTAACCCAGCCATATCCCGTGTCTTGGACTAACCCTAACCCAGCCATATCCCGTGTCTTGGACTAACCCTAACCCAGCCATATCCCGTGTCTTGGACTAACCCTAACCCAGCCATATCCCGTGTCTTGGACTAACCCTAACCCAGCCATATCCCGTGTCTTGAGACATGTCTTGGCTAATAACCCAGCCATATCCCGTGTCTTGGCTAATCCAGCCATATCCCGTGTCTTGGCTAAACCAGCCATATCCCGTGTCTTGCTAATCCAGCCATATCCCGTGTCTTGGCTAATCCAGCCATATCCCGTGTCTTGGCTAAACCAGCCATATCCCGTGTCTTGGCTAACCCAGCCATATCCTGTGTCTTGAGACATGTCTTGAGTAACCCTAACCCAGCCATCTCCTGTGTCTTGAGCTTGACTAACCCTAACCCAGCCATCTCCTGTGTCTTGACACATTGTTGTTCTGAAGGTGTGCCTTAAGACATCTGAAGACACTGGCAGTGGGGCTTTAAGGAGTACACTGTATTATGTCATTTGATAGTCAAGAGAGGCCAAGGCAGATCATTTAGGAGAGTTGTCTTACCAGAACTGTCGACCACACTTGCACCTGACAGGCTTGGCATCGGGGTAGTGGACTTTGACAACGTGATGGCAGTCTGGTGCAGGACACCACTTCAACAGTCTATTACACTGGGAGATTAGGACAGTTAGACACATCCTGTTATCCAATCTTATTCAAATATTCAAATTAATGCAATAAATTCAATGCAGGTGCACACATTGAATGTAATAGTGGTGTAGACTAGTCTAATGCACATTGAATTTTCTTATTTTTCCACTATGAACACATAAATAACGTAGAAGGTAAAACAAGCTTACCTCTACAAAACTATTGGTAATTAAATGTTGGTACTTGAGCTTCACTTTGGAGTCGGTTATCAGGCGCCTTGAGTGGGAATTACAAAACACACTGTTATTACAATCCATGATGTCATGACAAAATAAGCTTTTCCTGAAGAACATACATCTACTACCAATATGGGGCTTTTGCTATAATGCTGTTAAACGCTGCAGAAATGGATTGAGTCGGCCTCACTAATGGAGGAACAACTACATCTAGGTAGTTAGGTAAATGGCTACATGAACGTTGTATGGGTGTTGAGGCCTGCTGTAACCTGACTGTCAACACTTAGTTACCAACGTCCTGTATCGAGATCAGCACGTAGCGTAGGTTAAGACTATTACCCTGCCAGTGAGATCAGGTCTGTAGCGTAGGTTAAGACTAACCCTAAGTGAGATCCATGTAGCGTAGGTTAAGACTACTACTGTAGTGAGATCAGGACCCAGGTTAAGACTGTGTCTTGTAGTGAGATCAGGATGTAGGTTAAGACTATTACTGTAGTGAGATCAGGATAAGCGTAGGTTAAGACTACTACTGTAGTGAGATCAGGATGTAGGTTAAGACTAACTGTAGTGAGATCCCGTAGGTTAAGACTACTACTGTAGTGAGATCAGGATGTAGGTTAAGACTATTACTGTAGTGAGATCAGGATGTAGGTTAAGACTATTATTGTAGTGAGTCAGGATGTAGCGTAGGTTAAGACTATTACTGTAGTGAGATCAGGATGTAGCGTAGGTTAAGACTATTACTGTAGTGAGATCAGGATGTAGGTTAAGACTTCTACTGTAGTGAGATCAGGATGTAGGTTAAGACTATTACTGTAGTGAGATCAGGATGTAGCGTAGGTTAAGACTACTACTGTAGTGATATCAGGATGTAGGTTAAGACTATTACTGTAGTGAGATCAGGATGTAGGTTAAGACTATTATTGTAGTGAGATCAGGATGTAGCGTAGGTTAAGACTATTACTGTAGTGAGATCAGGATGTAGCGTAGGTTAAGACTATTACTGTAGTGTGATCAGGATGTAGGGTAGGTTAAGACTATTACTGTAGTGAGATCAGGATGTAGCGTAGGTTAAGACTATTACTGTAGTGAGATCAGGATGTAGGTTAAGACTATTACTGTAGTGAGATCAGGATGTAGCGTAGGTTAAGACTATTACTGTAGTAGAGATCAGGATGTAGCGTAGGTTAAGACTATTACTGTAGTGAGATCAGGATGTAGCGTAGGTTAAGACTATTACTGTAGTGAGATCAGGATGTAGCGTAGGTTAAGACTATACTGTAGTGAGATCAGGATGTAGGTTAAGACTATTACTGTAGTGAGATCAGGATGTAGCGTAGGTTAAGACTATTACTGTAGTGAGATCAGGATGTAGGCTGTAGGTTAAGACTATTACTGTAGTGAGATCAGGATGTAGCGTAGGTTAAGACTATTACTGTAGTGAGATCAGGATGTAGGGTAGGTTAAGACTACTACTGTAGTGAGATCAGGATGTAGCGTAGGTTAAGACTATTACTGTAGTAGATCAGGATGTAGCGTAGGTTAAGACTATTACTGTAGTGAGATCAGGATGTAGCGTAGGTTAAGACTATTACTGTAGTGAGATCAGGATGTAGGGTAGGGTACGATAACTAATGTAGTGAGGATCAGGATGTAGGTTAAGACTATAATGTAGTGAGATCAGGATGTAGGGTAGGGTACGATAACTACTGTAGTGAGATCAGGATGTGAGGTTAAGACTATAAATGTAGTGAGATCAGGATGTAGCGTAGGTTAAGACTATTACTGTAGTGAGATCAGGATGTAACCCAGACTATTACTGTAGTGAGATCAGGATGTAGGTTAAGACTATTACTGTAGTGAGATCAGGATGTAGGTTAAGACTATTACTGTAGTGAGATCAGGATGTAGGGTAGGTTAAGACTATTACTGTAGTGAGATCAGGATGTAGGGTAGGTTAAGACTACTACTGTAGTGAGATCAGGATGTAGGGTAGGTTCCTACTGTAGTGAGATCAGGATGTAGGGTTAGACTACTACTGTAGTGAGATCAGGGATGTAGGGTAGGTTAAGACTATTACTGTAGTGAGATCAGGATGTAGCGTAGGTTAAGACTATTACTGTAGTGAGATCAGGATGTAGGGTAGGTTAAGACTATTACTGTAGTGAGATCAGGATGTAGGTTAAGACTATTACTGTAGTGAGATCAGGATGTAGGTTAAGACTATTACTGTAGTGAGATCAGGATGTAGGGTAGGTTAAGACTACTACTGTAGTGAGATCAGGATGTAGGGTTAGACTACTACTGTAGTGAGATCAGGATGTAGGGTAGGTTAAGACTATTACTGTAGTGAGATCAGGATGTAGCGTAGGTTAAGACTATTACTGTAGTGAGATCAGGATGTAGCGTAGGTTAAGACTATTACTGTAGTGAGATCAGGATGTAGCGTAGGTTAAGACTATTACTGTAGTGAGGTCAGGATGTAGGGTAGGTTAAGACTATTACTGTAGTGAGATCAGGATGTAGGTTAAGACTATTACTGTAGTAAGATCAGGATGTAGGTTAAGACTATTAATGTAGTGAGATCAGGATGTAGCGTAGGTTAAGACTATTACTGTAGTGAGATCAGGATGTAGGTTAAGACTATTACTGTAGTAAGATCAGGATGTAGGTTAAGACTATTAATGTAGTGAGATCAGGATGTAGGTTAAGACTATTACTGTAGTGAGATCAGGATGTAGGTTAAGACTATTACTGTAGTGAGATCAGGATGTAGGGTAGGTTAAGACTATTACTGTAGTGAGATCAGGATGTAGGTTAAGACTATTACTGTAGTAAGATCAGGATGTAGGTTAAGACTATTAATGTAGTGAGATCAGGATGTAGCGTAGGTTAAGACTATTACTGTAGTGAGATCAGGATGTAGGTTAAGACTATTACTGTAGTAAGATCAGGATGTAGGTTAAGACTATTAATGTAGTGAGATCCGGATGTAGGTTAAGACTATTGTGGTCCTCTGTAGCTCAGCTGGTAGAGCACGGCAATTGTAACGCCAAGGTAGTGGGGTTCGATCCCCGGGACCACCCATACACAAAAATGTATGCACGCATGACTGTAAGTCGCTTTGGATAAAAGCGTCTGCTAAATGGCATATTATTATTATTATTATTATTATATTACTGTAGTGAGATCAGGATGTAGTGTAGGTTAAGACTATTCCTGTAGTGAGATCAGGATGTAGCATAGGTTAAGACTATTACTGTAGTGAGAGATCAGGATGTAGGGTAGGTTAAGACTACTACTGTAGTGAGATCAGGATGTAGGGTAGGTTAAGACTACTACTGTAGTGAGATCAGGATGTAGGGTAGCTTAAGACTACTACTGTAGTGAGATCTGGATGTAGGTTAAGACTATTACTGTAGTGAGATCAGGATGTAGGTTAAGACTATTACTGTAGTGAGATCAGGATGTAGGTTAAGACTACTACTGTAGTGAGATCAGGATGTAGGGTAGGTTAAGACTATTACTGTAGTGTGATCAGGATGTAGGGTAGGTTAAGACTATTACTGTAGTGAGATCAGGATGTAGCGTAGGTTAAGACTATTACTGTAGTGAGATCAGGGTGTAGGGTAAGACTACTACTGTAGTGAGATCAGGATGTAGCGTAGGTTAAGACTACTACTGTAGTGAGATCAGGATGTAGGTTAAGACTATTACTGTAGTGAGATCAGGATGTAGGGTAGGTTAAGACTATTACTGTAGTGAGATCAGGATGTAGGTTAAGACTATTACTGTAGTGAGATCAGGATGTAGGGTAAGACTATTACTGTAGTGAGATCAGGATGTAGGTTAAGACTATTACTGTAGTGAGATCAGGATGTAGCGTAGGTTAAGACTATTACTGTAGTGAGATCAGGATGTAGGTTAAGACTATTACTGTAGTGAGATCAGGATGTAGTGTAGGGTAAGATAACTACTGTAGTGAGATCAGGATGTAGGTTAAGACTATTACTGTAGTGAGATCAGGATGTAGCGTAGGTTAAGACTATTACTGTAGTGAGATCAGGATGTAGGGTAAGACTACTACTGTAGTGAGATCAGGATGTAGCGTAGGTTAAGACTATTACTGTAGTGAGATCAGGATGTAGGTTAAGACTATTACTGTAGTGAGATCAGGATGTAGGGTAGGTTAAGACTATTACTGTAGTGAGATCAGGATGTAGCGTAGGTTAAGACTACTACTGTAGTGAGATCAGGATGTAGGTTAAGACTATTACTGTAGTGAGATCAGGATGTAGGGTAAGATAACTACTGTAGTGAGATCAGGATGTAGGTTAAGACTATAAATGTAGTGAGATCAGGATGTAGCGTAGGTTAAGACTATTACTGTAGTGAGATCAGGATGTAGCGTAGGTTAAGACTACTACTGTAGTGAGATCAGGATGTAGCGTAGGTTAAGACTATTACTGTAGTGAGATCAGGATGTAGGGTAGGTTTAAGACTATTACTGTAGTGAGATCAGGATGTAGGGTAGAGTAAGATAACTACTGTAGTGAGATCAGGATGTAGGTTAAGACTATTACTGTAGTGAGATCAGGATGTAGTGTAGGGTAAGATAACTACTGTAGTGAGATCAGGATGTAGGGTAAGACTATTACTGTAGTGAGATCAGGATGTAGGTTAAGACTACTACTGTAGTGAGATCAGGATGTAGGTTAAGACTACTACTGTAGTGAGATCAGGATGTAGGTTAAGACTACTACTGTAGTGAGATCAGGATGTAGGTTAAGACTACTACTGTAGTGAGATCAGGATGTAGGGTAGGACTATTACTGTAGTGAGATCAGGATGTAGGGTAGGTTAAGACTTACTGTAGTGAGATCAGGATGTAGGGTAGGTTAAGACTATTACTGTAGTGAGATCAGGATGTAGGGTAGGTTAAGACTATTACTGTAGTGAGATCAGGATGTAGGTAGGTTAAGACTATTACTGTAGTGAGATCAGGATGTAGGGTAAGACTACTACTGTAGTGAGATCAGGATGTAGGGTAGGTTAAGACTATTACTGTAGTGAGATCAGGATGTAGCGTAGGTTAAGACTATTACTGTAGTGAGATCAGGATGTAGAGTAGGTTAAGACTATTACTGTAGTGAGATCAGGATGTAGGGTAGGTTAAGACTATTACTGTAGTGAGATCAGGATGTAGGTTAAGACTATTACTGTAGTGAGATCAGGATGTAGTTTAAGACTATTACTGTAGTGAGATCAGGATGTAGGTTAAGACTATTACTGTAGTGAGATCAGGATGTAGCGTAGGTTAAGACTATTACTGTAGTGAGATCTGTTAGACTATTACTGTAGTGAGATCAGGATGTAGGTTAAGACTTACTGTAGTGAGATCAGGATGTAGCGTAGGTTAAGACTATTACTGTAGTGAGATCAGGATGTAGCGTAGGTTAAGACTATTACTGTAGTGAGATCAGGATGTAGGTTAAGACTATTACTGTAGTGAGATCAGGATGTAGGGTAGGTTAAGACTATTACTGTAGTGAGATCAGGATGTAGGTTAAGACTATTACTGTAGTGAGATCAGGATGTAGGGTAGGTTAAGACTATTACTGTAGTGAGATCAGGATGTAGGTTAAGACTATTACTGTAGTGAGATCAGGATGTAGGTTAAGACTACTACTGTAGTGAGATCAGGATGTAGGTTAAGACTATTACTGTAGTGAGATCAGGATGTAGGGTAGGTTAAGACTATTACTGTAGTGAGATCAGGATGTAGGGTAGGTTAAGACTATTACTGTAGTGAGATCAGGATGTAGGTTAAGACTACTACTGTAGTGAGATCAGGATGTAGGTTAAGACTATTACTGTAGTGAGATCAGGATGTAGGGTAGGTTAAGACTATTACTGTAGTGAGATCAGGATGTAGGGTAGGTTAAGACTATTACTGTAGTGAGATCAGGATGTAGCGTAGGTTAAGACTATTACTGTAGTGAGATCAGGATGTAGCGTAGGTTAAGACTATTACTGTAGTGAGATCAGGATGTAGGTTAAGACTATTACTGTAGTGAGATCAGGATGTAGGTTAAGACTATTACTGTAGTGAGATCAGGATGTAGCGTAGGTTAAGACTATTACTGTAGTGAGATCAGGATGTAGCGTAGGTTAAGACTATTACTGTAGTGAGATCAGGATGTAGGGTAGGTTAAGACTATTACTCTAGTGAGATCAGGATGTAGGTTAAGACTATTACTTTAGTGAGATCAGGATGTAGGGTAGGTTAAGGCTATTACTGTAGTGAGATCAGGATGTAACATAGGTTAAGACTATTACTGTAGTGAGATCAGGATGTAGGTTAAGACTATTACTGTAGTGAGATCAGGATGTAGGGTAGGTTAAGACTATTACTGTAGTGAGATCAGGATGTAGGGTAGGTTAAGACTATTACTGTAGTGAGATCAGGATGTAGGGTAGGTTAAGACTACTACTGTAGTGAGATCAGGATGTAGCGTAGGTTAAGACTATTACTGTAGTGAGATCAGGATGTAGGTTAAGACTATTACTGTAGTGAGATCAGGATGTAGGGTAGGTTAAGACTATTACTGTAGTGAGATCAGGATGTAGGGTAGGTTAAGACTATTACTGTAGTGAGATCAGGATGTAGGTTAAGACTATTACTGTAGTGAGATCAGGATGTAGCGTAGGTTAAGACTATTACTGTAGTGAGATCAGGATGTAGGTTAAGACTATTACTGTAGTGAGATCAGGATGTAGGTAGGTTAAGACTACTACTGTAGTGAGATCAGGATGTAGGGTTAAGACTATTACTGTAGTGAGATCAGGATGTAGGTTAAGACTATTACTGTAGTGAGATCAGGATGTAGCGTAGGTTAAGACTATTACTGTAGTGAGATCAGGATGTAGGTTAAGACTATTACTGTAGTGAGATCAGGATGTAGGTTAAGACTATTACTGTAGTGAGATCAGGATGTAGCGTAGGTTAAGACTATTACTGTAGTGAGATCAGGATGTAGGTTAAGACTACTACTGTAGTGAGATCAGGATGTAGGTTAAGACTATTACTGTAGTGAGATCAGGATGTAGCGTAGGTTAAGACTATTAAGTGAGATCAGGATGTAGGTTAAGACTATTACTGTAGTGAGATCAGGATGTAGCGTAGGTTAAGACTATTACTGTAGTGAGATCAGGATGTGTAGGTTAAGACTATTACTGTAGTGAGATCAGGATGTAGCGTAGGTTAAGACTATTACTGTAGTGAGATCAGGATGTAGGGTAGGTTAAGACTATTACTGTAGTGAGATCAGGATGTAGGGTAGGTTAAGACTATTACTGTAGTGAGATCAGGATGTAGGGTAGGTTAAGACTATTACTGTAGTGAGATCAGGATGTAGGGTAGGTTAAGACTACTACTGTAGTGAGATCAGGATGATGTAGGTTAAGACTATTACTGTAGTGAGATGAGATCAGGATGTAGGTTAAGACTACTACTGTAGTGAGATCAGGATGTAGGGTAGGTTAAGACTATTACTGTAGTGAGATCAGGATGTAGGGTAGGTTAAGACTATTACTGTAGTGAGATCAGGATGTAGGGTAGGTTAAGACTATTACTGTAAGTTAGCCTTAGAGCTTCCTACTGGGTCAAGACTGGAAGCTACAGATTAACAGTCAATAGTCTACAGACATTAGGTTTGATTATTGATGTCACTTGTTAAATCAGTGTAGATGAAAGGGAGGAGACAGGTTAAATAAGGATTTTTAAGCATTGAGACAATTGAGACATGAATTGTGTATGTGTGCCATTCAGAGCGTGAATTGGCAACACAAAATATTTAAAAGTGCCTTTGAACAGGGTTTGGTAGTCGGTGCCAGGTGTACCGGTTTGTGTCAAGAAATGCAACGCTGCTGGGTTTTTCACGCTCAACAGTTTCCCCATGTGTATCAAGAATGGTCCATCACCCAAACGACATCCAGTCAACTTGACACAACTGTGGGAAGCATTGGAGTCAACATGGGCCAGCATCCCTGTGGAACGCTTTCGACACCTTGTAGAGGTCCTGACCCGACAAATTGAGGCTGTTCTGAGGGCGAAAAGGTGGTGCAACTCAATATTAGGAAGGTATTCCTAACATCTGGTACGCTCAGTGGATACAACCATCAGAATACTCACATGACTGTGTTGTCATCCACTAAGATATCACAACTATGGGCAGGACAGGAGATGGTCTGAAAAGAAGACAATAGTTAAATAGATGGTGACTAAACAATGTGTAATCCGTCACTTTCCATATGATAATGTAGAGCAGGGTTCTTCAATTCCGGTCCTGGAGGGCCGAAACACCTCTGTTTTTCATCCTCTCCTTCTAATCAGGGGCTAATTCAGACCTGGGACACCAGGTGAGTGCAAATGCACCATTAACTACCAGGTTTCGGCCCTCCAGACTGGAATTGAAGAACCCTGACGTAGAATGATAATGTAGAATGATTATTATAGAGGATGATAATGTAGGATGCATCAGTACCTGTCCCATCCCCTCCTCCATGATTTTGGTCGTCAGGTAATCTCCCCAGCACTGCATGCAGAACTTGTGTCCACACTCCAGGCCAGTGAAATACTGTGGAAAACAAGACACATTCTTTTAGATTTCAGACACCACCACACCAAAACAGCTGAGCCTCAGGTATCCAATCAGAGATGGGCAATCCTTCCTTTTGATTTCAGACACCACCACCCCAAAACAGCTGAGCCTCAGGTATCCAATCAGAGATGGGCAATCCTTCCTTTTGATTTCAGACACCACCACACCAAAACAGCTGAGCCTCAGGTATCCAATGTTTGTCACAGCTTCATCTGCGTCCAATAGGGCTCTGGTCAAAAAGGAGTGCACTATACAGGCAACACAACACAGGGACTAGCCTGTCTCTTAATCCAAGTATGAGGGACAGTCACCTAACCAAGTCTCAGAACACGGAGATGGTGTCAATAACTCCTTACGGAATGTGTGTTTTGTGAATCAAGGCTCCCTGGTAAGAGACATTGGTCTCACTGAGAGACTACCCTGAATCAGTAAAGGTGAAATAACGCAGAGCATTACCTAAATAAAAACCACTGTGCTGGACTTACAGCTGACCCCTGACCCTGCAATAAATCAGACTTACGTCACATGATTCAGCTGACCCCTGACCCTACAATAAACACAGACTTACGTCACATGATTCAGCTGACCCCTGACCCTGCAATAAAACAGACTTACGTCACATGATGCAGCTGACCCCTGACCCTGCAATACATCAACACAACAATTATCTCTTCCCATATAAAAAAAAAAGTCTAGGACAGCGTCTCAAATGGCACCCTATTCCCCATGTAGTATACTACTTTTGATCAGGGTCCACTGGTAGTAGCGTACTATATAGGGAATAGGGTGCCATTTGGACTGCGGGCCTGTGTCTTGCCTCAGGAGACCAGATGGCTGTTCTATAAACTCCTTCTAGTCTGAAGAACTGATCGGTCCTTAGCTCTATAAGCTGTGTAATATAACGATCATTAGAAACCTTTCCTGGAGATCTAAGATCTACAGTGCTGTAATGCATGTCACGACACATCAAATTAGCACAGAGAGTGATCCCTGAAGGAATTGAACCCACAACCTACCTGAGAAACAGAACACTCAAATGTTAAAACACTAACACGTGTGTGTTAATGTTTTTGATCCATTGTATGGAACCGTCGCACAGCGAGCCCAATACATTTTGACCTTTAGCAGACGCTCTTATCCAGAGGAAATTATAAGTTAGGGTAGTTCAGTTAGTATATAGGCTGGTAATACAATTCTAATATATGACTGACTGAGTTTGGGTAGTTCAGATAGTATATAGGCTGGTAATACTGACTGAGTTTGGGTAGTTTCAGATAGTATATAGGCTGGTAATATATGACTGACTGAGTTTGGGTAGTTCAGATAGTATATAGGCTGGTAATATATGACTGACTGAGTTTGGGTAGTTCAGATAGTATATAGGCTGGTAATATATGACTGACTGAGTTTGGGTAGTTCAGATAGTATATAGGCTGGTAATACTGACTGAGTTTGGGTAGTTCAGATAGTATATAGGCTGGTAATACTGACTGAGTTTGGGTAGTTCAGATAGCAGATAGGCTGGTAATACTGACTGAGTTTGGGTAGTTCAGATAGTATATAGGCTGGTAATACTGACTGAGTTTGGGTAGTTCAGATAGCAGATAGGCTGGTAATACTGACTGAGTTTGGGTAGTTCAGATAGCAGATAGGCTGGTAATACTGACTGAGTTTGGGTAGTTCAGATAGTATATAGGCTGGTAATACTGACTGAGTTTGGGGTAGTTCAGATAGTATATAGGCTGGTAATACTGACTGAGTTTGGGTAGTTTAGATACCTGAGAAACAGAACACTCAAAATGTTAAAAACACTAACACGAGTGTGTTAATGTTTTTGATCCATTGTATGGAACCGTCGCACAGCGAGCCCAATACATTTTGACCTTTAGCAGACGCTCTTATCCAGAGGAAATTATAAGTTAGGGTAGTTCAGTTAGTATATAGGCTGGTAATATATGACTGACTGAGTTTGGGTAGTTCAGATAGTATATAGGCTGGTAATATATGACTGACTGAGTTTGGGTAGTTCAGATAGTATATAGGCTGGTAATATATGACTGACTGAGTTTGGGTAGTTCAGATAGTATATAGGCTGGTAATATATGACTGACTGAGTTTGGGTAGTTCAGATAGTATATAGGCTGGTAATATATGACTGACTGAGTTTGGGTAGTTCAGATAGTATATAGGCTGGTAATATATGACTGACTGAGTTTGGGTAGTTCAGATAGTATATAGGCTGGTAATATATGACTGACTGAGTTTGGGTAGTTCAGATAGTATATAGGCTGGTAATATATGACTGACTGAGTTTGGGTAGTTCAGATAGCAGATAGGCTGGTAATACTGACTGAGTTTGGGTAGTTTAGATACCTGAGAAACAGAACACTCAAATGTTAAAACACTAACACGAGTGTGTTAATGTTTTTGATCCATTGTATGGAACCGTCGCACAGCGAGCCCAATACATTTTGACCTTTAGCAGACGCTCTTATCCAGAGGAAATTACAGTTAGTATATAGGCTGGTAATACAATTCTAATATATGACTGACTGAGTTTGGGTAGTTCAGATAGTATATAGGCTGGTAATACAATTCTAATATATGACTGACTGAGTTTGGGTAGTTCAGATAGTATATAGGTTGGTAATATATGACTGACTGAGTTTGGGTAGTTCAGATAGTATATAGGCTGGTAATATATGACTGACTGAGTTTGGGTAGTTCAGATAGTATATAGGCTGGTAATATATGACTGACTGAGTTTGGGTAGTTCAGATAGTATATAGGCTGGTAATACTGACTGAGTTTGGGTAGTTCAGATAGTATATAGGCTGGTAATATATGACTGACTGAGTTTGGGTAGTTCAGATAGTATATAGGCTGGTAATACTGACTGAGTTTGGGTAGTTCAGATAGTATATAGGCTGGTAATACTGACTGAGTTTGGGTAGTTCAGATAGTAGATAGGCTGGTAATACTGACTGAGTTTGGGTAGTTCAGATAGTATATAGGCTGGTAATACTGACTGAGTTTGGGTAGTTCAGATAGCAGATCTGAGTTTGGGTAGTTCAGATAGTATATAGGCTGGTAATACTGACTGAGTTTGGGTAGTTCAGATAGTATATAGGCTGGTAATACTGACTGAGTTTGGGTAGTTCAGATAGTATATAGGCTGGTAATACTGACTGAGTTTGGGTAGTTCAGATAGTATATAGGCTGGTAATACTGACTGAGTTTGGGTAGTTCAGATAGCAGATAGGCTGGTAATACTGACTGAGTTTGGGTAGTTCAGATAGTATATAGGCTGGTAATACTGACTGAGTTTGGGTAGTCCAGATAGTATATAGGCTGGTAATACTGACTGAGTTTGGGTAGTTCAGATAGCAGATAGGCTGGTAATACTGACTGAGTTTGGGTAGTTCAGATAGCAGATAGGCTGGTAATACTGACTGAGTTTGGGTAGTTCAGATAGCAGATAGGCTGGTAATACTGACTGAGTTTGGGTAGTTCAGATAGTATATAGGCTGGTAATACTGACTGAGTTTGGGTAGTTCAGATAGCAGATCTGACATGGCAGGTCCTGAGCCGAGGATCTGGTGCTCATCAGTCGTGTCCTGGACTTCTTACAGGGGTTGATGACATGGCACTCTGAGAACAGCTTATCCACGTTCCCATCGAAATACCTGCAGAGAGAAGAGAGGGAACAGGATGGAGAGTGTGAGCGAGGGCACTAGAACAGTCTGCAGCACCCGGCCTCACCCTACTAGAATCTGAAGTCAAATGTCTACTGTTTGCTGATGATCTGGTGCTTCTGTCACCAACCAAGGAGGGCCTACAGCAGCACCTAGATCTTCTGCACAGATTCTGTCAGACCTGGGCCCTGACAGTAAATCTCAGTAAGACAAAAATAATGGTGTTCCAAAAAAATGTCCAGTTGCCAGGACCACAAATACAAATTCCATCTAGACACCGTTGCCCTAGAGCACACAAAAAACTATACATACCTCGGCCTAAACATCAGCGCCACAGGTAACTTCCACAAAGCTGTCAACGATCTGAGAGACAAGGCAAGAAGGGCCTTCTATGCCATCAAAAGGAACATACAATTTGGCATACCAATTAGGATCTGGCTAAAAATACTTGAATCAGTTATAGAACCAATTGCCCTTTATGGTTGTGAGGTCTGGGGTCCAACCAAGAATTCACAAAATGGGACAAACACCAAATTGAGACTCAGCACGCAGAATTCTGCAAAAATATCCTCTGTGTACAACGTAAAACACAAAATAATGCATGCAGAGCAGAATTAGGCCGATACCCGCTAATGATCAAAATCCAGAAAAGAGCCGTTAAATTCTATAACCACTTAAAAGGAAGCGATTCCCAAACCTTCCATAACAAAGCCATCACCTACAGAGAGATGAACCTGGAGAAGAGTCCCCTAAGCAAGCTTGTCCTGGGGCTCTGTTCACAAACAGACCACACAGAGCCCCAGGACAACATCACAACTAGACCCAACCAAATCATGAGAAAACAAAAAAGAGAATTACTTGACACATTGGAAAGAATTAACAAAAAAACTGAGGCCTCTGCATTTGGCCCTAAACAGAGAGTACACAGTGGCAGAATAGCTGACCACTGTGACTGACCCACAATTAAGGAAATCTTTGACTACAGTACCAGTCAAAAGTTTGGACCATTTAATTCAAGGGTTTTTCTTAATTTTTTCTATTTTCTACATTGTAGAATAATAGTGAAGATATCAAAACTATGAAACAACACATATGGAATCATGTAGTAACCAAAAATCAAAATATATTTTAGATTCTTCAACGTAGCCACCCATTGCCTTGATGACAGCTTTGCACACTCTTGGCATTCTCTCAACCAGCTTCACCTGGAATGCTTTTCCAACAGTCTTGAAGGAGTTCCAACATATACTGAGCACCTGTTGGCTGCTTTTCCTTCACTCTGCGGTCCGACTCATCCCAAACCATCTCAATTGGTTAGAGGTCAGGTGATTGTGGAGGCCAGGTCATCTGATGCAGCACTCCATCACTCTCCTTCTTGGTAAAATAGCCCTTACACAGCCTGGAGGTGTGTTGGGTCATTGTCCTGTTGAAAAACAAATGATAGTCCCACTAAGCCCAAACCAGATGGGATGGCGTATCGCTGCAGAATGCTATGGTAGCCATGCTGGTTAAGTGTGCCTTGAATTCTAAATAAATCACACACAGTGTCACCAGCAAAGCACCCCCACACCATAACACCTCCTCCTCCATGCTTTACGGTGGGAAATACACATGCGGAGATCATCCGTTCACCCTTCCCACATCTCACAAAGACACAGCGGTTGGAACCAAAAATCTAAAATTTGGACTCCAGACCAAAGGACAGCTTTCCACTGGTCTAATGTCCATTGCTCATGTTTCTTGGCCCAAGCAGGTCTCTTATTATTGGTTTCCTTTAGTAGTGGTTTCTTTGCAGCAATTCAACCTTGAAGGCCTGATTCACGCAGTCCCCTCTGAACAGTTGATGTTGAGATGTGTCTGTTCCTTGAACTCTGTGAAGCATTAATTTGGGCTGCAATTTCTGAGGCTGGTAACTCTTATGAACTTATCCTCTGCAGCAGAGGTAACTCTGGGTCTTTCTTTCTTGTGGTGGTCCTCATGAGAGCCAGTTTCATCATAGCGCTTGATCGTTTTTGCGACTGCACTTGAAGAAACTTTCAAAGTTCTTGAATTTTTCCGGATTGACTGACCTTCATGTCTTAAAGTAATGATGGACTGTCGTTTCTCTTTGCTTATTTGAACTGTTCTTGCCATAATATGGACTTGGTCTTTTACCAAATAGGACTATCTTCTGTATACCAACCCTACCTTGTCACAACACAACTGATTGGCTCAAACGCATTAAGAAGGAAATAATTCCACAAATGAACAAGCCACACCTGTTAATTGAAATGCATTCCAGGTGACTACCTCCTGAAGCTGGTTGAGAGAATGCCAAGAGCGTGCAAAGCTGTCATCAAGGCAAAGGGGTGGCTATTTGAAGAAACTCATCTATAAAATATATTTTGAGTAAATGTTTTGGTTACTACATGATTCCATATGTGTTGTTTCATAGTTTTGATGTCTTCACTATTATTCTACAATGTAGAAAATAGTAAAAATAAAGAAAAACCCTTGAATGAGTAGGAGTGTCCAAACTTTTGACTGGTACTGTATGTACAGACTCGCTATTGAGAAAGGCCGCCGTAGGCAGACCTGGCTCTCAAGAGAAGACAGGCTATGTGCACACTGCCCACAAAATGAGGTGGAAACTGAGCTGCACTTCCTAACCTCCTGCCAAATGACCATATTAGAGACAAATATTTCCCTCAGATTAC
Organism: Coregonus suidteri; assembly: GCA_036851935.1. Lineage (NCBI taxonomy): Eukaryota > Metazoa > Chordata > Actinopteri > Salmoniformes > Salmonidae > Coregonus > Coregonus suidteri. The sequence goes on along the minus strand of CM072235.1, from coordinate 50,586,824 downwards.
AGATCCACAAAGAATTCGAAAACAAACCCAATTCTGATAAACTCCCTTATCTACTGGGTGAAAAACCACAGTGTGCCATCACAGCTGCAAGATTTGTGACCTGTTGCAACAAGAAAAGGGCAACCAGTGAAGAACAAACACCATTGTAAATACAACCCATATTTATATTTATATATTTTCCCATTTGTACCATTAACTATTTGCACATTGTTACAACACTGTATATATACATAATATGACATGTGTAATGTCTTTATTCTTTTGGAACTTCTGAGTGTAATGTTCACTGTTAATATTTATTGTTTATTTCACTTTTGTTTACTATCTACTTCACTTGCTTTGGTAATGTTAACATACGTTTCCCATGCCAATAAAGCTCTTAAATTGAATTGAATTGAATTGAGAGAGGGGTAGAGGGAGAGAGAGGGGTAGAGAGAGAGAGAGGTAGAGAGAGAGAGAGGGGTAGAGAGAGAGAGAGGGGTAGTAGAGAGAGAGAGAGGGTAGAGAGAGGGAGAGAGAGAGGAGAGAGAGAGGGGTAGAGAGAGGGAGGGGTAGAGAGAGAGAGGGGTAGAGAGAGGGAGAGGGGTAGAGAGAGGGAGAGGGGTAGAGAGGGAGATGGGGGTAGAGAGGGGTAGAGAGAGGGAGAGAGAGGTAGAGAGAGGGGTAGAGAGAGGGGAGAGAGGGAGAGAGAGGGTAGAGAGAGGGAGAGAGAGGGGAGAGAGAGGGGTAGAGAGAGAGGGGTAGAGAGAGAGGGGTAGAGAGAGAGAGGGGTAGAGAGAGGGAGAGAGAGATAGAGAGAGGGGTAGAGAGAGGGAGAGAGAGAGGGGAGAGAGGAGAGAGAGGGGTAGAGAGAGAGGGGTAGAGAGAGAGAGAGAGGGTAGAGAGAGGGGTAGAGAGAGGGGTAGAGAGAGAGAGGGGTAGAGAGAGAGAGAGGGGTAGAGAGAGAGAGAGAGAGAGAGTAGAGAGGGGAGAGAGAGAGAGGGGTAGAGAGAGGAGAGAGAGAGAGAGAGAGAGGGGTAGAGAGAGAGAGAGAGAGGGGTAGAGAGAGAGAGAGGGTAGAGAGAGAGAGAGGTAGAGAGAGAGAGGGGAGAGAGAGAGGGAGAGAGAGAGAGAGAGAGGGGTAGAGAGAGAGAGAGAGAGGGGTAGAGAGAGGGAGAGGGGTAGAGAGAGGGAGAGGGGTAGAGAGAGAGAGAGGGGTAGAGAGAGAGAGGGGTAGAGAGAGGGAGAGGGGTAGAGAGAGAGAGAGAGGGGTAGAGAGAGGGAGAGGGGTAGAGAGAGGGAGAGGGGTAGAGAGAGGAGAGAGGGGTAGAGAGAGGGAGAGGGGTTAGAGAGAGAGAGAGGGGTAGAGAGAGGGAGAGAGGGAGAGAGAGAGAGGGGGTAGAGAGAGGGGTAGTAGAGAGAGAGTAGAGTAGAGAGGGTAGAGAGAGGGGTAGAGAGAGGTAGAGAGAGCGGTAGAGAGAGAGAGCGGTAGAGAGAGAGAGCGGTAGAGAGAGAGAGCGGTAGAGAGAGAGAGAGCGGTAGAGAGAGGGGAGAGAGGGGTAGAGAGAGAGAGCGGTAGAGAGAGAGAGGGGTAGAGAGAGAGAGGGTAGAGAGAGAGAGAGCGGTAGAGAGAGAGAGAGGGGTAGAGAGAGAGAGCGGGGGGAGAGAGAGAGAGAGCGGTAGAGAGAGAGAGCGGTAGTAGAGAGAGAGAGGGGTAGAGAGAGAGAGCGGTAGAGAGAGAGAGCGGTAGAGAGAGAGAGGGGTAGAGAGAGAGAGCGGTAGAGAGAGAGAGAGAGAGAGAGAGAGAGAGAGAGAGGCGGTAGAGAGAGAGCGGTAGAGAGAGAGGAGCGGTAGAGAGAGAGAGGGGGTAGAGAGAGAGAGAGGGTAGAGAGAGAGAGGGGTAGAGAGAGAGAGCGGTAGAGAGAGAGAGAGAGAGAGAGAGAGCGGTAGAGAGAGAGAGAGGGGTAGAGAGGGGTAGAGAGAGAGCGGTAGAGAGAGAGAGAGAGAGCGGTAGAGAGATTCCTGAAAGGATTCCTACCACAAAAGATTCTTATTCCCAAGGACTATACAGAAAATGCTCTGGCAAACCAACGACCAGCAAAAGAAACACAACAGAAACCTGAAACACCTGAAACACCATCCAACCTGGAACTGGGTGAGTAATGTTTAGTCTGAAAACACCATCCAACCTGGAACTGGGTGAGTAATGTTTAGTCTGAAAACACCATCCAACCTGGAACTGGGTGAGTAATGTTTAGTCTGAAAAACACCATCCAACCTGGAACTGGGTGAGTAATGTTTAGTCTGAAAACACCATCCAACCTGGAACTGGGTGAGTAATGTTTAGTCTGAAAACACCATCCAACCTGGAACTGGGTGAGTAATGTTTAGTCTGAAAACACCATCCAACCTGGAACTGGGTGAGTAATGTTTAGTCTGAAAACACCATCCAACTTGGAACTGGGTGAGTAATGTTTAGTCTGAAGCTACTTTTAAAGCCAAGAAAAATATATTAAAATATAATTTACTTTATAAGGACTGAATGCTACGTTAAGGCTTCCAAGCTTGTTAGGACAGAACATATCTGTCTGCAACTTCAATTAACACTGAGGTGTGAAGTGAGAGGTGTCAAAGCCCTTGAGCCCAACAATGGCAGGAGAGTTTCACAGCCTCCCCCACCCAATGGCAGGAGAGTTTCACAGCCTCCCCCACCCAATGGCAGGAGAGTTTCACAGCCTCCCCCACCCAATGGCAGGAGAGTTTCACATCCTACCCCACCCAAATGCAGAGGCCTTTGAAGCCCCCTCCCTCTGTGCAGAGGTCATTACAATACAGTAGCCCCTGGATGTAAAAAATGAGAAGACATGGAAAGAGATACTTTTTGCTGACTGCTACAAAAATGGGAATGTAAGCAACTTAATGTTCCTCACAGACCATCCCATGGCATGGCAGAGTGCTATATTAAACACACTACCCCTCTGTTAAGAGGGGGGGGGTGTTAGCGATGGGTGGAAACTCAGGATACTGGACAATGAGGACTCTGAGTCAGCTAATATAAACCTCTCTATAAATCTGGAACAGTATCGGTACAGGGCAAACCCAAACAGTTCCAGCTGGACTTTCACCTAATCAAAGAGGGAGCTCAGCAGGAGAAGCTCTCTCTTGAGAAAAAACACCCCCACCCCGAGCGGGTCAGACCAGACCTCTTCATTTAACCCCACAGATGAGCAACCCCAAGTGGAAAGTCCACCTCCCAGCACAGAGTACTACTCCCTCATTGAAATGAAGGATAAATTCACCCAGCTGGAGGTAAGGCAGGTGGAGCTGGAACAGCAGGTGAACACACTCCAGTCAGCACAGACCCAGACAACAGTCCAGCACAACAACACCCCCTTAACTAGACCTGGAGAGCTGCAGGTAGAGAGAGACATGTCTGCACTCTGGACTGTGGTGAGACAACATCAATAGGAGAAAGAGCAGGAGCAGAACAGAGAACAACCCATTAGAGAGCTGGCCAACCCGGCAGAGAAGCCAGCAGAACAGCCCACCTCAGATCCTGACCAAAGTCTCGACACCGCAGCAGAACAGTACACCCTAGACCCTGACCATAGCCTCGACATCACAGCCAGACAAACAAATGAAGAACCCCAAGCCCAGGGGATCCCAACCCCTCTGAGCACCCCCCCCCCCCCGTCAGTCACCCTGATAGCCCTCCTGACGACCCCCCCACACCCACTGAGGACATACACAAGCCACAGATTGTACTCTTTATGGACTGAAACGGGAAATATATACAAGAAAATAAACTTTTTCCCAAACACACAGTGTCTAAACTCTGGTGTCCAAACACCCAGCGTGCCCTAGAACTTCTGTCTGAGGACCAACTGGGATCACCCAGCCACAGGCACAAACGACCTGAGAACACAGCAGGAAAGGGAGTGATTGAAAAAGCTTCTTCTACTTTCCCCAACGCACAAGTGGTTATCTCCACCCTGCTACCACTAAAAGACTTCCACCCTGCTACCATACAGCGGGTAAACGCAAGTATTTCCTGTGACTGTGCGTCAAAACCAAATGTCTACCTGGCCCACCACTCCACCCTGGACGTGAACAGCCTTTATGACCAACACCTCACACAGGAGCAACAGATCAACAAACACCCCGCCCAGACCAGCGAGACACTCTCCCAGACCTGCGGGACCCCGCCCGGACCTACACATAGAGGACCCCCGCCGAGGGGACCAACATCCAGACCACAGCACCACCCGTTACATCCACACCCCAACCAATCAATACCCCCCCCCAAACCAACCATGCCACACCCCATTTAGGCCCCTTCAGATCAGACCTATGCCCCTCCTGCCCACCCCAGGCCCCCCACTCCCGCAAAGAGGGCCTCAACATGAAAGTCACACATACGCCCAGGCCGTGAGCAGGCAAACAGGCCCAACCCCCACTCTTACACTAGCCCAAGCCAATGGCATGTACCAGATTGACTCCAAACCACACGACTAACAACATTGGACAATTTATGGAACACAAAGCCTTCACTATCTCATCCTAGAATATGAGACCTTTGGCCTAAAGAGCAGGAACCTGGACTTCACCAAAGAAAATCAGAAATACAGACGTTGCCATCCTACAAGAAACATGGTATAGAGGAGACGGACCCACTGGTTGCCCTCTAGGTTACAGAGAGCTGGTAGTCCCATCCACCAAACTACCAGGTGTGAAACAGGGAAGAGACTCAGGGGGTATGCTAATTTGGTATAGAGCAGACCTAACTCTATTAAATTAATAAAAACAGGAACATTTAACATTTGGCTAGAAATTAAAAAGATAATCTCAACAGAGAAAATTTCCTCCTGTGTGCTACCTATATCCCTACAATAGAATCCCCATACTTTAATGAAGACAGCTTCTCCATCCTAGAGGGGGAGATCAACCATTTCCAGGCCCAGGGACATGTACTAGTCTGTGGCGACCTAAATGCCAGAACTGGACAAGAACCTGACACCCTCAGCACACAGGGGGACAAACACCTACCTGGAGGTGACAGCATTCCCTCCCCCATATGCCCCCCTAGGCACAACTACGACGACATAACCAACAAAAACGGGTCACAACTCCTGCAGCTCTGTCTCACGCTGGGTATGTACATAGTCAATGGTAGGCTTCGAGGGGACTCCTACGGTAGGTACACCTACAACTCATCCCTTGGCAGTAGTACTGTAGACTACTTTATCACTGACATCAACCCAGAGTATCTCAGAGCGTTCACAGTCAGCCCACTGACACCCCTATCAGACCACAGCAAAATCAGTCTACTTGAACAGAGCAATACTCAGTCATGAGACATCAAAGCCAAAGGAACTGAATCATATTAAGAAATGCTATAGATGGAAGGAAAGTAGTGTCGAAACCTACCAAAAAACTATTAGGCAACAACACATTCAATCCCTTCTAGACAACTTCCTGGACAAAACGTTTCACTGCAACAGTGAAGGTGTAATCTTGGCAGTAGAAAACCTAAACAGTATATTTGACCTCTCAGCTTCCCTATCAAATCAAAACATTACAAACAGACAACCTAACAAAATTAACAACAATGACAAATGGTTTGATGAAGAATGCAAAAACCTAAGAAAGAAATTGAGAAACCTATCCAACCAAAAACATAGAGACCCAGAAAACCTGAGCCTACGCCTTCACTATGGTGAATCACTAAAACAATACAGAAATACACTACGGAAAAAGAAGGAACAGCACGTCAGAAATCAGCTCAATGTAATTGAAGAATCCATAGAATCTAACCACTTCTGGGAAAATTGGAACACACTAAACAAACAACAACATGAAGAGTTATCTATCCAAAACGGAGATGTATGGGTAAACCACTTCTCCAATCTTTTGGCTCTATGACAAAGAACAAACAGCAAAAACATATATATCATCAAATACAAATCTTAGAATCAACTATTAAAAACTATCAATTACATTGAATAATCTACAGGACAAAATACAAACCCTCCAACCCAAAAAGGCCTGTGGTGTTGATGGTATCCTCAATGAAATGATCAAATATACAGACCACAAATTTCAATTGGCTATACTTAAACTTCTTAACATCATCCTCAGCTCTGGCATCTTTCCCAATATTTGGAACCAAGGACAGATCACCCCAATCCACAAAAGTGGAGACAAATTTGACCCCAATAACTACCGTGGGATATGCGTCAATAGCAACCTTGGGAAAATCCTCTGCATTATCATTAACAGCAGACTCATACATTTCCTCAGTGAAAACAATGTACTGAGCAAATGTAAAATTACAATTTTTAACAAATTACCGTACGACAGACCACGTATTCACCCTGAAAAACCTTGCCAAACAAACAAACCAAAACAAAGGCAAAGTCTTCTCATGCTTTGTTGATTTCAAAAAAGCTTTTGAATCAATTTGGCATGTGGGTCTGCTATACAAATTGATGGAAAGTGGTGTTGGGGGAAAAACATACGACATTTTAAAATCCATGTACACAAACAACAAGTGTGCGGTTAAAATTGGCAAAAAACACAAATTTCTTTCCACAGGGCAGTGGGGTGAGACTCAGCTTAAGACCCACCCTCTTCAACATGCAGAGCATTGGGAAAGTATTCAGACCCCTTGACTTTTTCCACATTTTCTTACGTTACAGCCTTATTCTAAAATGGATTAAATTGTCCCCCCACCCCCCATCAATCTACACACAATACCCCATAACGACAAAGTAAAAACAGGTCTTTAGAAATGTTTGCAAATGTATTACAAAATATAAAACGGTAATATCACATTTATACAAGTATTCAGACCCTTTACTCAGTACTTTGTTGAAGCACCTTTGGCAGCGATTACAGCCTCGAGTCTTCTTGGGTATGATGCTACAAGCTTGGCAAACCTGTATTCTGAGAGTTTCTCCCATTCTTCTCTGCAGATCCTCTCAAGCTCTGTCAGGTTGGATGGGGAGCGTCGCTGCACAGCTATTTTCAGGTCGCTCTAGAGATGTTTGATCGGGTTCAAGTCCGGGCTCTGGCTGGGCCACTCAAGGACATTCAGAGACTTGTCCCGAAACCACTCCTGCATGGTCTTGGCTGTGTGCTTAGGGTCGTTGAACGTTTGCCCTAGTCTGAGGTCCTGAGCAGGTTTTCATCAAGGATTTCTCTGTACTTTGCTCCGTTCATCTTTCCCTCGATCCTGACTAGTCTCCCAGTCCATGCCGCTGAAAAACATCCCCACAGCATGATGCTGCCACCACCATGCTTCACCGTAGGGATGGTGCCAGGTTTCCTCCAGACGTGACGCTTGGCATTCAGGCCACAGAGTTCAATCTTGGTTTCACCAAACCAGAGAATCTTGTTTCTCATGGTCTGAGAGTCCTTTAGGTGCCTTTGGCAAACTCCAAGTGGGCTGTCATGTGCATTTTACTGAGGAGTGGCTTCCGTCTGGCCACTCTACCATAAAGGCCTGATTGGTGGAGTGCTGCAGAGATAGTTGTCCTTCTGGAAGATTCTCCCATTTCCACAGAGGAACTCTGGAGCGATGTCAGAGTGACCATCGGGTTCTTGGTCACCCCCCCTGACCAAGGCCCTTCTCCCACGATTGCTCAGTTTAGCCGGGTGGCCAGCTCTAGGAAGAGTCTTGGTGGTTCCAAACTTCTCCCATTTAAGAATGATGGACGCCACTGTGTTCTTGGGGACCTTCAATGCTGCAGAAAGTTTTTGGTACCCTTCCCCAGATCTGTGCCTTGACACAATCCTGTCTCGGAGCTCTACGGACAATTCCTTCGACCTCATGGCTTGGTTTTTGCTCTGACATACACTGTCAACTGTGGGACCTTACACAGACAGGTGTGCCTTTCCAAATCATGTCCAATCAACTGAATTTACCACAGGTGGACTCCAACTAAGTTGTAGAAACATCTCAAGGATGATCAATGGAAACAGGATGCATCTGAGCTCAATTTCAAATCTCATAGCAAAGGGTATGAATACTTATGTAAATAAGGTATTTCTGTTTTTTATTTTTAATACATTTGCAAAAATCTCTAGAAACCATGACTTTGCTTTGTCATTATGGGGTGTTGTTATTATTGTGTGTAGATTGATGAGGGGGAACAACTATGTAATCCATTTTAGAATAAGGCTGTAACATAACAAAATGTGGGAAAAAAGTCAAGGGGTCTGAATACTTTCCGAATGCACTGTAAATACAACCCATATTTATGTTAATTCATTTTCCTTTAACTATTTGCACATCGTTAAAACGCTGTATATAGCCATAATATGACATTTGACATTTCTATAGTCCTTTAGAACTTTTGTGAGTGTAATGTTTACTGTTCATTGTTTTGTCTATTTCACTTTTGTTTACCGTCTATTTCACTTGCTTTGGCAAAGTTAACATACGTTTCCCATGCTAATAAAGCCCTTTGAACTGAATTGAATTGAGAGCGAGACACACACTAGGAGACACAGAGAGAGAGAAACATGTCCATAACCTGCTCATTTCTATTGTAAAGCTGTGCTTGGCAATATGGATCAACACGTCATGCCAATAAAGCAAATTGAAATTGAATTGAGAGAGCGAGAGACAGAAACAAGCTTTGACAAAGACCTCTGCCAAAACACGTCATCAGCGTCTTTGAACTTGAATCCAGCAGAATAAAACATAAGTAAAACAGGAGAAATAAGCACCTCTCCATGAGCTTCTCTCTGTCCCAGTTGAAGTGACTCAGAAGTATTCTGGTAATTGTTGCAGGATTCTAAAAAGGAGAGAGAGAGAGAAACGGTTGTGTTATACACGCAACAAGTTACCACTGTATGCAGTCCAACGTTAGGCCTACACATGTAAAAAGGGTTGCTCGTTTTTGACTGCTGGTATTATGATAATGCTGCTAAGAGGCTAAGATAACATTTAAATTAAATTATCATGGGGTACACAGAATTAGGGCTAATGCAAACCTTGGACTGGTTTATAGTGCTGTGTGTTATTATTATTATAACATTGATGATCTGTGTGAGTGCCAGCCAAACCTCTTCACTGATCATAACTAGGTCATTGTGTTTTGCGCAATCATGTGACATAGCAAGATTTCTATCCAGTATGTTCAGAAATGAGAACAGCAAAAAGGCAAGCAACTGTCTAAACATGGTGCTGCACCATTGGACATGAACATAAAAAAAAATAGAAAAAAGGGAAAGTTTGATGAAAAATCTTTCAATTAAAAAAAGGTTAAAATCCAGGTCATGTGACAATTGTGCAAAACAAAGGGCCCTAATTCACAACTGAAATCCTCTGTTTGGACATGGTTCAAAAACACACCTTTAATAATGACACTATTGGGCTACTGCTCCTGGTGACTCTGTATATTATGACAGGAGGTAGCTATAGGGCTCCCGGTGACTCTGTATATTACAAAAGGGAAACCCGGCCGAGAGCTGCCCAGTGATGTGAGCCTACCAGATGAGCTAAATGCCTTCTATGCTCGCGTCGAGGCAAGCAACACTGAACCATGCATGAGAGCACCAGAGGGTTCCGGACGACTGTGTGATCACGCTCTCTGTAGCCGATGTGAGTAAGACCTTTAAAACAGGTTATCCACAAGGCCTCAGGGTCATCATTCTCTCTGTAGCCGTTGTAAGTCCTTTAAACAGGTTAACATTCACAAGGCCTCAGGGCCAGATGGATTACCAGGATAAATACCCAGAGCTTGGTCTGACCAGCTGGCAAGAGTCTTCACTGACATGTTCAACCTCTCCCTGTCTGAGTCTGTAATACCAACATGTTTCAAGCAGACCACCATAGTCCCTGTGCCAAAGAAGGTAACCTGTCTAAATGACTATCGCTCATCTGTAACCATGAAATGCTTTGAAAGGCTGGTCATGGCTCACATCAACACCATCATCCCAGACATCCTGGACCCACTCCAATTCGCAAACCACCCCAACAGATCCACAGACGAGGCAATCCACAGATGAACACATCCCTCTGCAACTGGATCCTGGACTTCCTGACGGGCCACCCCCAGGTGGTGAGGGTAGCAGGGCCTAAAATTAACTTTTTGGTCCACCAGCCACTGTGGCAGGTAGATGGAAAAATCTGCCAGCCACTCAGATTTTTTACTGACCAAAATATTATTTGGCCATAATTATCAAAAATAAATAAATAAATACAATTAAATGACGACCATGCTTAATGTTTCTAAAACAAACAAAAATATTATTAAGAAGTCATGTGATATTTTGCTAAATTTATTTTCTTTTTTTGACCTGAGGCTTTTAACCAAAATATCAGATGAGACAAAACGTTCAGCTCCCACTAAGGGTGGGAGGTTACCGTGGTAACGGGGCCACTCGAGTCATGTCACGTGTGTCTGTGTGAGATTTTGGATCCGACTAGTAGGCAGCATCTCTTCCCTATTAGTTGAAGCAGCAGACTCAAACTAACACTGAAAAACAAGCGACCCTGTGAACAAAGCAATGTAAATAGCCAAGAAACAGTCTCACTTTGTGGACCAACTTTGATGCCTGTGTGCACGCCTCTATCAGCACTGTGCACAAGGCTCCCTAGTCAGGCAGTGTTGCTGCGTAAGGTGGGTTATAGTTAGCGCATTTCTTTGCGCGATTAGCAGCTATGAAACAAAAATGGCAGAAACACTTTGAAAAACAGCTACTGCACCATTTTTCTGCTATAAAATCACAACTCACACGTGTGCTCATACTTGACTTTTTAACTCTATTTGTATTTGCAAATGCAAATGTAGTGCTTGCAGAGCACTGCAAATTCACCAGCCCCCTACGTGGCTGGTGAAAGACATTCTTACCCGTCAATACCTAAATCTACCTGCATTTGCCGGTTTTTAATTTTATGCCCTGGAGGGTAGGTAACAACACGTCAACCACACTAACCCACAACGAGGGGGCCCCTCAGGGGTGAGTGCTTAGTCCCCTCCTGTACTCCCTCTTCACCCATGGCTGTGTGGCCGCACACGACTCCAACGCCATCATTAAGTTTGCCGACGACACTACAGTGGTAGGCCTGATCACAGACGACGATGAGACAGCCTACAGGGAGGAAGTCAGAGACCTGGCATTGTGGTGCCAGGATAACAACCTCTCCCTCAACGTCAGCAAGACAAAGGAGCTGATCGTGACTACAGGAAACGGAGGGCCAAGAACGCCCCCATCACATCGACAGGGCTGTAGTGGAGCGGGTCTAGAACTTCAAGTTCCTCTGTGTCCACATCACTAAGGACCTATTATGGTCCAAACACACCAACACAGTCGTGAAGAGGGCACGACAACGCCTCTTTCCCCTAAGGAGGCTGAAAAGATTTGGCATGGGCCCTCAGATCCTCAAAAAGTTATACAGCTGCACCATTGAGAGCGTCTTGACTGGCTGTATCACCACTTAGTATGGCAACTACTCTGCCTCTGACCGCAAGGCACTACAGAGGGTAGTGTGTACGGCCCAGCACATCACTGGGGCTGAGCTCCCTGCCATCCAGGACCTCTATACCAGGCGGTGTCAGAGGAAGGCCCTAAAAATTGTCAGACTCCGGCCACTGAAGTCATAGACTGTTCTATCTGCTAACGCACTGCAAGCAGTACCGATGCACTAAGTCTGGAACCAGGAGCCTGAACAGCTTCTACCCCCAAGCTATAAGACTGCTGAATCGTTAGTTAAATAGTTAATCAAATAGCTACCCGGACTATCTGCATTGACCCTTTCTGCACTTTGTCTCATCACATTCACGCTACTGTTTATCTGTCACTTTATTCCTAGTTATATGTACATATCTACCTCTATTACCTCGTACCCCCCCGCACATCGACTCGGTACTGACACCTTGTGTATATAGCCAAGTTATCGTTACTCATTGTGTATTTATTATTACGTCTTTTACTTTTCTGTTTCTCCATTTTCTTTCTCTGCATTGTTGGGAAGGGCCCGTGAGTAAACATTTCACTGTTAGTCTACACAAGTTGTTTACGAAGCATGTGACGAATAAAATGTGCATTGATTTGAGACTAGACCTACATACTGTACAGTTGAGTTCCTCCTCCAGGATTCATGCCCAGGCTTAGCTTAGAATTTAACTCCAATGTTGACAATTGAAAGACATTACATTGTCAACATTTGAGTTAAATTCTTAGCTACACCAGGCTGTGCATACTGTGCAAATACATACAGAACACTTAGTTCTACCAATTCAAAGTGCTAGTTATGGCGTTCGACTGTTAGTCCTTGGATTATTTATTTAGACCAGAGCAGAGGCACTGGATCATGGTTCAAACTGTGTTGTTGTTATTGCTCAGGACTTAGGCTATTATGAAACTGAGTAGGGGCAGTGGGGCACAGTCAGCTGAGCACATCCCAATGGGCGGTTTTACCTAATGATAGTTATGGGGGGGTACAGGTCTGTCAATCTCTGACATGACGAATGATGAGTAGGCTACCTGGCAGATACTTTGATCACAGAAGGGCTGTTTGGGAGGCACATAATTAGCTAGCTATACAGCAATGTTTCATGATTCATTGACGAACTAGCTAACGTTACCTAATACGGAAATGTGAAACGTACATCTAGCTAAGCTAACTAACGTTTGCTAATTAGCTAACTTGACGTTAGCTAATTACTGGAGGGGAGCGGGACGTCAGCTAATTACCTAGTTGACGTTAATTAGCTACCGGTAGCGAGCTAGCTATTTAGCTAGCTAGTAGGTAACCGACTTAGCTACCTACAAGCCAGATAGCAAACAACTTTGGTGGATAACATGCTAGCAAAACATATTTGTCTTGAGTTAACTAGTTAGCTATCTAATCACCCGTTTATTTGGAAGATTCGGCTAGCTAACAACAGCGTAGAGGCCTGTCGACTTTCCACCGTTCCCGGTCTTTCCTGCATCGACATTGCCTTCGTGATATCTCACCTGGATGACCTCGTTGACCTCCCTGATACACTCCACCATATGCTGGAGGATCTGCTCGGCAGTCAGCACTTCGAAGCGGTAGTCCTCTTCCTCTTGCCCGGGCCCATGACCACTTCCCCCGGTCTCCAAACCCTCGTCCCGCTCCCCTCCAGCCTCTGCGGGATCGACCAGTTCCACCTCGTCCTCGCCTAGCTCCAGGGTGTCGTCCCCCGGCTCCTCCGCGCCGCTGTCTTCGCTGCATTCCTCGTCCTCGTCGAAGTCATAGTTATAGCCCTCGTCTGAGTCCATTGCTAGGTCGATATCGAGATGTCACAAGCCGACGTAGGTGCTTGGAAATGGGGCAGCCTGCTTGTCGTGGAATGGATCAAAACAAAAAAAACGGTCCGGTCGGTCTTGTATTTTTCAGTTGTAACGAAAATAACAACAAATGTCGCCGCTAGATGAACCAACAAAGAGACGCGGCGTCATGACGTACGTCACTTGGATAGATCAAATAAAAACATGGTAATGGCTAGAAGGGATCCAGCTTTTGTCAAATTTACGTAAAACATTTTTTTTTTTTGCATTTCATCTAACCCTTTTCCTAACCTTAACCTAATTTTCCTACCTGCTACGTTAATTCTCCTAACCTTCTGCGTAAATTCTCCTAACCTGCTACGAAACGTAAAATCTGCTAATGGGGATCATAATAAATACAAATCTGACGTTAATTTGACAAAAGCTGGATCCCTTCTAGCCTAAAAACATGATTAAAATGTTTTGTATTTTACTATCCGTGTTTTAAATAAAGTCAATTAAAATAATATTTTTGGGTATATTGAGTTCAGCTCAATGTTATTTAATTTTATGTGTGTAAGTCACTATGGAAGTTCTAGAGCGCACAGTTATATTTTGCTTAACAGCATTTTAAAACTTACATTTACGTTATTTAGCAGACGCTCTTATCGAGAGCGATTTACAGTTAGTGAGTGCATACATTTTTCATACTTGCCCCCCGTGGGAATCGAACCCACAACCCTGGCGTTGCAAGCGCCATGCTCTACCAATTCAGCTACAGGAGGACAGTATACAAAGTAGTAAGAAATAGATGTAATTGTTGTAAAAAAAAAATTTGAAAAACGGAGTGTATTCTTTTACTATCATACTAAATTAAAATATTGAATTATTACACAATTTTTTCTTTAGATTGTTGATGTTAATATTAAAGTTTACAGTCACCACGAATACATTCAATTGATTGCTTTAAACAGATTAATTTTTTTGGTTTGTTACTATAGGTGCCTGTCCGTCGCTGTTATCATTTTTAAGCTCAAGTGGCCCAGAAAATCGGGGTCTCTGCATAAAAGTCGATGGCAAACAAATACACGGATTTCACAGTCAAGCTATCACTAAAATGAAATCCAACCCCTGTCAGAATCTCCATCTGACGTTCTAGAATTTAGATAACTTGTGTCCCCTGTTCTATTGATTTCAACATGTTATTGCTGGAAGTGATTAACACATTTTTTGTTACACTTAGGGACAGATCCAATTTACTGGAGGGTGGTCCAAAATAAGCAAGGGTTGTCAAACTTTTTATTTTTTTTGCTTTGGGGAGGGTTGTGTGGTTTTTTATTGGGCACAGGGTAGAGCGTTTTTTCCCTGGTTTAAGTTCGCTCTTTTACTATATAATTTCTTACATTATATTCATTTAGCAGACGCTCTTATCCAGAGCGACTTACAGTTAGTGAGTGCATACATTTTCATACTGGCTCCCCGTGGGAAACTAACCCACAACCCTGGCGTTGCAAGCGCCATGCTCTACCAACTGAGCTACAGGGGACTACATCCTAGACACATGTCCTCATCTGCTTGCGTGTGCCTCCCCTATATCAAGGCGTTTTGGTACTTCCCCTATGCACTACGCTTTTCAGTGTGCTAACTTGTACTATACCACAGGTCAGTATAGTCTACCAGTGTAATGGACTACCCACCATTCATAGTGACAACAGTGGATCGGTTATCCAGTTCTGCAATAGGCTAACTAGCAATCATACCACACATTAAAAGCATAAAAAGCTGCATATTTTTTTTTATATGAATCGACAAGAACAAATAGGAATAGCTGATAGGCAGTGGAGAGCCCAGGTGCATCATGAAAGAACAGTGAAGACATGACACACAGCTCAAAAATCTCCCCTATTGATCTTGTTTAGGGACAACACAATGATCCTGCTGAATGTGCTGTCTGTTGCAGATCATCATTCTCCCAAGTCGTCCGGCAGGCCCAGTTATTCAGGAAAGCTTAACATGTGCTCTGCCTCCTCTCCAATCAGAGCGGCTATTCCTCCAGCACCTAGAACCTATAACGCTTCAATTAAATATAGCCTAAATATGTATTGTTTAACTTTTTTTAATGTATTACCTTTTATATGTGGCATAAACACAACCAGTGACAATGTTTTAATCTGATTAGGCTACTCCAAAAGTCTCCTGTAGGTATGCGCACGTTCATCCTAAATACACTATACATACAAAAGTATGTGGACACCATTTAAATTAGTGGATTTAGCTATTTCAGCCACACCTCTTGCTGACAGGTGTATAAAATTAAGCACACAGCCGTGCAATCTCCATAGACAAACAATGACAGTAACTGTAAGTGCTGTTATTGTGAAGTGGAAACGTCTAGGAGCAACAATGGCTCAGCCACGAAGTGGTAGGGCACACAAGCGCACAGAAGAGGACTGCAGATGAAGCGTGTAAAAATAATCTGTCCTCGGTTGCAACACTCACTACCGAGTTCCAAATTGCCTCTGGAAGCAACTTCAGCACAATAACTGTTAATCAGGAGTTTCATGAAATGGGTTTCTAGGGCTGAGCAGCCGCACACAAGCCTAAGATCACCATGCCACAATGCCAAGCGTCGGCTAGATTGGTTTTAAAGCTCACCACCATTGGACTCTGGAGCAGTGGGGAAACTCGTTCTGTGGAGTGATTAATCACGCTTCACCATCTCGCAGTTTCTGGGTTTGGCGGATGCTAGGAAAGTGCTATCTGCCCCAATGCATAGTCCCAACTGTAAGTTTGGTGGAGGAGGAATAATGTCTGGGGCTGTGTTTTTCATGGTTCGGGCTAGGCCCTTAGTTCCAGTGAAAGGAATCTTAATGCTACAGCATACAATGACATTCTAGACGATTCTGTATTTCCAACTTTGTGGCAACAGTTTGGGAAGGCCCTTTCCTGTTTCAGCATGACAATGCCCCGTGCACAAAGCGAGGTCCATACAGAAATGTTTTGTCGAGATCAATGTGATTGAACTTGACTGGCCTGCACAGAGCCCTGACCTCAACCCCATCAAACACCTTTGGGATGAATTTGGAACGCCGACTGCGAGCCAGGCCTAATCGCCCAACAACCAGTGCCCGACCTCACTAATGCTCTTGGGCTGAATGGAAGCAAGTCCCCACAGCAAAGTTCCAACTCTAGTGAAAGCCTTCCCAGAAGAGTGGAGGCTGTTATAGCAGTCAAGGGGGACCAACTCCATATAATGCCCATGATTAGATGTTAGACGAGTAGGCGTCCACATACTTTTTGGTCAAGAAGTGTATAATTCCAGCATCCTCAAAATGACTTGACATTAACCAGGTTTCCACCCACACTTTTGTCCATAATAATCTCATCATATAGCAGGCTATACCAGTACTGTACAGGGCCGGCGTTATGGGCGGGCCTCTAGGGCGCCTTGCCGCCCTACCGTACCTCCTTGCCCATCCAAATAAAATATTGAAATATTGATCATTTATTTGATCGAGACGCGCGCCGAAGACAGACTCAATCTCAGATAAAGCATCCGAGAGAGCGAAACAGCGCCACTCTGTCTCCGTGTAGACCATGTATCTGATACTGTCTGGACAAAAAGAGTATGGCATGTCATACCTTTTCTGGCCAGACCGCATCAGATACATGCGCTACATATAAGTAATGCCCCTTGCCGCGCGGTGAAACACCGCTTCACATTCATTTTTCAACGGAAGAAAAGCGTGTGGAGGGGCGTGAGAGGGCGGGGCGAAAGACAGCATTTCCCAGCTTTATGGAAATCACCAGCGGCGGCGACCAATCATATCGAGTGGTTTCCATGACGACTTTGACGCTAAGCGACCCAAGGCTGAGAGGCTTCTTCAGCAAAGATGGCTGACAAAAATAATAGGACGGAAGCAAATGTAAGTAATTATAACGTTCTATACCGAATAATGGAAAAAAAAAATGTACAAGTTGAGAGAAAATATTTTAGTTATGTAGAGACAAACGATTATGATAATTTTTTTGTCATAAAGTTAAGTTACAAAAATCGCTATGTAGCTATGCCTAGCTAGCGATCGCGTAACATTAGCCAGCCGATAACTAGCTTTCTTCGGCGTTTGACATGAGTATGAAATTTGTAAATCTTATGGTTGTTTATTGTTTTAGGACTTCCTGCGAACCCAGCAGCAAACCAGGCTGTCGTCTTGTGGAACAGTGGATGTAAGAATCTAGCGTTAGAAATCCCGTATTATCGGGCATATTCAACAGTCGTTTAAGAAATTATAATTACCTGCATTCAGTGTGATCTGTGGATCAAGCCTTCAATGTTTTGTGATATTAGTGTGTCGTAAAAAATGTTAGATAACGGTTTAGCAATTTAGCAAGTTTGACATTTCATTTGAGAAATCATTACTGTTATTGCTTTTTGATAAAGCGGTTTTAGCAAAAAAAATACGTCCTAGTATTATTGTATACGGAGCCCCCAGTTATGAGGGCACCTTACTATTTTGGTCAATTACAAGAATATATCCGTTTAATTTTGGTGAAAAAAGAGACACCAACCACGTACCGAAGGGTTAAGAGAGAGTTTCATCTATATTGTTCATAGCTGTCTATTACCACCCACAAAACCAATGACTGGCATTAGATTGCCACGAATGAGTTGTACAAGGCCATTAATCAACAGGAGAACGCTCCATCCAGGATGCAGCGCTCCTAGTGGCCGGGGACTTTAATGCCCTTTCCCGGGAAAACTTAAATCAGTGATACATCATTTCCTACCAGAAATGTTAAATGTGCAACCAGAAGGGGAAAAAACGCTAGACCACCTCTACTCCACACACAAAGACGCCATACAAAAGATCTCCCTCGCCCTCCATTTGGCAAATACCTGACCATAACTCTATCCCTCTGATTCTGCTTATAAGCCAAAAAATGAAGCAGGAGTAAGACACCAGTGATTCGGCTAATAAAATAAAAATAAAAAGTGCGTCAGATGACGCAGATGCTAAGCTACAGGTACTGTTGGCTAGCACAGAGGAACATGTTACGAGGATAGTCAGACAGCATTGAGGAAGTACACCACATCAGTCACGGGCTTCCTCAATAAGTGCATCGATGATGTCGTCCCCACAGTGAACGTTACGTACATAACCCAACCAGAGCCATGGATTACAGGAAAACATCAGCACTGAGCTAAAGGGTAGAGCTGCCGCTTTCAAGGAACGGGATCTCTAAAACCGGAGCTTATACGAAATCTTCCGCTATGACCTCCGACGAACCATCAAACAGGCAAAGAGTCAATATAGGTCTAAGATTGAATCATACTACAATGGCTCTGAAGCTCGTTCGGTGTATTGCAGGGCCTGAAACTAGTACAGACTACAAAGGGAAGCACAGCCGCGAGCTGCCCAGGGACACAAAGCCTAACCAGACGAGCTAAACCACTATTATGCTCGCTTCGAGGCAAGCAACACTGAAGCATGCCCACGAGAGCACAGCTGTTCCGACGACTATTGAATCCCGCTCTCCGTAGCCAATGTGAGTTAAGACTTTTAGAGCAGGTCAAACATTCACAAGCCCCAGGGCAGACGGATTACCGGCGTGTCTCCCAGAGTGTACCAATCAAGTGTCTTTACGACTTTTTAAAATTCCCCATAGTCTGTAATACCAACAGTTTCAAACAGACCACCTAGTCCCCCTTGCCCCAAAAACTCTAAGATACCCCCCTAAAATAAAGCCGTAGCACTGACGTCTGTACCATGAAGTGCTTTGAAGACTGGGCATGGCTCACATCAACAGTAAACCCAGAAACCTAACCCATCCCAATTTGCATACCCCCCCAACGATCCACAGATGATGCAATCTCTATCGCAAATCCACACTGCCCTTTCCCCCCTGGACAAGAGGAACCCTACGTGAAAGCTATTCTTTATACACTGCATTCAACACCCTAGTGCCCTCTAAGCTATCACTAAGCTAAGGATCCGGACCCAAAAAACCCCCCCTCTGCAACTGGGATCCGGACTTCCTGACGGGCCGCCCCCAGGTAAGGGGAGTAAAAACACATTGCCACCCTGATCCCAACACGGGGGCCCCTCAGGGGGCGTGCTCAGCCCCCTCTGTACTCTCGTTCACCCCGACTGCATGGCCCGGCACGACTCCCAAAATCATCATTAAATTTGCCGACCACAACAGTGGGAGCCCGATCACCCCACAACGATGAGAAGCCTATAGGGGGAGGTCAGAGATCGGCCGTGTGGTGCCAGGACAAAACCCTCCCTCAACGTGACCAAACAAAAGGGGATGTTTTGACTACGGGGAAAAAAGAGGGCGAGCACGCCCCCATTTTATCGCGGGGCTGAAGTGGAACAGGTTTAGGCTTCAGTTTCCCTTGGTGTCCACATCACCAACGCTATCATGGTCAAACCACCAAACAGTCGTGAAGAGGGCCGACAAACCATTCCCCCCCCCGGGACTAAAAAAAATTTGGGATGGGTCCCCCAATCCTCAAAAAATTCTACACTGCACCATCGGAGCATCCTGCGGGGTCACCGCCTGGGATGGAACTGCTTGGGCCCCTTTACCGCAAACACTCAGAGGGGAGTGCGTACGGCCCAGTACTACTGGGGGAAAACTCCCCCCCTCCAGGACCCTTACCCGGGTCAGAGGAAGCCCTCAAATGTCAAAGACTCCACCACCCCCATCATAGATTTTCTCTTCTCCCCGCACGGCAAAACGGGACCCCGGGCCAAGTCTAGGTCCAAAAAAACTTCTCAACAGCTTCTACCCCCCAAGCCATAAGACTCCGAACACTAAAAGGCTACCCGGACTATTTTCACTGCCCCCCACCCCACCTTTTACGCTGCGCTACTCTGTTAAATATTTTTCATAGTCCTTAATTACCCAATGTACAATTACCTAAACCTCAACTACCCGGGGCCCCCGCACATTGACTAGCAACGGCCCCCCCGTATATATAAACCCCCCCACTGTCCCTTTTTTTTTTACGTATATAGCCTCCTACTGTCACTTTTTTTTTACTTCGCTCTTTTTTTTTCAAAAACTTTTTTTTTTTTTTTTTATTCTTTCTTGTTTTTTAAAAAAAAAGCACGTGGTAAGGGGTGTAAGTAAGCATTTCACGTAATGTTGCACCGTTTTTCGGGGGCTTACCCCTAAAAATTTTATTTTATTTTATTTTTAAAGAATTGGCCTAGTCTTCCCGGAAAAAAAATGATTTTCCCGTCAACTTTCATTGCGTGCCGTGCCCCCTTTGGGCTCTTAAGAAGGTTCTTTACCAACATATTCAGTGGGGGGTTTTTAAAATTTTAATTTTCTTTTTCATTTTAGTCTTTTAGCAGCGCTCTTATCCCGACGACTTACAGGAGCAATTGGGTTAGTGCCTTGTCAAGGGGACATTTACGTCATTTAGCAGAGGGTCTTGTCCCGGCGACTCCAAATTATGCATTCACCCCATAGCCGGGGATAACCACTTTTAAAAAATTTTTTTTGGGGGGGGGGGGGGGGGGTAGAAGGGTTACTTTTTTCCTGTCCCAGGTATTCCTTAAAGAGGTGGGGGTTTTAAAAAGTCTCCGAATGGTGAGTGTCCGCTGTGGGGGGGGGGGGGAGAAGGATTCTTATCCTGTCCCAGGATTCCTTAAAGGGTGGGGTTCAAATGTCTCCGGGAAAGGGGGTGAGCGACTCCGCTGTGTGTTGGGGGGGGGGGGGGGGGGGGGGGGTTTTTCACCCAACATAGAATT
>CM072235.1:50506292-50565331 GCA_036851935.1 Coregonus suidteri | reverse complement strand
CTGCCCAGATCAAAGTGGAACTAGGGAAAGGGGGGTTTGGAGATTGCTATGGCTTTAGAATATTCGAATTTCATATGTAATTTTAGTGGTTTCCTCATTAAATATTAGAACATCTACTTATGTTTTTAAATTTGGGTTCCCTATTAAAATATTAGAACATCATACTGAAAGTAGGGTCCCTCATAAAATTTAGAATATAAAATGAAATGTTAGGGGTTCCCTCATTAAATACAACTGTAAGTCAGGGGTTTGCCTCTTTCGAAATTGAATATCATATTTAAAATTTAGGGGTTGCCTCTTTAGAATATTACTTTTTTTACAATCACTTTGGCACAAATTTCAAAAACCTTGACGTAAATTTTTCAAACTCTAACAAAAAACCACAACCAATGATAAAAATGACATTTTTAAAAAAACTTAACACTTTTTTAAATTTGTTTGGGATACAATACACATAAAACAAAGACATTGTCTTTTAAACAAAAGTCCCCTTTTCAAAAAAAAATTAAACAAAAAAGATATATTCAAAAGGAAATTTACCATTACTTTCAGAGAGGGTCTTTCATTCATTACAATTATAAAATTAAAATTGTACAACTGCTAAAAAATGATAAAAAACTTTTGTTTACTCTTAATCCCTATTTTGTATGGAAACAGAAAAACCCAATTTTCCATGTTTGACATGAAATTTAAAGATAACGGTTTATTGTCCCCAAATTTATTTGGGGAGCATAAACCCAATTTAACTACTTTATCTACGATGTAATATTTAAATTCATTCTTTAAATTTAAAATTTACAAATCAGAAATCTTTTTCCCAAAAAATGTTTTTTTAGAGGGGGATGCTGAGAAAAACCTCAAAAATTTTCATATTTTTGTTAGGAGGTTTTAACCCGGGCCCAAGAAAAGGAAAGAGGTCGAATTTCTTTGGCCAGGGGGGCAACCACCAAAGTACCTGGAAACTTTGGGGCCCAACTTTAAACCATGTGTGGGCTTATCAGAAATGGTGTGGTGGGACGCAGCCCTCATTGGGATATAAATGAAGCTCCCCCTTGAAACCCTTTCCTTTGATGAGCCGACAGGTTGTAGAGCTGAGGGGTGTGCCCTATGTCAGGGGGGGATAATGCGGTTCCAATGCTATATGGTGCAAGCATGGTTTTTCAGGCCCGCACAATTTATCCCCCTGATTACCCCCATACTCTTTTTTTCCTTAAACCCTGTTGAGGAATCATTCTCCCACAGGGGAAAGGGGAAGGTTTAGATAGGCGCCCCAAAACAAGTCACTCTTCCCCAGGCCAGGGACGCATGAATGACGCGGGCCGGATTGCCATCCCCCGAAGGTTTTTCCCAAGATTTTTGGGCAATGAAAAAATCCTTTGTGATGTAGATGAGAACCTGTGGCCAAATAAAAAAGACAGATTTTGGAAAAAAAAAAAAGTAAAAGTAAGTAATCACTCCTATATTTTGCTTTTTACAGCAAGCAAAAAGTTGGGGAACCAATTTTGGTTTTTACAGTTTTTATTTTTTTTATAAAATATTCAGATTTTTTTCAATGATTCCACTTGTCTGAGTATTTCCTACTCGCATTTTTTTTTTACAGGGAGATTTAATGTAGACCATAATGAAACTGTATCACCTTTTTTGGGTATCCAATTTTAATGATTGTTGAAAAAACGACACAGTGAAACTAGGGTTGTTTGTGTGTGGTGATCTAATTAACTTTTCATTGGTATTCACAATACATTGTTTTTTAAACCCAATGTTGTCAAGTGAAAGTTTTTTAAAAGTAGAATGCACAAGAATTTTTTGAACTTTGGACACCCTGTGTTTCAAGTGATGACCGTTTTGAGTTTTGTGTCAGAGTTTAAAAAATGACTCAAGGTTTCTGAAATTAGGCCCAAAAGTGTTGAAAAAAAACTGTAAAGTCTTCCAATGGGCTTGTTTTGGTTAAATTTCCCCCTTTTTTTAAAAATTTTTGTAAAAAAATAATTTTAGACAAAACATTTTTGTCCGGGTCCCAATCTTTTATTGTCTTGTAACAGAGGGCATGATAGACATACAGACTGACACTCGGCTTCAGATTTTTATGTCTCCTGATCACTCTGGCTTTTGAAATCTTCTTTAATGTGTCTTTTTTTCTCTTGAGTAAACTGTATACTGGAAAACCTCAAATCAAAAAGGGGACATTTGACCATTAGATCAGAGAGAAAAATTAAAATCACCCATGTACAGAAAAATACAAACAATTCGTTTCTGAACAATTGATTTTTCAAAATAAAATCTCATCATGACTTTGGATTGCTCGTTATTGAATGTTTGACCCAAGAATCAGCTTTTTCCCATCTTACTAGCAGTTACCAGGGGGGGGAAAGTGCAGGGAGTGCCTTGAAGACGGGTGTCAGTGGGGGGGAATCACGGGCCCGGGAAACGAAAAGAGAGGAAGATGGGGGAAAAGAAGCATTCATTGGTTAAAAACGTCTCTTGTCGGCTCTAAAAACCCCAGTAGGGGGGCATAACCCTAGCTTCCAGATTCAAAAATACATCCTCCATTTGGCATTGGGTTCCAACACCCACTTTTCTATTTCATTTAAACAAATATGGTTCCATTTCATTGTAAAAACTCCAAACCCCGTTTGTCTCTGTGTACGACAGGAGCAGAATAGGTGTGTCAGAAATCGTGTGGGTCCCGTCCCTCACAGGCAGGGGGCGAGGGCCTCAGCCAGCCCCCGTAAGAGTACTGGGGAGCCAGTGGAAAAAGGGGCCCTGGAGGCACCTGGAGCACCTTCCCTGACAGGGCCGCTCCTCAGAGGATAGCCCTTCCCGGGACCCCCAGACAGGCCGCTCCAGGGGCAGACTGGGCCGCACCCTGACCCGCATGAGAGGAGAGAAGGAGGGGACAGGGAGAGAAAAAAGAGAGAAAGGGGAGGGGAGAGACTTACATTTATGCTCATTTATGTGGAGGATTTGTGTCTGTTTGTGGGGTGGTGTTGTCTGTGTGTGGTTTGGTGTCTGTGTGGTGGTGTGGTGTGTCTGTCTGTCGGTTTTTGTGTGTTTTTTTTGGGGGTGTATCTGTGCCGTGTGGTGTGTGCTTACTGAGACCTTTGGGGGGGGGGGAGAAGGGGGTTTCTCCTGGACAGGTAAGGAGGGACACATCATGAAGGGGGAGCAGCAGTAGAGGTAGGATGCTGAGACGTTTGGAACCCATGGGAGGAGGAAGTGGTCAGGTGCAGGTTAGAGTTTATGGGCTGAATGTATCCTGGGGGAAATTTTGGGAGAGGTCAGGGTAAAAAACAGATTCTAGGCAAATTTTTGGAGCTAAATAAAAATTTTTGATTTGCCATTTACCCCCACATCTGAAAATAAGGTTTTTACTTTCCACTGAAAACAACAAAAGACCCGTATTTCTAAAAAAAAAATGAAAGAATGGAACCCTTTATTTTTCTTACAGTTGAAAAAAAGTTTTTTAACTAACTTAGCGCTAGAAGTCTATAGTACCCGCTAGAGCCTAGACTTCCAGTCATTGCGCTAAGCAGTTGGGATTGGCTCCCAAAAAAAGACCTCTACTTCCTTCATAAAGGATGCAGAAACATTAAAAAGGGATCCAAGGTCATCGGCTCTGGGGGAAGAGATAAAGGCTTTATTGCCTAAATCCCGAAAAATCCCTTTAAATTTAGTTTTCAGGTTTGCAATTTTAATTTTTGCAATTAATTTACATTGAATCATTTGCAGACCTCTTATCCAGAGCGACTTTTAATTAAGCAAAAGGAATCACAATTTTTTTTTAAAGGGGATAGAAAAGTATTTAGATTTTGAAAAATTTTGTTCCCCCAGTGTGATTCAAAAGACAAAATCTCAGAATCATTTTAAAAACGTATTTTTAATAGATGAAGAGAATACTGAAAATCCTGGCTACTACCAAAACCTGCCCCTTCCTTTTCAAAGAAAACCACCCCCTATACAACAGAGTACAAAATCAAATAGGGAAACCACTTCTGTCCCTGGGGTAGATTCCAGAAACAGAAAGTCATCTTTGACCTGAACAGAAAGAAAACTTTGACACTGCCATGCTTAAATACAGAGAGAGCACCAAAAAAGCAGAGAACAGGACTGTTCTGTTTCTCCCTCTGTCTGGATTACTGAAGGATCCGGGGATACTGCTGTGGACACAGACTGTATGGGCGATAAAGAAAGTGGGATGGAGATCTAAAGGTGTCTACAGCTGTCCAAGTGCAAACAGAGTGGAGCCATTCGCCAGACTGAGTTTCTGGAGGTGAAATGGAAATGAATGAGGGAGAGTTAAGATGAGGTAGAAGGTGTGGTGATGAGCTCCGAACCAGAGCCTGGCATCAATGGACATGATAAAAAGAAGAAATCTGGTGCAGTCAGGAGTTAACATTTTTTGAGAAAGTGGATCCATACCTTTTGGTAGATCCATTTGTGGTTTAAGGTTGGTGGGAAGGAGTTGGGGTTGCAGTTGAATCAGTGAAGGGAACCTGTAGTGACTTGTGGATTATTTGTTTGTGTTTCTTCTGACCAGAGGAGTAGGGCGCTCCGTGTCACGCAACTTGGGTCAAGATCTGTTTTTCTTGCTTTGTTCTTAGGAACAGGGGCACCATTGGAAAGGAGTGATTCTGGGGTAATGTTAAGTGTGGAGGTGTGAGCAATTAAGGTTGTAGACTGCTGGTGTTTTGTGATTCCCTCCATTTGGTGGCAACACAGACCCGGTGGTGAGCGTGGTGAAACAGAGGGAGTCCACTGTCAGCTCTTTTTTAGTGAGTTGTGCGTCTTTACCCGACAAAGTCATGTTAAGATATATCAGTATCCTGTTAGAGCTTTTGTGGCGAATCCCACTGTGCTGATTAAGTGCAACTTTATGCGTCATGTTTAGCAGCAGTTTGTATAGGAGGGAGATTCCAAGATGTGGGAAAGTGTCAAGGAGGGCATGGGATAGAGGTTTGTGTAGTTCGGTGGATAAAGATTGTGTGTCACTGTTGGGATGCCCATGTAGCTGGGGATCGGAAGTGTCCCCCGGTGCCGAGAGAGGCAGGTTTAGAGGTGGCTAGAGTCAGAGTAGTGGGCAGAAGGTGTCTAGTATGCTGAGGCAGGTGAAGAAAGTAGAGGAGGATGGGTCAAGGGTGAGAGATCCTGAGAGGATCCCTGTGAGTAGTAGATCTGTGCCAGCTCAGAGGGATAGGCCAACAAAAAAAACACTTGATATATGCTTCAGTAAAGTTCTAGCTCTTAGAGTTCATGCAAAAGGGTAATCAATATGTACCGAGAAATGGAACGTAAATCACAGAAAATAGATGTTGTGTGGTGGCAGCTGCCAGAGAAGTATTTTGGGCATACAAGATTAGACCTTCAGAAGAGTTTACAGGGTGTGTTGAAGTGGTGGTGTCCCGTCCCTCCCAGGCCGTGGCATGGTGGCAGGAGCAGATAGGGTCAAAGTAGTGGAATGGGTACTGGGTATTTAATGAGTGTAGGGTTAGGTCGGAAGGGTGTTTTTTTTTAATTGATTATAGTTTCCCCTTTTCCCATTTGTGTCACAAAGTATAAATGATATATATTATAGTCCAGTTGGGGGCGGTAATGCAAACATATTGGATAACCAACCGCTGTAAAACTCCAAAAGAAGGAAGAACGTGATATTATGGCTATGTACAGTGTTGTAAGGATGTCTTCTGTCTCTCTCATTCCATCACTTTCACTGGTAGTTGGTTGTGTGGGTCTCTAGTATGAATGGGGTGCTGACAGACAATCGTTGATGGGATATTTATAGAGCTCTGATCAGGACGACAATTGATTATGGGTGTATAGTTTATGAAACAGCGGCAAGGACATAATCCAGTATATAGCTTTAGTGTTGTGCATTTAAATCAACATCTGTATGTGCCTTACTAGTGGAGAGCAGGAGAGGTGGCCTTGTGGATATACAGCGTAAAAAATGGTAATTTATTATTGGGTTTGAAAGGCTGTGAGGTTGAGCATCCCACTGCTACTGTTCTAGATGACTGTTGGGGAATATACTAGTAGACAAGGCAGTGGTTTTGGTTGGACAGTTGGAAAGCTTGTGCTGATGAGAGTGGTTTGAGGGAGTTGGAGGTTGGCCCTTCTGTGGTGATAGGGGATGTTCCTCCATGGTTACTCCCAGACCCTGTTGTTGATCTTACCTTGGTTAGAGAAAAGGAAGATTTGGTCAGAGGTCAGTGATATAGAGAAAAAACTGGTTGACAATTACATTGGTAGAAGTTTTTATGCTTTTTTTACTGCTTTTCACAGATGCATCCAAGGCACCAGATAGTGGGCTCACAGGAGCAGGCATTTACGTTCCTGAATTTGATGTGCAGATATGTAGAAGACTAACAGATGAACTGTCAGTATACTCAGTTGAAACTGTTGGCGATAATAGTTGCCCCTCCAGTGGGTGGAGGACGTACAACCCTGTTAGAATTATAGTATGCTCAGATTCTCTGTCTGTATTGAATAGTTTTATCATCTGGTAAATCTAATAGGAGTGACCTGCTATTGGAGGTATTAATGTTATTATGGAGAATTGAGAGAATGGGTTTAGTAGTGAGATTCTGCTGGCGGTCCAGCACATTCGGGTGTGGAGGGAATGAAATTGTAGACCAGTTAGCTAAAAGAGCTTTGAAACGAGATATAATTGATATTAATGCATTCCACTTTCACAGATGGATCCAAGGACCCAGATAGTGGGCTCACCAGGAGCAGGCATTTACGTTCCTGAATTTGATGTGCAGATATGTAGAAGACTAACAGATGAAACTGGTCAGTATACTCTCAGTTGAACTGTTTGGCGATAATAGTTGCCCTCCAGTGGGTGAATGATAGTATGCTCAGATTCTCTGTCTGTATTTGAATTAGTTTATCATCTGGTAAATCTAATAGGAGTACCTGCTATGGAGGTATTAATGTTATTATGGAGAATTGAAGAGAATGGGGTTGTAAGTAGTGAGATCCAGCATTTATATGCCCTCCAAAGAAAGGTCGGTGGACCAAGATTCAAAGGTCAGATTAGAAAGGAAGAGCTAGGTGTTTTCCTCGATTGTGCTTCTAGAATTACATTGTGTACATTGATCTCGTCATTAGGTCATCTGGTTGGCAAGCATGTGAATGGTTTGTGGATCTTGAGGGTATGGTCGGGGGGGGGGGTGAAACGGTGGGAGCATGTGTTGTTATATTTTGTAAGAAGTATGTTGAAAGGAGGAGGGAAAACGATTGAAGTGTAGGGAGGCTCATTGAGGTTGGACGGGAAGTGACTTGGGGGTTTGTTTGGAGGGATTATTGGGTATGGGGGGAGGGTCTATTAGAAGTTAGTAGGGCTCTTCTTTATTTCTCAGAAGTACTGAGTTAGGTAGGAGGATTTAGAAATGTTGTAAACGGTGATTGGACCACACACTCCAGCACAGTAGGTGGCGGCATGTCACCTTTAACGTTGGTTTGTGACCGCCATTATATCATAGAAGAAGAAGTTGCTTGTGTGAGTGTTTTGCGGTTCGTGAGGAGGCTACTATTTCTTTTTTCTTTTGGTTCTTGCGTATTTTTCTGGATTTATTTTCTCATGGTGGAGGGTTTGTTTATTGGTTTTCCACTGTTTACGTTTTAGAGTTGAGGGGGGAGTAGGGGTCATTTTTTAGGGCGGCGTGATGGCCTCAACGCGAGTGGAGAGAAAACGCTGTCGATTCGGGTGCGTTTTTTTTTTTTTTCTTTTTTTTTTTTTTTTTTTCGGAGAAAGGTGTGGAGGAAGTTTGGTCGGCGAACAGGTTGGAGCGGGAACATCTGCACACTGCATCCAGAATGAACAAGGCGGGGTGTGTGTTAATGAAAAAGGTTTGTCTTGTGCGAGTGGGATTTTTGTGAGGGTGTGTTGGTGCAGATTCGCCTCTTCGACAAGAGTTGTGGTGGCTAGAATCTGCGTCGTTTATTACTTACGAAACAGACCGCAAGTAGTTGGTTCGTTTTGGTAATTTTGCAAGTGGTTTTCGTTGTGTTGTGCTCTCGGCTGGGTGGCAAGAGTAGTCCGTTAAACAACATGTGTCTCTTTTCGTAGACCAATGTTTGTTTCTTAACAAATCTTCAAGGTTACGCAGGGGAAGGGTGTGAACACAGGGTTTACTAGCACAGAGTTTTTCGGTTTTTCTAGTGTGGGGATCATCAGTTATAGGCTACAAGCAGCAATATGATTGTTAGGTAGGAACAGGTATTGAACCCAAATAATCCCTACTCAGATGCGCTAACCTCACCACAAGTTTACATGCATTATAAAAACCTTCTATATAAAATTATCTCATACTGGGAGTAAATAGCCTCTGAATAGAAAAGAAAAAACCTGCATCTCCAGCCCACCAATAAATGACATAATGAAACCGTCGCGGTTAGCATATTGTACAATCAACAGGCCCCTCGCTTGCGTGGCAGAAGGCAGAGTGCTCCGATTGCTGGTTGATGAATTTGACAATTAATGTACTAGGAAAATACGTTTTTAGTCGACCAGAGGTGACTGAGTTAATGTTCAGGCGTATTGATAATCATTATAGTAATGAAGTATAATTTCAAAACATGACCATAAAAAAATCAGGTAATAATAAACATGATCATCATTATATTACTTCACAGTAATGTGTTGTCAGTCCTTCCTCTTGCGTTAGCAGTGTGGAAAGGGACAGTAAAAAGCTCAGGCAGGAGTTTTCCTGTGAGGTGGAGTGGTGGTGTATCCAGGGAGAGAACTAAACTAATCTTCTGAATGTCTTTCATGGTCTAATGCTGCCATCTATTGGAAATCATTAAGCAACTGCAGTAGTACTGAATAAAGTGTTTTTCCGTACTAATCCGTACTAAAAATAGTGAATACTCAGAATTGCAAAAAAATGGCAGGCGTACCAGGAGGGAGGAGAGTACATTTTTTACATTTGCGTCATTCAGCAGACGCTCTTTTTCCAGAGCGACTTACAAATTGGTGCATTCACCCTATAGCCAGTGGGATAAAACCACTTTACAACTATGTATATATATATATATATATATTTTTTTTTTTTTTTTTTGTGGGGGCGGCGGTCGGGGTAGAAGGATTACTTCTATCCTATCCCAGGTATTCCTTAAAGAGGTGGGGTTTCAAATGTCTCCGGAAGGTGGTGAGTGACTCCGCTGTCCTGGCGTCGTGAGGGAGCTTGTTCCACCATTGGGGTGCCAGAGCAGCGAACAGTTTTGACTGGGCTGAGCGGGAACTATGCTTCCGCAGAGGAAGGGGAGCCAGCAGGCCAGAGGTTGATGAACGCAATGCCCTCGTTGGTTGTAGGACTGATCAGAGCCTGAAGGTACAGAGGTGCACGATCCCCTCACAGCTCCATAGGCAAGCACCATTGTCTTGTAACAGATGCGAGCTTACAACTGGAAGCCAGTGGAGTTTGCGGAGGAGCGGGGTGACGTGAGAGAACTTGGGAAGGTTGAACACCCGACGGGCTGCGGCATTCTGTATGAGTTGTAGGGGTTTAAGGCACAGGCAGGGAGCCCAGCCGACAGCTAGTTGCAGTAATCCAGACAGGAGATGACAAGTGCCTGGATTAGGACCTGTGCCGCTTCCTGTGTAAGGCAGGGTCGTACTCTCCGAATGTTGTAGAGCATGAACCTACAGGATCGGGTCACCGCCTTGATGTTAGCGGGAGAACGACAGGGGGAGGTGTTGTCCAGGGTCACGCCAAGGCTCTTCGCACTCTGGGAGGAGGACACAACGGAGTTGTCAACCGTGATGGCGAGATCATGGAACGGGCAGTCCTTCCCCGGGAGGAAGAGCAGCTCCGTCTTGCCAAGGTTCAGCTTGAGGTGGTGATCCGTCATCCATACTGATATGTCTGCCAGACATGCAGAGATGCGATTCGCCACCTGGTTATCAGAAGGGGGAAAGGAGAAGATTAGTTGTGTATCGTCAGCGTAGCAATGATAGGAGAGGCCATGTGAGGATATGACAGAGCCAAGTGACTTGGGGTTATAGCGAGAATAGGAGAGGGCCTAGAACTGAGCCCTGGGGAGACCCAGTGGTGAGAGCACGTGGTGCGGAGACAGCTTCTCGCCACGCCACTGGTAGGAGCGACCGGTCAGGTAGGACGCAATCCAGGAGTTGAGAGCCGCGCCGGAGATGCCCAGCTCGGAGAGGGTGGAGAGGAGGATCTGATGGTTCACAGTATCAAAGGCCAGGCAGACAGGTCTAGAAGGACAAGAGCAGAGGAGAGAGAGTTAGCTTTAGCAGTGCGGAGAGAGCCTCCGTGACACAGAGAAGAGCAGTCTCAGTTGAATGACCAGTCCTGAAACCTGACTGGTTTGGATCAAGAAGGTCATTCTGAGAGAGATAGCAAGAGAGTTGGCTAAAGAGGCACGGTCAATAGTTTTGGAAAGAAAAGAAAGAAGGGATACTGGTCTGTAGTTGTTGACATCAGAGGGATCGAGTGTTGGTTTTTTGAGAAGGGGTGCAACTCTCGCTCTCTTGAAGACGGAAGGGACATAGCCAGCGGTCAAGGATGAGTGTTGATCAGCGAGGTGAAGGTAGGGGAGAAGGTCCACCGGAGATGGTCTGAGAAGAGAGGAGGGGATGGGGTCAAGCAGCAGGGTTGTTGGGCAGCCTGCAGTCACAAGTCGCAGGATTTTATCTGGAGAGAGAGGGGAGAAAGAAGTCAAAGCATAGGGTATGCAGTGTGAGCAGGACCAGCAGTGACATTAGACTTAAACAAACGAGGATCGGATGTCGTCAACCTTCTTTTTCAAAGTGGTGACGAAAGTCATCCACAGAGAGGAGGAGGGGGGGGGGGGAGGAGGAGAATGTGGCAAAGAGCTTCCTAGGGTTAGAGGCAGATGCTTGGAATTTAGAGTGGTAGAAAGTGGCCTTAGCAGCAGAAACAGATGAAGAAAATGTAGAGAGGAGGGAGTGAAAAGATGCCAAGTCGGCAGGGAGTGTGAGTTTTTTCTTCCATTTCCGCTCGCTTGCCCGGACTCTGTTCTTCGTGAGCTCGCAATGATTCATCAAGCCACGGAGTGGAGGGGGTAGGACCGAGCCGGCAGGGAGGATAGGGGACACAGAGATGCAGAAAGGGAGGAGAGGAGGGTTGAGGAGCCCAAGAATCAGGAGATTGGAGGGAGAAGATTGAGCAGAGGGAAGAGATGAATAGGATGGGAAGAGGAGAGAGTAGTGGGAGAGAGAGATGCGAAGGTGCGGCGGCGGGCCATACCATCCTGTGTAGGGGCAGAGTGAGTAGTGTTGGAGGAGAAGCGAGAGAGAAAAGGGATACAAAGATAGTGGTCGGAGACATGGAGGGGAGTTTGCAGTGAGATTAGTAGAAGAGCAGCCTACTAGTAAAGATGAGGTCAAGCGTATTGCCTGCCTTGTGAGTAGGGGGGGACGGTGAAGCGAGGGCTGAGGTCAAAAAGAGGAGAGGGAGTGGAAAGAAGGAGGGCAGAGAGAAATAAGTCAAATGTAGACGTAGGGAGGTTGAAATCCCCAAAACTGTGCGGGCGAGCCATCTCAGGAAAGGAAATTATCAAGGCGTCAAGCTCATTGATTGAAACTCTCCAAGGAACCTGGAGGCGATAGATGACAAGGATATTAAGCTTAAAATGGGCTAGTGACTGTGACAGCAGGGAATTCAAATGAGGAGATAGACAGATCGGGTTAGGGGAAAAATGTATAATGTCCACTTGGGAGAGATGAGGATTCCTGTGCCACCACCCCTCTGACCAGATGCTCTCGGGGTATGCGAGAACACATGGTCTCAGACGAGGAGAGAGCAGTAGGCGTAGCAGTGTTTTCAGTGAGTAATCCATGTTTCCGTCAGCGCCAGGAAGTCGAGGGACTGGGAGGGTAGCATAGGCTGGGTGGGATGAAGTCAGCCTTGTTGTCAGCAGAACGGCAGTTCCAGAGGCTGCCTGAGACTGGAACTCCAGGTGTGGGGTGCGTTGCAGGGACCACACAAGGTTAGGGAGGCAGCAGCCACGCGGTGGTGAGGCGTTTGTATATCCTGTGCGGAGAGGAGAGAACCAAGGGATAGGCAGAGGCATAGTTGACAGGCTGTAGAAAATAGCTACAATAATGCAGAGGAGATCGGAATAAATGAACTAAAACATCTGGGGAAAGGAGAGAGTAGGGACTCCCTCACCAAAACTCCCAAATATAACTCACCCACAACTTCCACCTCAGAAACTTATAATTGTTTCACTGAACCACCCGCTAAAAAACTCTCCCAACTTCCACTTTAGAAATTAGAATTATGTGAACTTACATTCGGTTCACTGTGTTCAAGGAATAGACTCAAACTTACTTTATTCAGCTAGCTAACTATGGCGCAATAGCTAACTAGCAGTCTAGCATCCAATAACACACAGTTTAGCACCAAATACATGGTATGCAACAAACTACCAATAGTGTGTTTAACACACTAAACAGATAATTCGTGTCCGTTGTCTAGTCCTTTCATAACGCAGCCAATAAAAATTTAATAGTTTGGCAGCTAGCACAAATATATTGTATTTAGCTGCTACAGTACAGCTAGCTGGTCTTGTTGGGCTAAGCTAGCAATGCTGCTGTGTTGACTTTGTTTGAAAAAAAAAACGGCGGCGCTTAAGCGAAACAAAATGTAGCTGGCTAAAGGATATTGTATTTAGTTGCTACCGTTGCTAATAGTGGCTAAAAGGCTAAATAGCTGGCTAAAAGGATATTGTATCTAGTTGCTACCGTTGCTAATAGCTCATCGCCAGCTAGTCACAGGAGGTGAGTTAGCTAGCTAGCTAGCTTCCATGCTACACCCGGGCACCGCCGAATACAATGCTAACCTACAATAACTACCCACAAACAGCCCACGATGCCTACTACAATACTAACTACATCTAAATACATAATTTAAGCCTTACTTCGGAACAAAGCCCAAGCTATCTATAAAGCCAAACTTACCGACGCCAAGCTGTCTGGGTGGCAGACAAGAAGACATTTGTCTTCTGCAATCAGTAGCTGTAATTTCAAGTACAGTAGCTACCTAACTACCTAACGTTAATGCCTCAGATAATGAGGTTAGAAAAACGCTGAATGGTAAGGTAGCTAGCTGGCTTAAATTACAGGTACTCTTAGCGAGTGAAATTAACATGGGAACAACTACCACCGTTGCTAAAAGTTACCAGTAAGCTACCGCTAGCTAGCTAGGCTTTATTGGTCCAGGTAGTGGGTTAGCTAGGCCTCGTGCGGGCTCGCCGTATACAATACTTACCTACAATAATTACCTGGCGTTGCAAGCGCCATGCTCTACCAACTGAGCTACACTGTAATAGTGCATGGCCAAGTGGTGGTGCGCAGGCCGTGGAGAAAGGGTGGTGGGGAGGGTTGCAGCTGGGCTACATGAGCTGAGGCAGGTTTCTGTAGTAACAGAGACTCCGGTGGGGCAAAGGCTTGGTGGCTCATCCAGGAAATATGACCTGTCATGGGGACGAAGGCACTGATCAGGGGGGAAGTGCAGGGGGACAGAGACTGGGGAGGAGGATGACAGTACCTTGCCAATGGAGGAGAGGAAGAGGGGGGAGGTGATTCTGCGGGAGTCGGAGGACAAGGGCGTCTCGTTTTCAGAACGCTCATTGGATCCAGAGCTGACAGACAGTCAGGCTGAGGGCACCAGTATATACGGTGAGTTCCTGATGGAGACTAAAGCGGGAAAAAGAAAAAGTGTTCTGCGGGAGTCTTATTTTATGAACCCTGAAGGTTTGTAAGGTCAGTACAACACGTGATGAGAATGAGGGGTTTAGTGTACTCTCACCCAGGAAGCGGTATAGGCTGATAAAATGGGTCATGGGTTCTTAAGGGCATGTCTTCAGAATCTGCTTAAATGGATGTTTTTTTCTGGCATGGTGGCTTTATGGGCTTTCTATACTGGTTCTGATTGTGGTGATTTCCCTCCCACCTCTTATGGAGATTTCACAGTTAGACTTCCTTAACATGAACGGTGACAGAGACTGGGGGCATATGTCAAACAAAAAACATTAAATGCCATGGTCACAAATCTTAGTGCAGGGGTAGCAAAAGAGGTGTGTAAGGGGTAGGTTGTTAGTGGGGTAGAGCCAAAAATCATTGACCTTGTATTTGCTTTCATAAATGTCTGGCACCTAGTACAGGGCCCCTCAGTTCTCCATTTCACCAGGGGCCCCCAGGGGGCAGGTGTCCCTATTGGAAATTAGTGGATAAAAGCTCTTCCAAGATGTCACTTTTTGCTCAAGCTTCCCAAGGCTTTTGGGAGAGGTGGGCTCAGCAGAAGGGGGGAGTTTGAGTCCTCTGTCAGTGAGGGGATGTTAGGGAAAGCCCAGAGCTTAACATGTTGGAGAGAGATGGATGCCTCCCAGCTCCTTTCTCTTTTGGGGTTGGAAAAACCAGAGTGGGAAGACCAAGGAAATCCCCTTGTTTACGTTTGTCTGATGGAGGTGTGTAACTTATGTTGTGGGGAGATGAGGGGAGCCTGAAGGGGGTGGGTAACTTCTGTTGTGGGGAAATGAGGGAAGCCTTGATGGGTCGGTAACTCTGTTGTGGGGAGATGAGGGAGCCTGATGGGTGGGTAACTTTCTGTTGGGGAGGCCTGATGAGGAGCCTGATGGGTGGGTAACTTATGTTGTGGGGGGAATGAGGGAGCCTGATGAGGTGGGTAACTTCTGTTGTGGGGAGATGGGAGCTGATGGGTATGTAACTTTGTTTGTGGGAGATGAGGGAGCCTGATGGGTGGGTAACTTCTGTGTGGGGAGATGAGGGAGCCTGATGGGTGGGTAACTTCTGTTGTGTGGGAGATGAGGGAGCCTGATGGTGGGTAAACTTTCGGTGTGGGGAGATGAGGCCCGCGGCTGTGGAGTGTACTCTGATTAATAGAGGGCAGAGGACTCCTGTGATCCTGGGTGTTTCTCAGTTTCTGCTTACAGACCTTTTCCAAACTCTCTCTGTCACAGAGAAATCTAAATAGACATGTCCCCTGGCTTTACACAACTCTTCAAGCTGCTGTCTTTCAGACGGTCTGCCTGTGGATTTTATAAAAGTTCTGGGGATTATTTACAGGATGTGGGTTGTGTGAGGGGCGTCGGGGGTGGGGGAGCTGTCGCAAGCTGTAGACGGGAAGGCTTGACTCTCCCTGCCAAAAAAGGGGATTGAGCAAACAATAAGAACTGGGATGCCTGTGGCTTTGCTCTGTTTGGACTATAAAGGTCTTAACCAAGGTCCTCGCTAACAGACTCAAGCCCCCCGAGACTCTATTGTACACAAGGACCAAACGATACTGTGTACCAGGACGTTTAGTGGTGGCTCATCTCCAAGTGTTCATACAGAGGGAGGTTTCTGATCATCAAGATCTTCTCACGCGGCATCCTCCTATGGCATAAATCGAACGGTCCATTCTCAACCCCCGGGTGTTTCTGCTTGTGGAAATGCCAGCGGCAATTTTTTTCAGGTCGGGCCATACACTGGCATGATGGCTGGGAGTGCTGTACCTGCCTGGTCCAGGGGGGGGGACAAGGCCTGGTGGATCCTGGAGAGCAGGGTGGCAGCATTCTGACGGAATATGGTTCAGGGGGATTCTTCAGATAGCATTGAGGAGTATACCACATCAGCCGGGATGGCAGCCTCAATAAGTTGCATCGATGACGTCATCCACACAGGTGACTTACGTACATACCCCAACACAGAAGCCATGGATTACAGGCAACATCCGCACTTAGCTAAAGGGTAGTAGCTGCCCTGCTTTCAAGGAGCGGGACTCTAACCCGGAAGCTTATAAGAAATCCCGCTATGCCCTCTGACGAACCGTCAAACACGCAAAGAGTCAATACGGACTAAGATGAATCGTTTACTACACCGGCTCTGACACTCGTCGGATGTGGCAAGGGCTTGAAAACTATACAGACTACAAAGGGATGCCCACAGCCGCGAACTGCCCAGTGACACAAGCCTACCAGATGAGCTAATTCAACTTCTATTCTCGCGTTCGAGGCAAGGAACATTGAAGCATGCATGAGAGCATCAGCTGTTCCGGATGGACTGTGATCACACTCTCCATAGCCGACGTGAGTAACAACTTTTAAGCAGGTCAACATTCACAAGGCGCAGGGTCAGACAGGATTACCAGGACGTGTACTCGGAGCATGTGCAGACCAGCTGGCAAGTGTCTTCGCTGACATTTTCAACATGGCCCTGACTGATCTGTAATACCAACATGTTTCAAAGCAGACCACCATAGTCCCAGTGCCCCAAGAACACTAAGGTAACCAGCCTAAATGACTACCGACCCACTAGCACTCACGGTCTGTAGCCATGAGTGCTTTGAAAGGCTGGTCATGGCTCACATCAAACACCATTATCCCAGAAACCCTAGACCCACTCCATTTGCATACAGCCCAACAGAGTCACAGATGATGCAATTTCTATTGCACTCCACACTGCCCTTTCCCACCTGGACAAGAGGAACACCTACATAGTGTATGCTATTCATTGACTTACAGCTCAGCATTCATACACCATAGGTCCCTCAAAATCTAATCACTAAGCTAAGGATCCGTGGGACTAAACAACCTCCCTCTGCAACTGGATCCTGGACTTCATGACGGGCCGCCCCCCAGGTGGTAAGGGTGTAAACAACACATCTGCCACGCTGATCCTCAACAAGGGGGTCCCCTCAGGGGTGCGTGCTCAGTCCCCTCCTGGACCTCCCTGTTCACCCATGAATGCTGGCCAGGCACGAATCCAAACACCATCATTAGTTTGACGACGACCCACAACAGTGGTAGGCCTGATCACCGACAACGATGAGACAGCCCTATGGGAGGAGGTTCAGAGACCTGGCCATGTGGGGGCCAGGATAAATCAAACCTCTCTCAACGTGATCACGACAAAGGAGATGATTGTGGACTACCATGAAAAAAAGAGGACGTGAGCACGGCCCCCATTCTCATACGACGGGGGCAGTTAGTGGAACAGGTTGAGAGCTTCAAGTTCCTTGGTATCCACATCACAAACGACCTTCATGGTCCAAACCACACCAAGACAGTGTCGTGAAGGTAGGGCACGACAAAACCTATTCCCCCTCAGGAGACTTGAAAATATTTTACGCTGCTGCTACTCGTTTATATATTTGATGCATAGTCACTTTAACATCTACCCCACATGTACATATGACCTCAACTACCTCGACTAGCCAGTGCAACCCGCACATTGACTCCGTACCGGTAACAAAATGGCATTGTGAGTTAAGGGCTTGTAAGTAAGCAATTTCACTGTAATGTATTCGGCGCATGTGTGCCAAATAAAATTGATTTGATTTGATGTGCTATGTTGAGGAGGGCTGGTGGTTGTGGAGGCCGGCTAGATCAGCACAGCTCTGATACTCAGTGGGCTGGATGGTCCACCCACCGTTTTGGAGAGACTGGATCAAGTACATGGATGGGAGAACCCGGACAGCAGGTCTCTGATTTCTATGCTGCATACTGAGGGCTGGAGCAGCCTGAGGAGGGGCCACCAACAGTTTCCACCACTGCAAGTGACGGCAAGAGACTGGGGACTGGAAGGAGAGTCCGGAGGACCTTACTGACCTTTAACACTCTGAGACCTGGGGTAGCAGTTTGAGGAGGTGGGGGGGTAAGGTGCTGTACACCCTCAGTGTCAGGTTAGACAATCAGGAGCTTAGCGGAGTGAGGGGCCTTCAGTGGCAGGGGGTTGTGGGGGGCTGAGAGCATGGCAGGGTTATAGTGGAGGGGCTCTATAAGGGCTCCCAGTGCTGCGAAAGGTCAGGGGTTCCTCCAGTGGAGGGTATACAATGGAGCCCTGGCCACAATGTCGGGTTGACGCCTCAGGCAGCTTGAGTTTTGAGTTGTACAAAATGATCAACAGTGTGGAGATGTTTCAGGAGGTATGGGGGCTCAGGGGGCTGTCTGTACGCTGGAGAGGGGGGATGGACGGTTGGATGTGGTGCTGGATGGTTTTGTTGTACTGTGGTTTTGGGTAACTGATAATGTGATTGTGTGGAGGTTGTGGTGTCATGCAATGTGTGCTTTTAGGAGAGGGGGGGTGTTAGTGTAATGAGGAGGCTCATTAAAGTAAGACAAGTCAGTCTCTCTCTCTCTCTCTATCAACAGCGCTCTGCACAGGCAGCAGTGGAGGACAATGATAAGATCTTTACCGAGCTGATCCGCTCCCTTGAGAGAAGGCGCTCTGAGAGGTGAAGGAGCTGATCAGAGCCCAAGAGAAGGCTCAAGTGAGTCAAGCTGAATGGACTCCTGGAGCAACTGGAGCAGGTAGATAGCTGAGGCTGAGGTAAGAGAAAGCACTGAGCTGGAGCAGCTCTCCACACACAGAGGATCAATACATTTCCTCCAGGTAACTAAACTGCCTTGATACATGTGATATGAAACTAAAACTCAATGTGAAACTCTCCAATCATTTGGTTCTGTTCTCTCTCTCTCTCTCTCTCTCCAGAGTTATCAGTCTCTCTTCTCCGGTACCAGTGTATCTTCAGACTTACCCAGCATCGTTGTCCGTCCTCTCAGTACTTTGGAGATGTGAGTAAGACTGTGTCTGAACTGAGAGAGAAACTAGAAGACGTCCTTAAAGGAGAATGGACCAAGATCTCCTACTACAGGTGTGTTGAAAATAATAAGAACATCAACTTTAGACCATTGAAAGTTCCCTACTAAGTCATATACATGTGGAAATATGGATATGATGATAACATTCCCTCTCTCTGTGAATGTGTTTGTGTGTCTGTAGTGAATATAGTGGATGTTGTACTGCCTCCAGAGCCCAA
This sequence comes from Coregonus suidteri, assembly GCA_036851935.1. Taxonomy (NCBI): domain Eukaryota; kingdom Metazoa; phylum Chordata; class Actinopteri; order Salmoniformes; family Salmonidae; genus Coregonus; species Coregonus suidteri. The sequence continues at coordinate 50,546,519 of CM072235.1, read as the reverse complement.
GACCAGAGAACAGTTCTTACAAGTGATGAGTGTCTTTATTCTGAAGTAACTAACATTCTCTTTTTACTGACACTCCTAACAATCCCTCTAGAAATATATAGCAATAGTAGATCTAATCAAAGACTGGGTATCTATCTGACTCCTCATATTTCTCTGATTTCATCTCTGCTGTGCTCTAATCAAAGACAGGGTAGATACAGTATCTGACTTAACTTATTGTTCTAACTCCCCTCATTGGTCTCTGCTGTGCTCTTCTCCCAGATTTCTGTCAGCTCACACTGGACCCAAACACAGCAGGCACACTCCTCTCTCTGTCTGAAGGGAACAGAAAGGTGACCAATAAAGGCCAAGACCAACCATATCCTGACCATCCAGACAGATTCACAAACCACTACCAGGTTCTGTGTAGAGAGGGTCTGTCTGGACGCTGTTACTGGGAGGTGGAGTGGAGTGGGGGGGATGTTTATACAGCAGTCTCATATAAAGACATCAGCAGAACAGATGGATTTGGATACAATGACAAGTCCTGGAGTTTACAGTGTTATAGTGGTAGTTATTGTTTCATACACAATAATGTTATGACTACAGTACCAGGCCCTCAGTCCTCCAGAGTAGGAGTGTACCTGGATCACAAGGCAGGAACTCTGTCCTTCTACAGTGTCTCTTACACAATTACCCTCCTCTACAGAGTCCAGACCACATTCACTCAGCCCCTCTATCCTGGGTTTTGGCTCTGTGGTACTGCTGAGCTGGTTAAACTGTAGTAGGGTCCACATAGATACTAGTCATGCTGGTGTAGTCTATAGCTGAGCTGGTTAAACTGTAGTAGGGTCCACATAGATACTAGTCATGCTGGTGGTGATGGTCCCCAGATATAATACTCTGTTTTTCTGTACAATTATTTTTGTCTGACTGATTTAATCTTCAGAGTTTAATTAAAACTTAACGTATTTTTATCAAAAGTAATGTTTTAATTGGCTACATTTACATTAATCATGATGTATGCTGTTAATGTATGTTGGTTTTCATTCAGAACCATTGAAATGTTTTCTCAATTGGTTCTCTGTCTCAATGTCATTTTCCTCAGTATCATGGAACAGGTAGTGTTACTTACTTGCTAATTGAACTACATGGGCCGGTTTCCCGGACACAGATGAAGCCTAGTCCTAGACTAAAAAGCATGTTCAATGGAGATGTCCGGGAAACCGACCCTAAGTTTGGCATCTTTCATTCTCCCATACTGCTCAGTCAAGCAATATTAAACCTGTCCAGCAGGTGGTGATATTAACCAAACAATAAATACAGCAGATATATTGACTTACCACTCAGTATATCAGTAATGTTCAGAATTGTACTTTAATATCATTGGAGATTCATGGTATTTTTAATCCACTATCTAGAGTCAGGAACAGATGAAGTTAGGTCTGCTACTGTTCAGTTATTAAATATGATTCATGGTGATGGGAAATAAAACATACATCTAGTAGTAGTTTTCCCTTTGCTATTTATTCCAAGGTGTGTCTTTAACTTGTAAATGGATTGTGTTGAAGCTGGCATGTGGTGTGGATGATAGAATAGAGTGAATAGAGGAGAGAAGAGAGGAGGAGAGGAGAACATAATATAGAAGACAGATAAGATAGAGAGAGAATTCATACCCAGGGGAGTTACTGACTCTGGCCCAAATGACACCCTGTTCCCTACGTAGTGCACTAGGCTACTTCTGACCAGATCTAAAGTAGTGCACTACATAGGGAATAGGGTGGAGATTGGAGATTTGCTCACTGGCATTGGAATGAAGATTTCCATACAGGAGTTACTGTTTCTGTCCCAAGTCTCTCCCCTGTTCCCTACGTAGTGCACTAGGCTTCTTCTGACCAGATCTAAAGTAGTCTTCTAGATTTTACATGTTTTCTCCCTGTCATTAGAAAATGACAATATGGTAATGACTTTAGTTGTTTCCTCCCCCTTTGATTTTATTGGTTGTGTGTTATGTGTGTTGTTGTGTTAGGTTTTCCCCCTGTGTTCCTAATGGAAAATCCATTAACAATGAATCAGAAACAAATTATATTCCAGTTGTGTTTAGACAACTTCATGGCTGACATCCCCCAGTTCTGTTAAGACCCATTGAACTGGGTCACATTCTAAATGGTCACTTGTATTGATAGTCCATACTGGGCCTAACTGTGGTTAACCATACTGGAGGGTTTCTTTCTGCACACATATTCCCTCATCTCCAGAACTTTACCTGATGTCCCGTCTCTCTCTCTCTCTACTCAACACCTCTTTCTCTCACTACTCAACACCTTTCAATGCCTGTATTGATAGTCCATACTGGGCTTTACTATGGTTCTACAAACAGTACCTGTATTGATAGTCCATATTGGGCTTTACTATGGTTCTACATACAGTACCTGTATTGATAGTCCATACTGGGCTTTACTATGGTTCTACATTTTTGTTAGTTTTTCTTCCTCTATAAACTCCAACGCGAAAGGTACTGTTTACTTTAATTTTCATAATGTCAGTACGATGTACAGTATCTCACAAAAGTGAGTACACCCCTCACATTTTTTGTAAATATTTGAGTACATCTTTTCATGTGACAACACTGAAGAAATGACACTTTGCTACAATGTAAAGTAGTGAGTGTACAGCTTGTATAACAGTGTAAATGTGCTGTTCCTTCAAATAACACAACACACAGCCATTAATGTCTAAACCGCTGGCAACAAAAGTGAGTACACCCCTAAGTGAAAATGTCAAAATTGGGCCCAAAGTGTCAATATTTTAGTCTTGGAGGTGTGTTTGTGGTAGTTATCATGTTGGAATACTGCCCTGCAGCCCAGTCTCCGAAGGGAGGGGATCATGCTCTGCTTCAGTATGTCACAGTACATGTTGGCATTCATGGTTCCCTCAATGAACTGTAGCTGCCCAGTGCCGGCAGCACTCATGCAGCCCCAGACCATGACACTCCCACCACCATGCTTGACTGTAGGCAAGACACACTTGTCTTTGTACTACTCACCTGGTTGCCGCCACACATGCTTGACACCATCTGAACCAAATAAATGTATCTTGGTCTCATGAGTTCCAGTAATCCGTTGTCCTTAGTCTGCTTGTCTTCAGCAAAACTGTTTGCGGGCTTTCTTGTGCATCATCTTTAGAAGAGGCTTCCTTCTGGGACGACAGCCATGCAGACCAATTTGATACAGTGTGCGGCGTATGGTCTGAGCATTGACAGGCTGACCCCCCACCCCCTTCAACCTTTGCAGCAATGCTGGCAGCACTCATACGTCTATTTCCCAAAGACAACCTCTGGATATGATGCTGAGCACGTGCACTCAACTTCTTTGGTCGACCATGGCGAGGCCTGTTCTGAGTGGAAACCTGTCCTGTTAAACCGCTGTATGGTCTTGGCCACCGTGCTGCAGCTCAGTTTCAGGGTCTTGGCAATCTTCTTATAGCCCAGGCCATCTTTATGTAGAGCAACAATTCTTTTTTTTCAGATCCTCAGAGAGTTCTTTGCCATGAGGTGCCATGTTGAACTTCAGTGACCAGTATGAGGGAGTGTGAGAGCGATGACACCAAATGTAACACACCTGCTCCCCATTCACACCTGAGACCTTGTAACACTAACGAGTCACATGACACCGGGGAGGGAAAATGGCTAATTGGGCCCAATTTGGACATTTTCACTTAGGGGTGTACTCACTTTTGTTGCCAGCCGGTTTAGACATTAATGGCTATGTGTTGTGTTATTTTGAAGAGGAACAGCAAATTTACACTGTTATACAAGCTGTACACTCACTACTTTACATTGTAGCAAAGTGTAATTTCTTCAGTGTTGTCACATGAAAAGATATACTCAAATATTTACAAAAATGTGAGGGGTGTACTCACTTTTGTGAGATACTGTAACAGCATTTGTTGTTAGTCTTTCTTCCTCTCCCCCAGTCCACTTTAACTTTCTTCTTTATTCCCCGTGGGCTGCCACCTAGTGTCTGGAATACAACTGTATTAAGCCCCTTACAGATGCGCTCATAAATGTACTGCTATTCACAACATGTTTCAGAGATATCAAGATATTATAATGCGTGCATTTGATCAAATGCTCACATTTCAAACAACCAATAATACTGTATGCTTGGATCTTTTCCTGTGTTTGGTCCGGACTGCGTTGACACCTGCAGCAAATCACACCACGGTACTACAGCACCAAGGGGTATGAATGGAAACGGAACGAGACCACTCCTTTTGAGCCAACCTAGGTGCATTGTTTGGTGCGCTCCCGAGTGCGGATAGTGTTCACACCAGTCCAAACAAGTTCGAAAAACCCCAGCTCCAAACCAATTTAGTGTGAAAGCCCCCTTAGTGAGTCATTATTTAAGATGCAAGGGGATTTGTAGATTAGTGAGTCTGTGCAGTTCACCGCAATGGATTTGATCTAAAACAGGGGTGTCAAACGTACGGCCCGCGGGCCGGATCAGGCCCGCAAACGGGTTTAATCCGGCCCGCGAGATGATTTAAAAAAATAAAATAAATAAAATAAAAAAAATATAATATATATATATATTATTATTTTTTTTGTATAAAAATGCGCTACAATTTTTTTCAATAAAATAAACTGCTGTTCCAATTGCGTCCACTGGATGGCGCAATAGCAATTGTGTTAAGCAAGCAAACTGTTTATACCGGGGCAGAGCAAGTAGGTCAAGCACGTGCAGCCCAATGAGCTACTTTGTTTTGCCCGCGATATTATCACGGCTTCTACTTTTAACATATGTGCTTTGGCACCCTCATTGCCCCAATATGTCCTCTGTCAAAAAAGAGAAAAGTGGACGCAGAGTGGCAGAGTGTTCCAAGAAAAATTGTCATCCTATTAATCACGGAATTGAATGGGAAAGCTGTATGTTTGGTGTGTTCAGAGCATGTTGCAGTGCTGAAAGAATATAACCTTCGTCGCCACTATGTGAGTCTTCATGCCGACAAATATGACAACTTTCAAGGACAGCGGAGATGAGAGAAGGTGAATGAAACTGTTGGCGGGTCTGAAAGAAACAGCAGTCTGTGTTTACTCACAGCCGAGACATCAGTGACGCTGCAGTGAAAGCTAGCTACCCTCATTGCTAATGAAATCGCAGTGGCTTCAAAAACCATTTAGTGAGGGTGAATTTGTAAAAACAACATGCATGATGAAGGCAGCGGAGATTGTGTGCCCTGAAAAGCGGCAGGCTTTTGCAAATATCAGCCTGACAATAAACACAGTTGCAGACAGGATTTCCGATCTTTCAGTGGATTTGGACAGCCAGTTGAAGCAAAAAGTAAAGTCATTTATTGCGTTTTCGGTTGCAATTGATGAAAGCACGGACATTACAGATGTTGCACAACTGGCCATTTTTTTCATCCGCGCAGTTGATGACACATTGACCGTCACCGAGGAGTTCGTGGAGTTGGTGCCGATGACAGATACAACGACAGGCAGCTGATATTTTTACCGCACTCGTCGGCGCGCTGGACAGGGTCGGAGTGGACTGGTCCCGCGCTGTCAGCCTGGCTACAGATGGTGCGCCCTCAATGATCGGGAAAAAAGCAGGCGTTGTGACAAAGTTCAGAGAGAAAAAGTGCAATCTGCAAATGGAGGACGTGATTTTTTGACTTTTCACTGTATTTTGCACCAGGAGGCTTTGTGTTGCAAGTCATTGAAGATGGATAACGTCATGAAGGTGGTCATCCAAACTGTTAATTTCATCCGATCCAGAAGCCTGAATCACCGTCAGTTTGACAGCCTTCTCAGAGAGAAAGACCACATCTATGGCCTGCCATACCACACTGAGGTAAGATGGTTAAGCCGAGGTGCTGTGCTGAGGCGTTTCTTTGATTTACGAGAAGAAATTGAAACAGTTCATGGAAGAAAAGGGCAAACCAGTGTTAGAATTTCATTCCGCAGAATGGATGCCGGACCTTGCATTTATGGTGGATGTTACAGAGCACCTGAATAACTTGAACAAACAGCTGCAAGTGCGCAACAAAGTTGTCACGCAGTATTATGACAGCATACGTTCTTTCAAGTTGATGCTGTCATTGTGGGAGACGCAACTTGCGGTGGTGATGCAGCCTCACTTCCCCTGTCTGAAAAATGTGTGTGCGCGACCCAACATGTGGCAGACATGAAGCGGTTTCAAAGATAAAATAACTGGACTGTTACGGGAGTTTGAGCAACGCTTTCAGATTTATGTTTATATGTTTTTTATGTTGATGTGCTATTGTTTTTAATTGATTTAATTTTATTTGTATATTTAACCTATTCTTGACTCTGTGGTTCTTGCACTTGTTTGGGGAACAGGATTTCATTATTTTTATCTACATTTACTGCCTGAGAAATGACACCCTGATATAGTTCTGTGATCTGTGAAACAGTTCTGTTAATCACTGAGGCATTGTGTGTTTGTGTGTTCTTTTTCTTTAGAATTTTCAAATAAACTTGACGTGTTTTATGATTAATAGTGATGTTGTGCTTGTACTATTTTGGACACACTGTCCTCAGGCTCCAGCTTTATGTTGTATGTTGATCGTATTAAAACAAAGAAAACAATCTGAAGTTGTTGTTTTTAAGTTATATATACCATGATTTTTTCCGGTCCGGCCCACTTGGGTGAATAGATTTTCCTCCATGTGGCCCCTGAGCTAAAATGAGTTTGACACCCCTGATCTAAAACATGCATAATGTCATGAAGACCACTGCTACTCCATAGAATGAAACCATCCCCTATGAGGACTAATGACCAACTCTGAAAACTCACCACACTATGCTGTTACTGACAGCATCATCATCACACTAGCATTAATGTTCACACTCTGGGGCTCATTTGTCCACATTTAAACTGGTCTAGGTCTCCTTACAGGTGAGACACATTTAAACTGGTCTAGGTTCTCCTTACAGGTGAGACACATTTAAAACTGGTCTTGGTCTCCTTACAGGTGAGACACATTTATACTGGTCTAGGTCTCCTTACAGGTTGGACACATGGGTCTAGAGGTCTCTAGTGGTGAGTCTTGGTCTGGGTCTCACTGGTTCTGTTCCAATCAGTCTTGTCTCCATCTCTGGTATATTCAGTACCAATACACCAACGTCATACACTCCATACCTGGGTTCCAGTGCTTAATTCGAGCCGGATCTGGCACCTCTCAGATTTGACCTCATTTTTTCCAGCACGTATTTGCCCGGCTCCGGTACCTCACGCGGCATTATTTATACAATTTGTTCACTGTTTGCACTGTAAACATTTAAAAAAGCAATCAGAGTTAAATCAAGTTGCCTCCTGGTTATTCTCCCTGTCACGGACAGAAGAGGACCCAAGAGCGCAAGTTCAAATTCAGAGTTCTTTATTGAAGGTTTCAGGCGGGAAGAGGAGTACCAGGGGTGTCAGGGGTTCCAGGGGGTGCTTGGGGCTCTGGGGTTTTTTCAGGGTCCTGTGGGTACCTGTGCTCCGGGGGTCACCAAATGTCCGGGGGTGTCCAGTCCAAGTGCTTAGTGTGTGTGTTTCCCCAGTGATGGAGCGGCGTATCGGGCTGAGGGTGGTGAAGCGTCTGGGCACGCTCATCTGGTGGTCGGAGACCTGGGGGAACACACACACAACAGCAATATGAATGGCAGGCAGAAGTACAGATCAGGGCTGGGCAAATATCGTGGTGAGAGACAGAAGGCAGAATCGATTTACCGGAGGGGCTGAAGATCGGAGAGTAGTCGAGGTCCAGAAGGCAGGTCGGATAGACGGGGCAGTAGACCAAGGAGGCAGTCAAGAAAGGATCGGTATCACAAACAGGAGTCAGAGCGCAGACAGGCAGGTTACTGGTCCGGGTTTGAAGACGATCTGACAGGGCTTGGCTGAAAAAACAGGGCTTGATAACTGGGAGAGGTTTAGTGGGGAAATGCAGTTCAGCTGGCAGAGTAATTAGAAACAGAGTGAGGCAAAGGTGAGGATGGTGAGTGGGAAATGCAGTGCAGCTGGCCAGGTAACAAGAGCAGAGCAGGGCGGAGCCAGGTGGAGCTCGTTAGGCAGAGTAGGGAGAGAGTGAGCAGAGTGGCAGAGAATTGAATGCAATTAATGTTGCTACCAGGGAGAGAGAGTGCTCATGACAGGACCCCCCCTCAAGGGACGGCCCCAGAAGTCCCAAGAACAACATCATGCCGGGACCGGGAGGGTGGAGGGGAGCAGGCGGCGGGTCAGAACTCCTCCGAGCGGTCCCGAGTGAATCTCCTCATCCTCAGAAGGAGCTGGAGGGTCACGGTCGGGAGACAGGACAGCACTGAGACAGGAGCAGGGTCAGGCACAGGACAGGAAGCAGGGGCGGGCAGGACGGCTAGGAACCCCTCTTGGACGGCCCCTACGGATTTGCAGGCTGATCAGGATGTAGTCGGTGGAAGTCAGTGATAAGGGTCCGGTCCGGTCACTATCCTCCTGGCCGGGATCCAGGTCCTCTCCTCTGGACCATATCCCTCCCAGTCAACGAGGTACTGGAGACCCCTACCCCTTCGCCTAGAGCGGAGCAGGCCGCCGGACGGTGAAGACAGGACCGCCATCTACGAGACGCGGAGGAGGGTGGCGCCGGAGCTGCAGGGACCAGGGGACTTTCATGGACCGGCTTGACCTTGGAGACGTGTGAAGGTGGGGGTGGACCCGCATGGAAGCGGGGCAACTGAAGTCGGACCGCCGTTGGACTGATGACTTTCTGCACAGGAAAAAGGACCAATGAAGCGAGGGGCCAGCTTTCGTGATTCAACGCGCAGCGGCAGATCCCGGGCAGACAGCCAGACCTTCTGACCAACCCGGTAAGTAGGTGCTGGGTCCTCCGTCGGTTGGCACCGACGGCGTAGCTGGTTCCAGACTTCAGGAGCACAGTGCGAGCCTGGGCCCAAGTGCGGCGGCAGCGGCGGGCATACGCAAGAGCAGACGGACAGGTGGCATCCGCCTCCTGGCTGGCAAACAGTGGAGGTTGATACCCGTAAGACACACTGAAAGGGGGAGAGCCCGGTGGAGGAACTGGTGAGTGAATTATGGGCATATTCCACCCAGAGCAGGTGTTGAGCCCAGGCCCGGGGATTTTGGGAAGCCACACACCTCAGTGCCTTCTCCAGCTCCTGGTTCATGCGTTCAGTCTGGCCGTTTGACTGCGGGTGGAATCCAGACGATAGGCTGGCGGTGGCCCCAAGGAGATGACAGAACTCTTCCAAAAGGTTGCTGAGAATTGCGGGCCCCGGTCTGACACTATATCCTGGGGTAGGCCATGGATACGAAACACATGTTCCAGGACCACCTGGGAGGTCTCTTTAGCAGAGGGTAGTTTGGGAAGGGGCACGAAGTGGGTCATCTTACTAAAGCGGTCAACAATGGTAAAGGATGACTGTGTGTCCCGTCAGAGGGCGGAAGGCCCGTAACAAAGTCCAGTGAAACGTGGGACCAGGGCCTCTTGGGTATGAGTAGGGGTTGCAGCAACCCCAGCAGGAGGCTGGTTGGGGGTCTTGTTTCGGTTACAAGTGGGACAAGCTCGATGAATTCTCGGACATCCCGTCTCATCCGCCGCCACCAGAACGCTGGCGGACCAGATGAAGGGTGCGAGTGATGCCGGGATGACAGGCCAGACGGGATTCGTGCCCCACTGAATCACAGGTGACCTGAGATTTGCTGAACAAACAGACGGTTGGGGGGGCGCTGGTGCTTGGACCTGGCTGGTCCCGAAGAGCCTCCATGACCTGCTTCTCGATCTCCCAGGTGAGGGCGCTACGACCAAGTGGCTGGGAAGAATGGGGGCTGTCATGGCGGTGGTCTCGTCCTTCTGAAACATCCGGGAAAGAGCATCAGGTTTGATGTTGCGAGATCCGGGCGGTAGGAGAGCGTGAAATTGAAGCGCGTAAAAGAACAGAGACCCACCGCTGTTGACGGGAGTTCAGCCTCCTGGCTGTTTGGATATACTCCAGGTTCTTGTGGTCTGTCCACACTACGAATGGTTCCTTTGACCCCTCTAACCAGTGCCGCCATTCTTCAAGGGCGAGCTTGACAGCCAACAGCTCGCGGTTCCCAATGTCGTAGTTGCATTCGGCAGGGGTTAGCCGACGGGAGTAGAAGGCACAGGGGGTGCATCTTGCCATCCTCAGCTGCTCTTTGAGAAAGCACTGCACCCACTCCACGTCCGAAGCATCTACCTCCACCACAAACTGCCTTGCTGCATCTGGCATCTGGAGGATGGGAGCAGAAGTGAAACATGTCTTGAGGATATTGAAGGCCTTATCAGCAGCTGATGTCCATTGTACGGTTTGTTTAGTGCTGGTTAGCGCCGTGAGGGGTGCAGCCACTGTGCTATAGTTCTGATGAATCTCCTATAAAAGTTGGCAAAGCCCAGGAACTGTTGCAACTTTTTCCGAGACTCAGGAAACTGGCCAGGAAGTAACAGCCGACACCTTCGTGAGATCCATCTGAATGCTGCCCCTCGGTCACCACATACCCCAGGAATGAAACGGTTTTGGCATGGAACTCGCACTTCTCTGCCTTCACGAAAAGAGAGTCTCCAGCAGGCGGCGCAGGACCAACTGGACGTGGGTGCGTGTGTTCTGACAGAGTCTTTGAGAAATATTTAAAATATCGTCAAGGTTACACAAATACGAACGTATTTAGCATGTCCCGAGGATATCATTCACTAGGGCTTGGAAAAACTGCTCGGGGCATTGGTGAGGCCGAAGGGCATGACGAGATATTCATAGTGGCCGGTTGGTGTGTTGAACGCTGTCTTCCATTCGTCTCCCTCCCTCATCCGCACCAGATGGTAGGCATTGCGAAGGTCCAGCTTTGTGAATACAGTGGCTCCCTGCAGCAGTTTCGAAGGCAGACGAAAAGTAAGGGCAGTGGTAGCGATTCTTAACCGTGATGTCGTTCAGACCCGGTAATCTATGCATGGACGAAGAGAACCGTCCTTCTTGCCGACAAAGAAGAATCCCGCTCCTGCGGGGAAGATGACGGTCTAATTATCCCGGCGGCAAGAGAGTCATTAATGTAGTCCTCCATGGGCCTTTCTTTCCGGGCTGACAGTGAATACAGACGACCCTTGGGAGGTGCTGTGCCAGGCAGGAGATCAATCGCGCAGTCATAGGGTCTGTGTGGGGGTAGAGATGTCGCCTTGGATTTGTTGAACACCTCTTTCAGGCTGTGGTAACAGGCCGGAACATTGGATATGTCGGGGGTAGCGCTAGATCTTTCCCGGTGAACGGGCAGGGGGGCCCCCCTTAAACAGGTTGGTGACAACTCCTTCCCCACTCACGGACTGTTCCTGTCTCCCAGTCGATGTGGGGGTTGTGCTGACGGAGCCACGGGTATCCAAGAATGAGTGGTGGCCAGGTGAGTGTAGGAGGTGAAACTGATGGACCTCCTGTGGTTTCCTGACAGCAGGATTGTCACAGGGGCGGGAGATATGAGTGACAGTGCCAAAGATGATGCCCATCCAGGGCTCGTGCAGGAATGGGTTGTGTCAGTTGATGATGGTTCACGCCCAGTTGCTGTGCAAGCTCAGGGTCCATGATGTTTGCTTCGGCTCCGGAGATCCACAAAGGGCGGCCAATGTATGAGTCTTGTCAGAAGCTGAAGGCGGAGATGAAGCAGGGTCTTTTCGGATGGAGGGAGACTGAAGGCTTGTTGAGCTCACCCGGATCTCCCCTACACCTGGTGAAGCTGCGGCTTTTGCCGGACAAGATGGCGACACGGTGATTCTCCTCGCCACCACAGTAGAGGCAAAGGTTTGGAGCTTAGACGGCGCCGACGCTCCTCGGGAGTCAGAGAGGCACGGCCAATCTCCATGGGCTCAGGCTGATTGAGTTGGCTATGGGACTTGACAGGCAGGGGCTGGACAGAAGCGGTATCGACCCGAGTGCGGATGGCAGGTTGACTGAGACGGCCCTTCTCCCTCCTCCGGTCTGTATACGGCGGTCAATGCGGACGGCAAGGTCAATGGCGGCATCAAGCGTTGAGGGCGGGTTATGGGAAACAAGCTCGTCTTTGATATAGTCCGCCAGGCTATGGAGGAAGGCTTGCACCAGTGCCTCTGGGTTAAACGAGCTTTGACTGGCCAGGGTACGAAAGTCAATGGAGAAGTCTGCCACTGTCCGATTGCCCTGACGGATGGTGAGCAGAGCTTGTGACGCTTCGGCTGTGGCGAGCTAGGTCAAAGACCTTTAACATCTCCTCCTCAAAGGCACTGAAGGAGGCACAGGCTGGGGTTTGCCGGTCGAATTCCGCCGTTCCCACAACCGAGCTCGACCGGTGAGATGTGTGATGACATACCCCCACCTTGGCTCCCTCTGTTGAGAAAGTCCTGGGCTGTAGTGCAAACTGGATTCGGCAGCTGCTCAAGAATGGTCTTACTTGCTTCTGGTTGCCATCAAAACGTTCCGGGTTCCCAATCTTTGGTTCAGGAGCGTGGGGATCTGGTGGCAGCACTGCGGGGCCTGCAGCATTGGGACCTCCAGCGGAGGGATGAAGGAGTGTCGGTGGTACAGGAACAGAAGGACCAGGGGGGGGTGCAGGTGGAGTAGCCGGGTTTGAGAGTAGTTGCAGGGCTTGGGATAGCTGTTGTTGCTGCAGTTGGAACTGTTGTTGCTGCTGGTTGAATAGCTGGAGAAGGGAAGCGATGTCGCCAGCCATCCGATTTATGTCTCCCTCAGAGCGTTCCAGTCGCTGTAGGGCAGTCATCTCTGGCTCTTCTTCCATCGTGGTCAGGGAGTGCGCTGGGTCCATGATGGTCAGATCGTTCTGTCACGGACAGAAGAGGACCCAAGAGCGCAAGTTCAAATTCAGAGTTCTTTATTGAAGGTTTCAGGCGGGAAGAGGAGTACCAGGGTGTCAGGGGTTCCAGGGGTGCTTGGGGCTCTGGGGTTTTTCAGGGTCCTGTGGGTACCTGTGCTCCGGGGGTCACCAAATGTCGGGGGTGTCCAGTCCCAAGTGCTTAGTGTGGTGTTCCCCAGTGATGGGAGGCGGCGTATCGGGCTGAGGGTGGTGAAAGCGTCTGGGCACGCTCATCTGGTGGGTCGGAGACCCGGGGGAACACACACACAACAGCAATATGAATGGCAGGCAGAAGTACAGATCAGGGCTGGCAAATATCGTGGTGAGAGACAGAAGGCAGAATCGAGTTACCGGAGGGGCTGAAGATCGGAGAGTAGTCGAGGTCCAGAAGGCAGGTCGGGATAGACGGGGCAGTAGACCAGGAGGCAGTCAAGAAAGGATCGGTATCACAAACAGGAGTCAGAGCGCAGACAGGCAGGTTACTGGTCCGGGTTTGAAGACGATCTGACAGGCTTGGCTGAAAAACAGGGGCTGATAACTGGGAGAGGTTAGTGGGGAAATGCAGTTCAGCTGGCAGAGTAATTAGAACAGAGTGAGGCAAGGTGAGGATGGTGAGTGGGAAATGCAGTGCAGCTGGCCAGGTAACAAGAGCAGAGCAGGGCGGAGCCAGGTGGAGCTCGTTAGGCAGAGTAGGGAGAGAGTGAGCAGAGTGGCAGAGAATTGAATGCAATTAATGTTGCTACCAGGAGAGAGAGTGCTCATGACACTCCCACCTCCTAGAAAAATCCATCATGTAAAAGTGCGGGGATCCTTCTGTGCAATCATCCTAATCCTTCCCACTGATTTCAGACCCTCCTCTCTTATTTCTACATATGTCCATCCACCGACGAAGTGCACGGGGGGGGCAGTGCCCGGAAACAGGTGCAATTTGGACGGAGGCTCAGTTCAAGACCAAGCAAACTTATGCAAAATTCAAAGCTGGGCTGTACAACCATGCAAAAAGGTAGGGAGCTTGGGCCCGGAAAAGACTGGAGGGTTGAAACTAGTGTAGTATATGAAGAATATGACTTTGCTAATGTTTTAAAGTGGAACCTAAGAGGATGTTTATTCAGTTTCAGAGGAGCCCATTTTGTAGTGACACCCCAGATGGGACAGAGAAGTCGTGTGTGTTGTAGACAGGGGATTGACAGTAGAGGGAGCCACCACTTATTCTTGGGAAAAGTAAGTACTGGGTTTTAAACAAAGAAGAGCAGAGCGGGACATTGTAATTTGGAAAACACTGCTCCTCGGGGTGATCATGACATCTGTAAACTTATGCTGAAATCTTGTGATATGAATAAAAACTTATGATCAAAGATCAGTATAAGCGGACTCCTTTGTTTAACAGCAATAATTAGCAACATTGACTCGACACTACACTAGCAAAGGAGTGGGTGAATGTACAGTAAACATGTTCTGCCTCCGACGTAAAAAAGCAACAAAGAGCCCTCAGAATAAAGGGTTTTGAACATGCCCAAACAATGGCCCAAAAAATGAGAAATTACCCGGCTCTTCACAAGCACTTCACCACAGCAGCTGGTGATGCCCCTACGACGGCGTGACCATCACAGCTATAGTGGCCTTGCCATGGGATATCCTCGCATGCGTTTGTTTAACAATCTAGGTCTTATGTGTCATGCACTTCAACAACTATCTGAATTGTCACTCGAGATCCAAAAGAGAGAATACACAATATTACTGCACACAGGGCAGTCACCAGGGAAGTGAGGGTGTAATTACTGCACACAGGGCAGTCACCAGGGAAGTGAGGGTGTTATTACTGCACACAGGGCAGTCACCAGGGAAGTGAGGGTGTTATTACTGCACACAGGGCAGTCACCAGGAAGTGAGGGTGTTATTACTGAGCATACAGGGCAGTCACCAGGGAAGTGAGGGTGTGGTTACTGCACACAGGGGCAGTCACCAGTGGACAATACAGGATACAGCCAGTTCATAGAGGAGCTGAAGGTGCTTTATGCTCAATACTGGCCAGTGGATGCAGGAGCACTGTATGGAGAAACAGTGATAGAATCTCCTCTGCCAGAGGTTTGCATTGGCAGTCCACGTACGGTCATACAGGCCCTACAGGCAGTACAGGGACACTGATGGTAATGAATAAGGAGACTTTCCAGATGGACTTAAAGAGATATTGATGGAGGTCAGCACCCATCCCCATCTCCAGATGGACTTAAGAGATGTTGATGGAGGTCAGCACCATCCCATCTCCAGATGGACTTAAAGAGATGTTGATGGTGGTCAGCACCATCCCCATCTCCAGTGCAGAAGGCCAGCAGGGATTTTCTCAAATGAATCTGATTTGCACCTCAACCCGCGCCTCTCTGCATACCTCCACCATATCAGGGCTACTCTTCTGAACCTTGTTGGCCCACCCCTGACCAAAAATCACCCAGTCCCCTATGTGAGGTCATGGATTGCTAAAAGGGGACCCAGATGTGTCACAGACACCAGGAGCAAAACAAGAGATAGGGAGGAGAAGATGCACCAGGAAATGGCAGGTGTTGTGGGAGGTTCTGGAAAACTTTACAAACTTGTTCTGTACTGTGAAGTTAATCTGAATATGCGCTTCATATTATCAGATAGGCAGGAGGCCTATATACTATAATATGTGTTCTGCTGTAGCATACATTGATTTATTTTATTTGAAGTATATTCTGATATCAAATCAAATGTTTGTCCTACAGTGATGTCTTGAAAAGTATATGAAATGTGAGTATTGTAAGCCCACCTCTGAGTATATGAAATGTGAGTATTGTAAGCCCCACCTCTGAGTATATGAAATGTGAGTATTGTAAGCCCCACCTCTGAGTATATGAAATGTGAGTCTTGTAAGCCCCACCTCTGAGTATGTGTTCATATGCATATGGAGGGTGTTCTGCAGTGACACCTAAAAATGTTGCTGTACATTGATGTCTTGAAAATTAGGCTGTAAGAAATTCAGACTTGTAAGCCCCACAGCTACACTAGAGTATGTGGGCATAGTATATGTTGGAGACAAACGCGTGGCCGACGCGTGACGGTGGCTGTGTGGTGAGAGCACGCCTGTATCTCTCACCTAACTAGAATGACTGTGATGAGTGTGGTGGAAGGAGTCAGGCGCAGGAGGGTAATCACATTACATTTACGTCATTAGCAGACGCTCTTATCCAGAGCGACTTACAAATTGGTGCATTCACCTTATAGCCAGTGGGATAACCACATTACAATTTGATTTATTTATTTATTTTTGGGGGGGGGGGGGGGTAGAAGGATTACTTTATCCTATCCCAGGTATTCCTTAAAGAGGTGGGGTTTCAAATGTCTCCGGAAGGTGGTGAGTGACTCCCGCTGTCCTGGCGTCGTGAGGGAGCTTGTTCCACCATTTGGGGGTGCCAGAGCAGCGAACAGTTTTGACTGGGCTGAGCGGGACTTGGCTTCAGCAGA
Source organism: Coregonus suidteri (assembly GCA_036851935.1). Taxonomy (NCBI): domain Eukaryota; kingdom Metazoa; phylum Chordata; class Actinopteri; order Salmoniformes; family Salmonidae; genus Coregonus; species Coregonus suidteri. Next base: position 50,530,212 of record CM072235.1, on the reverse strand, counting down.
GGTAGGGGAGCCAGCAGGCCAGAGGTGGATGAACGCAATGCCCTCGTTTGGGTGTAGGGACTGATTGGATGCATGTGTCTATGAAGTTCAAGGCTTAATGAGCTCACCAAACCAATTGTGTGTTCCAATTAATCAGTGCTAAGTAGTTACAGGTATTCAAAATCAAACAGAATGACAAGGGTGCCCCAATTTTTGCATAGCCTATTTTTCACATCTGATTTAATTTCATACAACTAATATTGCTACACTAAAAAATCTTTGTCTGGACAATACCCCATTACTCAGCTTTTATTAGAAAATGAATGGCATGCCACTGTGATCATTTTCTTTGACGACAGAGTAAATTATTATTGCAGCCTCAGAGGGGGTGCCCAAACTGTTTTCAGACGACTGTATGTACTTCATAGAAACTGTTACCCTTTATATATTCTAACCACTCTAATTAATGTATTCCATATTAAGGGCCCTAACCTAGGAACACAAATCTTTGTCTCTATTAAAATTGTGGACAGTTCTCTCTCTCTCTCTCTCTCTCTCTCTCTCTCTCTCTCTTTCTCTCTCTCTCTCTTCCTCTCTTTCTCTCCTCTCTCTCTCTCTCTCTCTCTCTCTCTCTCTCTCTCTCTCTATCTCTCTCTCTCTTCTCTCTCTCCTCTCTCTCTCTCTCTCTCCCTAAACCCCTCCCTCCCTCTAACCCCACCCCTCTGGCAGAACCAGGAAGTCCCTCCCCCTCCACAAACTCTCTTCTGTGGAAATGAAACTGATCTGAGTCTCTGTGTCGTCTGTCTGTGTGAGAGTAAACAACCGTCCAAATGGCTCAGCAGGGAGTTTTGCTGCTGACCAGGAACCAGTTCTGTTGTTCTGTCTGTCTGGATCTACTGAAGGAGCCAGTGCTATTCCCTGTGGACACAGTTACTGTAGGAGCTGTATTGAGGACTGCTGGGATCTGGGATGATCTGAAAAGGTGTCTATAGCTGTCCTCAGTGCAGAGAGACCTTCACTCCAAGGCCTAATCTGAGGAAAAATACATGTTGGCTGAGTTGGTGGAGAAAACTGAAGAAGACAGGACTCCAGGCTGCTCCCCCTCCTGCTCTGTGCTATGCTGGACCTGGAGAGTGGCGACGTGTGATGTCTGCACTGGGACCAGAAAAGCAGAAAGCCCTCATGTCCTGTCTGGTGTGTCTGGCCTCTTACTGTGAGACTCACCTCCAACCTCACTATGAATCTCCTGCTTTCAAGAAGCACAAGCTGGTCAAAGCCACTCGCACACTACAGGAGAAGATCTGCTCTGATCATGACAAACTGCTGGAGGTTTTCTGTCGTACCGATCAGCAGTGTATCTGTCTGCTGTGTGTGATGGATGAACATAAAAAAAAGCCATGATACAGTGTCAGCTGCAGCAGAGAGGACTGAGAAACAGGTAAGACCAGAACTACTTGTTGGTGACTGTCTGATAACAAAATAATTAAAGATACAGTAGGAACTAAGGCTGTTTGAATATGAGATCATTCAAATGAAATTGATCCTCAGCAGAACAAATATGAAAAACAAACCTTGAGTATATTGAGTTTGATCCAAATGTATCACCATTTTCTGAAGTCAAACACTATTATCATTCCGAATGCCCTTTAGGAGTTCAAAGTTCAGTCTCAACCCCTTGATACATGTACGTCTACCATAAAAACTATAATCATTCACATAGCAACATAGAAAATATCTTATGGTAAAGGGACTTCCTCAAGATTTTAGACCTTCTCTCTATGTGCCCTATGTCCCATTACTATACTATTGATCTACTGGACAAATAAAGCTTGATAGCTCATTGAAGAGTGATTCTCCACAGAGGCAGCTGGGATGAGTCAGCAGAAAGGTCCAGCAGAGATTCCAGGAGAGAGAGAAGGAGTCTGAAGGAGCTCCAACAGGCTGTGGAGTCCTCTCAAGGTGAGTATTGTTGACCAGAGGAGACACACCATTTCACTTCTCTCCTCCAGTCAGAGAGAGGGAGAGGGGCCCCTATCCAATCCCACTGTTGGGAACTGGCTGTCTGGACCCTTTCAGAGAATAGACTGCTTAATGTAACTGACGGGTTATGAAACCCCGGGTACTGTGGGGAGAAACCATCATCTTGACCAAAAAGGACATTCCCTATTGTTCTGACTGATTAAAAGTCGCAAGCGGCTCTACCTCTTCACATAACCATGAGTAACCATGAGCGACTCATCGCTGCTATACATTAACAGGGTGAGCTCTCTCTCTCGATCAATTAAATTGGGCTTATTGGCATTGGAAACATATGTTACATTACCAAAGCAAGTAAAATAAATAATAAACAAATCAGAAATTAACAGTAAACGTTACACTCAAAAAAGTTTAAAAGGAAATAGAGACATAAAAAATATATCAAAATCAAAATCAAATGTTATAACTCAAGTGCAAATAGAGTGAGCCATTCGCCAGACTGAGTTCTTGGAGGTGAAATGGAATGAATGAGGGAGAGTTAAGTGAGGTAGAAGGTGTGGTGAAGAGCTCAGAACCAGAGCCTGGCATCAATGGACATGATAAAGAAGAATCTGGTGCAGTAGGAGTTACATTGCTGTAGAAAGTTGGATCCATACCTATTGGCAGATCATTGTGGTTTCATGTTGGGTGGGAAAAGAGTTGGGTGCAGTTCAATCAGTGAAGGTAAACCTGTAGTGGACTTGGGATATTTGTTTGTTGTTTTCTTCTGACCAGAGGGAGGTGGGCGCTAAGTGTCACGCAACTTGGGTCAAGATCTGTTTTCTTGCTTTGCTCTTAGGAACAGGGCACCATTGAAAGGAGTGATTTCTGGGGTAGCGTTAAGTGTGGAGGTGGCAATTCAAGTTTAAGCTTCCTGGTGTTTGTGATGCCCGCCGTTTGGTGGCAACACAGACCCGGTGGTTTCAGCCTCATTCCAACCCTACAAACATTTTAAACATCATCAAATCACCTATGCTCTAGTCTTAATACAGTGACAACTAAAACCATACCAAAAAACAATTTAGTTCAATCCAACGTACCAAGCTAAATATGATGTGGTTGGCTGTTATGAATGAGTTTCTAGGGTATCAAGTAATTCATGATGCAAGAAGATATTTAACACTTAGCATGGAGAGTTGAATACAAATATTTAATAGATTCGGTACAGGGTTCATCTAACAAAAGGCGCGTGCTTCTCGTCTTCCCATTCGAACTACTAGACAAAGAAAATATCTCTCTTCTTATAGTCCCTGTTACATATTGCTTCCACAACATCTGTTAACCCTCACTGGGCACTCCCTTCTTTGATGTTATTACCTTGTACCCCAAGTCAGTATATCATGTCCATCAATCATTCTAAGATAAACCTCAGTAAGCTCCCTCAAACATAATGGAATCCTTGGTATTTCAGACACTGTGGCACCAAGTCACTTATCTACTAAATCTAACCTTGTTCCTACGATACTGTGAAATTACATCATAACAATCCTTCTTTTTTTCTTTCTTTGTGGTAAGTAACATTACTCAGATATAACATTACTTAACCCAACAATTCATATATAACTTCATATAAAAAAATAAAATGTTTCTCCCATTCATTAGTATATATATGATTAGAGTCTAAACTATGCTAGATAACTGAGAATTCATCCCCCATCTACTTTCTATACCTGAATCCAACCAGATTCTCAATATATTTAATCAACAAAGGGATGAACTCTCAGTCACATTAGCTCATTCACTATCAAACCTCTCAAACCTGCTATGTGTAGTCAGTCTGAGTAAAAGATAGATACATGATGAACTATTACTATATTCATGCTAAAAAATCTATGTAGTCAAAACCTTACTGATATATAAGGAAAAAATCCCACGTAGGACCATCCCTATTTCTTAAATGACAACCTTGTATACATCATTTTCAAATAACCCATCCTCTTACACCTGCTACCAAGGAAAAAAAACATACATAGAAATACATTCTTACCATCATGACATCATCCACAACAAATACAATGATACATGACACTCTCTAAATTACATGGATATTATAATATATTCAGGGATGAATATATCTAAAATAACAATAACGTCAATCTTCTTGATCCATGTTCATTCAGAGGAACACCAAGCTTTTCTCTGGTCACTTGGGGCGCTAACTGATCGACTGAGATAGTCTTGTTTCCAAACATCTTCAATCCTGTAAACATTAAATTCCACGTTATACATTCCCCATTCCTCAATCAACATTATCAATGGACTCTACACTGGAATAAGATGATATTGATAAGATATATAATATTTCCCATAGCTTTAGTTAAATTCCCAAGACCTTCCTAATCCTGATGGTAAGTATATACAACATGCATCTCCCATATAATTGCATACATTCCCCCGTTATCTACTGTAATAGCATCCAATGCTATGCGATTATCAATTGAATAGTCTAATAAGTGACATTTCAGACCCCATTGCTTGAAAATCCAAGACTGTTAACAGCTACAATATTCAACTCTGTTCAACCCTGACTGTGTTCCCCTAATATTCCTGAGGAGAGATACACAGGATACCACTCTGTTTTCAGTCCCTGTTAAATCAGTACACCCTTGGACTAGTTAGGATTGAGGAATTCAACCAAAATCAGATCATATGAAAATAGCACAAACATTCCTATGTCTCAAATACCAAAACCCCATGATAGGAACCAATTAAGTTCTTGCCTAGCAACATAGATATGTACCACTCTAAACATCCATATCAATTACCACCCAATACTTCAAATATATACAGTGGGGGAAAAAAGTATTTAGTCAGCCACCAATTGTGCAAGTTCTCCCACTTAAAAAAGATGAGAGAGGCCTGTAATTTTCATCATAGGTACACGTTCAACTATGGACAGACAAAAATGAGAAAAAAAAAATCCAGAAAATCACATTGTAGGATTTTTTATGAATTTATTTGCAAATTATGGTGGAAAATAAGTATTTGGTCAATAACAAAAGTTTCTCAATACTTTGTTATATACCCTTTTTGGCAATGACACAGGTCAAACGTTTTCTGTAAGTCTTCACAAGGTTTTCACACACTGTTGCTGGTATTTTGGCCCATTCCTCCATGCAGATCTCCTCTAGAGCAGTGATGTTTTGGGGCTGTCGCTGGGCAACACGGACTTTCAACTCCCTCCAAAGATTTTCTATGGGGTTGAGATCTGGAGACTGGCTAGGCCACTCCAGGAACCTTGAAATGCTTCTTACGAAGCCACTCCTTTGTTGCCCGGGCGGTGTGTTTGGGATCATTGTCATGCTGAAAGACCCAGCCACGTTTCATCTTCAATGCCCTTGCTGATGGAAGGAAGTTTTCACTCCAAAATCTCACGATACATGGCCCCATTCTTCTTTCCTTTACACGGATCAGTCGTCCTGGTCCCTTTGCAGAAAACAGCCCCAAAGCATGATGTTTCCAACCCCATGCTTCACAGTAGGTATGGTGTTCTTTGGATGCCAACTCAGCATTCTTTGTCCTCCAAACACGACGAGTTGAGTTTTTACCCAAAAAGTTCTATTTTGGTTTCATCTGACCATATGACATTCTCCCAATCCTCTTTCTGGATCATCCAAATGCACTCTAGCAAAACTTCAGACGGGCCTGGACATGTACTGGCTTAAGCAGGGGGACACGTTCTGGCACTGCAGGATTTGAGTCCCTGGCGGCGTAGTGTGTTACTGATGGTAGACTTTGTTACTTTGTTTCCCCAGCTCTCTGTAGGTCATTCACTAGGTCCCCCCATGTGGTTCTGGGATTTTTGCCTCACCGTTCTTGTGATCATTTGACCCCACGGGGTGAGATCTTGCGTGGCGAGCCCCAGATCGAGGGAGATTATCAGTGGTCTTGTATGTCTTCCATTTCCTAATAATTGCTCCCCACAGTTGATTTCTTCAAACCAAGCTGCTTACCTATTGCAGATTCAGTCTTCCCAGCCTGGTGCAGGTCTACAATTTGTTTCTGGTGTCCTTTTGACAGCTCTTTGGTCTTTGACCATAGTGGAGTTTGGAGTGTGACTGTTTGAGGTTGTGGACAGGTGTTTTTTTATACTGATAACATGTTCAAACAGGTGCCATTAATACAGGTAACAACGAGTGGAGGACAGAGGAGCCTCTTAAAGAAGAAGTTACAGGTCTGTGAGAGCCAGACATCTTGCTTGTTTGTAGGTGACCAAAATACTTATTTTCCACCATAATTTGCAATTAATTAATTAAAGATCCTACAATGTGATTATCTGGATGTTTTTTTCTCAATTTGTCTGTCATAGTTGACGTGTACCTATGATGAAAATTACAGGCCTCTCTCATCTTTTTTAAGTGGAGAACTTGCACAATTGGTGGCTGACTAAATACTTTTTTTCCCCCACTGTATAGTGACTAATATGTTAATACGGTAACTTAATTATCAACATATTCATGATTTCAGTCACAATCCTCACATTAACTCACAGTGAGGGAAAAAAGTATTTGATCCCCTGCTGATTTTGTACGTTTGCCCACTGACAAAGACATGATCAGTCTATAATTTTAATTGTAGGTTTATTTGAACAGTGAGAGACAGAATAACAACAAAAAAATCCAGAAAAATGCATGTCAAAAATGTTATAAATTGATTGATTTGCATTTTAATGAGGGAAATAAGTATTTGACCCCTCTGCAAAACATGACTTAGTACTTGGTCGCAAAACCCTTGTTGGCAATCATAGAGGTCAGACGTTTCTTGTAGTTGGCCACCAGGTTTTCACACATCTCAGGAGGGATTTTTTTCCACTCCTCTTTGCAGATCTTCTCCAAGTCATTAAGGTTTCGATGCTGACGTTTGGCAACTCGAACCTTCAGCTCCCTCCACAGATTTTCCATGGGATTAAGGTCTGGAGACTTGCTAGGCCACTCCAGGGCCTTAATGTTCTTCTTCTTGAGCCACTCCTTTGTTGCCTTGGCTGTGTGTTTTGGGTCATTGTCATGCTGGAATACCCATCCACGACCCATTTTCAATGCCCTGGCTGAGGGAAGGAGGTTCTCACCCAAGATTTGACGGTACATGGCCCCGTCCATCGTCCCTTTGATGCGGTGAAGTTGTCCTGTCCCCTTAGCAGAAAAACACCCCCAAAGCTTAATGTTTCCACCTTCATGTTTGACGGTGGGGGATGGTGTTCTTGAGGTCATAGGCAGCATTCCTCCTCCTCCAAAACACGGCGAGTTGAGTTGATGCCAAAGAGCTCAATTTTGGGCTCATCTGACCACATCACTTTCACCCAGTTCTCCTCTGAATCATTCAGATGTTCATTGGCAAACTTCAGATGGCCCTGTATATGTGCTTTCTTGAGCAGGGGGACCTTACAGGCGCTGCAGGATTTCAGTCCTTCACGGCGTACTGTTGTTACCAATTGTTTTCTTGGTGACTATGGTCCCAGCTGCTTTGAGATCATTGACAAGATCCTCCCGTGTAGTTCTGGGCTGTAGTTCACCGTTCTCATGATCATTGCAACTCCACAAGGTGAGATCTTGCATGGAGCCCCAGGCCGAGGGAGATCGACAGTTCTTTTGTGTTTCTTCCATTGCGAATAATCGCACCAACTGTTGTCACCTTCTCACCAAGCTGCTTGGCGATGGTCTTGTAGCCCATTCCAGCCTTGTGTAGGTCTACAATCTTGTCCCTGACATCCTTGGAGAGCTCTTTGGTCTTGGCCATGGTGGGAGAGGTTGGAATCTGATTGATTGATTGCTTCTGTGGACAGGTGTCTTTTTACAGGTAACAAGATGAGATTAGGAGCACTCCCTTTAAGAGTGTGCTCCTAATCTCAGCTCGTTACCTGTATAAAAGACACCTGGAAGCCATAAAATCTTTCTGATTGAGAGGGGGTCAAATACTTATTTCCCTCATTTAAATGCAAATCAATTTATAACATTTTTTACATGCGTTTTTTTCTGGATTTTTTTGTTGCTATTCTGTCTCACTGTTCAAATAAATCTACCATTAAAATTGCATAGACTGATAATGATCTTTGTCAGTGGGCAAACATACAAAATCAGCAGGGGATCAAATACTTTTTTCCCTCAATGTATATGTTTCAAACAGTATGATTCAAACAATGTCTACTCAAAATAAAATCATATAAGTGTATCGTAAGACATTACCATAACGTATCGCTGTTTTAATCTAATACCTATAAATAAGACAGTTATCTCAATTGGACAAGCAATATCCTTCATGCTGAAATATTTATACTAATATATACTAATGATTTATTTAAATCACTCAGTCATCTTATAAATTATAACCAAAACCACATTACTTAACTTAACCAAATTTAGAATGACAATTCTTAGTGATTCACATTGGTCCTATCACTAAAAAAATAAAAACCCTAAACTTTTAGCACCCATTACAACTGTCAGACTGTACACGTAAATTAACATACAGTACAAATATCCATAATTCTATTATGACCTTCCTAATCCTGAGAATAAGTACAGATCATTATCTCAATGCATCTTAGTATGTATTATCAACACAGCTAAGCAACCCCTTTTTTCTCCGGCACTTAAAAATCTTCTGCCGTCTCTTCATTATGTTCTTCAGACAGCTTCATAGTTCAAAATGAATTGCCCATGACAATGTCCCAACTTCAATGTCTCATCCGAGTCACCACCATCCATCCTACAACCTCATTGTGTCTTGTCCATTTGCCAAACCATTATGCCAACAACATTAGAAATGTTGTATTTGAACATATCTTTCTCCATTCTCACTCAATGGTAGACTCCTGTTCCAACTCCCTCGATATAAAAACATGAGCAAATCTGTCGATAGCTTCACTTGGCTGTTGTAGACCGGTTGGCATGTAGAAGTGGTACTATACAGGAACGTCTTCAACGCCTCTGATATTCATCTTCAGCCGGTTCAGAGGTTGTGTTTTTTTACGGTTCACACCATTCTAGGCCAAAATTATCCCCCTGCTATGCATCAAGACACTATCTGTATTTACCTCAATAGAAGACAGAACATAACAGTTTAATTGAGTTCATTTCCTAATCCATATAAGCATTGACTATATTACAAATTATTATGTTTACCAATTATTCTTAATACCAATTTCTAATATACTCCCCAATTTATGTTAGGTGAACCTTCCAAATACAGAGAAGTGAATGGTGTGACAGTCAGGTGATTCTTTAAATTCTGGTAGATCTTGAAGTTCTTGGAGGTCTGCAGGTCTGTCCCTCCACTGAGGGAATCAGCCAGAACACGTAGCTCATCAGTAGCATTCCTCTTGACATCATCTCCCATCACCTGATCATTGTCAGCTCCAGCATCCTCAGCTCCCTTATCTCTAGGGTCGTTGGGTTCCTCCTAGTACTCTGTTGCAGTGGTTTACATGATACCAGGTCGATCTCCCCTCTATCCATACCTCCGTTGGTGTAGACTGGGTGACGATGTATGGTCCTTTTAGCTCTGACCCTTCTTCCTTCACTAGGGTCTAGGATCATGCAGAGTCCTTCTCCATCTATCAACATCGCTCTGTGGGAGTGGGTCCTTCTTGCAGCGTACAAATAGGGAAGTTGACAGTCCCAGCTGCAAAAACACACAGACACAGACACAAAAAGAAAAACAATGCTCCGCCAGTGGCGGGCTGCCATTCTTCCTCCTCTGGGTTTGAACACTCCTACAGTGGGGACACATAGATGCAGGTATCTCTCTCTTCTACTTTCCCTTCCATCGAGGTAGCCAGCAACACCTAGTACTGACCCTCCCCACCTAGATTCTGTCCAGCTCTTACTTCTGTAATCCTCTACTAGCACAAATCCTCCAGGGTGCAGAAAATGCCCAGATTCTCTTGTTAGGTTGGGCAGAATTGCCTTCACCCATGGGAAGAAAGTATTCAGAACATTGTTAGGTTAGGGTGAGACACAGTATGCTACTTTACCCTGTCTTCTTATCAGTCAGGAGAAGCCTTGAGATCAGGAAGTGCACATTCTTGCAGCCTGTTGCAGTCCACTAGTGTAATAGACAGGCCTCCTCTACATCCTGCCCTTATACCTCCATTACAACATTTTCACCTAAAAACATTAATCTAACCCATAACCACATTAATTACTACTGCTCATACTCCTAATAAAGAATTTGCATATTAACCAAAAAGCCTCATGCGAGCAGTACATTTACATTACATTTTAGTCATTTAGCAGACGCTCTTATCCAGAGCGACTTACAGTTAGTGAATACATATATATATATATTTTTATACTGGGCCCCCCGTGGGAATCGAACCCACAACCCTGACGTTGCAAAACGCCATGCTCTATCAAACTGAGCTACATCCCTGCCGGCCATTCCCTCCCTACCCTGGACGACGCTGGGCCAATTGTGCGCCGCCCATGAGTCTCCCGGTCGCGGCCGGCTGCGGACAGAGCCTGGATTCGAACCAGGATCTCTAGTAGCACAGTTAGCACTGCGATGCAGTGCCGTAGACCACTGCGCCACTCAGTACTTCCCCCCCCTTGGACACATGACTCACTTCGTGATTTATGCGTTCAAAAACAAAACAACGACATTGTTTGTTAAACCAAAATAATAAATGACAACATTGATAATACCTTCACTTACTTGTATCCCATAAGGTAATTCAAGAATAGCAAAATTGACTAGCGACAGGTATCCCTCATTCAGGGATAGCGCTCTCTCTCCTGTCCTTGTCATGGTCTGAATCATATTTGTTATATATATAGGACTATTGCCAAATTATAAACTTCTTCATAATTATCATTTTTTATAAAATGACCCTCAACTCGGTATAATAAATTACCTTAAATTCCTCATCCCATGCCTCTTGATGCTTTCCAGTGTGGGTGATCATTGATTCACACTAGAAAGTCAGGACAGAGTTATGAGGTCATTCAAAACCCTTCAAAGAAGTGTTTAATTCTATAGTACAAGCTAATCATTAACAACAGTCAAAACATTTCATAAATGTTATGTATCCCAAGTGTACAGTAAGTCCTCATGACATTTCTCTTTAAAAGAAATCACGTGTTTACCCAAAACTTACTCATAAAAGAAAGAGATTTCATAAAGCTCCATGTGTGTGCTCCTTAAGACTTATTACCTTTGACCTGTTACAAACCCCCTAAAATCTAAATAACAACCCTATATAACCATTGTAATAGGTGGGTTGTGTGTGGTTATTTGAAAAACCCAATTGGAAAAAACAAAAACAAAATAGCCAGGCCTTATTTAATTTGGTAGCTCCCTTTTACGGCCTAAGTACATAAAAAACTGCAGAATTTTACTAACCGCTCCCCCCAGCCCACAGACTTTGGGAAACATTCCAATGAGAGATAAGGACATCCCCTTTCTCCTGGAAGAGAAAGTATATATTTAGTTAACATTCAGTTATAATCAGCAATCCAAAAATAGTAATTACACACAAAACATGATGCATATATACACCGTTCTACCTCACATCAATAATCGTTTTGTTTTTAATCGAATCCCTCATAAACTACTCCAGACGACAATTACATAAAAATCTCTCAAAAGATAAAAACCAATCAAGTTTCTCTGAGTTTACAATTAGTATTTGTAATTGATTACCCTTCAGACTTCATCCTCTGTAATTATCACAATGATTATTCAACCCCAAATCGGATTCATTTTATCCCATATCAAAATTATCCTAGTATCGTTACTTGATCAACAACATAGGAAATATCTGTTTCCCCTTATATTGTTCCTGTCACCCCCCTCTAAATGTCATATTTTCATTCATTTGCCAATATAATCAAAAAGCCGTGATATTTTATCCCAGGCATCTATTAAGAAAGTTGTTTGAGAGGTTGTTTCCTACTATTCCCTCAACATATACTGTAGGGGCCTTACATCAATCCTGGAAGAAAAAAAAACTCCCACTCAAGACACATCAGATAATACCACGTTACATTAAGTTCACTACACCTTCTAATATAAACCTATAACCCCTTTCCGGTGTTGTAATCTTTCGCAACCTGTTGTACATTGATGTATTAAAATATAAAACCTATTGTTTAATAAATACAGAACCTACAAAAGAGGATGGTAGCTGCCCTACCATCTTAATAGTCAAAACTACTGCCATCCACTGTTCAACGTAACAGAAACAGATGATCATTTTAGAATTAATTAACTGTCTGCATAAATCACTAGTGTGCTAAAACAAACTATAGAATTTAATAATAATAATACAAAATTGTCAAAGAACGTTTTATATTCAACAATCTAGACATGTGCTCCTCATTACCCTCTGCGTCCTGTACATCCTGATAATAGCCCAACTATTGCACGACTCTCTTTCACCCGTTATGAAATTATGGCATTAGTAAATTATATCCACAAACCACTACTACCTAATAACATATTTTTTTTCATTGACCTTACTAGAAATAATTATTTTAATACCAGTCTATTCAAACAATCCAATTCAACATTTCTCATCTCCCAAATATCCTACTTCCCTACTTCAAACAATCCAATTAAACATTTCTCATCTCCTAATTAACCTACTTATCCTTCTAACACAGAAAACCCTCAACAATATCTATTATTCTCTGTCGCTGACTTTCCATCTAACGGTACTTTAGCTTATGACAAATAATTTTTAAGTTATAGTCAAAACAAACAAAACATTTATTCACAGTGATGCAAACTTTAATTACTATGTTATCCTATGCCGCCATGTGTTGGTAAGACAATCCCTTTCCTATAATGTTATCAATTCACCCAGTGATCGAGGTCAATAGCATCAATGTAACAGTTTTGCTTCCGTCCCTACCTGGGCTTGAACGAGGGACCCTCTGCACACATTGACAACAGCTGCCCTTGAAGCACCATTACCCGTCGCTATCACAAAATCCGCAAACCTTGCAGAGCAAGTTAAACAACTACTTCCAGGTCACAAAGCAAGTTACGTCACCAATCGAAACGCTACTAGTTCACACCACTAAGTAGCTAGCCCTTTCACACCGGGTAACCATTCACCCCCCTTTGACTTCCTCCTTATTCACAAGCAATGAGTGATCCTTATACACAAAACGTAACCATTAATGGACACTTACAGTCTCTCTCACGTTTCAGCGAGCCCCAGTGGCTAACACAACCGCAGACACAAAAACATGGAAAAACTCTTCCATTCTCCCCCCTACTAGTCAGACCCAAATAAAACCCATTCTCAAAACAGCGTTCTGCATTTACATCTATCGTAGGGTTAAAAACTAACTTAAACAACATTAACAATCAATTAGCTGTAGTAGCTTAAGTTTGGTTCCGTTTCATCGTTTACTATATTGGGTCAGTAAGATTTCTGTAGTGACCTCAACCAAAAGTTGCTATATATCTCAGTCAAAGTAATCTTTCATTAACTCTGCTTCCTTCATACCACTGCTTCATTATCATGGGTGTTTGTTTAATATTCCTTTTATTCTCTGAGTTCCCTTGCTTCACTTCCCATTTAAGATAAGACACTCGCTTCTCTGTGCGTCGTCACTACACCCTTGTTTTCTCTTGTTCATCAACTAAGATCATAGCCACAGCTCTTATGAAACCACCAATACCGCCATTATTAGAATACAGCAGATTAGGTAACTGTCCTTTCTAAGTAGGCTACAAGTAACAAACCAAATTACTTGCTGTAGTTGAGAAGCATATATAGAATTTTACATCCATAGTATCAATATCCAATTTATGGATTGACATTACGCCACCATTCTCAATCGTTTAATTCTAGCAAACCCGTAGCCAACGCAAAAAAAAAAACACTACTACGACAAAATCGTCTCGCTATTCCTGTAAAATAAGTGAGTCTTCCATTTGAACCAAGCACGCTACAAACCTTACCTATTGTACAGTACCAAACCGAATTACTTGTAGTATCTGTCTAAGCAACACATACCAAACAGTTATGAATTACACTCAGAAACCCAGGATTTCCTCTATGCCTTAGCAATGACAACATACATCCCATAACAATCGCCCAATTTACAGACTGGTTTATTTCATCTTTAACATCTGATACAAAATGAACGTTCCTTCACTTCACCACCTTAGCTCCGCAGAGATAATTAGTAGTTAATGGAGAACCCGAAATTGCCTTCTGTACTATGTATAAGTTATGGTCTATAATTACCACTCCTTATGGGCAGTTAATTTCTTAAACCTTATCTCTGTCAAAGGAATCTAATACGACGGTTACAAACTTAGAAAACCAGCATAATTCATTATTTCCCACCCATGACCGTACGTGCAAACGTTTGGGTGAGCAAGTTTTTAATCATTACATACACTCTATTATGCATTTTCTCCCTTCTCTTATCGACACACATTAACCTTATTTCAATTTTCACATCGTCACAAACTCCAATATAGAAACGTTAGAAACCTCCTAGTAATCACATCAAAGAATAATTACTTTAGTGTTTTTAACCATTTCTCAATCGACACAAATCACCTTCTTCAAACCATACTCCCCAGCGGGAGGAACCAAAAAACAGACTGTAGTTTTCCGGACCATGCCCACCTTGTCATGGAATCCATCCAGGAAAATAAGACTTTTCCACTACTCTCTAAAAACAGCATCCACACTCCATTACACTCCATTGATATTCTATGACCTAATTCTGTTATATATCCGAACTCTTATCCAAACTTATATCAAAATTATCATATCCATTTCTATAATTATTATGCACCGCAGATAAAAGTACTTTCTGCTCTCTTTGTTCATATTGATAGCCCATGTTGTCCCATTCAAATTACTTACTTCGTTAGCTGATTTTCTCCTTATTAATTACATTTCCTTGCATCGTGCGCCTCATTAAATCGCAATGCTTTATACGGACTCTATTCCATATAATCTAAATCCCATTCGTGTTGCTTACGACGATATTGTCAATGATATATTTTCGCGCTATCTGTAACTTATCCCTTTAAAGAAAAAACGTACTCATTATCTGTCCATGCTGATAAATCACTTCGATATGGTCCCACATAGAAAATCCTAATTACTTAACATCCATTTGCACAGTCTGATTTACATTACTTTTACAAGAGACTTGTTCTAAATGCGGATTTGCCTGTAATCATTTAATCAGTTCCTGTCTCTCTCTTCGAGGTAATGAAGCTCTGATCTACCCTTAATGGTGACTGTTTTTTTTTTTTAGATACCAGTCTACTAAGCTGGCCATTCATTACTTCAATTAGTTAATGCAATATTATTAATCAAATACTTGAATCAAATCCCCAACTTGATCTTTATAAAAATTCAGTTTGCCACTTTTGTCATTGGTGCTATGATTCAATATGTTACATTGCATCTGCTCCCTCTCCTGGCCGTTTTGACTAATTCTCTCTTCACCACAGTACTCTACGTCTCAGAGGATTGAACCTCCTAATTTGTACACATCAAAGGCCTTTCATCCAATCATTTATAATGCTTTCAAACATTAAGGCCCTAAACCCAATAATGTATAATGCTGTTAAACATTAAGGGCCTCAAACCCACTCTCTTTATAATGTATTATCATTAAGGGAATCCTGCACCCATTCTCTTTTATAATGTACTTCAAACATTAAGGGACTAACAACCACTCTCTTTATAATGTATTATCATTAAGGGAATCCTGTGCCCACTCGTTTGTCCCTCTGTTGCGTTACTCATTACTCATTACTCATTACAAACACACCCTATTTTGAATCATAGCACCATGTTATTGCTAATTTGATCATTTTTCCTTACATCCCTTCTACACAACTCAACACCACTCATCGTCCCCCTTTAAAAATATTGAATTTTAAACATTCGTTACAGCTCAGCTTTACCACAGATAAGCAGAATTTGACACAATCCAAAAAATTAAAGTCTGCTTACCTGTTAGTTTCGGCTGTAAACTGCATCCTGTGCGTTCAGACACCAATCTGTTATGATGAGTTTCTCGGTATCAGGTAATTCATGATGCGAGAAGATATTTAACACTTAGATGGAGAGTTAATACAAATATTTAATAGATTCGGTACAGGGTTCATCTAACAAAGGCGCGTGCTTCTCCTCTTCCATTCGAACTACTAGACAAAGAAAATATCTCTCTTCTTATAGCCCCTTTTACATATTGCTTCCACAACATCTTTTTTCCCTCACTGGGCCCCCACCCTTCTTTTGTTATACTTGTCCCCAAAAGTCTATATCATGTCCATCAATCATTCTAAGAAAAACCTCAGTAAGCCCCCTCGACTAAGGGAAATCTGGGTATTCAATTGGGGGGCCCACCCAAATCATTTTATCTACAAATCAACCTTGTTCCCACTACCTAAAAATAATCATAACACTGGCCAGGGTTTCTGATTTGTTTTTGTGGTGTTCATATGGCGCACAACTCTAATTCCTGATGGAACTAAGGGAAAAAAGAAAGGTTCTGCCGAGTCTATTTTTTTGATCCGGAAGGTTTGAAGGTCAGTACAACACGTGATGAAGAATGGGGGGTTTAGTGTCCTCTCACCCAGGAAGGGGGATAGGTGAAAAAATGGGTAATGGGTTTTTTAAGGGCATGTTTTCAAAATCTGCTTAAATGGATGGGTTTTTTTTTGGGCAGGCGGTTTATGGGCTTCTCTATTTTTCTGATTGTGGTGTTTTCCCTCCCACCTCTGTATGACCGTACGGACGGGCTGGAGGGGCCAGCATGTCTCTGTTGAGGATGGCTGACGCTTTGGGGGGGGATCAGCATCTTATCAGCGGCGGGAGAGACTTAAATACAGCAGGGGTCTCTGATTTTATGCTGCAGCTGCTGAGGCCCCACGAGAGCGAGGTTGTGGGGGCACGTAATGGGTTTTAGGGGGGGGGGGGGATGTTTGTAATGAGGATTGTATTAATGAAAGACATGTCATCTCACCTCTCTCTCTCCTCTCTCTAAACAGAGCTCGCACAGGCGCAGTGGAGGACAGTGATAAATCTTTACTGAGCTATCCGCTCCTTTGAGAGAAGGGCTCTGGGGGGGAAGGGCTGTCAACCCCAAAGAACTCAAGTGAGTCAAGCTAAGGACTCCGGGAGCACTGGACAGGAGATAGCTGAGTGAGGAAGAAAGCACTGAGCTGGAAAGCAGCTCTCACACACAAGGATCACATCCATTTCCTCCAGGTAATTTTTTCCCCAAAAAAAACTTCTTCTTTGTTCTTAATTTCCTCTCCTTTTCTTCTCTCTCTCTCTCTCTCTCCCCTCCTCTCTCTCTCTTCCTCTCTCTCTCTCTCTCTCTCTCTCTCTTCTCTCCTCTCTTCTCTCTCCTCTCTCTCTCCTCCTCTCTTCTCCTTCTCTCTTCTCCTCTTCTCCCCCTCTCCCCTCTCTCCCCTCTCTATCTCCCCTCTCTCTCTCTCCTCCTCTCTCTTCCCAGAGTTATCAGCTCTCCCCCAGTACCCGTGTTTTTCAACTTACCCAGCAGTTTTTTGTCCTCTTCAGTATTTTGGGATTCAAAGACGTGTCTGAACGAGAAAAAACTAGAAGACGTCCTTAAAGGAAAATGGACCAAGATTCCACTACAGGTGTTTTGAAAAAAATAAGAACATAATTTTAACCATTGAAATTCCCTACTAGCCTATACATGGGGAAATCATGGCAATGAAAAACATTCCCCCTCTGTGAATGTGTTTGGTGCGTATAAATTAGTGGATGTTGTCTCCTCCAAGCCCAAGACCGAGAAGTTTTTACTGTGATCTCTTTTTCTAAGTAACTAATCTTTTTTACTGGCACTCCAAACAACCCTTAGAAATATATCTAGTAGACTATCAAGAGGGGGTATCTATCTGACTCCTCATTTTTTTGTGTTTTGATATCTGCTGTGCTCAATCAAAACAGGGTAAAACAGTATCTGATTTAACTTATTTTTCAAAATCCCCTCTTGGTCTCTGCTCTCTTTCTCCCAATTCCTGTCACCCCTCACCCGGCCCCCCCAAAAAAAAACCATACCACCTCCTCTGTCAAAAAGGGAACAGAAAGGTGACCTATAAAGGCCCAAAGCCCAAACCTATCCTGATCATCCAGAAAATTCCCCAAAAGGGTGGCAGGTTCTGTGAAAAGAGGGTTGTCTGGAGGGTTTTACTGGGGGTGGAGTGGAGGGGAAATGCTTTTTACAGCAGTGTCATATAAAGACATCAGCGAACAAAGACGTGGTGGATTTGGAGACAAGAAAAGTCCTGATTTACAGTGTTTTATTGAGGTTATTGGTTCAACGCAATAATTTTTGGACTAAAGTATCAGGCCTCATCCTCCGAGGGGGTGTACCGGGTCAAAAGGCAGGTACTTTGTCCTTCTACAGTGTCTCTGACAAAAGACCCTCCTCCACGGGCCTCCCATCACTCACCCCTCTTCCTGGGTTTTTTCTTTTGGTACTGCTGAGCGGGTTTAAAACTGTAGTGGGTCCCTAATACTAGTCTCTGGTTTAGTCATGCTGAGCGGGTTTTAAACTGATGGGGTCCCACATAGAACTAGTCATGCTGGTGTAGTCTATAGCTGAGCGGGTTAAAACTGTAGTAGGGTCCCATAGAACAGTCATGCTGGCGGTGTGGTCCAAAAATGTATGATTCTTCTCTCTTTTTATGTACAATTATTTGACTGATTTGATCTTCAAAAATGTTATGAATTCTTCATCATTCATTTTTTTGAGGTGCAATGTTTTAATATTATACATTTCATTAATCATGATGTTGCTTTTGATGTTATTGTTTGGCATTAAAACCCATTGTATGTTTTCTAATGGGTTCTCTGTCCTATATTTTTTTCCTCATATCTTTAAAACAGCTTGTAGTCTCGGCCCAAATTTGGTTTTCTCGTCACCGGGAGCTGCAGGGAAAAAGGGTCCAGGAAAAAAGGCATTCCCCAAAGGCTATTAGCCCACTAAAAGGGAATATTACTTTTACTTAAACTATATGGCCGGTTTCCCGGAAAAAGAGAAGCCCAGTCCTAGACTAAAAGTATTTCAAAGGGATGGGCCGGGGAAAACCGCCCTAAATTTTGGGAAATATTATTCTCCCATCCTGCTCTCAAGCAATATTAAACCCGTCCAGCAGGTGGTGTAATTTAAACCCAAAAATTAAAACACAGATATCTGACTTGCCCCTCATATATCATAAAGTTCAGAATAGTACTTAAATAAATTGGGGATTGAGGTCTTTTTTTAAACCACTATCCAGAGTCAGGAACGATGAAGTTTGGTCTGCTACTGTTCATTATTAAATATGATTTTTTGGTATGGGAAAAAAAAATCATCTAGTAGTGGTTTTCCTTTGCTATTATTCCAAGGTTGCTTTAATTTGTAAATGGATTTTGTTGAAGCTGGCATGTGGTGTGGATGATAGAATAGAGTGAATAGGGAGGGAAGAGGGAGGAGAGGAGAACATATATAGAAGACAATGATAGAGAATAATTCATACCCAGGGGAGTTTCTGACTCTGTCCCAAAGACACCCTGTTCCTACGTAGTGCCCTAGGCTACTTCTACCAGATCAAAAGTAGTGCACTCATAGGGAATAGGGAAGGGGGTTTGATTTGGGATTTGCTCACTGGCATTAGAAAATTAGAAAATCATACTGGAATGTTAGTGGGGTTTCCTCGGAAAAATTATAAAATCTACTGTAGTTTAGTGGTTGCCCATTAGAATATTATAATGTCTACTGTATATTAGTGGTTTCCTCGTGAATGTTATAAAATTTTATGTAGTATTAGTGGTTCTCGTTAAATAATAAAATATTTTACTGTAAAAGTTTGTGGTTGCCTCGTTTGAACATTATAATATCTATGTAATTTGGGTTCCCCATTACATATTTGAAAATTTTACTGTAACTTTAGTGTTGCCCGATAGAATATCATACTTAATTTTAGTGGTTGCCTCGTTAAATATTATTTTCATACTTAAAGTTATGGGTTTCTCATTTGAAATTAGAATATCAAACGATTCTTATGGGTTTCCCCATTAGAAAATTTTGAATTCTACTGTTTTAGTGGGTTTCCTCATTCGAATATTAGAATATGAAACTGTATTGTTATGGTTGCCTCATTAAATATTAGAATATCATACTGTAAAATTATGGTTGCCTCGGGAGAATATTAGAAAAAACTACTGCAAAGTTTGGAGTTGCCTCATTCAAATATTTTAATATCATCTGTATTGTTAGTGGTTGCCCCATTAAATATTAAATATCATACGTAATATTAGCGGTTGCCCGGTAGAATATTAGAATATCATCAGTAAATAAGTCGTTTCCTCTTAGAAATTAAATTCATACTGTAATTTTTTTGTGGTTTTCCTGTAGAATATTAGAATATCATACTGTAATGTTAGTGTTTGCTTTTTGAAAAATCTACTGTAAAGTTAGGGTTGCCTCATTTGAAAATCATACTGTAATGTTAGGGGTTGCCTCTTTACAATATCATCGAAAGTTAGGGTTGCCTTTTTAGAATATCATACTGGAATGTTTGTTTTTGCCCATTTGAATATCATACTGTAATGTTGTGGTTGCGTCATTAGAAATCATACTTAATGTTGTGGTTTCCCATTGAAAAACAACTGAATGTTGTGGTTTTTCCCCATTAGAATATCATCTGTAATTTTGTGGTTTTTCCCCATTAGAATTCACTGTAATGTTTTGGTTTCCTCATTAGAATTCAAATGTAAAGTTATGGTTGCGTCATTAGAATTCAACTGTAATGTTGTGGGTTTCCTCATTAGAATATCAACTGTAATTTATGGTTTCGTCTTAAAAATCATACTTAATGTTGTGGTTTCCTCATTAGAATATCATACTGTATGTTAGTGGTTTCCTCTTAGAAATCAAACTGAATGTTAGTGTTTTTCCTCATTAGAAATCAAACTGTATGTTAGTGGTTTTTCCCCATTTGAATATCATACTGTAATGTTATGGTTTCCTCATTAGAATATTATCTGTAATGTTAGTGGTTGCCCTTTAAATATCTACTTAATGTTAGTGGGGTTTTCCCCATTAGAAAATATCTGTAATGTTAGGGTTTCCTCTTTGAATATCAAACTGTAAAGTTAGTGGTTCCTCTTAGAAATCAAACTGTAAATTTGTGGTTTCCTCATTAGAATATATACTGTAATGTTAGTGGTTTTCCCCATTGAATATTATACTGTAAAGTTAGTGGGGTTTCCTCTTTAGAAATTTTACTGTAATTTTAGTGGTTGTCTTGTTAAATATCATACTTAATGTTAGGGTTGTCCTTTTTTTAATATCATACTGTAATGTTAGTGGTTTCCTCATTATAATTCTACTGTAAAGTTGTGGTTGTTTGTTATAATATCAAAGTAATGTTAGTGTTTCCCCCTTAAATATCATACTGTAATGTTAGTGGTTACGTCCCCCTTTTTCCCTTTTGTTGTGTTTTCCCTCTGTGTTCCTTATTTAAAATCAATTAACAATTCATCCCCCCAAAAATTAAAAAATAAACCCTTTTACGGTTTTGTTTTTTCCTTTTTGGGACTATTTTTCCCAAACGGTGACATTTTTACAATCTTAGTATAAAACTCCCAGCTGGTCCGCTTGTAAGGCAGCCAGTCTTTCATTCAAAAACCCGTCTTGTGCATTCATTTGTTGTAAAAATCTCTCACCCCCCACTATTTTATTAAAAAAATAAATTATTGTGAAATGTAAGAAGCATTGGTTTTAAACACCAAAACCTTTAAAGATATCTTTTTTAACTGAGTGTTTTAACTACCTTTTAAACCAAACCCGCAAACCTGCAAGATAATGTTTTAAATAACCTTAGAATGCTGAAAGTAATAGCTACAGTACTGTAAATTACAGTTCACATTTGGGGAACACATTACATTACCCAACAAAAAGACAGAATCTGTATTTCCTGTATTATCCAATGTGTAATCAAAGGTGGAATCAATGAAGACATCCTCACATTTTCAGATATAATTCAACATACATAGGTTACTGTCTGTAATCAGATGTAAGACATTAAATTAAACATTAAATGAATGAATATAATATAATGTTTAGCACGCATTAATTTGCATCAAGCCTATGTAGAGCGTTTGGCCATAGATTCTCAACCACATCAGTAAATGTCCTCATGTTCATGCACCGCCGGTAGAAACCTTTCGCATGTTGAATCCAAGCTTGACATGGGTCTGCATTGATGTCATACATGCCTACACCTGGCCAGAAGGAGGTTTGGCACGCTCATGGGATGGCGATCGTACACCGTCCACATCCATGATGAAAAAAAATAATTTAATAAGGTTGAGGAAGGAGGAGTATGGGGGCTGGGTATAGGGTTCACGGAATCAGGGAGGGACATGAAACCATGCCTCTGAACCACCTTCTGAATGTGGAACCTGACATGGTCCCACATAATGACATAGCGTGACCCCTTTACCTTGACAGGCCTGCTGTCAATATCATTGAGAAACACAATGAGGTGTGCAGCGTGGTAGATTAAAAGTAATCGGCCACGTCCTACCACATCATCCTTCAGATATCGCTGCTGCCACTTGGAATGTTATCACCCAGGTTGTCAAGGGCACGTGGACGGACGCACGTTGGCAGATGAGGTTCCGCCCCCGGCGGCCACGTTTTAGGCCAGCGTGAAGCCAGCTTCATCAACAAAGGTATAATAGTGATGGTTCACAGCCGCACAAAGCACCTTCCACCCTCTAAAAAATATATTTTGGTTAGTGTATTTTACAGTTATAGTTCCATTATGATTATTGTGAAGTAGCATGTAAATTAATAGCCAACAGTAATACAGTATATAAGTGATTGTACCTGAACATCGCTCGGCCCGCAGTTGTTCTCTGTCAGAAGGTCTCCAGGTTTAAATTTGGTTTCATGGGATAACCTGGTGCCTCATTCAAAAGGCAGAGTGATTGTTGGTAGGTGAGGGATGGCCACCATTGGCAAAGCGTGTCATCATTCTCCTCAATGGCCTGCTTTATTTCAGACAGGACGTATGTCATTCCTGGCCCTCACCATTTCCACAACTGCCCACTCCTGCTGGCGCGGTCAGCACACGTGACCACAACCATGGGGTCTTCTGTCAATTCTGAGTGTAGAAACATAGTATACTGTCAACAGATCATACTGGAAGAATACTGGAACAAGTTAGGTGAATTTACAGTGGCATAACAACATGTGATTTATTGTAAAGGTAATGGTAAAAGCATAGTGCAATCCTTCAGGATATGACCGGTTTTCTTGGAGAGAAAATGTTCTTCAGGAATCTTATTGACAGTTTGATTCTTTTCAGATTCGGGTTTTTTTTTGTGAAATTAATCTGACCTGCCTTTTCTTGCTATGGTAATGCCTCTGGTTACCAAATGGTGCAACGACGATTGGGCATGGGACTTCCATTAGGGACACAAGAGTTCCCTGCGTTCTGTCTCCCTCTCTCTGATGTCCACCTCTTTGACCTCTACTGACCTCTGTTAAATTAATGGGGCACATGCCACTAATCTCTTATTGGCACTTTTTCCCACAAAGCTCTTGAATTTCTTCCTCCTGCTGTTATCCTGCTCATGTTGAAAGAAATTGCCAACGCGTTCATAAACCCCTTTTAAATGGTGACCAAATTGTGGTTGTCACTATGTGGAATCAATTTAGCAATAATGAGTACTCATTATGTATGGTTATCATGTATATACATGAATATAGATGTTTAACTTTACAAACACATTTTATTTGTAGTCTCAAAATCCTTCTATAGTAGACAAACCGTTTTAAAATCTATAGGTTTACCAAACGGTAAGAATAATCATTAAGCTCAGTGGATTAACGTGATGGTCAGATGTATTTTAAACAAATGAGAAGAGAATTAAATGAAAAGGATTGTGAGCATGCATTGTGAAAGG
>CM072235.1:50436961-50505792 GCA_036851935.1 Coregonus suidteri | reverse complement strand
TTGAGAGTTTTAATTTCATATCACATGGAAGAAGACAGTTTAGTTACCTGGAGGAAATGGATGTGATCCTCTGTGTGTGAGAGCTGCTCCAGCTCAGTGCTTCTCTCCTCAGCTCAGCTATCTCCTGCTCCAGTTGCTCCAGGAGTCCTTCAGCTTGACTCACTTGAGCCTTCTCTTGGGCTCTGATCAGCTCCTTCACCTCAGAGCGCCTTCTCTCAATGGAGCGGATCAGCTCAGTAAAGATTTTATCACTGTCCTCCACTGCTGCCTGTGCAGAGCTCTGTTGAGAGAGAGAGAGAGAGAGAGTGTGAGACTGACATGTCTTACATTAATGAGCAATCCTCATTACACTAACATCCCCCCCTCCTAAAAACCCATTACGTGCCACCACAACCTCGCTCTCGTGTGGGCCTCAGCAGCTGCAGCATAGAAATCAGAGACCGCTGCTGTATTGAGTCTCTCCTGCCGCATGATGAAGAGCTGCTGATCCAGCCCCAAAGCGTCAGCCATCCTCAACAGAGCACATGCTGGTCCCCTCCAGCCCACGTCCGTACGGTACAGTACAGAGGTGGGAGGGAAAACACCACAATCAGAAACCAGTAGAGAAGCCCATAAAGCCGCCATGCCAGAAAAAACCTATCCATTTAAGCAGATTCTGAAGACATGCCCTTAAGAACCCATTACCCATTTTCTCAGCCTATACCACTTCCTGGGTGAGAGGACACTAAACCCCTCATTCTTCATCACGTGTTGTACTGACCTTACAAACCTTCCAGGATCAATAAAATAAGACTCCGGCAGAACCTTACTTTTTCCCTTTAGTCTCCATCAGGAACTTAGAGTTGTGCGCCACTATGAACACACACAAATACAAATCAGAACCATGGCCAGTGTTATGATGTCATTTCATAGTGTAGTGGGAACAAGGTTAGATTTAGTAGATAAGTGATTCTGGGTGCCGCACAATCTGAATACCTAAGATTCCATTATGTCGAGGGAGCTTACTGAGGTTTATCTTAGAATGATTGATGGACATGATATACTGACTTGGGGTACAAGGTAATAACATCAAAGAAGGGTGTGCCCAGTGAGGGTTAACAGATGTTGTGGAAGCAATATGTAAGAGGGACTATAAGAAGAGAGATATTTTCTTTGTCTAGTAGTTCGAATGGGAAGAGGAGAAGCACGCGCCTTTTGTTAGATGAACCCTGTACCGAATCTATTAAATATTTGTATTAACTCTCCATCTAAGTGTTAAATATCTTCTCGCATCATGAATTACCTGATACCCGAGAAACTCATCATAACAGATTGGTGTCTGAACGCAGAGGATGCAGTTTACAGCCGAACTAACAGGTAAGCAGACTTTAATTTTTTTGATTGTGTCAAATTCTGCTTATCTGTGGTAAAGCTGAGCTGTAA
Source organism: Coregonus suidteri (assembly GCA_036851935.1). Lineage (NCBI taxonomy): Eukaryota > Metazoa > Chordata > Actinopteri > Salmoniformes > Salmonidae > Coregonus > Coregonus suidteri. The sequence goes on along the minus strand of CM072235.1, from coordinate 50,504,370 downwards.
CGAATGTTTAAAATTCAATATTTTTAAAGGGGGACGATGAGTGGTGTTGAGTTGTGTAGAAGGGATGTAAGGAAAATGAATATCAAATTAGCAATGACCATAGGTACTATGAATATCAGAAACAGGGTGTGTTAATGCGTAATGCAAGCTACAAATGACAAAAGAGAAATACAGCGATCTCTGAACGGGCTGTAGAGGACTTTAAAGATGCATGTGTTGTATAATCATGAATAAGTATTAAACTGATGTGTAGTATCGATCATGCGAATAAGTCCAATGAATAAGCATTGAGATATGTTGTCATCACAGAAATGAGCTCAATGAAAGGAGTAATCCTGATCTGTTGTTATCAATCCATTATGAATACTTGCGTGAAGGGCCTATTTGATTTATATAAAGAAGATTGTGTAATGCTCTTAACCTAGAGTACTGTGTTAAGACAGACTTCGTCAATACGGCCTATGAGAGGTAAGCAGATGAATTATCATAAATAGGTTTATACACCACTATCTATGCTGTTGCCTACTGAATCATCTCCAGATCAAGTTGGTGGACCATGCGTCTAGTATTAGATTAATACTCGTGCATTTATTTATTTGATAGTTATGAAATGGCCAGCTGAAAAGACTGGTAGCAGCAGATACAATGCAGTCACCATTGTGCATTGATATCAGAGGCATCAATGACCAACAATAGAGAAATTAAATTCTTAATAAATGGATCACAAGGCAAATCGGGCGATTTGATATAAAAGTATCTTGATTACAGTAATGTAAATCGCCGCTTGCACTCAATGTTAAGTCAATGAGGATTTTTCTTTAGTGGGACGGTATCCGGAGTGAACAGTCACCATTAAGAGATAAATGAGTCAGGCTTAATCTTTACCTCGATAGGAGAGAGACAGCGCTGACTATATATCATTGACATATAGTCCGACAGCATAACAACAATAATCCGCATTTATTTTATAATTAAAGTCTCTTGTACAGCATGCGATGTAATGGATCAGACAATGTGCAAATGGATGTAAGTAATAATTAGGAAAAGTTTTCTAATGAAGTTAAGTAATTGCATGGGACATCTTAGGCTATCATATCAGCATGGAGCAGAAAGTAAAATTAATATGAATGTTGAATGATAAATTGATCATTAAGTTGGATAGGATAAGCTTTGATAATCACATTGATATTGTGGTTCGTATACATCACATGCCTAGGTCAGAGAATATCAAAGAGGGGTATACGAGAGTTGTGAGGCACTATTTTAGAGTAGTAGTGGAAAAGGTCTGTATTTTCTAGGATGATTCCCATGACAGTGGGGCTAGTGTCATGGAAATTCAAAGTTCTGTTTTTTTGGGGGTCGCGTGGAGTATGGTTGAAGAAGTTGATTTGTGTCGATTGAGAATTCGGTTAAAAAACCACGAAAGTCAGTCTTTGCTGTGAGTACCGGGAGATTTTCAAACGTTTCTATATGGAGTTTGTGACGATGTGAAAAATAGGATTAAAGTTTTTATGTGTTGTAATCGATATACTTAGATAAGTGAGAAAATCTATAATAGATTGCTATGTATGTATTAACTTGCTCACTCCAAACGTAGACGTGTACGTCATGGGTGGGAAAATAATGAATACAGTGTTTTCTTAAATTGTTACCGTTTTTAGATACCTGTGACAGAGGATAAGGTTTAAGAAATTAACTGCCCATGCAGGAGGTGGGAATGTTATAGAAGTAACTTATAAACATAGTAACAAAGACACTTCAGGGTTTCAATTAAACTAATTATCAATTGCGGAAGCTACGGTGGTGAGGTGAATGACTTTCATTTTGTATCCATGATGTTAAAGATGATAAACCAGTGTATTAATTGGGCTATTTGTATGGGATTTTTAATTTGTTCATTTCAATTGGCCATAGAGTAAAAATTCGGGTTTCTGAGTGTAATTCAACTGTTGGGGATGAAGGTGTATTGCTTTAGACAGATACTACAAAGTAGTCGGTTTGGTAATGTCAGCATGGAAGGTTTGTAGCGTGCTTTAGTTCATTGGAAAGACTCACTTCTGTAACAGATAGCGAGACGATTTTGGTAGTAGTCATTTTTTTTGTTGCGGTGCCCTACGGGGTTTGCTCGCTTTAAAACGATTGAGAAATGTGGCGTAATGTCATCCATTAAATTGGATATTGATACATATGATATAAATTCAATATATTCTCTTCTCAACTACAGCAATTTATTTGGTTTGTTACTTGTAGCTCCTGCTTAGAAAGGACAGTTACCTAGATCTGACGGTATTTCGAATAATGGCGGATTGGTTGTATCATAAGATAGCTGTGGCTATGATCTTAGTTGATAAACAGGTGAAAATACGGGTGTATGGCCGAAGCACAGGGAAAAGCGAGGGTCTTATTCTTAATGGGAAAATGAAGCAAGGAACTCAGAGAATAAAAGGATATTAAACAACACCCAGGGATAAGGACGCATTGAGGGAGCAGCAGGTATTTAAATGATAACATTGCTGAGGATATAGCACAACTTTTTGGTGAGGTCACTACAGAAATATTACTGACACAAATATTGTAACAGATAAACTGAACCAAACATGAAGCTAAACTACTCACAGCTTGATTGTTAACGTTGTTTACGTTAGTTTTTAAAACCCTTAGGATAGAAGGTAAATGTAGAACAATTTTTGAGAATTGGTGTAATTTGGTCTACTTGTAAAATGGAAGAATCCCCATGGTGGCTGATCTGGGGGTGGTTATACCACTGGTGCTCGTTGCGAACGTGAGAGAGCTTTAAGTGTCATTAGTGTTAAAGTTTTGGTTTACACCTGGATCACTGATTTGCTGCGAAGAAGAAGGAGGACGTCTAAGGGAGGGGGTGATGTTACGATTGTGAAAGTGGGTAGCAGTAGTTGTGGTGACGATCTACTAGCGTTGTAGAGTGGGGGACGTTAACTTTGCTCTGCGGACATGGAAGTAAATAGGTTAAACTTTTTGCTTTGCAAGGGTCGCGGCTTTGTGGTGAGCTACGGGTAACGGTGCTTCGATGGGTGATGGTGTCGATGTGTGCAGAGGGGTCCCTGCTGTTCAAGCCCATGTAGGGACGGAAGCAAAACTGTTCCATTGCTGCTATTGACCTAGAGCACTGGGTGAATTGATAAGATTAATAAGGGAAAGGGATTGTCTTACCAACACATGGCGGCATAGTATAACATAGTAATTAAAAGTTGCATCACTTGAATAATGTTTTGTTTGTTTTTGCCTAATAACTTAAAAATTTATTTGTCATAGCTAAAGATACCGTTCGATGGAAGTCACGACAGATGAATAATAGACTATTGTTTGAGGGTTTTCTGTGTTAGAAGGATAGTTAGTGTTAATTAGAGATGATGAAATGTTTAAGTTCATAATAAAATTGGATTGTTTGGAAGTAGGAAGTAGGATATTTGGGAGATGAGAAATGTGAATTGGATTGTTTTGAATAGACTGGTAGTAAAGATTTTTCTACGTAAGGTCCATGAAAATATTTTATAGTATGGGGGTTTGTGGATTCTTACTAATGCCCATAATTTATAACGGGTGAAATAGAGTCGTGCTAGTTTTGGGCTATATCGTGATGTTAAGGACGCAGAGGGTAATGAGGAGCATGTCTAGTTGTTGATATAAAACGTTTCTTTTGACAATTTTGTAAATTATTATTATTAAATTCTATAGTTTGTTTTTTCCAACACATAGTGATTTATGCAAGACAGTTAATGCAATTTGTAAAATGATCATACTGTGTGTCTTGTTACGTTGAACAGTGGTAATGGGCAGATGCTATTTTTTGGATTATTACGATGGCTAGCGAGTCAGCACCCCCCCCTTTCTTTGTAGGTTCTATTGTATTTATTAAACAATAGCGTTTATATTTTAATCACATCAATGCACAAGGTTTCTTAAATGCGGAAGATTACACCACCGGTTTTTTGAAAGGGTCGAAGGTTATTAGGTTTAATATTAGAAGGTGTGTTAATAACGTACATTTGTAGAACTAATTGTAACGTTGGTATATCTTGATACAGTTGTCTTGCGTGGAGACGGTTCTTTTCTATCCTAGCGGATTGATGTAGGCCCCCCTTTTATCTAATGTAATATAGTTGAGGGGAATAGATAGGAAACAACGTCTCTCAAACAATCTTTCTTAATAGATGCCTGGCGATATTAAAATATCACGGGCCGTTATTGAATTATATTGCGCCAATATGAAAAATGATAAAATATGACATTTTAGAGCGTGTGACAGGTCAGGAACAAATATAATGGGCAAACAGTAATATTTCCTATTTGTGTTGTGATCAAAGTAACGATACTTTTAGGATAATATTGATATTATGGAGAATTATATAAAATTTAAAATTGGAATCCACGATATTTTTAGGAGCTTGGAAAGACATATTGTGATACTTTACAGAGGTATGAGTCCTGAAGAATCCTGAAGAGGGTTAATCATTACAAATACACTTGGTTATCCCCTTCATCATATGAGAGAGAAGGAGGAAACTTGATTGCGTTTTTTATATTTTAGAGATGAGAATTTTATGATAATTGTCCAGGTCTGGATGTAATTTATGAGGGTAATTAGTTATATTTTATTTTTTTTTAAAACAAACGCTTATTGATGGAGATGGTTTAGGAACAGATAGTATATATTGCAGTCATGTTGTGTGTGTAATTACTTATTTTTGGATTGCTGATTAATAACTGAAATGGTTAACTCAAATATTATACCTTTCTCTTCCAGGAGACGGAAATGGGAATGTCCTTATCGCTCATTGGAATGTTTCCCAAGATCTGTGGGCTGAGGGGGGGGAAATTGCGCGGTTAGTCCAAATTCCTGACATTTTTTATACTTCATGGCCCGTTTTGAGAACGAGCGAGCTACCAAACTATTAAATAAGGCTCTGGGTGCTATTTTGTTTTTTTGATTGTTTTCCAAGTTGCGCCGTTTTTTCAAATAACCATCCCTTCCTCCCCTCTCAACCCACCCCCATTACAATGGGTTATATATATAGGGTTTGTTATTTTAGATTTATAGGCTGGCGTTTTAACACGAGTTCAAAGGATATAAATAAAGTCTTAAAGTAGGCACACCACCCATTGGAGCTTTATTAAATCTCTTCGTTTATTCGAGTTCACTGTTTTTTGGTGGTAAACACGGTCGTGATTTCTCCTAAGAGTAAGAAAGAAATTTGTCGAACGGTCTATGAGGACTTACTGTAGCCCTTCGGGTTTTGTGACGATACATACATTTATTGAAATGTTTTTTACCTGCTTTCTTTTTTTAATGATTAGCTGCGTACTATAGAAATTTTATTAAACCCTTTCTTTGAAAGGTGTTTTTGAGATGACCTAATAACTCTCGATCCTGACTTCACTGTGTTGTGAATTGAATCAACCACACTGACGGAAAGCATAGAGGCATGGGGATGAGGAAATAAATTTTATAAGGTTAATATTTATTATACTTTCTTTGAGTTATGAAGGCAGTCATTTTTAGAAAAATGATAAAATTATGCAGAAGTTTATAATTTGGCAAATTTAGTCTAATATAATATACCAATTATGATTCGGACCGATCGACCATGACAGAGATATGATTAGAGATATAACGGCCGCAGCGAAGCGCTATCCCTGAATGAGGCGATACCGGTCGCTATGGCAATTTAGCTATTCTATGATATTACCTTATGGGATTCAAAGTAAGCCGTGAAGTAATTATCCCCAATGGTTGTCAATTATTTTGCGTTGTTATTTTTTGTTTTTAACTCAAACCCCCCCAATTGTCAGTTGTTGTATTGTGTTTGACACGCATAATAAATCAACGAATCACCTTGTGAGTCATGTGCCAAAGGGGGGTACATACTGAGTAGGCGCAGGGGTCTCCGGGCACTTCATCGCAGTGCTACTGTGCTACTAGAGATCCTGTTTCGAATCCCCAGGCTCTTCGCATCGGCCCCGACCGGGCGAGAGCTGCGATAGGGGGCGGCGCACACTGGCCCAGCGTCCGTCCAGGGTAGGGGAGGGAATGTGCCTGGCCGGGATGTAGCCCAGTTGTAGGCATTGCGTTTGCAACGTCAGGGTTGTGGGTTTCGATTTCCCACGGGGGCCAGTATAAAAATATATATATATATGTATTCACTAACTGTAGAGATCGGCTCTGAATAATAGCGTCTGCCAACGATACTAAAATGGTCCTTGTAAGGTCTATTGCTCAGCATGCGGCTTTTTGGTAAATTAATGCAATTTCTTTATTCGTTTATAGCAGTAGTATTAATGTGTATGGTTAGATTAAATGTTTTAGGTGAAAGAAATGTAATAAAGGTAATAGGCAGATGTAGAGGGAGGCCCGTCCTATTTACACTAGTGGACTGCAACAGGCTGCAAGGAATGTGCACTTCCTGATCTCAAGGGCTTCTCCTGTACTGATAACGACCATTTTTGAACAGGGTAAAGTAGCATACTGTGTCTCACCTAAACCTAACAATGTTCTGAATAATTTTCTGCCCATGGGTGAAGGCTTCAGATTCTGTCCCCAACCCTTAACAGGGAGAATTTCTTGGCATTTTCTAGCCACCCTGGAGGGATTTTGTCTTAGTTATAGATTACGAAAGTAAGAGGATGACCCAGGTCAGATCTAGGTGGGGAGGTCAGTTTACTAGTTTTTGCTGGCCTACCCTTGCTGAGCAAGGGGGAAAAAGTAGAAGAAGAGGACGATTACCGTTGGCATATATGTGGTCCCACTGTCCAGGACGTGTTCAACAACCCCATAGGGAGGAAGATGGGAAACGCCAATGCGGAGAATTGTTTTAATTTTTTTTGTGTATTGTGTCTGTGTGTTTTTTGCACGGATGGGGGACTGTCTCAAACTTCCCTATGTGTAGGCTGCAAGAAGGGACCAACACTCCCCACAGAGCGATGTTTGATGGATGGGAATGAAGAGAACTCTGCGTGAAATCTCTAGACCCTAGTGAAGGAATAAGGTCCAGAAGCTTAAAAGGGACACCATACATCGTCCAGCCCGAGTCTACCGACCAACTGAGGTATGGATCAGAGGGGAGATTTCGACCCTTGTTATCTAGACTGTGTACCGACTGCGAAGGACTTACTAGGGAGGGAACACCAATGGGACTAGAGATAAGGAAGCTTGAGGGATTGCTGGCGCTGGACAAGGATCAGGCTGGATAGGATATGATGTCCCAAGGAATGCTCTTTATGATCGAGCTACGTGTTCCGGCCTGATTCCCGTCGGTGGGAGGGGGACAGGACCTGCAGACCGCCAATAACTTCCAAGATCTACCAGATTTTGATGAAATCCACCTGACTGGTCACAGACGCATCTTCAAATTCTCTGTATTGGGGGGGGTTCACCTAACAGCGAAATTTGGGGGGGGTCGATATATTTATAAATGGTATTAAAGAATAAATTGTGTAAACCTAATAAATTTGTTAATTTTAGTTTCCAATGGGATTATATGGATTAGGGAATTGAAACTTCAAAATAAACTGTTATGTTCTGTTATTTCGATTGAGGTAAATACAGATGGATGATCTTGATTCTTGCATAGCAGGGGGATAATTTTGGGTCCCTTAGGAATGGTGTGCAAAACCGTAAAAAAAACACAACCTTCTGAAACGGCCTGAAGATGAATATCAGAGGCGTTTGAATGGACGTTGCACCGTATTAGTCCCACCTTCTTACATTGGCACCCAGTTCTACAAACGCCGAAAGTGAAGCTATCGTACATATTTGAATTCATGTTTTTTTTAGTCACGAGGTGAGTGGCGGACGCCAGGGACGTCTACCATATGAGTGAAGAAACTGGCTTCAGCCGCGGAGATATGTTCCAATTACAAACAATTTCTAATGTTTGTTGGCATTCAATGGTTGGCAAATGGGACAAAGGGACACCAATGAGGTTGTAGGGATGGTGGTGACATCCGGATGGGGGGGAGAAAATTTTCGAGTTGGGGCATTGTCATGGGCCAATTCATTTTGAAACTATGGAAGGCTGTCTGAAGAACATATGCAGAGACGGCAGCAGATTTAAGTGCCGGAGAAAAAGGAGGGTGCTTAGCTGTGTTGATAATACATACTAAGAATGCATTGAGAGCTGATCTGACTTATTCTCAGTGATTCGGAATGTCCATATAGATTTGGATATTTGTACTGTATGTTAATTTACGTGTACTAGTCTTACAGTTGTAATGGGTGCTAAAAGTTTTAGGGTTTTTTTCATTTTTTTTACGTGATAGGACCAATGTGAATCACTAAGAATTGTCCATTCTAAATTTGGTTAAGTTAAGTATGTGGTTTGGTTATAATTTATCGATGACTGAATGATGTAATAATATCATTAAAATATTTAAAAAAATTTTTCAGCTGAGGAATTGCTTGTCCAATTGGGAGTTTAACTGTCTTTTTATGGGGTTTTAAATTTTTAAAACAGCGAAAACTTTTTATGGTAATGTTTTAAACATACCTTATGATTTTTTTTGGTAGACTTTTTTGAATCAACTGTTTGAAAAAAAACTTGGGGAAAAAAAGTTTTTTGTTTCCCCGTTTATTTTGTATGTTTGCCCATTTGCCCAAAAAAAATTACAGTCTAAAATTTTTAATGGTAGTTTTATTTAAACATTGAACAAAATACCCAAAAAAAAAAATCCAAAAAACGCATGAAAAAATGTTTTTAAATTGTTTGGGGCTTTTAAAAAATGGGGGAAATAAGTATTTGACCCCCTCTAAATTCAAAAAGATTTATGGCTTCCAGGGTCTTTTTATACGGTAACGGTGAGTTTTAGGGGGCACACTCTTAAAGGGGTGCTCCTAATCTCATCTTTTTTTAACCTGTAAAAAAAACCCTGTCCCCAGAAGAAACAATAAACCCGAGTTCCAAACCCCCCAACCCAAATGCCAAGACCAAAGAGCTCCCCCAAGGGGTTTTCCAGGGAAAAGATTGTAACCTACCCCAAGGCTGAAGGGGCCTACAAACCATCCCCCGGGCACTTGGTGAAAGGTGACAACAGTTGGTGGGGATTTTTTCCAATGGAAGAAACAAAAAAGAACTGTCGATCTCCCTCGGCCGGGGGCCCTCCATGCAAGATCTCACCTTTTTGGGATTGGGAAAGATCTGAAAAACGGGGAACTACCGGGCCCCGAACTACAAACGGGAAAAATCTTGTCAAAGACTCAAAGCAGCTGGGCCTAGTCACCCAAAAAAACAATTTGGGAAAACAATAAGCCGTTAAGGATGAAAACCTGCAGCGCCTGTAGGGGCCCCCCCGCCTTTAAGAAGGGACTATCAGGGGCCCTCTGAAGTTTTTCCAATGAAAATCTGAAAGATTCAGAGGAGAAAAGGGTGAAAATGTTTTGGTCAGATGAGCCCAAATTGAGCTCTTTGGCATTCAACTCAACCTAAGCCCTGTTTGGAGAAAGGGGGAATGCTGCCTTTGACCTCAAAAACACCATCCCCCACCGTCAAAAATGAAGGTGGAAAAAATTAAACTTTGGGGGTTTTTTCTGCTAAGGGGACAGGGACAACTTCACCGCTCAAAGGGACGATGGGCGGGGGGCCCTGTCCGTCAAAACTTTGGGGGGGAAAAACCCCTTTCCCCCCCCTCACCAGGGGTTTTAAAATGGGTCGTGGATGGGGAATTTTCCCGCCCTGACAATGAAACCCAAACCCCCAGCCCCGGGAACAAAGGAGTGGCTCAAGGAAAAAGAACTAAGGGCCCCGGAGTGGCCTGCAAATCTCCAGGGCCTTAATCCCCTGGAAAATCTGTGGGGGAGCTGAAAAGGTTTTGAGTTGCCAAACGTTCGCCTTTAAAACCTTTTGATTGGAGAAAAATCTTCAAAAAGGGTGGAAAAAAAACCCCCCTGAGATTTGGGGGAAAACCCCCGGTGGCCAACCCAAAAAGAAAAGTCTTTACCTCTATGATTTTCCAACAAAAGGTTTTTTCGACCAAATACTAATCATGGTTTTTTCAGAGGGTCAAATACTTATTTCCCTCATTAAAAAACAAAAAAATCAATTTTAAAAACATTTTTGACATGCATTTTTCTGGGGTTTTTTTGTTTGTTTTTTCTGTCTCTCACTGTTCAAAAAACCTACAAATTTAAAAATTTTAGCTGATCAAAAGTCTTTTCAGTGGGCAAAAGTACAAAAACGCAGGGGTCAAAAACTTTTTTTCCCCCACTGTGGTTTAAAGTGAGGGGTTGTGACTGAAAACATGGAAAAAGTTGATAATTTAAAAATTCCGATTAACATATTAGTCACTATACAGTGGGGGAAAAAAGTATTTAGTCAGCCACCAATTGTGCAAGTTCCCCCACTTAAAAAGATGAGAGAGGCCTTTGAACTTGTTATCAGTATAAAAAACCTGTCCACAAACCTTCAAACAGTTCCCCCACACCTTTCCAAACTCCACTATGGCCAAGACCAAAGAGCTGTCAAGGACACCAAAACAAAATTGTAGACCTGCACCAGCTGGGCAGACTGAATCTGCAGATAGGTTAAGCAGAGCTTGGTTTTGAAGAAATCCAACTGTGGGAAGCAATTATTTAGGAAATGGAAGACATACCGACCACTGATAATCTCCCTATATCTCCCCTCGAATCTGGCTGGGCTCCAACGCAAGTCTCTTCACCCGTGGGTGTCAAAAAGATCACAAGAACGGTGAGCAAAAATCCCAGAACCAATGGGGGGACCTGTGAATGACCTACAGAAAAGCTGGGAACAAAGTAAAAAGTCTACCATCAGTAAAAAACACTAGCCGCCAGGGACTCAAAACCTGCAGTGCCAGAAAGTGTCCCCCTGCTTAAGCCAGTACATGTCCAGGCCCCCTCTGAAGTTTTTCTAGAGTGCATTTGGATGATCCAGAAGAGATTGGGAGAATGTCATATGGTCCCGATGAAACCAAAAAAGAACTTTTTGGTAAAAACTCAAATCGTCGTGTTTGGAGGACAAAGAATGCTGAGTTGCATCCAAAGAACACCATACCTACTGTGAAGCATGGGGTTGGAAACATCATGCTTTGGGGCTGTTTTTCTGCAAAGGGACCGGACGACTGATCCGTGTAAAGGAAAGAATGAATGGGGCCATGTATCGTGAGATTTTGAGTGAAAACTTCCTTCCATCAGCAAGGGCATTGAAGATGAAACGTGGCTGGGTCTTTCAGCATGCAATGATCCCAAACACACCGCCCGGGCAACAAAGGGAGTGGCTTCGTAAAAATTTTCAAGGTCTGGATGGCCCCTCTCCAATCTCACCCCTAAAAAATCTTTGGGGGGTTAAAATCCGTGTTGCCCAGCGAACCCCCAAAAAAATCACTGCCTGAGGGTTGCATGAGGAAGGGCCCAAAAATACCACAACATGTGTGAAAACCCTTTGTAAAAGATTTTACAAAAAGTTTGCCTTGTCATTGCCACAAGGGTTATAAAAGTATGAGAAACTTTTGTTTTTCCAAATACTTATTTTCCACCAAATTTGCAAATAAATTCAAAAAAAAATCCTACAATTGATTTTCGGGTTTTTTTTTTCTCATTTTGTCTGTCATATTGAGGTACCTATGATAAAATTTTCAGGCCTCTCTCTTTTTTAAGGGGGGAGAACTTGCACAATTGGGTGGCTGACAAAATACTTTTTTTCCCCACTTATAATTTAAAGTATTGGGGGGTTTGATATGGATTTTTAAGGGGACAAATTTATTTTTGCTGGGCAAAATTTAATTTGGTTCCTACAGGGGGTTTTTGGGTATTTGACATAGGAATGTTTTTGCTATTTTCTATATCGATTTTGGTTGAATTCCTAAAATCCAAACTAGTCCAAGGGGTGTACTGATTTAACGGGACTAAAAACAAGTGGTATCCTGTGTATCTCTCCTCAGGCTTTTGGGGAAAACACGTCGGTTTGAACAATTAAATATTGTAGCTTTTAAACATTTTGGTTTAAAGAAAGGGGGTCGAATGTCCTTATTTTAACTTTTCAATTGAAAATGATAGCTTGGATCTTTTACAGTAGATAACGGGGAATGTATCATTAAATTGGAGATGCATGTTGTTATACTTCCAAATCGGGATTAAAAGGGTTTTTTTGGAAATTTAACTAAAGCTATGGGAATATTAATTCTTATCAATATCATCTTTTCCGTGTAGAGTCCTTTGATAAGTTGATTGGGAAGGGGGAAATGTAAAAACCTGGAAATTTTAATTTTTACAGTTGAAGATTGGAAACAAACTATCTCAGTCGATCATTTAGCGCCCCCAATGACCAGAAAAAAAGCTGTTTTCCTCTAAATGACATGGATCAAAAAGGTTTGACTTATTTTTTTTTTAGATATATTCACTAAATTAATTAAAATACCTGTATTTTGAGATGCATTACTTGTATTTTGGGGATGTGTCATATGGTAAAATTATTTCTAGTTGTTTTTTTTTTGGGGACGGGTGTAAAAATGGGTATATTTAAAATGTGTATACAAGGTTGTCCTTTAAGAAATGGGGGTGGTCTAGTGGATTTTTTCCTTATATATCTAGGTTTTTACTACATAGATTTTTTTTGCATAAAAATTATAAGTTCTCATGTTTTTCTATCTTTTCTCAACTGACTACATAGCAGGTTTGAGAGGTTTGATAGTGAATAGCTAAGTGCGAGAGTTCATCCCTTTGTTGATTAAATATTTGAGATCTGGGTTTTTCAGGGATAGAAAGTAGTGGGATGAATTCTCGTTATTAGCATAGTTTGACTCTAATCATTATATACTAATGATTGGGGAAAATTTTATTTTATATGAATTTTTATAATTTTTTGGGGTAAGTAAGTTAATCTGGGAAATTTCTTACCACAAAGAAAAAAAAAAAGGGGTTTTATGTGTAAATTTTCCCTATCGTAGGAAAAAAAGGTTAGATTTAGTAGATAAGTGCTTGGGGCCACAGGTCTAATACCAAAGGGTTCCTTAGTTGGGGGTTACTGAGGTTTATCTTAGAAAATTGAGGACATGATTACTGACTTGGGGACAAAGGGAAAAAATCAAGAAGGGGTGCCCGTAGGGTTAACAGATGTTGTGGAAGCATATTACAGGGACTATAAAATAGAATATTTTCTTTGTCTAGTATTGAAAGGAACGGAACACGCGCCTTTTGTTAGATAACCCTTACCAAATCTATTAAAAATTTGTATTAACTCTCCATCTAAGTGTTAAATACTTTTGCATCAGAATTTCTTGATCCCCCAGAAACTCATCATAACAGCCACCCCATCATATTTTTGCTTTTCGTTGATTTAACTAAATTGGTTTTTTGGGATGTTTTAGTTGTCACTGTATTAAAACTAAGCTAGGTGATTTGAATGTTTTAAATTTGAAGTTGAAATGACTGAAATTTGTGGAGGCAGCTACTGTTTTCTTTGCTACTTGCAAAAACTCTCCATGGTTCTAATCTATAGTTTTTGTTCCGAAAAATGAAATTTCTTGACCTGCTGTAGGTCAGTAATGTTTGTTACTGAATTGCTTTGTTTGCTTCCCCCCAAAAAGGGTTTGGGTTTCTCTCCGTTTGTGATGAAAAAAAGGGGTGGTTGATTTTTTTGCCTATTATACAGTCACAGCATTTTGCCATGTTGGCATTTTTTTTTGCCAAAGGGCTCTTTAAAACGATGTCGCAGTTAAAATGTACTGGCGTGGTTCTGCTTTTGTAAACTGCACCGTGGCCGCCCAATGGTATTTTTCTTTAAAAGATATATTTTTTCACTGTGACCTTTTTTGACTGGGCAGCTGAGGCAGGCTATGCTGGTGAGTGGGGGAGGGCCGAAAGGGGGGTGGGGGTTTTGTGTGTGGGTGTTGGGTGTGGGTGTGTTTTTTTGTGTGTGTGTGTGTGTGTGTGTGTGTGTGTGTGTGTGTGTGTGTGTGTGTGTGTTGAGAGAGCACTATAGTTATTGGCTGAGTCACATGAGGGAGACACACACGCTGTGACAACTATTTACCAGTTGTATGTAATGTTTGGCTATTTAGGTTGTCATTATGGAGACACCTATTTCCAACCCTTTTTCCATAAAACATATAAACTAACAAGTTATAGAGCAAACAACACATAGAGTATGTTGTAATATGGTTTATTTTTCTGGCTTGGGTTCCCCAGTGACTTTACCCACGCACCACTACTGTCACTAGCACTAATATTAGGTCACCATACTGTCTGCACTAGCACTAATATTAAGTCCCCATACTGTCTGCACTAGCACTAATATTAAGTCCCCATACTGTCTGCACTAGCACTAATATTAAGTCCCACTACTGTCTGCACTAGCACTAATATTAAGTCCCCATACTGTCTGCACTACCACCAATATTAAGTCCCCATACTGTCTGCACTAGCACTAATATTAAGTCCCCATACTGTCTGCACTAGCACTAATATTAAGTCCCATACTGTCTGCACTAGCACTAATATTAAGTCACCATACTGTCTGCACTAGCACTAATATTAAGTCACCATACTGTCTGCACTAGCACTAATATTAAGTCCCCATACTGTCTGCACTAGCACTAATATTAAGTCACCATACTGTCTGCACTAGCACTAATATTAAGTCACCACACTCAAACACCACAATCTATCTGTGCTAGCAAACCCTGCCTACCAGGGCTGCCAGGTCAAGCTAAGACCCTACTTAACCTTGAAGTGTACATTTAGCTGTTGTCTGTGTTATTTAGAAACAAAACATTGCACCAACACACCCCTCGCAACTAGCTGGGCAACAAGACTCACCTTTTTCATTAACACAACCACTGCCTTGTTCATTCTGGATGCAGAGTGGAGATCTTCCGCTCCCACCTGTTCGCCAACCATGAGCAAAACTTCCTCCACACCTTTCTCCAGAACGCACCCGAAGCGACAGCGTTTCTTCTCCACTCGGTTGAGGCCCTCACGCCGCGCTAACAAACTACCCCTACTCCCCTCAACTCTAAATGATAAACAGTGGAAACTGTGGGGATTTGTTTTCTCATAGCTGGATGTGATGACTACCTTGGAAGGAATGCATTGATGATTAAGCATGAAGGGTTTGTACTGTACTGATATAAATTGTTTCACCTAACAAGCTGTGATTAATATGAGGAGCTGTTTTAGGGAGTAGGGGGAGATAAGAACTTGTGTCTCAAAATACTAGACTACACTGCCTCTTTGTGTCTGTGACCGTCCTTGACGGACGTAGGTACATAGAGTACAGTGAAAGGTTCTATGGGTGCTGACTCTTACAGTTGGATTAACTACTGATAGCCTGGCAACAGTGTGGGCAACAGTGTAGCGCCAAGGGTCTGGACCAGCCTGAGCGCCAGCGATAGGGTGGCCAAGTCTAAACCATGTCTTCAGTCTCTACCCTGATAGGCCCCGCAGAGGGCGGGATCCTAAAACTGTCCAGGGTATTTAAAGTAACCAGCCTGTAAAACAATGGGATTAGTTTCTCTGTCTGCGCATGGCGTGTATTTCAGTTGAGCCCTTATACGGAACCATCATCACTTATCATACATACATTTTGGCATATCAATAAAATTTAGCTTGGATTGAATATCTCTTGATTATGTTTTCTCTTATTCCAAATACCAGATTTGAATTACGCAATTTCTAACAAAAACCAATAAAAAAACCCTCACTTGAAATGGGTAAAGAACTTTCAGAAAATACACAATGAACTGTTACAAAAGTAAAGAAAATAATAGTATCCCTTGTCGTAGTAAATATTAATGTTATAGCTTGGGTCTGACTAAAAATCTTGATGCATGACCCACTTTTGTGTATGGGGCCTTTGTATTCAATACAATGCACATAAAGAGTCCTATCTTGTCAGCTCTTAAGCCAGCACATTGGCTAAGGACAACACCACACGCCATAGGTCTCTCATGTTTCTTCCAACTCAAGAGTTCTTGCTCTTCGGACACACACACACACACCCACGACACATGGGGAGACAACACACAACACAGCAAACACACCCACACATCATCATCTGATAAAATTAACACACACACACACAACATCTATCACTGATAAACACACATACCACACACACACACACACACACACACACCACATCATCACTGTTAAACACACACAGCAACACACACACGACAAACATCCATTCTCTTAGGGCTGAACATGTGAATACAGAGAACCCGCACTCAGAGCCGAATGCAACAGTGACACTAGCATGGAGGTGAACCTCGAGGCAAAACTCATCAAGGACCAATCAGAAAGATTAGAACTACTAGATTTCAAACGTACTTCACTTTATTGTATAAATGTCAGCACAGCACAATGTGTAGGGGCTTTTTCCCTCAGATATCTCCCTACGAGATTGACGAACGGGGTCCGTGCACGCAATTCCAGAATCTTTACCTCTGGAATAAACTGCCTTTATTATACCATATCCACCCTGTCCATAAGTCTCTACTTGGCTCTCAGTTCTGGCTGCAGTAAACTTGTGACTTATCAACACACCTCCTAACACATAGCAACTCCCTCGATGAGAGAGACAGCGTTACATACACTGTACAATGATCCATAATGCAGTGTTGCCCAACTCCTCAGTAAGGAAAGTAGCTATTGGCTGTCCTAAAAGTCGCTAGAAGTCGCTTAAATGACGTCCTTCACCTAATTTGCATAATTGGCCATGTGCATGTAATTGTGATGGACGCTGTAGGAGAGAGGAATTACGTCGTGGCGAGAGAGACAAAAAGTGAGTTAAAAACCTACATTTACATCCCGTCCCGCATGTAGGGCCATTCCTTTGCACGTCTGGACGCGGGGGTGTGAACATCTCCTGCTCTGACTGAAGATGGGAGTGGGACTGCTGCGAGAGGACTGGGCCGCCTGTGGAAGTGCTTTGGGACGGGGTGGGGCCCATGGCAGCATCACAGCGCTAGGTGAGAAGAGTAGAGAACGTATACGTGTATTCACGTCAGAGGGGGTCTGAAAACTCGCCTAAATATAGCGACAAAGTCGCTAAACTGGCAACGACTGCGAATATCGTAAGAACATCTTCCTCTTTGGAGTTTGAACGGCGGTTCGGCATCCAATGCTGTTTAATGACCGCCCCCAACTGGACCGATAAACATCAAGACATTATACTTTGTGATTCAAAATGGGGAAAAGGGGAAATTTATACTAATAAAAATCAAACTGAAAATCCCTCTTACACTCAATTAAAAGCCCACTACCCCCATTCACTACTTTGACCCTATCTGCTCCTGCACCCATGCAATCGTCCTGGGAGGACTGGGACACCCACCACTCAACACACCCTGGAACTGTGCTGAATGTCAAATATTTTGTATTGTTGGGTTCTATTTTTCTCACATCATTGTGATCTGTATGTGATTGAATAACTTAGAAGGAATGCATTAATGATAAGCATAGGGTTTTGTACTATTACTGATATAAAAATTGTTTCAATAACAAGGCTGTGATTCATGTAAAGGAACGTTAGGGGGTTGTTAGGGCAGATAAGACTTTGTATTTCGTACAGATACGAACACTCTCTCTTTGTTGTCTGTGAAACCGTCCTTGAACGTAGGGACCTAGAGTACCAGATTGAAAAAGGGTGTCTGTTGGGTGCTGACTCTACAGATCATTATGATGAGCAACTTATGCCTGGGAAACGGTGTTGGCTTGGAGCGCCAGGGCGTGGAGTGCCAAGTAAGTTTTGGGACTAAACCCTTGCGCCAACGGATTTGGCTGAGTAAAGTCTAAACCACAATAAGTCCTTTACTCCTGATTGGCCCCAACAGAGAGGTGGGAACTCTCTGTCAGATTATTTGAGAAAGAACCTGTAACAATGGTTTAGTTTTCTGTCTGCCCTGCGTGGTATTTCAGTGAGACCGTATACGAACCTTCATACTTATCATACATACATTTTGCATATAATAAATTTAGCTTGAGATGACGTATATCTTGATTATGTTTTCTCTTATTCAATACCAAGATTTGAATTACGCAATTCTAACAGTACGGCCCAAATACTTCTCTGCAGCTGCCACCACAACATCCATTTTCTGTGATTTACTTTCCATTTCTGCGGTATCAGTTTGTTGATAACCATTGCTATGAACGCTAAGAAGCTAACTTTACTAAAGCATATATCACTCGTTGCCTATCCCTCTGTGCTGGCACAGATCTACTACTCACAGGGATCCTCTCAGGATCTCTCACCCTTGAACCCATCCTCCTCTACTTCCTTCACTGCCTCAGCCTACGAAACCTTCTGTACTACTCTGACTGCTACCACCTCAACCTTTCCTTCTCGCACCGGACAACTTTCGATCCCCATTAACATTGGCATCCCATCAGTTGACACACAACTTTATCCACCGAAACTACACAATCCTCTATCCCATGCCCTCCTGCACACTTCCCACATCTTGGAATCTCCCTCTACAAACTGCTGCAAACATGATCATAAACGTTGCACCTGAAATCAGTGCAGTGGATTGGGCACAAAAGCTCTAACAGGATAACTGATATCCTACCATGACTTTGTCGGGTAAAGACTCAAAACTCAAAAGGACTGACAGTGACTCCTCTGTTTCACCACGCTCACCACCGGGTCTGTGTTGCCACCAAACGACGGGAATAAACAAACACTTCTTCAACTTTAATTACTCCACCTCCACACTTAACGCTACCCCAGAAATCACTCCTTTCAATGGTGCCCTGTTCCTAAGAGCAAAAGCAAGAAACAGATCTTGACCCAAGTTGCGTGACACGGAGCGCCCAACTCCCTCTGGTCAGAAGAAACACAAACAAATATCACAGTCCACTACAAATTTATCACAAGTCCACTCACTCTGGTTCTGAGACTCATCACACACCTTTACCTCACTTAACTCTCCCTCATTGATCCACTTCCATTTCACGGTTTCGCCGAATCCACTTGACTCATCTGTGCACGGTTTTCGGCGAGGGCTGCTCTTCTCCTTGTTCGGGCAGGCTTTTCGGCGGTCGTCACTCCGGAGTTACTAGCTGCCACCGGTTCTAGTTTTCTATGTTTGATTGGTTTTGTATGTTTGTTACACCTGTTCCTTGTTAGTGTTCATATGCGTCCTATTTAGTTCTCTTGTGTTTGGTCAGGTGTTGTGTGGTATTGTTCGATGTCACGTGTTGTACAGTTCGTTTTGTTCTGTTCTCATCTGTATTCGTTTCAGTTAGAGAGAGTCCCGCACTTTGTCGCTTTTATTTTTGGTACAGAACCAGTGTGCGTTATTGTTCGGCTGTGGCCTGTTGCACTGGCTTGTTTCCTTGGACTTCAATTAAAGACATCTGTTTCGAAACCTCTGTTCTATTCCTGCTTGTGATTCCACTACCTCTACAATCAACACTGACCAAGTCTGGAAATGGCTCACTCTGTTTCAACTGTATAACATTTGAAATGTCTCTATACTTCGAAACGTTTGTGAGTGTTAACATTTACTGTTAATTTCTGATCATTGATTTTCACTTTTGTTTATTATTTTATTTAACCTACTTTTGTAATGTAACATGTTCCCATGTCAATAAAGCCCTTAAATTGAATTGAGAGAGAGTGAAGAGAGAGCGAGCTCTGTAATATATAGCGGACATGAGTCACTCATGGTTACTCATGGTTATGTGATGAGGTAGCCCCACTTGTGACTTTAAAATCATGTCAGGTCGGCCCAGTAAGGCCTGGTGACTTATAAATATGCCATTTGTCAGACGCTCAAAGCCCAATAGAAATACATTATGCCATTTCATTCATGTATGACACATTTTTACGTGGTGGTCCCGGGGATCGAAACCCCCAAGATGTTGGTTTCTCCCGCAGTAGACCCGGGTTCATATCCCGTCAGTGGACATTAAGCCGTGTGTTCTCTGAAAGGGGTCTAGGCAGTTTCCAACAGTGGGGTCAGTGGGATTGGATAGAAGGCCTCCCCTCTCTCCCTCTCTCTGACAGGAGGAGAGAAGTGAAATGGTGTGTCTCCTCTGGGTCAACAATACTCACCTTGAGAGACTCCACAGCCTGTTGGAGCTCCTTCAGCTCCTTCTCTCTCTCCTGGAATCTCTGCTGGACCTTCTGCTGATCATCCCAAGCTTGCCTCTGTGGAGAATCACTCTTCAAATGAGCTATCAAGCTTTATTTGTCACAGTAGATCAATAGTATAGTAATGGGACATAGGACCCATAGAAGATAGGGATTCACCTATGTTGAGGAAGTGTCTGTGTGAAATTATATTATAAGGTTGTTATGTTGATTATAGATTTTAACATGCATGCAACAGGGGAGTTTTATTGGGTGGCTGTAACGAAATGTATCAAGGTTTGTTGAGGCTGATAACTTTGGACAACAAATTAAAAGGGCATTTGATAACGAATGATAATGTTGTATGACTTTAGAAAAATGTGAAACATTTGGAGCAAACCCAATATACTCAAGGTTTTGTGTTCATATTTGTTCTGCCGTGGATTGAATTTCATTTGTATGATCTCATATTCAAAGAGCTTTAGTTCCTACGGTATCTTTAATTCTTTGTTTATCAGAAAGTCACCAACAAGTAGTTCTGGTCTTACCTGTTTCTCAGTCTCTCTCTGCTGCAGCTGACACTGTATTGTGGCCTTTATGTCATCCATTGTACACTGATAACAGATACACTGCTGATCGGTACGACAGTTAAAACTCCAGCAGTTTGTCATGATCAGAGCAGATCTTTCTCCTGTAGTTGTGTGGTGGCTTTGACCAGCTTGTGCTTCTTGAAAGCAGGAAATTCATAGTTGAGATTGGAGTTGAGTCTCACAGTAAGAGGCCAGACACACCAGACAAGGACATGAGGGCTTTCTGCTTTCTGGTCAAAGTGCAGACATCACAACGCCGACAATCTCCCAGGTCCAGCATAGCACAGAGCAGGAGGGGGGAGCAGCCTGGAGTCCTGTCTTCTTCAGTTTTCTCCACCACTCAGCCAACATGTTATTTTCTCAGAGTAGGGCCTTGGAGTGAAGGTCTGTCTGCACTGAGGACAGCTATAGACCGCCTTTCAGAACATCCTGATCCAGCAGTCCTCAATACAGCTTCTACAGTAAGTGTGTCCACAGGGAATGGTGACTGGTTCCTTCAGTAGATCCAGACAGACAGAACAAACAGAAACTGGTCCTGTCCAGCAGAACTCCCTGCTGAGCATTTTGGACGGTTGTTTCACGGATCTCACACAGACAGAACACACAGAGAATCAGATCAGTTTCGTCCCCACAGAAGGAGATTTTGGGGGAGGGGAGGGACTTCCTGGTTCTGCCAGAGGGGTTGGGGGTTAGAGGAGAGGGAGAGAGAGAGAGAGAGAGATCTAGAGAGAGAGAGAGAGAGAGAGAGAGAGAGAGAGAGAGAGAGAGAGAGAGAGAGAGGAGAGAAAGGAAGAGCTGGGAGAGAGAGGAGACCTCCTGTCCGAGATGACAGATGACCAGATTAGCGAGAGAGACATATTTCCACAATATTAATAGAGATTCACAAGATTTGTGAACTAGGTTTGGGCCCAATATGGATATAAATCTTATCTAGTGGTTAGAATAATAAAGGGTAGCGTGCCTTCTACAGAAGGTAATATGGTAACCTGTTGCCCGAGAAAAGGCAATTGTGTGAATGCCTTAAACTTATGTGCTATGATTAAGACCCATATATTATTTATATTTTCCAATTTGTGGTTTTAACTATTTGCACATTGTTATATAACATTAGCTAAAAAAGGGGGAGGGGCATATTACATAATATGACATTTGAATGTCTTTATTCTTTTGAAAATGAGTGTAATGTTTACTGTATATTGTTTTGATCATTGGGAATGATGTAAACTTTACATTACTCAGTGCTTTAATTGGTGTAACATAATTCCCATGTTAGTACAGTGGTGTAAAAGTATTGTGATGCCTCAGTGAGAGAGAGAACTAGCAGCAGTAACCCTTAGACAGTAAGATAAGTGCTCCTAGGTAATGGAAAGCCTTATATGGAATAAATTAAATAGAGTGGTTAGAATATATAAAGGGTAACAGTTTCTATGTAGTACATATATGTATAATGTCTTTTAATGAATTGTGTAATGCCTTAACTTATGTGCTATGACACTAACTATAAGCGTCCATAATAACTCAGACGTGGTTGTAAAACTGTACAATGTGTTATATATAATTAAGCTACAATGGGGGAGGGGGGACTTGAAAATGGATACAATGTACTGTAGCTGAAATGAATACAGTATGTATTGACTGATCATTGGGAATGATGTAACACTTTACATTACAGTGTGTGTTTATTGGTGTGAAATTATTCCTGTTAGTACAGTGGTGTAAAAGTACTGTGATGCCTCATTCTTACACTGTACTAGCAGCAGTAACCCTAGCCAGTAATAAGGCTACTGTAATGAAAGTGTTATAAGGAAATATAAGGAAGGATTTTATACATGGATTTATATACATGTCTTCTATATGGGTGTTCTATGACTGTATGTAATGATATGTCTATGTTCTTCTATGGTGTTCTATACTGTATAATGTCTATGTCTTCTATATGGTGTTCTATACTGTATGTAATGATATGTCTATGTCTTCTAGATGGTGTTCTATACTGTATGTAATGATATGTCTATGTCTTCTAGATGGTGTTCTATACTGTATGTAATGATATGTCTATGTCTTCTAGATGGTGTTCTTCTGTATGTATATGGTGTTCTTCTATATGTAATGATATGTCTGTATGTAATGATATGTCTATGTCTTCTAGATGGTGTTCTATACTGTATGTAATGATATGTCTATGTCTTCTAGATGGTGTTCTATACTGTATGTCTATGTCTTCTAATGTAATGATATGTCTATGTCTTCTCTATGGTCTTCTAGATGGTCTATGTCTTCTAGATGGGTGTTCTATACTGTATGTAATGATATGTCTATGTCTTCTATATGGTGTTCTATACTGTATGTAATGATATGTCTATGTCTTCTAGATGGTGTTCTATACTGTATGTAATGATATGTCTATGTCTTCTAGATGGTGTTCTATACTGTATGTAATGATATGTCTATGTCTTCTATGTCCTTCTAATGGTGTTCTATACTGTATGTAATGATATGTCTATGTCTTCTATATGGTGTTCTATACTGTATGTAATGATATGTATATGTCTTCTATATGGTGTTCTATACTGTATGTAATGATATGTCTATGTCTTCTAGATGGTGTTCTATACTGTATGTAATGATATGTCTATGTCTTCTAGATGGTGTTCTATACTGTATGTAATGATATGTATGATGTCTTCTAGATGTGTTTCTATACTGTATGTAAATTCTGAGGGTCTATGAATCTATAATTCTATCATGGTTCTTCCCTTTCAAAAATATGAATCATAATTCATCATCACTTCCAATGTCAATCAATGTGTATTTGTAACATTCTAACCTTGTTTACAATAGTGCTTTGACGAAGAAGCTTTCTCCAAAACGTGTCAGCAAGTAATATCACTGAAGGGAATTAATCTGCCGTCCTGCACCT
Source organism: Coregonus suidteri (assembly GCA_036851935.1). Taxonomy (NCBI): domain Eukaryota; kingdom Metazoa; phylum Chordata; class Actinopteri; order Salmoniformes; family Salmonidae; genus Coregonus; species Coregonus suidteri. The sequence goes on along the minus strand of CM072235.1, from coordinate 50,480,797 downwards.
TATTTTACAAACAGTGAGCACGAGAGGGTGGTGACCATGGGGGGGATCTGAGGTACTGGAATGCATAAAAAAATATATATATCCTTTATAATAAAGCATTGCATTCATATATCATCACATTTGCGTAGTGGCATAGAGCAGTAGAGTAGAGGCACTTACAGAAGTTGTACACATGGGGTACATTTTTAGTAGCATAATGTCCAAGAAAATGTTAGGCATTTATAAACGCATTTCATGCAATTCTATGTCATTTTACATGACGAGACTTTGGTAGAGTATTTGTTAATACCACACAAATGATCGAAATGGCAGGCTACACACTGACAAACTGAGGAATCAGAGATCAATAAAAAACGACCTTGTCTTTGAATCCATCAATAGCCGAGGCCTAGGTGTGTGTGGAGACACATATTGTAGGCTACAATATGAGGAGGGGAAAAATTATAGTCCTAAAAATGCTTTCCAGTTTCACTGACTCACCCAATGATGCACAGCTCCCTCACTGGTGATGGCCGATGCACTCGTGCCAAAAGCCTATCTCTCTCTCTCCTTTGTAAAACAATATTTGGAAGTTGATCAAATATTTTGGTGGCCTACAGCATAGAGTCTAAATAAATGATGAAGTGCAACGTGAATCTCATTCTAGTTACATTTGAAGTCGGAAGTTTACATACACCTTAGCCAAATACATTTAAACTCAGTTATCAGAGCAGAGAGAGGAGAGAGATCATAGAAAGTGAATGTCATTGTCACGACTTCGGCCGATGTGCTGCCTCTCCTCCTTGTTTCGGGCAGGCTTCGGCGTTCGTCGTCACCGGCTTACTAACCACTGCTGCCCCAATCATCATCACAATTGTCTTGTCTTGTCAATCACACACACCTGGTTCCTATCCCCTAATTAGTCAGTGTATAAGTGTTCCCCTCTACCCCATTGTCTTGTGGGGGATTGTTAATTGTGAGAGAGTAGTGTAGCTCGGTGGAGCTACTCATAAACATTGTGTTGCCAGGGTAGATTTCCCCCCTGTGCCTATGTATTATTGGATTCCGTTACAGTGTATTTGCCAGGGATGTTAGTTTGCCCTGTGCCTGTTTCGTTGATCGCTATTGGAGCGCATTTGTGTGTCAACGAAGGAATAAACTCTGTATTCGGTGAATACCCTCCTGCGCCTGCCTCCTTCCACCACACTCATCACAGTCATTCTCGTTATGTGAGAGATACAGGCGTGCATCTCACACAGCCACCGTCACGCGTCGGCCACGTGTTTGTCTCCAACATATACTATGCCCACATACTCTAGTGTAGCTGTGGGGCTTACAAGTCTGAATTTCTTACAGCCTAATTTTCAAGACATCAATGTAAAGCAACATTTTTAGGTGTCACTGCAGAAACACCCTCCATATGCATATGAACACATACTCAGAGGTGGGGCTTACAAGACTCACATTTCATATACTCAGAGGTGGGGCTTTCAAGACTCACATTTCATATACTCAGAGGTGGGGCTTACAATCCTCACATTTCATATACTCAGAGGTGGGGCTTACAAGACTCACATTTCATATACTTTTCAAGACATCACTGTAAGACAAACATTTGATTTGATATCAGAATATACTTCAAATAAAATAAATCAATGTATGCTACAGCAGAATACATATTATAGTATATAGGACTCCTGCCTATCTGATAATATGAAGAGCATATTCAGATTAACTTCACAGTACAGAACAAGTTTGTAAAGTTTTCCAGAACCTCCCACATCACGGCCATTTCCTGGTGCGTCTTCTCCTCCCTATCTCTTGTTTTGCTCCTGGTGTCTGTGACACATCTGGGTCCTTTAGCAATCCATGACCTCACATAGGGGACTGGGTTGAATTTGGTCAGGGGTGGGCCAACAAGGTTCAGATAGAGTAGCCCTGATATGGCAGAGGTATGCAGAGAGGCGCGGGTTGAGGTGCAAATCAGATTCATTTGAGAAAATCCCTGCTGGCCTTCTGCACTGGAGATGAGGATTGTGCTGACCACCATCAACATCTCTTTAAGTCCATCCTGGAGATGGGGATGGTGCTGACCACCATCAACATCTCTTTAAGTCCATCTGGAGATGGGGATGGTGCTGACCTCCATCAACATCTCTTTAAGTCCATCTGGAAAGTCTCCTTTATCATTACCATCAGTGTCCCTGTACTGCCTGTAGGCCCGTATGACCGTACGTGGACTGTCGATGCCAAACCTCTGGCAGAGAGATTCTATCACTGTTTCTCCATACAGTGCTCCTGAATCCTCTGGCCAGTATTGAGCATAAAGCACCTTCAGCTCCTCTATGAACTGGCTGTATCCTGTATTGTCCACTGGTGACTGCCCTGTGTGCAGTAATAACACCCTCCCTTCCCTGGTGACTGCCCTGTGTGCAGTTAATAACACCCTCACATTGCCAGTAATGACTGCCCTGGTGTGCCCTGTGTGCAGTAATAAACCCCTCACTTCCCTGGTGACTGCCCTGTGTGCAGTAATATCACCCTCACTTCCCTGGTGACTGCCCTGTGTGCAGTAATAACATCCTCACTTCCCTGGTGACTGCCCTGTGTGCAGTAATAACACCCTCGCTTCCCTGGTGACTGCCCTGTGTGCAGTAATACACCCTCCACTTCCCTGGTGACTGCCCTGGTGTGGCAGTAATATCACCCTCACTTCCCTGGTGACTGCCCTGTGTGCAGTAATAACACCCTCACTTCCCTGGTGACTGCCCTGTGTGCAGTAATATCACCCTCACTTCCCTAGTGACTGCCCTGTATGCAGTAATTACACCCTCACTTCCCTGGTGACTGCCCCGTGTGCAGTAATAACACCCTCACCTCCCTGGTGACTGCCCTGTGTACAGTAATAATTGTGTCGTCTCTCTTTTGGAGCTCGAGTGACAATTCAGATAGTTGTTGAAGTGCATGACACATAAGACCTAGATTGTTATTAAACGCATGCGAGGATATCCCCATGGCAAGGCCACTATAGCTGTGATGGTCACGCCGTCGTGGGAGGCATCCTCAGCTGCTGTGGTGAAGTGCTTGTGAAGAGCCGGGTAATTTCTCCATTTTTTGGGCCATTGTTTGGGCATGTTCAAAACCCTTTATTCTGAGGGCTCTTTGTTGCTTTTTTACGTCGGAGGCAGAACATGTTACTGTACATTCCACCCACTCCTTTGCTAGTTTCAACCCTCCAGTCTTTTCCGGGCCCAAGCTCCCTACCTTTTTGCATGTTGTACAGGCCAGCTTTGAATTTTGCTTGACAAGCCAGGAGTCATAAGTTTGCTTGGTCTTGAACTGAGCCTCCGTCCAAATTGCACCTGCTCCGGTCACTGCCCCCTGTGCACTTCGTCGGTGGATGGACATATGTAGAAATAAGAGAGCAGGTCTGAAATCAGTGGGGAAGGATTAGGATGATTGCACAGAAGGATCACCGCGCTTTTACATGATGGTTTTTCTGGGAGGCTGGAGAAATAACCAGGAGGCAACTTGATTTAACTCTGATCGCTTTTTTAAATGTTTACAGTGCAAACAGTAAACAAATTGTATAAATAATGCGTGAGGTACCGGAGCCGGGCAAATAGGTGCTGGAACAAATGAGGTCAAATCTGAGAGGTGCCAGATCCGGCTCAAATTAAGCACTGGAACCCAGGTCTGGAGTGTATGACGTTGGTGTATTGGTACTGAATATACCAGAGATGGAGACAAGACTGATTGGAACAGAACCAGTGAGACCCAGACCAAGACTCAACCACTAGAGACCTCTAGACCCATGTGTCCAACCTGTAAGTAGACCTAGACCAGTTTAAATGTGTCTCACCTGTAAGGAGACCTAGACCAGTTTAAATGTGTCTCACCTGTAAGGAGACCTAGACCAGTATAAATGTGTCTCACCTGTAAGGAGACCTAGACCAGTTTAAATGTGTCTTACCTGTAAGGAGACCTAGACCAGTTTAAATGTGTCCAACCTGTAAGGAGACCTAGACCAGTTTAAATGTGTCTCACCTGTAAGGAGACCAAGACCAGTTTAAATGTGTCTCACCTGTAAGGAGACCTAGACCAGTTTAAATGTGTCCAACCTGTAAGGAGACCTAGACCAGTTTAAATGTGGACAAATGAGCCCCAGAGTGTGAACATTAATGCTAGTGTGATGATGATGCTGTCAGTACAGCATAGTGTGGTGAGTTTCAGAGTTGGTCATTAGTCCTCATAGGGGATGGTTTCATTCTATGGAGTAGCAGTGGTCTTCATGACATTGTGCATGTTTTAGATCAAATCCATTGCGGTGAACTGCACAGACTCACTAATCTACAAATCCACTTGCATCTGAAATATTGACTTATTAAGTGGTCCAGATCAGTGATTCTGCGCCTCTCCTTGATCAGACTGATCCCCTCCAACACACTGATGACGGTTTGTCACTATAGAACTGAGTCAAGCAGGGCTGTTTATCACTATAGAGCTGAGTCAAGCCAAGCAGGGCCAAACTGGGCTGGCTAACACTACAGAGCTGAGTCAAGCAGGGCCACACTGGGCTGGCTAACACTACAGAGCTGAGTCAAGCAGGGCCAAACTGGGCTGGCTAACGCTACAGAGCTGAGTCAAGCAGGGCCAAACTGGGCTGGCTAACGCTACAGAGCTGAGTCAAGCAGGGCCAAACTGGGCTGGCTAACGCTACAGAGCTGAGTCAAGCAGGGCCAAACTGGGCTGGCTAACACTACAGAGCTGAGTCAAGCAGGGCCAAACTGGGCTGGCTAACGCTACAGAGCTGAGTCAAGCAGGGCAAACTGGGCTGGCTAACGCTACAGAGCTGAGTCAAGCAGGGCCAAACTGGGCTGGCTAACACTACAGAGCTGAGTCAAGCAGGGCCAAACTGGGCTGGCTAACACTACAGAGCTGAGTCAAGCCAAGCAGGGCCCAAACTGGGCTGGCTAACACTACAGAGCTGAGTCAAGCAGGGCCAAACTGGGCTGGCTAACACTACAGAGCTGAGTCAAGCCAAGCAGGGCCAAACTGAGCTGGCTAACACTACAGAGCTGAGTCAAGCCAAGCAGGGCCAAACTGGGCTGGCTAACACTACAGAGCTGAGTCAAGCCAAGCAGGGCCAAACTGGGCTGGCTAACGCTACAGAGCTGAGTCAAGCAGGGCCAAACTGGGCTGGCTAACACTACAGAGCTGAGTCAAGCAGGGCCAAACTGGGCTGGCTAACCCTACAGAGCTGAGTCAAGCAGGGCCAAACTGGGCTGGCTAACGCTACAGAGCTGAGTCAAGCAGGGCCAAACTGGGCTGGCTAACACTACAGAGCTGAGTCAAGCAGGGCCAAACTGGGCTGGCTAACACTACAGAGCTGAGTCAAGCCAAGCAGGGCCAAACTGGGCTGGCTAACACTACAGAGCTGAGTCAAGCAGGGCCAAACTGGGCTGGCTAACACTACAGAGCTGAGTCAAGCCAAGCAGGGCCAAACTGGGCTGGCTAACGCTACAGAGCTGAGTCAAGCCAAGCAGGGCCAAACTGGGCTGGCTAACGCTACAGAGCTGAGTCAAGCCAAGCAGGGCCAAACTGGGCTGGCTAACACTACAGAGCTGAGTCAAGCCAAGCAGGGCCAAACTGGGCTGGCTAACACTACAGAGCTGAGTCAAGCCAAGCAGGGCCAAACTGGGCTGGCTAACGCTACAGAGCTGAGTCAAGCCAAGCAGGGCCAAACTGGGCTGGCTAACGCTACAGAGCTGAGTCAAGCCAAGCAGGGCCAAACTGGGCTGGCTAACACTACAGAGCTGAGTCAAGCAGGGCCAAACTGGGCTGGCTAACACTACAGAGCTGAGTCAAGCCAAGTTCTGGAACCATCCTTGAAAGGACAATGTGTAAAGAAAATATCCCAGCCAGTCCAGTCCAGTTGTGGTCAGCTCTGTTGTATGAATCTTGTTTCTCCATACATCTAAATGCCATCTTTCTAGATGGTGCCATTTTCAAATAAAATAAAATAAAATGTAATTACATTTGTCACATGCGCCGAATACAACAGGTGTAAACCTTACCGTGAAATGCTTACTTACAAACCCTTAACCAACAATGCTGTTCAAGAAATAGAGTTAAGAAAATATTTACAAAATAAACTAAATTTAAAAAACAAATCAAATCAAAAAGTAACACAATAAAATGACATAACAATAATGAGGCTATATACAGCGGGTCATTCTTGAGGTGGAGTAGCTCTGCCAGTCAATGTGTGGGGGTACAGGTTAGTTGAGGTCATTTGTAAAGTGACTATGCATAGATAAACAGCAAGTAGCAGCAGTGTAAAATCAAAAAAAAAGGAGGGGGGGGTCAATGTAAATAGTCCGGGTGGCCATTTCATTAATTCTTCCCCCATTCGTTTGGGATTGAGACCTGCAGTCACCTTGATTTAAGACCACTTTTGAGAAGTGTTCCACAGGCAGTAAATCTATTGTAGAATAAATGGAACCTGGATCCATTTCATTCTATTAACATGGCTTGTGTGTGTTATAGCCAAATGCATGCTTGCAAATCTTATTGAATTTATTCACATATCAATTTCCCTGTTTGCAAGTGTTGTTGCATTTATTCTCAAAATAAGTAACATGTTTGCGGGGCACAGGCAGATGGAGAGGAGAGGGGAGGAGAAGGGGGGAGAAAGAAGGGGGGAAGGAGGAGAAGGGAGGGGGGGAGGGGGGGAGAAGGGGGGGAAAGAAGGGGGGAAGAAGGGGGGGAGGAGGAGAAGGGGGGGGGGGGCGAAGGAGAAGGGGGTGGGGGGGGGAGGAGGAGGAGAAGGGGGTGGGGGAGGAGGAGAAGGGGGTGGGGGTCGTTCATCTGTCTGCGCCGCCCTTTATCTAAAGCACTTCACAGAAAAAGAGCCAGCCATTCAACTTGAACCGGCTGGTGCCCTGAGCGGTGGCCCAACCAACAACATTTCAAGCCTGCTAACTTTAAACAAATAACGTTTTATTTGTATTTATTTGTACTTCATTTCAGGAGGACCATACGAAGGGCTTATAGCGGATTACTGAAAACTAGGTGGATTTTTACTGACCTCAATCTCAAAGATGTCTATACTAATATTCACTCCCCCGATTGTGAAGAGGCTTCTAGGCTGGAAAAAGGGCGAACAGATAAATGGACAGGAAGAGAAATGGTGTGAAAAGGCAGTGAAAAGTCTTGTAAAGAAATTGAAGAAGACAGGACAGCTGGACGAGTTGGAGAAGGCTATCACGACCCAGAATATCAACACCAAATGCATTACCATACCAAGGTATCTGACTCCCCGCCGTAGCAACTCCCAGACAGGTAGCTAGCCAGCTACTTAGCTAGGCTCGCTTCTGGTTATACTGTTGTGATTTAATGTAGTTAACTAGCTAGCAACGCAAGCTACACCACCAGAAACTAGCTACTTGCTTTAACCTTGTAATCATTAAAGACTACATGATGTGATCAAGAATGAGGATTCGAAATTGGCATGTGCGATTTATAGGGTGCGTTCGTAAATTCGCTCTGCATATCTACTCCGGTTTCAGAGCACTCTCGTCTGTGTGCCAGAGCGCAGAATAATTTATGAATTTACGAACGCTCAACACCCGTTGAATATGACCCTTGTCGGCAAAAAAAAAGCGATTTTAAATTGTTGCCAGCAGCACAGTCACCAACACTCTGGATAACATGAAAAACAGCCTAACCAGCTCTGCTGGGGAGAGTTAAATGGTCAGAGTGATGTGTTCTCTCGTTTGTGTCTGGAAGTAGCTAGTCAACGTTAGCCGGTTAGCCGGTTGGGTGCTTGACTGCGGTTGTGAGGTCAGGACGCTCGGTCGGGCAGAGCGTCCAGTGACGCGCTCCGAGAGCGAAACGCGCTGAATTTATGAACGGACAATCTGACAACGCTCTGAATTTATGAACGCCCAGAGCGCACTAGGCACTCCAGTTTGAATTTACGAACACACCCATATTTACGTGAATGTTTTGGGGGGTTTGACTAGCCAATGTTTGTCTTACATTCGCGTCGCTAGCTAGACAGCTGTGTTTTGTGTCTGATTGCCGCGAGTCTGCAGACATCTAACGTTAGGCCTGTGTTAACTAGCTAGCCAGTGAGTCGAATTCAGCTGTGAATCTGCGCATGTTTTGGTTACTGTTTCTCTTTCTGTCAATATCACATCGCGACAATGCAGGTGACAGCAACACTGATCCTTTTGAACAGATAAAACATAATCTGTGTGTGTACATAACATTTTCATAAACCTGTTATGTCATTATAGCAGTAACTTTCACTGTGGGCTACTGTAGCTAATCTGACAGACATGCTAGTATTGTGGCTTATTATTATTATTATTATTATTATTATTATTATTATTATGCTAGTATTGTGTCCCTGCCCCTGTAAGGTGATAATCAGTTCAGATATAATTTAGTAGGAAGGGTTCTGTTTGACACGACCAAACAATACATGTCAGCCAGATAGTTATAGCTAGATAACAGACTGACATTGAGTGACTGACTGCAAACTGCAACCCAAATCCATGCTCTGTAAGTCCCTCTTATTTCAATGCCCTGCGCCTCTCCCAAGTCCCCTCTGTCAGTCTGTCCGTCATGTCATGATGTCAGTCAGCAGCAGCTTCGGGGTCAGTTTGATTGGAAGTCAATCAATTCAGGAAGTCTAATTCAATAATTGAAAAAATTGCATTTATTTTCAATTATTTTTGCAATAAACTGAAAAGGAGGAGACCCCAACCCTGGTCAGCAGTAAGTCAGTACCAGGAGAACTGGTCATGTCCCTTCCTGGCTTGTTACATAAAAAAAAAAATACCTAATGTCCTGTCCACACACGTCTTGAGACCTGAGGGCAGGGTGGCTTCAGATCCTCAAAAAGTTATACAGCTGCACCATCGAGAGCATCCTGACTGGTTGCATCACCGCCTGGTATGGCAACTGCTCGGACTCCGACCGCAAGGCACTACAGAGGGTAGTGCGTACGGCCCAGTACATCATTGGGGCCAAGCTTCCTGCCATCCAGGACCTCTATACCAGGCGGTGTCAGAGGAAGGCCCTAAAAATAGTCAGACTCCAGCCACCTTAGTCATAGACTGTTCTCTCTGCTACCGCACGGCAAGCGGTACCGGAGTGCCAAGTCTAGGTCCAAAAGGCTTCTTAACAGCTTCTACCCCCAAGCCATAAGACTCCTGAACAGCTAATCATGGCTACCCAGACTATTTGCATTGTCCACCCCACCACCTCTTTTATGCTGCTGCTACTCTCTGTTTATTATCTATGCATAGTCACTTTAACTCTACCCACATGTACATATTACCTCAACTACCTCGACTAACCTGTGCCCCCGCACATTGACTCTGTACCTGTACCCCCTGTATATAGCCTCCCTACTGTTATTTTATTTTACTGCTGCTCTTTAATTATTTATGTTTTACTTATCAATTTTTTACTTAACACTTTTTTTTATTGAAACTGTATTGTTGGTTAAGGGCTTGTAAGTAAGCATTTCACTGTAAGGTCTTTTGTATTCCGCGCATGTGGCAAATAACATTTGATTTTATTCTGTGTGGGAGTACCTTCTGAGCCATTCACAGGACAGGACCACTGTTTAGATGGGAGAGAGAGAGGGAGAAAGAGGCCCTCCCCCTCACGGGGAGAGAAAGGAAGAGAGAGCATGCCTGTGGGGAAAATGGGATTCCCCAGATGCTGAGTCAGTGTGTGACTAGCCTAACTTTCCGTTTTGTAAATATTGTAGTGTGTGTCTGAAAATGGGATTTGTAAACAAAGGAGTCAAGGGGTTTGTGTGTGGGTGTGTCTGGCTGTGTGTGGGTGTGTCTGGCTGTGTGTGGGTTTGTCTGGCTGTGTGTGGGTGTGTCTGGCTGTGTCTGGTATTGCAACAACCCCAGTTTAAACCAGGGGTTAGAACCTACATTATTTCCCAATAATTTCGTTCTGAACAGAAACACAACTTTTTTTTCGTGTTATTTCGACCAGCAAAAATAAAGTTCTGAACCGGTTCGACCCCCCCCCCCCCCAAAAAAAGTACCAGTTTATATCGTTATTTCCTGTATCTGTTTTAACCTGTGAAATCAAAGGTTTGTTGCATTTAGCTCATTAAATGACTTCACCAATCAGTGTGGATAGAGCAGCCAAGCTAGTTGTTTACATGCGCGATGGACAGATGAGTGTCGCCTATGGCGCAAGATCGGACTGAAATGTTGCAGTTGGGGAGAGAGCAGAGGGTTGAGGAGGGGGCTTGAAGCACTGGGCATCTTGTTATGACGTTGCATTATCTGAATTAGGTCCACAGAATTAGACCTAGGAGGAGCGGCTTTTTATGGAGGAATGTCCTTTGAGCTAGCTAGCTAAGAGGCTAGATAACAAGGGTGCAGAGCAGCACCAGAATTAAAAACACGTCTTACATTTTTATAGTTAATAAATCCAACGTGAATTGTGATGACTAGGCCTATAGTATCCTTAACTAGCATTGAAAACGTTAATCCATTCTTCTCTAGCTAATAAAACATCTCTCCCTATCTTCTGAATCAAGCTTGTAACATCAGTACAGTATCCTATGCTTCGGAGGGGGGAGGGGCTACAGTAGCCTATGCTTCGGAGGGGGGAGGGGCTACAGTAGCCTATGCTTCGGAGGGGGGAGGGGCTACAGTAGCCTATGCTTCGGAAGGGGGGGGGCTACAGTAGCCTATGCATCGGAAGGGGGGAGGGGCTACAGTATCCTATGCTCCGGAGGGGGGAGGGGCTACAGTAGAATATGCTCCGGATGGGGGAGGGGCTACAGTAGCATATGCTCCGGAGAGGGGAGGGGCTACAGTAGACAATGCTCCGGAGGGGGGAGGGGCTACATTAGCCTATGCTCCGGAGGGGGGAGGGGCTAAAGTAGCCTATGCTCCGGAGGGGGGAGGGGCTACAGTAGCCTATGCTCCGGAGGGGGGAGGGGCTACAGTAGCCTATGCTTCGGAGGGGGGAGGGGCTACAGTAGCCTTTGCTTCGGAGGGGGGAGGGGCTACAGTAGCCTATGCTTCGGAGGGGGGAGGGGCTACAGTAGCCTATGCTTCGGAGGGGGGAGGGGCTACAGTAGCCTATGCTTCAGAGGGGGGAGGGGCTACAGTAGCCTATGCTGCGGAGGGGGGAGGGGCTACAGTAGTAGGGGCTACAGTAGCCTATGCTTCAGAGGGGGGAGGGGCTACAGTAGCCTATGCTGCGGAGGGGGGAGGGGCTACAGTAGCCTGAACACACACTGGCAAATATTTTCAGCTTGCAGGCAGACACTGGAAAACGTTTCTGAGTGACAGAGTGAGGGTTTGCATAGGCGTTTTGTTGTGGGACTAGAAAAAAATGTCTGGAACGTAAAATTGGTGGGGTTGGCGGGGGCCGTGGTCTGTGGGGTTGGTGGTGGTTAGCCTTAGTAGAGCAGGGAGGTTGTGGGGCGTGGGTTAGACGTTATCCCCATCAGGGCCGGGAGGTTGTGGTTAGGGTGGTGGTGGGGTTAGACGTTATCCCCATCAGGGCCGGGAGGTTGTGGTTAGGGTGTGGGGCGTGGGTTAGACGTTATCCCCATCAGGGCCGGGAGGTTGTTGGTTAGGGTGTGGGCGTGGGTTAGACGTTATCCCCATCAGGGCCGGGAGGTTGTGGTTAGGGTGTGGGGCGTGGGTTAGACGTTATCCCCATCAGGGCCGGGAGGTTGTGGTTAGGGTGTGGGGCGTGGGTTAGACGGTATCCCCATCAGGGCCGGGAGGTTGTGGTTAGGGTGTGGGGCGTGGGTTAGACGTATCCCCATCAGGGCCGGGAGGTTGTGGTTAGGGTGTGGGGCGTTAGACGTTATTCCCATCAGGGCCGGGAGGTTGTGGTTAGGGTGTGGGGCGTGGGTTAGACGTTATCCCCATCAGGGCCGGGAGGTTGTGGTTAGGGTGTGGGGCGTGAGTTAGACGTTATCCCCATCAAGGCCGGGAGGTTGTGGTTAGGGTGTGGGGCGTGGGTTAGACATTATCCCGATCACGGCCGGGAGGGTCCCTCCCTATCTGCAGACTGGAATGATAATAATAAGTCTGTGTGAGAGACAACAAGCCTTCCCTGTTCTGCTGCTGACCTCTGACCTGCTGCTGACCTCTGTTCTGCAGCTGTCCTCTGTCCTGCTGAAGACCTCTGTCCTGCTGTTGACCTCTGTCCTGCTCCTGTCCTCTGTCCTGCTCCTGTCCTCTGTCCTGCTCCTGTCCTCTGACCTGCTGCTGACCTCTGTCCTGCTGCTGACCTCTGTCCTGCTGCTGACCTCTGACCTGCTGCTGTCCTCTGTCCTGCTTGATTTTATTTTATTAGGATCTCTTTTAGTCCTCATTTGGACTAATCTTCCAAGAGTCTTTAAACATTAAAATACAAATTATAACAATCACATTTAACACACTGTTACAAATACCCTGACATATTGAACAGATAAATACTCTTAACAGTCTGAAAAGATAGATTGGTTCCTTCATCTACCATACAGTGCCTTGCAAAAGTATTCATCCCCCTTGGCGTTTTTACTATTTTGTTGTATTACAACCTGTAATTTAAATGGATTTTTATTTGGATTTCATGTAACGGACATACACAAAATAGTCCAAATTGGTGAAGTGGAATGAAAAAAATAACTTGTTTCAAAAAAATAAAAAAAATGAATAAGGAACAAGTGGTGTGTGCATATGTATTCACCCCCTTTGCTATGAAGCCCCTAAATAAGATCTGGTGCAACCAATTACCTTCAGAAGTCACATAATTAGATTGCACACAGGTGGACTTTATTTAACTAAGTGTCACATTATCTGTCACATGATCTCAGTATATATACACCTGTTCTGAAAGGCCCCAGAGTCTGCAACACCACTAAGCAAGGGGCACCGTCAAGCAAGTGGCACCATGAAGACCAAGGAGCTCTCCAAACAGGTCAGGGACAAAGTTGTGGAGAAGTACAGATCAGGGTTGGGTTATAAAAATATATCCGACACTTTGAACGTCCCACGGAGCACTATTTTAAATCCATTATTAAAAAATTGAAAGAATATGGCACCACAACAAACCTGCCAAGAGAGGGCCGCCCACCAAAACTCACGGACCAGGCAAGGAGGGCTTTAATCAGAGGCAACAAAGAGACCAAAGATAACCCTGAAGGAGCTGCAAAGCTCCACAGCGGAGATCGGAGTATCTGTCCATAGGACCACTTTAAGCCATACACTCCACAGAGCTGGGCTTTACGGAAGAGTGGCCAGAAAAAAGCCATTGCTTCAAGAAAAATCCCCCCCAAAATCAATTTTAATTCATAGGATAAAGTAATCCTTCTACCCCCCCCCTTACCCCAACCCACCGCCCCCCCCGCCCCCCAATAAAAAAAATATTCGCTCTGGATAAGAGCGTCTGCTAAATGACGTAAATGTAATGTAAATGTAATTCCAGGTTGTAAGGCAACAAAATAGTAAAAATGCCAAGGGGGTGAATACTTTTGCAAGCCACTGTAGTCCTGCACAACCTTCCAATTTATTAAATTGAAATGGTTCTAAAGTATTTTTTAGAATGTTTCTGGTTTGCTCAGATAAATTATTCAATTTCTTTTTTACGCTGAATCTAATTGTTATTTTGCCTGTTTCTCTTTTCTGTCTGGATAACACAGATGGTGGACAATCTATTCCTAGTATTGACTGAATGTCTGTCTCTTACCAACTGAATACTGTTGTGAATGGGGTTTGGACATTTTTAAATGGCATACATTGTGAAAAAAAATAAGCATGTTTTTTTCAATTATCTTGTTGATTGGGGACCATTCAAGAGCATTGTCCATGACTACAACAGAATAATCATATCTCCACCTTAAAACAATCCTTGCTGCTTTGTTCTGTACAATCTGTAGCCTCCTACTCTCACTTGCTGATGCATTTCCCTGACTCCCAATTAATGCTTGGGTTGTTTGCTTTCCCAGTAAATATACAGTGGGGGAAAAAAAAGTATTTAGTCAGCCACCAATTGTGCAAGTTCTCCCACTTAAAAAGATGAGAGAGGCCTGTAATTTTCATCATAGGTACACGTCAACTATGACAGACAAAATGAGAAAAAAAAATCCAGAAAATCACATTGTAGGATTTTTAATGAATTTATTTGCAAATTATGTAGGCTGTCTCGTCATTGTTGGTAATCAGGCCTACTACTGTTGTCGTCTGCAACATGATGATTGAGTTGGAGGCGTGCGTGGCCATGCAGTCATGGGTGAACAGGGAGTACAGGAGGGGGCTGAGCACGCGCCCTTGTGGGGCCCCTGTGTTGAGGATCAGCAAAGTGGAGGTGTTGTTTCCTACCTTCACCATCAGGGGGCAGCCCGTCAGGAAGTCCAGGCTGAGCTATAGTCAATGAACAGCATTCTGATGTAGGTATTCCTCTGCAGTGTGATGGCGATTGCATCGTCTGTGGATCTATTAGGACGGTAAGCAAACTGAAGTGGGTTTAGGGTGTCAGGTAAGGTTTAGGGTGTCAGTGGTAATCCATGTTTCTCGCTGACGGAAACATGGATTACCACTGAAAACACTGCTACTCCTACTGCTTTCTCCTCGTCTGACCATGTGTTCTCGCATACCCCGAGAGCATCTGGTCAGCGGGGTGGTGGCACAGGAATCCTCATCTCTCCCAAGTGGACATTCTCTCTCCTTTTCCCCAAGTGGACCCTGATCTGTCTATCTTCTCATTTGAATTCCATGCTGTCACAGTCACTAGCCCATTCAAGCTTAACATCCTTGTCATTTATCACCCTCCAGGTTCCCTTGGAGAGTTCATCAATGAGCTTGACGCCTTGATTAGTTCCTTTCCTGAGGATGGCTCACCCCTCACAGTTCTGGGTGACTTCAACCTCCCTACGTCTACCTTTGACTAATTTCTCTCTGCCTCCTTCTTTCCAATCCTCTCCTCTTTTGACCTCACCCTCTCACCGTCCCCCCCTACTCACAAGGCAGGCAATACGCTTGACCTCATCTTTACTAGATGCTGTTCTTCTACTAATCTCACTGCAACTCCCCTCCATGTCTCCGACCACTACTTTGTATCCTTTTCTCTCTCGCTCTCCTCCAACACTACTCACTCTGCACCTACTCAGATGGTAATGCGCCGTCGCAACCTTCGCTCTCTCTCTCCCGCTACTCTCTCCTCTTCCATCCTATCATCTCTTCCCTCTGCTCAATCCTTCTCCC
Organism: Coregonus suidteri; assembly: GCA_036851935.1. Lineage (NCBI taxonomy): Eukaryota > Metazoa > Chordata > Actinopteri > Salmoniformes > Salmonidae > Coregonus > Coregonus suidteri. The sequence continues at coordinate 50,465,561 of CM072235.1, read as the reverse complement.
TCCAATCTCCTGATTCTGCCTCCTCAACCCTCCTCTCCTCCCTTTCTGCATCCTTTGACTCTCTATGTCCCCTATCCTCCCGGCCGGCTCGGTCCTCCCCTCCTGCTCCGTGGCTTGACGACTCATTGCGAGCTCACAGAACAGGGCTCCGGGCAGCCGAGCGGAAATGGAGGAAAACTAGACTCCCTGCGAACCTGGCATCTTTTCACTCCCTCCTCTCTACATTTTCTTCATCTGTTTCTGCTGCTAAAGCCACTTTCTACCACTCTAAATTCCAAGCATCTGCCTCAAATGACACTGCTGGTCCTGCTCACACTGCCCTACCCTATGCTTTGACTTCTTTCTCCCCTCTCTCTCCAGATGAAATCTTTCGACTTGTGACGGCCGGCCGCCCAACAACCTGCCCGCTTGACCCTATCCCCTCCTCTCTTCTCCAGACCATCTCCGGTGACCTTCTCCCTTACCTCACCTCGCTCATCAACTCATCCTTGACCGCTGGCTATGTCCCTTCCGTCTTCAAGAGAGCGAGAGTTGCACCCCTTCTCAAAAAACCAACACTCGATCCCTCTGATGTCAACAACTACAGACCAGTATCCCTTCTTTCTTTTCTCTCCAAAACTCTTGAGCGTGCCGTCTTTAGCCAACCTCTTGCTATCTCTCTCAGAATGACCTTCTTGATCCAAACCAGTCAGGTTTCAAGACTGGTCATTCAACTGAGACTGCTCTTCTCTGTGTCACGGAGGCTCTCCGCACTGCTAAAGCTAACTCTCTCTCCTCTGCTCTTGTCCTTCTAGACCTGTCTGCTGCCTTTGATACTGTGAACCATCAGATCCTCCTCTCCACCCTCTCCGAGTTGGGCATCTCCGGCGCTGCTCACTCTTGGATTGCGTCCTACCTGACCGGTCGCTCCTACCAAGTGGCGTGGCGAGAATCTGTCTCCGCACCACGTGCTCTCACCACTGGTGTCCCCCAGGGCTCAGTTCTAGGCCCTCTCCTATTCTCGCTATACACCAAGTCACTTGGCTCTGTCATATCCTCACATGGCCTCTCCTATCATTGCTACGCAGACGACACACAACTAATCTTCTCCTTTCCCCCTTCTGATAACCAGGTGGCGAATCGCATCTCTGCATGTCTGGCAGACATATCAGTGTGGATGTCGGATCACCACCTCAAGCTGAACCTCGGCAAGACGGAGCTGCTCTTCCTCCTGGGAAAGGACTGCCCGCTCCATGATCTCGCCATCACGGTTGATAACTCCATTGTGTCCTCCTCCCAGAGTGCGAAGAGCCTTGGCGTGACCCTGGACAACACCCTGTCGTTCTCCGCTAACATCAAGGCGGTGACCCGATCCTGTAGGTTCATGCTCTACAACATTCGGAGAGTACGACTCTACCTTACACAGGAAGCGGCACAGGTCCTAATCCAGGCACTTGTCATCTCCCGTCTGGATTACTGCAACTCGCTGTTGGCTGGGCTCCCTGCCTGTGCCATTAAACCCCTACAACTCATCCAGAATGCCGCAGCCCGTCTGGTGTTCAACCTTCCCAAGTTCTCTCATGTCACCCCGCTCCTCCGCACACACCACTGGCTTCCAGTTGAAGCTCGCATCTGCTACAAGACCATGGTGCTTGCCTACGGAGCTGTGAGGGGAACGGCACTTCCATACCTTCAGGCTCTGATCAGTCCCTACACCCAAACGAGGGCATTGCGTTCATCCACCTCTGGCCTGCTGGCCCCCCTACCTCTGCGGAAGCACAGTTCCCGCTCAGCCCAGTCAAAACTGTTCGCTGCTCTGGCACCCCAATGGTGGAACAAGCTCCCTCACGACGCCAGGACAGCGGAGTCACTCACCACCTTCCGGAGACACTTGAAACCCCACCTCTTTAAGGAATACCTGGGATAGGATAAAGTAATCCTTCTACCCCCCCTTACCCCACCCCACCCCCTCAAAAAAAAAAAGAAAAAAAAAAATTGGGTAAAGTGGTTATCCCACTGGCTATAAGGTGAATGCACCAATTTGTAAGTCGCTCTGGATAAGAGCGTCTGCTAAATGACGTAAATGTAATGTAAATGTAGAGGTGATAAGATCCTTAACTAGCCTCTCAAAGTACTTCATGATGACAGAAGTGAGTGCTACGGGGCGATAGTCATTTAGTTCAGTTACCTTTTGCATTCTGGGGTACATGAACAATGGTAGACATCTTGAAGCAAGTGGGGAGAGCAGACTGAGGAAGGGAGAGATTGAATATGTCCGTAAACACTCCAGCCAGCTGGTCTGCGCATGATCTGAGGACGAGGCTAGGGATGCCGTCTGGGCCGGCAGCCTTGCGAGGGTTAACACGCTTAAATGTCTTACTCGCGTCGGCCACGGAGAACGAAAGCCCACAGTCCTTGGGAGCTGGCCACGTCGGTGGCACTGCGTTATCCTCAAAGCGGGAGAAGAAGGTGTTTAGCTTGTCCGGGAGCAAGACGTCGGTGTCCGCGACGTGGCTGGTTTTCCCTTTGTAGTCCGTGATTGTCTGTAGACCCTGCCACATACGTCTTGTGTCTGAGCCATTGAATTGCAACTCCACTTTGTCTCTATACTGACGTTTTGCCTGTTTGGTTGCCTTACAGAGGGAATAACTACACTGTTTGTATTCAACCATCTTCCCAGTCACCTTGCCATGGTTAAATGCGGTGGTTCGCGCTTTCAGTTTTGCAAGAATCCTGCCGTCTATCCACAGTTTCTGGTTTGGGTAGGTTTTAATAGTCACAGTGGGAAGAACATCCCATAAACACTTCCTGATGAACTCAGTGTCTGTGCATACACCAATGTTATTCTCAGAGGCAACCCGGAACATATCCCAGTCCGCATGATCAAAACAATCTTGAAATATGGATTCCGATTGGTCAGACCAGTGTTGAATAGACCTTAGCACGGGTACTTCCTGTTTGAGTTTCTGCCTATAGGAAGGGAGGATCAGAATGGAGTCATGATCTGATTTGCCGAAGGGAGGGCGGGGGAGGGCCTTGTAGGCATCCCGAAAGGGGAAGTAGCAGTGGTTGAGCATTTTTTCAGCGCGAGTACTACAGTCAATGTGGTGATAGAACTTCGGTAGCGTTTTCCTCAAATTTGCTTTGTTCAAATCCCCAGCTACAATAAATGCGGCCTCAGGATATGTGGTTTCCAGTTTGCACAAAGTCCAGTGTAGTTCCTTGAGGGTCGTCGTGGTATCAGCTTGAGGGGGAATATACACGGCTGGGACTACTGAATTTTCTTGGGAGGTAATACGGTCGACAATTGATTGTGAGGGATTCTAGGTCGGGTGAACAAAAATACTTGAGTTTCTATACGTTATCACAATCGCACCATGAGTAGTTAATCATGGAAACATACACCACCACCTTTCTTCTTCCTGGAGAGTTCTTTATTCCTGTCTGCGCGATGCACTGAGAACCAAGCTGGTTGTATGGACGGGGACAGTATATCCGGAGAGAGCCATGATTCCGTAAAACAGAGGATGTTACAAACCCTGATGTCTCTCTGAGCTCGTCTGCTTTATTGTCCAGAGACTGAACATTAGTGAGTAATATACTCGGAAGCGGTGGATGGTGTGCACGCCTCCTGAGTCGGACTAGAAGTCCACTCTGAATACCTCTTCTCCACCGGCGGCATCTTGGATCAGCCTCTGGGATAATTTAAATTGCCCTGGGTGGTACGAACAAAGGATCCAATTCGGGAAAGTTGTATTTCTGGTCTTAATGCTGGTGAGTTACCGCCACTCTGATATCCAAAAGTTATTTCCGGCTATATGTAATAACACAAAAAACGTTCTGGGCAAATAATGTACGAAATACCACACAAAAAAACAAAATATTGCAAAGTTGCTCTGGTTAGCATTAATTGTTTATCTTGTTGATGTGCATAGGCAACTGAGGGAGAGAGAGACTACCTTTTCATGGTTGTTTGATCAATAGGACCGTCAAGTTCCCAAATGTAAGAGGACTCCCGTGGTATTTACATATTTGCAGAAATCCATTCAGGTGTATTTTGTGGCTTTTGGCGAATGCGTTCTAATGATCTAAAGTCGCGCAGTTGCTGTAAACACACAATCCAGTTCAAAGTGAATTATGGCAGGCCCTTGTGTAAAATGGCTTATTTGCATATAGGCTTACTGTAGCTCTGATTGGCTATGGCGCACCGGTCTGTGTAGACTCCGGTCCTGGACAAGACAGATGGTTTTATTTACTGCAGTGTCTATTAATTGTTCAAACGCACGTCCGCTTTCCAACTCTATTGCTATGGAATTTTCACAAATGCCTTAGTATACGTAATTCCCAATCATTCTATGAATTTATGAAAACGTGAAAATGACCACATCTAAGTGCTCACTGTCATTCTTCCTGGGGGTGTATATTAAAATATTTCAATACGATTTCATGTAGCTAAAACGTTGACAGTTCCACTTTAAGGGGCGGGCCTTTACCGTGGTAACGGTGGGATTCACATGTCTATCTGTCTGATGAGATTCTCCGACATCTCTTTGCTAATATCAGTTGAGCAAACTCAAACTAATATTGAACAACCACCTAGTATGTGAACAAAACAATGTAAATAGCAGAGAAACACGAGGACAAAGTTGCACTTACGTAGAATTGTGTGTAAATTCGACCAACTTCTATGCCTTTTGCACTTCTAAAAATGAATATTTTTCAGCACAGTGTGGATATATGGGACTCTACGTAGTTCTTTGCATAGAAATAAGAAAAATTATTATTTCTATGGTCCTATGTGTGATTAGCTACCAGCTATGAAGAAAAAAAATGGCAGGAATACTTTGAAAATAGCTACAGCAGGATTTTTGTTGTTGCTGTAAATCACATATGCGAGTAAAATGGTTGCACTGTGTAAAGAAATTAGATAATTCTTATTTCTATGGTTCTATGTGCTACCAGCTATGAAAAAAAAAAGAAGCCAGAAATACTTTGAAAACATGTGCTCATATTTTACTTGTTCAGTTCAAACATCTATTTTTTAGGCGCATATGCACTGTAGAGCCCTCTAATTCACTGACAGAGACGATGAAGGAGCATCATGCTCGCCCCCTCCTCAGTCTAAAGACATTTGATTGCAACCAATCAATGTTCTCTCAATTTTGGGGGGGCACTGAGCACATTGTGAGAATTTTGTGAAACTTCCAGTGGGCGTTTCCAGTGAACACTGAGGCTGTACCCTTGACAGTTTTAGACAGTAGCCAACAGGCTGTATCCTGACAGTTTTAGACAGTAGCCAACAGGCTGTATCCTGACAGTTTTAGACAGTAGCCAACAGGCTGTATCCTGACAGTTTTAGACAGTAGCCAACAGGCTGTATCCTGACAGTTTTAGACAGTAGCCAACAGGCTGTATCCTGACAGTTTTAGACAGTAGCCAACAGGCTGTATCCTGACAGTTTTTAGACAGTAGCCAACAGGCTATATCCTGACAGTTTTAGACAGTAGCCAACAGGCTGTATCCTGACAGTTTTAGACAGTAGCCAACAGGCTGTATCCTGACAGTTTTAGACAGTAGCCAACAGGCTGTATCCTGACAGTTTTAGACAGTAGCCAACAGGCTGTATCCTGACAGTTTTAGACAGTAGCCAACAGGCTGTATCCTGACAGTTTTAGACAGTAGCCAACAGGCTGTATCCTGACAGTTTTTAGACAGTAGCCAACAGGCTGTATCCTGACAGTTTTAGACAGTAGCCAACAGGCTGTATCCTGACAGTTTTAGACAGTAGCCAACAGGCTGTATCCTGACAGTTTTAGACAGTAGCCAACAGGCTGTATCCTGACAGTTTTAGACAGTAGCCAATAGGCTGTATCCTGACAGTTTTAGACAGTAGCCAACAGGTTATTGTGGCTATCTGAGCATAATGTAGGCCTACCAACAAAACCAATGGAGCGAATCCCATAACATCTTCACATGGAAATAGCTTTTGATTTCTATGATATAGCCTAAAGTAGCCTATATGTGGTGTGCAATGCAGGCCTACATTGCATGGGACTTTTAAAAACATTTTCACATCATTATGAAGGGCTTGACATTTAATTAATGATTTTCTTACTTGGTCTGTGACACCAGGGGCCAAATAGGTGACTGTAAATTGCATTGTATTGTGTTGTATGATGCAAGAAACCACTTGACAAAATAAAATGTATTATTGTTACCATAGAGAGAAGTAGACAATGTAGACTATCCCTCTGCCTATTGGCTTATTTGCATATTCAAGCCTGTCTCAAAATACAACACTGCCCCTTTAATTAAGACATAAGCTTTTTACCTGAATAGCTTTTCAAAGACAGCTTGAAATATAGCCTTTGTGCTCTTGTAGGAAGCAGTAACTCCCCATTGCTGACCTATACTTATCTATAACTGGGCTAATAACTCGCTAACTAGCAAAGAATATCAACAAATGTGCACACTGTGCTCAGATCTGAACTGATCTGAAAAGCGCGTTCACTCCCGGGTGATTGAAAGACCGCTCGTGGGCTACCCAACGCCAATAGAATTATACTCCGTTGCGCTCCGGCTCTGCCTGCAACAAAATCACAGACTCAATCTTGGAAAGTTTGATTTGTTTTGCTTTGTTGAATTGAAAAGACGCTGATATAATGTTGATTCGATCACAGAAAAAACGTTGATCTATATAGAGCAAACTAACGGGGCGAACTCAGTCAAATTCTATCTCTTGCGTCTCTGCGTGGCCTGGCATTTCTTCTGTGCGGCGGTCCTGGAGGAGGTGCTCGGCTGCGCATATGCCCAGCTTAGAGGGAACATTGCAAGCAACCACAGCACACACAAATCACACTGCCCACAGACAGAGAGGAAGAGGCCAAAGTTAATCTGTCCAAAATAAGCCCAATGCATTTCTATAGGCTTATTTTGAACCTTGTCAGCTGTCTTCCTGCCTTTGGGACAACGACTCCCAATGTTAGGGCGGAGACATGAGCATCTCCTCATTATATACAGATCTCTGCCACAGGTACCGGGAGGCGGGACAGACAGCAGACTGTCCAACCAGCAGTGTTTCCCTGTTATCGCTCACGTTGTGACTGACAGGCGCCTGGTCCTATCAATAGATCGCTAGAAGATTGCATATTGTTCATTCGATGCAGGAGTGGGCTTGGCTGACTTTTTCTGACCTAGTGAATTGAAAAGTAGCGTAGTTAATTTCAGTGAGAAGAAGTAGCCAGCTGAAAAAGCGAGTCTGTCATCGGGTGTTTAGCTGACAGACGGCGCTAGTGGAAAACACTGGTTCTACTCCTGTGGAAAACACTGGACAGTGCATCATCAATAAGCCATACTCAGCGACAAATTGGCATACGACTAGATCAGTAAATATTCGTAGGCCTATCAATGGGTATAGGACAGGGCCAAGGCACACCACTGCTCTCATAATGGAGCCAACCAGGAAATAGCTGTGTGATAACAGTCTGATCCTACTCCTGAGTGGCGCAGTGGTCTAAGGCACTGCATCGCAGTGCTAACTGTGCCACTAGAGATCCTGGTTCGAATCCAGGCTCTGTCGCAGCTGGCCGCGACCGGGAGACTCATGGGCGGCGCACAATTGGCCCAGCGTCGTCCAGGGTAGGGGAGGGAATGGCCGGCAGGGATGTAGCTCAGTTGATAGAGCATGGCGTTTGCAATGCCAGGGTTGTGGGTTCGATTCCCACGGGGGGCCAGTATAAAAAAAAATGTATTCACTAACTGTAAGTCGCTCTGGATAAGAGCGTCTGCTGCTAAATGTAATAGAAATGTAATCCTGAGTTCATGGAGGTCAAACCCCGGTCCTCTCCTTCCTTCCTGGCTGCCTTGGATTATCAACAAAGACTGACACAGACCCCAAACTGTCCGTGTGTGTGTGTGTGTGTGTCCGCGTGCTCTGATTTTGTTTATCCACGACAGTTTCCCTACTAAGTTTGGCTTCGTGGATTGGCCTGTTCAGGAGGGTAGAGGTTTGGAGTGTCTGTAGTGTGTTTTACTCCAGCTTTTCCCCTGGTGTAGGATACTGCCAGAGAAGGCAGAGAGAGAGAGACTCTCTCAGGAATGAGAACCACATGTTGAGCCAAGCGTCTGACAGGCAGGCAGAGACAGGGTGAACTGGGGTAGGGTGGGAAAGTGGCTAGGCCACTATGGTGAGCTGTTGGAGAGAGAGGTTACCATGGTGAGCTGTTGGAGAGAGAGGTTACTATGGTGAGCTGTTGGAGAGAGAGGTTACTATGGTGAGCTGTTGGAGAGAGAGGTTACTATGGTGAGCTGTTGGAGAGAGAGGTTACTATGGTGAGCTGTTGGAGAGAGAGAGGCCACTGTGGTGAGCTGTTGGAGAGAGAGAGGTTACTATGGTGAGCTGTTGGAGAGAGAGGTTACTATGGTGAGCTGTTGGAGAGAGAGGTTACTATGGGGAGCTGTTGGAGAGAGAGAGGTTACTATGGTGAGCTGTTGGAGAGAGAGAGGTTACTATGGTGAGCTGTTGGAGAGAGAGGTTACTATGGTGAGCTGTTGGAGAGAGAGGTTACTATGGTGAGCTGTTGGAGAGAGAGGTTACTATGGTGAGCTGTTGGAGAGAGAGGTTACTATGATGAGCTGTTGGAGAGAGAGGTTGCTATGGTGAGCTGTTGGAGAGAGAGGATACTATGGTGAGCTGTTGGAGAGAGAGGTTACTATGGTGAGCTGTTGGAGAGAGAGGTTACTATGGTGAGCTGTTGGAGAGAGAGGTTACTATGGTGAGCTGTTGGAGAGAGAGGTTACTATGGTGAGCTGTTGGAGAGAGAGGTTACTATGGTGAGCTGTTGGAGAGAGAGGTTACTATGGTGAGCTGTTGGAGAGAGAGGTTACTATGGTGAACTGTTGGAGAGAGAGGTTACTATTTATTTTTTATTTTATTTAACCTTTATTTAACCAGGTAAGCCAGTTGAGAACAAGTTCTCATTTACAACTGCGACCTGGCCAAGATAAAGCAAAGCAGTGTGATAAAAACAACAACACTGAGTTACATATGGGGTAAAACAAAACATAAAGTCAAAAATACAACAGAAAATATATATACAGTGTGTGCAAATGTAGCAAGTTATGGAGGTAAGGCAATAAATAGGCTATAGTGCAAAATAATTACAATTAGTATTAACACTGGAATGCTAGATGTGCAGAAGAGGATGTGCAAATAGAGATACTGGGGTGCAAAAGAGCAAAATAAATAACAATATAGGGATGAGGTAGTTGGGTGGGCTAATTTCAGATGGGCTGTGTACAGGTGCAGTGATCGGTAAGCTGCTCTGACAACTGATGCTTAAAGTTAGTGAGGGAGCTTCAGACATTTTTGCAATTTGTTCCAGTCATTGGCAGCAGAGAACTGGAAGGAATGGTGGCCAAAGGAGGTGTTGGCTTTGGGGATGACCAGTGAGATATACCTGCTGGAGCGCAGACTACGGGTGGGTGCTGCTATGGTGACCAATGAGCTAAGATAAGGCAGGGATTTGCCTAGCAGTGATTTATAGATGGCCTGGAGCCAGTGGGTTTGACGACAAACATGTAGTGAGTACCAGCCAACAAGAGCGTACAGGTCACAGTGGTGGGTAGTATATGGGGCTTTGGAGACAAAACGGATGGCACTGTGATAGACTACATCCAATTTGCTGAGTAGAGTGTTGGAGGCTATTTTGTAAATGACATCGCCGAAGTCAAGGATCGGTTGGATAGTCAGTTTTACGAGGGCATGTTTGGCAGCATGAGTGAAGGAGGCTTTGTTGCGAAATAGGAAGCCGATTCTAGATTTAACTTTGGATTGGAGATTCTTAATGTGAGTCTGGAAGGAGAGTTTACAGTCTAACCAGACACCTAGGTATTTGTGGTTGTCCACATACTCTAGGTCAGACCCGTCGAGAGTAGTGATTCTAGTCGGGTGGGCGGGTGCCAGCAGCGTTCGATTGAAGAGCATGCATTTAGTTTTACTATGTTGAGCTGTTGGAGAGAGAGGCCACTATGGTGAGCTGTTGGAGAGAGAGGTTACTATGGTGAGCTGTTGGAGAGAGAGGTTACTATGGTGAGCTGTTGGAGAGAGAGGTTACTATGGGAGCTGTTGAGGTTACTATGGTGAGCTGTTGGAGAGAGAGGTTACTATGGTGAGCTGTTGGAGAGAGAGGTTACTATGGTGAGCTGTTGGAGAGAGAGAGAGGTTACTATGGTGAGCTGTTGGAGAGAGAGGTTACTATGGTGAGCTGTTGGAGAGAGAGGTTACTATGGTGAGCTGTTGGAGAGTAGTGGAAGCTGGTTAGTGGAAACAGGGAGATACTGAATCACCTTGAATCACTACACTGGACTCTGTAGGGAGAACTGTCAGACACTCCCTCCCTCCCTCTCTCTGCTCTGAGGATAATATGTCTGCTGTATGTCTGGTAAAGTATGCTGTCTGTGTTGCCCTTCCCCATGTGTTATAACTCTCTGTGTCTCTCCTCTACCCCCCCATCAGGTCTCTAGATGGTCGTCTCCAGGTGTCTCATCGTAAAGGCCTTCCCCATGTCATATACGGCCGTCTGTGGCGTTGGCCAGACCTGCAGTCGCACCATGAGCTCCGGGCCTTAGAGCTCTGTGAGTACGCCTTCCACACCAAGAAGGACGAGGTGTGTGTCAACCCCTACCACTACCAGAGGGTGGAGACACCAGGTGAGTACTATGATACTACTACATCTGGTTCTCTCTACTACGATACTACTACATCTGGTTCTCTCTACTACGATACTACTACATCTGGTTCTCTCTACTACAATACTACTACATCTGGTCTGTTCTAATAGTCACTGGGTCTCTTTTCAATCTCCTCTCCTCCTACTCAAACTATATTGGGGGAGAAGGTTAGACGTTTCTCCCCTCAGACCTGCTCCAATGCATTTTGGAAATCAGGCCAAGAGAGAGGACGTGAATAATTGAGGAAAGACAAATTGAGTCTCTCTCTCTCTCCCTTTCCATTAAATGTCAATGTAAGGGCTTTATTGGCATGTGAAACATATGTTAACATTGCCAAAGCAAGTGAAATAAACAATAAACAAAAGTTTTAAACTAAAACAAAAAATTGACAGTAAAACTTACACTCACAAAAGTTCCAAAATAATAAAGACATTTCAAATGTCATATTATGTCTATATACAGTGTTGTAACGATGTGCAAATAGTTAAAGTACAAATGGGAAAATAAATATAGGTTGTATTTACAATGGTGTCAATTTTGCTGCTGTGATGGCACACTGTGGTATTTCACCTATTAGATATGGGAGTTTATCAAAATTGGATTTGTTTTCTAATTCTTTGTGGGTCTGAATTCTGAGGGAAATATGTGTCTCTAATATGGTCATACATTTGGCAGGAGGTTAGGAAGTGCAGCTCAGTTTCCACCTCATTTTGTGGGCAGTGTGCACATAGCCTGTCTTCTCTTAAGAGCCAGGTCTGCTATGCTCACTGAGTCTGTACAAAGTCAAAGCTTTCTTTAAGTTTGGGTCAGTCACAGTGGTCAGGTATTCTGCCACTGTGTACTCTCTGTTTAGGGCCAAATAGCATTCTAGTTTGCTCTGTTTTTTTGTTATTTCTTTCCAATGTGTCAAGTAATTCTCTTTTTGTTTTCTCATTATTTTGTTGGGTCTAATTGTGTTGTTGTCCTGGGGCTCTGTGGGGTCTGTTTGTGTTTTTGAACAGAGCCCCAGGACCAGCTTGCTTAGGGGACTCTTCTCCAGGTTCATCTCTCTGTAGGTGATGGCTTTGTTATGGAAGGTTTGGGAATCGCTTCCTTTTAGGTGGTTGTAGAATTTAACAGCTATTTTCTGGATTTTGATAATTAGCGGGTATCGGCATTAAATAGCCATCACTAGCACATTAGAGGCTGCTGCTGCTTATTGAAATCACTGGCAACTTTAAGAAATGGAACACTAGTCACTTTAATAATGTTTCCATATCTTGCACTACTCATCTCATATGTATATATTGCATTCTATTCTATAATATTCTACTGTATCTTAGTCCATGCCGCTCTGTCATTGCTTGTCCATATATGTATATATTCTTAAATTCCATTCCTTACTAGATTTGTGTGTATTTGGTATATGTTGTGAAATTGTTAGATATTACTTGTTAGATATTACTGTACTGTCGGAGCTAGAAGCACAAGCATTTCGCTACACCCGCTATAACATCTGCTAAACACGTGTATGTGACAAATAACATTTGATTTGATTTGGTGTTTTACGTTGTACACGGAGGATATTTTTGCTGAATTCTGCATGCAGAGTCTCAATTTGGTGTTTGTCCCATTTTGTGAGTTGGTGGTTGGTGAGCGGACCCCAGACCTCACAACCATAAAGGGCAATGGGTTCTATAACTGATTCAAGTATTTTTAGCCAGATCCTAATTGTTATGTCGAATTTTATATTCCTTTTGATGGCATAGAAGGCCGTTCTTGCCTTGTCTCTCAGATCATTCACAGCTTTGTGGAAGTTACCTGTGGTGCTGATGTTTAGGCCGAGGTATGTATAGTTTTTTGTGTGCTCTAGGGCAATGGAGTCTAGATGGAATTTGTATTTGTGGTCCTGGCAACTGGACCTTTTTTGGAACACCATTATTTTTGTCTTACTGAGATTTACTGTCAGGGCCAGGTCTGACAGAATCTGTGCAGAAGATCTAGGTGCTGCTGTAGGCCCTCCTTGGTTGGTGACAGAAGCACCAGATCATCAGCAAACAGTAGACATTTGACTTCAGATTCTAGTAGGGTGAGGCCAGGTGCTGCACACTGTTCTAGTGCCCTCACCAATTCGTTGATATGTTGAAGAGGGTGGGGCTTAAGCTGCATCCCCGTCTCACTCCACGGCCCTTTGGAAAGAAATGTGTGTGTTTTTTGCCAATTTTAACCGCACACTTGTTGTTTGTGTACATGGATTTTATGTCGTATGGTTTTCCCCCAACACCACTTTCCGTCAATTTGTATAGCAGACCCTCATGCCAAATTGAGTCAAAAGCTTTTTTGAAATCAACAAAGCATGAGAAGACTTTGCCTTTGTTTTGTTTGTTTGTCAATTAGGGTGTGCAGGGTGAATACATGGTCTGTCGTATGGTAATTTGGTGAAAAGCCTATTTGACATTTCCTCAGTACATTGTTTTCACTGAGGAATGTACGATTCTGCTGTTAATGATAATGCAGAGGTTTTTCCCAAGGTTGCTGTTGACGCATATTACATTTACATTGACGTCATTTAGCAGACGCTCTTATCCAGAGCGACTTACAAATTGGTGCATTCACCTTATAGCCAGTGGGACAACCACTTTACAATGTTATTATTCTTAATTTTTTTATGTACTTTTTAATTTTTTTTGTAGGGGGGGGGTAGAAGGATTACTTTTATACTATCCCAGGTATTCCTTAAAGAGGTAGGGTTTCAAGTGTCTCTGGAAGGTGGTCGCTGTCCTGGCGTCGTGAGGGAGCTTGTTCCACCATTGGGGTGCCAGAGCAGCGAACAGTTTTGACTGGGCTGAGCGGGAACTGTGCTTCCGCAGAGGTAGGGGGACCAGCAGGCCAGAGGTGGATGAACGCAATGCCCTCGTTTGGGTGTAGGGACTGATCAGAGCCTGAAGGTAAGGAGGTGCCGTTCCCCTCACAGCTCCGTAGGCAAGCACCATGGTCTTGTAGCAGATGCGAGCTTCAACTGGAAGCCAGTGGAGTGTGTGGAGGAGCGGGGTGACATGAGAGAACTTGGGAAGGTTGAACACCAGATGGGCTGCAGCGTTCTGGATGAGTTGTAGGGGTTTAATGGCACAGGTAGGGAGCCCAGCCAACAGCGAGTTACAGTAATCCAGACGGGAGACAGATTCTCGCCACGCCACCTGGTAGGAGCGAACTGTCAGGTAGGACGCAATCCAAGAGTGAGCCGCGCCGGAGATGCCCAACTCGGAGAGGGTGGAGAGGAGGATCTGATGGTTCACAGTATCAAAGGCAGCAGATTAATAGGTCAAGAAGGATGAGAGCAGAGGAGAGAGAGTTAGCTTTAGCAGTGCGGAGAGCCTCCGTGACACAGAGAAGAGCAGTCTCAGTTGAATGACCAGTCTTGAAACCTGACTGGTTTGGATCAAGAAGGTCATTCTGAGAGAGATAGCAGGAGAGTTGGCTAAAGACGGCACGCTCAAGAGTTTTTTGGAGAGAAAAGAAAGAAGGGATACTGGTCTGTAGTTGTTGACATTGGAGGGATTAAGTGTAGGTTTTTTGAGGAGGGGTGCAACTCTCGCTTTCTTGAAGATGGAAGGGACATAGCCAGCGGACAAGGATGAGTTGATGAGCGAGGTGAGGTAAGGGAGAAGGTCTCCAGAAATGGTCTGGAGAAGAGAGGAGGGGATAGTGTCAAGCGGGCAGGTTGTTGGGAGGCCGGCCGTCACAAGTCGCAAGATTTCATCTGGAGAGAGAGGGGAGAAAGAAGTCAAAGCATAGGGTAGGGCAGTGTGAGCAGGACCAGCAGTGTCATTTGACTTAATAAATGAGGATCGGATGTCGTCAACCTTCTTTTCAAAATGGTTGACGAAGTCTCCCACAGAGAGGGAGGAGGGAGGGGTAGGAGGAGGAGGATTCAGCAGGGAGGTGAAGGTGGCAAAGAGCTTCCTAGGGTTAGAGGCAGAGGCTTGAAATTTAGAGTGGTAGAAAGTGGCTCCCACGGTAGTTATTGGGGTCAGATTTGTCTCCACTTTTGTGAATTGGGGTGATCAGTCCTTGGTTCCAAATATTGGGGAAGATGCCAGTGCTAAGGATTATGTTAAAAAGTTTAAGACTAGCCAATTTGAAAATGTGGTCTATATATTTTATCATTTAGTTTAGTTTAGGACACCATCAACACCACAGGCCTTTTTGGGTTGGCGGGTTTGTATTTTGTCCTGTAGTTCATTCAATGTAATTGGAGAATCCAGTGGGTTCTGGTAGTCTTTAATAGTTGATCCTAAGATTTGTATTTGAGCATGTATATGTTTTTGCTGTTTGTTCTTTGTTATAGGGCCAAAAAGATTGGAGAAGTGGTTTACCCAAACAACTCAGTTTTAGATAAATAACTCTTTGTGTTGTTGTTCGTTTAGTGTTTTCAAATATTTCCAGAAGTGGTTAGAGTCTATGGATTCTTCAATTACATTGAGCTGATTTCTGACATGCTGTTCCTTCTTTTTCCGTGGTGTATTTCTGTATTGTTTTAGTGATTCACCATAGTGAAGGCTCAGGTTTTCTGGGTCTCTATGTTTTTGGTTGGATAGGTTTCTTAATTTATTTCTTATGTTTTTGCATTCTTCATCAAACCATTTGTCATTGTTGTTAATTTCTTTAGGTTTGATAGGGAAGCTGAGAGGTCAAATATACTGTTTAGGTTTTCTAGTGCCAAGTTTACACCTTCACTATTACAGTGAAATATTTTGTCCAGGAAGTTGTCTAAAAGGTATTGAATTTGTTGTTGCCTAATAGTTTTTTGGTAGGTTTCCACACTACTTTCTTCCATCTATAGCATTTCTTAATATTATTCAGTTCCTTTGGCTTTGATGCCTCATGATTGAGTATTGCTCTGTTCAAGTAGACTGTGATTTTGTTGTGGTCTGATAGGGGTGTCAGTGGGCTGACTGTGAACAGTGTCCCGCAGTTCTGGGAGAGTGTCTCGCTGGTGTCTGTTGATCTGTTGCTCCTGTGTGAGGTGTTGGGCTGCGGTTGAGGGCGATGACCTTTAGGGTCCGGGCGAATGTTGGCACTGCTGCCTTGTATAGGTGGACCTGGTCGTAAAGGCTGTTTACGTCCAGGGTGGAGTGGTGGGCCAGGTAGACATTTGGTTTTGAGGCACAGTCACAGGAAATACTTGCGTTTACCCGCTGTATGGTAGCAGGGTGGAAGTCTTTTCGTGGTAGCAGGGTGGAGATAACCACTTGTGCGTTGGGGAAAGTAGAAGAAGCTTTTTCTATCACTCCCTTGAGTGCTGTGGCCACCCTTTCCTGCTGTGTTCTCAGGTCGTTTGTGCCTGTGTGTATTATTATGTGGCTGGGTGATCCTAGTTGGTCCTCAGACAGAAGGTCTAGGGCGCGCTGGGTGTTTGGACACCAGAGTTTAGACACTGTGTGTTTGGGAAAAAGTTTATTTTCCAGTTGGAGTCCATAAAGAGTACAATCTGTGGCTTGTGTATGTCCTCAGTGGGTGTGGGGGGGTTGTCAGGAGGGCTATCAGGGTGGCTGATGGGGGGTGCTCAGAGGGGGTGTGATCCCCTGGGCTTGGGGTTCTTCATTTGTCTGTCCTGCTGTGATGTCGAGGCTATGGTCAGGGTCTGGGGTGGACTGTTCTGCTGTGGTGTTGAGACTTTGGTCAGGATCTGAGGTGGGCTGTTCTGCTGGCTTCTCTGCCGGGGTGGCCAGCTCTCTAATGGGTTGTTCTCTGTCACCCATCATCGTTCTCACCTTCTCCTCCATCACTCTGATCCTCTCCTCTAGTGCTCTGTTCTTCTCCTGCTCCTGTTCTTTCTCCTGTTGATGTTGTCTCACCACAGTCCAGAGTGCAGACATGTCTCTCTCCACCTCCAGCTCTCCAGGTCTGGTTAAGGGGGTGTTGTTGTGCTGGACTGTTGTCTGGGTCTGTGCTGACTGGAGTGTGTTCACCTGCTGTTCCAGCTCCACCTGCCTTACCTCCAGCTGGGGGAATTTATCCTTCATTTCAATGAGGGAGTTGTGTTCTGTGCTGGGAGGTTGACTTTCTGCTTGGGGTTTCTCATCTGTGGGGTTAAATGAAGAGGTCTGATCTGACACGCTCGGGGTGGGGGTGTCTTTCTCAAGAGAGAGCTTCTCCTGCTGCGCTCCCTCTTTGATTAGGTGAAAGTCCAGCTTAAACTGTTTGGGGTTGCCCTGTACCAATACTGTTCCAGACTTGTACAGGTTGACATTGCCTGACTCAGAGTCCTCGTTGTCTAGTATCCTGAGTTTCCACCCATCGCTAACACCCCCCCTCTTAACAGAGGGGTAGTGTGTTAGTTTAGAACTGTTAACAGAGGGGTAGTGTGTTAATATAGCACTCTGCCATGCCAGGGGATGGTCTGTGTGGAAGATACGTTTTTTATTTTTAAAATTTTTATTTCTGGGGGTAGATCAGCTTAATATTGCAGATAGATTGTAACTTCTATCAATGTAATTGTCTGCATCACTTCCAATCCCCCATGTTTTTTATATATATACTCCCCTTTATTACTTTTCAACCCCGCCATCCTTTCCCTACTTGGGGTAAATTAGTGAACAACAATGCCCAGGCCTCTACTTCCAGCCTATACTTACTATCTACACCTTATGGACACAGTCAATTTTACAATAATTCTATTTTATTTGTTTTGTTTGTTTTTTCTCCTGAACTTCTTCTACTCTCAACCTCTCCGATCATTTTCATGATGTCCATCCGGTTTGCTTCTATATGCCATATCTTTCTAACTGTGCTCTTTCCCAAAAGCTCCCAACATACAACCTATATACTTATTATGGACACAGTATGCTTACATTATTAGTTATCTTGTTATTATTTGTTGTTATTTGTTATTAGTCCCATCCTTCAACTCCATTCAATACCTCCCATCTATCTCTTAACACCATCCATATAGGATTTCTATTTGCCATATATATTTCAACCGTACTGTGATGTTTTACAAAAGTTCTGAACCTTTCTATTCTCATTGCTTCTACAGATTGTGAATGAAAAATAAACATTTTTGCTAAAAGTATTATTATATTATTGATCGATTGACTATGAATTTTCAGATCACCCAGTAATGCTATCTGCAAGGTTAGCTCCAGGTAAATATTGCAATCCTTTAGCTATTCCTGGACCTGTGTCCAAAAACAAGCTACAAATGGACAGAACCAAAACAAATGATCTAATGATTCTGTCTCTTCACAGCAAAATCTGCAGAGCTGGGAAGATTGTATCCCCCATATAAATAACATTCTATTGGTAGCAAGAATTGTATATAATAATTTAAAATGAAACATTCAAATTTTTGAATCCGGTGTCGTTTTGCGTGTCAGTTCATAAACACTATGCCATGGGATCGGTACGTCAAAAATCTCTTCCCAACTATTTTGCAATCTATATGGGACGGCTGTCAATCCTTTGGTCCTTAAGTGAAACTGATATACTTTTTTATTTATCACAGTTTTCCTTAACCAATTATGTTCTTTAATGCAAGGCCGACAGACAAGTTCCTTACTTTCTCCCCCTTCCACTTTCCTCTTCCACTTTTGCGGTAAGGCTGCAATTATTTGGTTGTAATTTTGGGTAGAGCAGAGTTTTCCATATGTTTTTGTTAGCTGCATGTGCGACATAACTCCACCAGTCCTACCGATGATATCATTTACGAAGATTATACCTTTTTTAAACATTCTGTCAAAAAATTAAGGTTTTTTGTCGATTAGTATATTTGAATTTAACCACAATATTTGTTGCATTATTTGTTCTGTCGTTTCTGGAGGATTCAATTGAAATTGCAACCAACTTTCTATGGCTTGTTTTAGAAATAGTGATATTTGGGAGATTATTTCCTTTTCAAATAACTTAAAAAGAGTTGTTGGAATCTGAATAAAGGGGAAAAGGCCTTTCTTGAACATTGGGTGAGACAATCTTACTAATTTGCTTGAGAACCAGTTCGGATTTAAGTATAACTTTTGTATGACTGCATCTTTTAGTGATAGGTCTAATGCTTTAATATTTAATAATTTCTGTCCTCCGAATTCATATTCATTATATAAATAGGCCCTTTTAATTTTGTCTGGCTTGCCGTTCCAAATAAAATTGAATATTTTTTTCTCATATAATTTAAAAAACTGTTCGCTAGGCGTAGGCAAGACCATAAGCAAATAGGTAAACTGGGATAATACTAAAGAGTTAATCAGGGTGATTTTTCCACAAATTGACAGGTATTTTCCTTTCCATGGTAGTAAGATCATATCTATTTTTGCTAACTTTCTATTAAAATTTACATTTACATTTACGACATTTAGCAGACACTCTTATCCAGAGCGACTTACAAATAGGTGCATTCACCCTATAGCCAGTGGGATAACCACTTTACAATTATTATTATTATTATTTTTTTAAGGGGGGGAGGGGGGGGTAGAAGGATTACTTTATCCTATCCCAGGTATTCCTTAAAGAGGTGGGGTTTCAAATGTCTCCGGAAGGTGGTGAGTGACTCCGCTGTCCTGGCATTGTGAGGGAGCTTGTTCCACCATTGGGGTGCCAGAGCAGCGAACAGTTTTGACTGGGCTGAGCGGGAACTATGCTTCCGCAGAGGAAGGGGAGCCAGCAGGCCAGAGGTGGATGAACCCAATGCCCTCGTTTGGGTGTAGGGACTGATCAGAGCCTGAAGGTACAGAGGTGCCGTTCCCCTCACAGCTCTATAGGCAAGCACCATGGTCTTGTAACAGATGCGAGCTTCAACTGGAAGCCAGTGGAGTGTGCGGAGGAGCGGGGTGACGTGAGAGAACTTGGGAAGGTTGAACACCAGACGGGCTGCGGCATTCTGGACGAGTTGTAGGGGTTTAATGGCACAGGCAGGGAGCCCAGCCAACAGCGAGTTGCAGTAATCCAGACGGGAGATGACAAGTGCCTGGATTAGGACCTGTGCCGCTTCCTGTGTAAGGCAGGGTCGTACTCCCCGAATGTTGTAGAGCATGAACCTGCAGGATCGGGTCACCGCCTTGATGTTAGCGGAAAACGACAGGGTGTTGTCCAGGGTCACGCCAAGGCTCTTCGCACTCTGGGAGGAGGACACAACGGAGTTGTCAACCGTGATGGCGAGATCATGGAACGGGAAGTCCTTCCCCGGGAGGAAGAGCAGCTCCGTCTTGCCAAGGTTCAGCTTGAGGTGGTGATCCGTCATCCATACTGATATGTCTGCCAGACATGCAGAGATGCGATTCGCCACCTGGTTATCAGAAGGGGGAAAGGAGAAGATCAGTTGTGTATCGTCAGCGTAGCAATGATAGGAGAGGCCATGTGAGGATATGACAGAGCCAAGTGACTTGGTGTATAGGGAGAATAGGAGAGGGCCTAGAACTGAGCCCTGGGGGACACCAGTGGTGAGAGCACGTGGTGCGGAGACAGCTTCTCGCCACGCCACTTGGTAGGAGCGACCGGTCAGGTAGGACGCAATCCAGGAGTGAGCCGTGCCGGAGATGCCCAGCTCGGAGAGGGTGGAGAGGAGGATCTGATGGTTCACAGTATCAAAGGCAGCAGACAGGTCTAGAAGGACAAGAGCAGAGGAGAGAGAGTTAGCTTTAGCAGTGCGGAGAGCCTCCGTGACACAGAGAAGAGCAGTCTCAGTTGAATGACCAGTCCTGAAACCTGACTGGTTTGGATCAAGAAGGTCATTCTGAGAGAGATAGCAAGAGAGTTGGCTAAAGACGGCACGCTCAATAGTTTTGGAAAGAAAAAGAAGAAGGGATACTGGTCTGTAGTTGTTGACATCAGTGGGATCGAGTGTTGGTTTTTTGAGAAGGGGTGCAACTCTCGCTCTCTTGAAGACGGAAGGGACATAGCCAGCGGTCAAGGATGAGTTGATCAGCGAGGTGAGGTATGGGAGAAGGTCACCGGAGATGGTCTGGAGAAGAGAGGAGGGGATGGGGTCAAGCGGGCAGGTTGTTGGGCGGCCTGCAGTCACAAGTCGCAAGATTTTATCTGGAGAGAGAGGGGAGAAAGAAGTCAAAGCATAGGGTAGGGCAGTGTGAGCAGGACCAGATGTGTCATTAGACTTAACAAACGAGGATCGGATGTCGTCAACCTTCTTTTCAAAGTGGTTGACGAAGTCATCCACAGAGAGAGAGGAGGGGGGGAGGGGGGAGGAGGATTCAGCAGGGAGGAGAATGTGGCAAAGAGCTTCCTAGGGTTAGAGGCAGATACTTGGAATTTAGAGTGGTAGAAAGTGGCCTTAGCAGCAGAAACAGATGAAGAAAATGTAGAGAGGAGGGAGTGAAAAGATGCCAGGTCGGCAGGGAGTTTAGTTTTCTTCCATTTCCGCTCCGCTGCCCGGAGCTCTGTTCTGTGAGCTCCCAATGAGTCATCAAGCCACGGAGCTAGAGGGGAGGACCGAGCCGGCCGGGAGGATAGGGGACACAGAGAGTCAAAGGATGCAGAAAGGGAGGAGAGGAGGGTTGAGGAGGCAGAATCAGGAGATTGGAGGGAGAAGGATTGAGCAGAGGGAAGAGATGATAGGATGGAAGAGGAGAGAGTAGTGGGAGAGAGAGAGCGAAGGTTGCGGCGGCGCATTACCATCTGTGTAGGGGCAGAGTGAGTAGTGTTGGAGGAGAGCGAGAGAGAAAAGGATACAAAGAATGGTCGGAGACATGGAGGGGAGTTGCAGTGAGATTAGTAGAACAGCATTATCTAGTAAAGATGAGGTCAAGCGTATTGCCTGCCTTGTGAGTAGGGGGGGACGGTGAGAGGGTGAGGTCAAAAGAGGAGAGGAGTGGAAAGAAGGAGGCAGAGAGAAATGAGTCAAATGTAGACGTAGGGAGGTTGAAATCCCCCAAAACTGTGAGGGGTGAGCCATCCTCAGGAAAGGAACTTATCAAGGCGTCAAGCTCATTGATGAACTCTCCAAGGGAACCTGGAGGGCGATAGATGACAAGGATATTAAGCTTAAATTGGCTAGTGACTGTGACAGCATGGAATTCAAATGAGGAGATAGACAGATGGGTTAGGGGAAAAATTGAGAATGTCCACTTGGGAGAGATGAGGATTCCTGTGCCACCACCCCTCTGACCAGATGCTCTCGGGGTATGCGAGAACACATGGTCAGACGAGGAGAGAGCAGTAGGAGTAGCAGTGTTTTCAGTGGTAATCCATGTTTCCGTCAGCGCCAGGAAGTCGAGGGACTGGAGGGTAGCATAGGCTGGGATGAAGTCAGCCTTGTTGGCAGCAGAACGGCAGTTCCAGAGGCTGCCTGAGACCTGGAACTCCAGGTGTGTGGTAAGTGCAGGGACCACCAGGTTAGAGAGGCAGCAGCCACGCGGTGTGAGGCGTTTGTGTAGCCTGTGCGGAGAGGAGAGAACAGGGATAGGCAGAGGCATAGTTGACAGGCTGTAGCAAAAGGCTACAATAATGCAGAGGAGATCGGAATGAAATTAACTAAACATCTGGGAAAGGAGAGAGTAGGGCCTCCCTCACCAAAACTCCCAAATATAACTCTCCCAACTTCCACCTCAGAAACTATAATTGTTTCACTGAACCACCCGAATAAAACTCTCCCAACTTCCACTTTAGAAATTAGAATTGTTGTAAACTACAGCGGTTCAATGTTTCAAGGAATAGACTCAACTTACTTTATTCAGCTAGCTAACTATGACGCCATAGCAAACTAGCATGCTAGCATCCAATAACACACAGTTCAGCACCAATACTTGGTTACAACAAACTACCAATAGTGTGTTAACACACTAAACAGATAATTCGTGTCCGTGTCTAGTTCCTTTCATAACGCAGCAATAATTAAACGTTGGCTAGCTTAGCACAAATATATTGTATTTAGCTGCTACAGTACAGCTAGCTGGTCGTGTTGGCTAGCTAGCAATGGCTGCTGTGTTGACTTTGTTTGAAAAACGGCGGCGATGCGAACAAATGTAGCTGGCTAAAAGGATATTGTATTTAGTTGCTACCGTTGCTAATAGCTACTCGCCAGCTAGTCCAGGAGGTGAGTTAGCTAGCTAGCTAGCTTCGTGCTACACCCGGCACCGCCGAATACAATGCTAACCTACAATAATTACATACAATAACTACCCACAGCAACCCACGATGCCTACCTACAATACCTAACTACAATCTAAATACATAGTTTAAGCCTTACTCGACAAAGCCCAAGCTATGTATAAAGCCAAACTTACCCGACGCCAGCTGTCTGGGTGGCAGACAAGAAGACATTGGTCTTCTGCAATCAGTAGCTGTAATTAAGTACAGTAGCTACTAACTACCTAACGTTAATGCCTCAGATAATGAGGTTAGAAAAACAGCTGAATGGTAGGTAGCTAGCTGGCTTAATTACAGGTACTCTTAAGCGTGAAATAACATTGGAAACAACTATCCACAGTTGCTAAAAGTTACCAGTAGCTACCCGCTAGCTAGCTAGCTTTATTGGTCCAGGTAGTGGGTTAGCTAGCCTCGTGCTTCACCGGGCACCGCCGAATACAATACTTACCTACAATAATTACCTACAATAACCTACAATAACTACCTACAATACCTAACTACAATACCTACCTACAATCTAAATACATGGTTTAAGCTTTACTCAACACCATATAAGAAGCCAAGCTTACCTCCTGCTAGAGAAAACACAACCTCTCCCGACCTCCTCCTAAGACAGAATCCAGAATGTATTGAAGTGAGATCATTTATTTCCTTTGGGATATGTATTCAGAGTATATCCACATCACCATCAGACCATTTTATTGGTAAACTACATGGTCATGTAAAAATTGTATTTTTTTGAGATCCAATACGTAATATAGTACATTTGTCATAATTTGGTTGTAATCCAGAGAGGTTAGAAAATGTATCTAGATCCTCTATGAGGCTGTGGAGGAATTCTAGTTGTGGATTTAAAAGAAAACATGAATCATCAGCGTACAATGACACCTTTGTTTTTAAGCCCTGAATTTCTAATCCTCTGATATTATTATTGGATCTGATTTTAATAGCTAACATCTCGATGGCCACAATAAATATATATGCCGATAGTGGACAACCTTGTTTCACTCCTCTTGACAGTTTAAAACTTTCTGAGATATAGCCATTATTTACTATTTTACACCTAGGGTTACTATACATGAATTTGACCCATTTTATAAGAGATTCTCCTAAATTTAAATGCTCCAGGCATTTATATATAAACCCCAGTCATACTTTATCAAATGCCTTTTCGAAGTCTGCTATGAATAGCAGGCCTGGTTTCCCATATTTTCCATAGTGTTCTATTGTTTCCAATACTTGCCTTATATTATCTCCAATGTATCTTCCATGTAAAGTGTAAGGGGCCTCCAATTTTTTTAATGGACTGGATCTTTATATTTTCCACTTGTATCCTGTTTCAGTAATAATGAGATCAGACCTTCTTCTTGAGTGTCAGATAATCTACTATTTACATAGGAGTGGTTAAAACATGCTAATAACGGTCCTCTTAGTATATCAAAAAAGGTTTGGTATACCTCGACTGGTATGCCATCCAACCCTGGAGTTTTCCCAGACTTAAAGTCTTTAATTGCATCCAGAAGTTCCCCCTCTGTAATTTGTAATGTCACCTTCACATGAGTCTTTCTGTATGGCTGTTAATTTGACATTATCAATAGAAAAAAAATCACTACAATTAGCTTCAGTTAGAGGAGATGGAGGCGACTGAAAAGAAAACATATGCTTAAAGTACTTTGTTTCCTCCTTCAAAATATAATTAGGTGAATCATGGGTGACTCCGTCAATTGTAACCAGTTTCATTAAGTTCTTCTTGGTAGCATTCCTATGTTGAAGATTAAAAAATAATTTTGTGCATTTTTCCCCATATTCCATCCAGTTTGCTTTATTTTTATAATATATTACACTTGATCTTTCTTGAATAAGTTTCTCAATTTCTTTTAGTTTTTCCTCTAATTTATTGGAAGATAAGGTTGCTTATGTTCCCATTTTTATAATAGTCAGCTAAAAGTGTCTCTTGATTTTCCATAAGGAGCTTCTTTTTGTACTCTTTCCATGCCTTCTCATTTTTTACATCCAGTGGGAACTGTATTGTAATGACCTCTGCACAGAGGGAGGGGGCTTCAAAGGCCTCTGCATTTGGTTGGGGGAGGCTGTGAAACTCACCTGCCATTGTTGGGCTCAAGGGCTTTGACACCTCTCACTTCACACCTCAGTGCTAATTGAAGTTGCAGCCAGATATGTTCTGTCCTAACAAGTTTGGAAGCCTTAACGTAGCATTCAGTCCTTATAAAGTAAAATATATTGTAATTTATTTTTCTTCTTGGCTTTAAAAGTAGCTTCAGACTAAACATTACTCACTCAGTTCCAGGTTGGATGGTGTTTTCAGACTAAACATTACTCACTCAGTTCCAGGTTGGATGGTGTTTTCAGGTTTTTGTTGTGCTTTTTTTGCTGGTCGTTGGTTTGCCAGAGCATTTTCTGTACAGTCCTTGGGAATAAGAATCCTTCCAGGTAATTATTTCCAAAATCAGGTTGTAGGTTTAGAGTTTTGATTTGGAGTGACGGTTATGTTGTGTGGAAAAATCCAGGTTTATCTAACTCTAAATCTATATTTTTGTAAAAACATGCTGAAAAATGCAGGAGCTCATCTGCTCATGACCTCTCTCTCTCTCTCTCTCTCTCTCTCTCTCTCTCTCTCTCTCTCTCTCTCTCTCTCTCTCTTTCTTTATCTCTCTTTCTTTATCTCTCTCTTTCTTTATCTCTCTTTCTTTATCTCTCTCTCGCGCTCTCTCTCTCTCTCTCTTTCTTTATCTCTCTCTCTCCCTCGCTCTCGCTCTCTCTTCCTCTCTCTTTCAATTCAAAGGGCTTCATTGGCATGGGAAACATACAGTGGGGAAAAAAAGTATTTAGTCAGCCACCAATTGTGCAAGTTCTCCCACTTAAAAAGATGAGAGAGGCCTGTAATTTTCATCATAGGTACACGTCAACTATGACAGACAAATTGAGGGAAAAAAATTTAAGAAAATCACATTGTAGGATTTTTTAATGAATTTATTTGCAAATTATGGTGGAAAATAAGTATTTGGTCACCTACAAACAAGCAAGATTTCTGGCTCTCACAGACCTGTAACTTCTTCTTTAAGAGGCTCCTCTGTCCTCCACTCGTTACCTGTATTAATGGCACCTGTTTGAACTTGTTATCAGTATAAAAGACACCTGTCCACAACCTCAAACAGTCACACTCCAAACTCCACCATGGCCAAGACCAAAGAGCTGTCAAAGGACACCAGAAACAAAATTGTAGACCTGCACCAGGCTGGGAAGACTGAATCTGCAATAGGTAAGCAACTTGGTTTGAAGAAATCAACTGTGGGAGCAATTATTAGGAAATGGAAGACATACAAGACCACTGATAATCTCCCTCGATCTGGGGCTCCACGCAAGATCTCACCCCGTGGGGTCAAAATGATCACAAGAACGGTGAGCAAAAATCCCAGAAACCACACGGGGGGACCTAGTGAATGACCTGCAGAGAGCTGGGACCAAAAAGTAACAAAGCCTACCATCAGTAACACACTACGCCGCCAGGGACTCAAATCCTGCAGTGCAAGACGTGTCCCCCTGCTTAATCCAGTACATGTCCAGGCCCGTCTGAAGTTTGCTAGAGTGCATTTGGATGATCCAGAAGAGGATTGGGAGAATGTCATATGGTCAGATGAAACCAAAATATAACTTTTTGGTAAAAACTCAACTTTGTTTGGAGGACAAAGAATGCTGAGTTGCATCCAAAGAACACCATACCTACTGTGAAGCATGGGGGTGGAAACATCATAATAATAATAATATCCAAAGCGACTTACAGTCATGCGTGCATACATCTTTTTTTTTTTTTTTTTTTGTGTATGGGTGGTCCTGGGGATCGAACCCACTACCTTGGCGTTACAAGCGCCGTGCTCTACCAGCTGAGCTACAGAGGACCACATCATGCTTTGGGGCTGTTTTTCTGCAAAGGGACCAGGATGACTGATCCGTGTAAAGGAAAGAATGAATGGGGCCATGCATCGTGAGATTTTGAGTGAAAACCTCCTTCCATCAGCAAGGGCATTGAAGATGAAACGTGGCTGGGTCTTTCAGCATGACAATGATCCCAAACACACCGCCCGAGCAACGAAGGAGTGGCTTCGTAAGAAGCATTTCAAGGTCCTGGAGTGGCCAAGCCAGTCTCCAGATCTCAACCCCATAGAAAATCTTTGGAGGGAGTTGAAAGTCCGTGTTGCCCAGCGACAGCCCCAAAACATCACTGCTCTAGAGGAGATCTGCATGGAGGAATGGGCCAAAATAACAGAAACAGTGTGTGAAAACCTTGTGAATACTTACAGAAAACGTTTGACCTGTGTCATTGCCAACAAAGGGTATATAACAAAGTATTGAGAAACTTTTGTTATTGACCAAATACTTATTTTCCACCATAATTTGCAAATAAATTCATAAAAAATCCTACAATGTGATTTTCTGGATTTTTTTTCCTCATTTTGTCTGTCATAGTTGACGTGTACCTATGATGAAAATTACTGGCCTCTCTCAACTTTTTAAGTGGGAGAACATGCACAATTTGTGGCTGACTAAATACTTTTTTCCCCCAACTCAAAAGTTTCAAAAGAATGAAGACATTACAAATGTAATATTATAGGCTATGTACAGTGTCGTAACAATGCCTCTCTCTCGCTCTCTCTCTCTCCTCTTCAGTCCTCCCTCCTGTCCTGGTTCCTAGACATACAGATATCCCTACAGAGTTCCCTCCTTTAGACGACTACAGCCATTCTATCCCTGAGAACACCAACTTCCCCGCCGGCATCGAGCCACAGAGCAACTACATCCCAGGTGAGTCACACAACTGGGCCAAGCTATAATGTGCTGGTCTGGTTGGTCTTCCACCATTTCATTCTGGAAACATCTTTGAACCTATAACAGATATGATCCACTCTTTCCCACAGCATGGACACTAACAGACATGACCCACCCTTTCCCACAGCATGGACACTAACAGACATGACCCACCCTTTCCCACACGCACAGCATGAACAAGTGTACCCTGAGGTCTTCTGTAGTGTACCCTGAGGTCTTCTGTAGTGTACCCTGAGGTCTTCTGTAGTGTACCCTGAGGTCTTCTGTAGTGTACCCTGAGGTCTTCTGTAGTGTACCCTGAGGTCTTCTGTAGTGTACCCTGAGGTCTTCTGTAGTGTACCCTGAGGTCTTCTGTAGGTCTTCTGTAGTGTACCCTGAGGTCTTCTGTAGTGTACCCTGAGGTCTTCTGTAGTGTACCCTGAGGTCTTCTGTAGTGTACCCTGAGGTCTTCTGTAGCGTGCAGCAGTCTTGGAGGAAGTTGTTTTAATAAATTCAATAAAACTATATGAACTTACCTTAATGAACTTAATAGAAATGTAATTGGTCACCTGGTGTGAGGCTTTGATCTCATGAGTGTTGGTCTTAGTGTTGTTTCAAAGTAGCAAGGTGTGAAGGTCACGTGACGGTTGTCTGAACGTCCTGGGAATGTTGTGGGAATGCCATGTGACGGTTGTCTGAACGTCCTGGGAATGTTGTGGGAATGCTGTGGGAATGCCATGTGACGGTGGTCTGAACGTCATGTGAATGTTGTGGGAATGCCATGTGACGGTGGTCTGAACGTCCTGGGAATGTTGTGGGAATGTTGTGGGAATGCCATGTGGCGCAGTGGCGCAGTGGTCTAAGGCACTGCATCGCAGTGCTAACTGTGCCACTAGAGATCCTGGTTCGAATCCAGGCTCTGTCGCAGCCGGCCGCGACCGGGAGACTCATGGGCGGCGCACAATTGGCCCAGCGTCGTCCAGGGTAGGGGAGG
>CM072235.1:50424461-50431961 GCA_036851935.1 Coregonus suidteri | reverse complement strand
CCAGCCCTCTCTCACTGTCGACGGCTTTACAGACCCCTCCAACTCAGAACGCTTCTGTCTGGGACTACTGTCCAACGTCAACCGCAACGCTGCCATGGAGCTCACACGCAGTCACATAGGTACAGTAGCACCATAACGTGACCCCTGACCCCAACCTTTGGTGTCCTTGTCGTGTCAGCTGTATTCCTTGGTGTCCTTGTCGTGTCAGCCGTATTCCTTGGTGTCAGTTGCCCTGTCTAGTTGTCAGTTGCCCTGTCTAGTTGTCAGTTGCCCTGTCTAGTTGTCAGTTGCCCTGTCTAGTTGTCAGTTGCCCTGTCTAGTTGTGTCCATTCTTTGGCTTTTATTTTATGTACTTTGAGATTATTCTGTATAATGAAAAACGCTTTACAAATGTAATAAATTATTTATTATTATTATTATTATTATTATTATTATTATTAACCTACCCTGATGGTGGTAGGTGTCACGGTTTCGGCCGAGGCTGCCTCTCTTCCTTGCTCGGGCAGGCTTCGGCGTTCGTCGTCTCCGGAATACTAGCTGCCACCGTTGCATGTTTCTATGTTCGTTTGCTTTTGTCTGATTGTTGTTACACCTGTTATCGTTTAGTGTAATTAGTGTCCCATAAGTTCTCGTTGTGTTTGTCTAGTGTTGTGTGTTATTGTTTTACTGTCGTGCCGGTAGGCTGTTATTCTACTGTTTGCTCGGTTGAGCTATTTCTCCATATTGCTTGGAGTGTTTTGTCGCACCTGTTATTGCGCCCGTTATTTTCGCCTACGTGCGGAGTTTTCGCCTCAGGGCATTTATTCGTGATTGTTTTTGTGTGCATCTACTAAAAGTCTGTTGGACTAACGTTCTGCGTCCTGCGCCTGATTCCACCACCACACCCACCTACATCTACCTTGACAGAATAACACACCACAAGAATGGAATCAGCAGGAGCCGCAGCAGCACAGGCGATGCTGGAGGACCGGGTCCGCGAGCAGAATGACCAGATCCTGCGGATGGGGTCCGCACTGCAGGAGGTGATCACCACCATCCGAGGCTGGGAGACCCGAGGGACACCTCCACCACCATCCTCCCTGCCCGCACCATCGGCAAGTCAGCCCATTCCCGCTCCGGAACCCAGAGGAGTTCGACTCTCGCTCCCGAGGGCCTACGATGGGACCGCTGCCGGGTGTCAGGGATTCCTTCTCCAGGTGGAGCTTTACCTGGCCACCGTGCACCCGGCGCCCTCGGGACACGAGAGCGTGTCCGCCCTGATCTCCTGCCTTTCCGGTAAGGCGTTGGAATGGGCCAACGCAGAGTGGAGGAGAATCGACGCTACCACCATCACCTACGACGAGTTCTCCCGCCGCTTCAGGGCGGTGTTTGACCATCCCCCGGAGGGGAAAGCGGCAGGGGAGCGTCTGTTCTGCCTCCGGCAGGGGAAGAGGAGTGCCCAGGAGTTCGCCTTAGAATTCCGTACTCTAGCGGCGGATGCAGGGTGGAATGAGCAGGCCCTCATCGATCACTACCGATGTAGTCTACGTGAGGACGTCCGTAGGGAGCTGGCTTGTAGGGACACCAGCCTCTCGTTCGACCAGTTGGTCAACATGTCCATCAGGCTGGATACCCTGCTAGCTACCCGCGGACGTCCCGAGGGGGGTCCGTCCATTTCACCCTCCAGCGCCTCCGAGCCGGGCCCCATGGAGCTCGGGGGCGCTGGCGCTAGAGAGAGGAGGGGTCGGATGACGAGGGGGTCCATCTCCTGCACCAACTGTGGTCGGGGAGGACACACCGCGGCTAGGTGCTGGGGATGGCCTCCTAGGGGAGAAGACGACAGGTCCCGCACTGGGGAGTCCTTCCAGGTGAGTAGGCGCCCCACTCACCCAGAGCTCATTGTTGCACACTTCTGTATGCCTGTGCGTTTTTCCACAGGTAGCACCTCATTCCCAGCATAAGGCGCTGGTAGATTCAGGCGCGGCTGGGAATTTTGTTGATAAGAAATTTTGTTTAGCCTTAGGGATTCCCCTTCTCCCTGTTGACGTTCCCTTCCCCGGTCATGCCCTAGATAGCCGTCCGTTGGGTGCGGGCTTGATCAGGGAGGTCACAGCGCCACTTAGGATGTGTGCGCAGGGGGGTCATCAGGAGATGATCCAGCTATTTCTGATCGACTCGCCTGCGTATCCGGTGGTGCTGGGCATGCCCTGGTTGAGTACCCATAACCCATCTATTTCGTGGCAGGAGAGTGCTCTGATGGAGTGGTCTGCCCAGTGTGTGGGTCGATGTTTGGGCGTTTCCGTAGGGGCTACCTCGGTGGAGAGTCCAAACCAGGTGCCCGCATTGCACGTTCCCCCTGAGTATGGGGATTTGGCTATTGTGTTCAGTAAGTCGAGGGCGACGCAGTTGCCTCCCCATAGGCAGGGAGATTGTGCGATAGACCTCCAGGCAGGAGTTGCGCTCCCACGGAGCCATGTGTATCCTCTGTCTCAGGAGGAGAAGAGAGCTATGGAGACTTACATAGACGAATCTCTGAGACAAGGATACATACGGCCCTCCACTTCCCCTGCGTCCTCGAGTTTCTTTTTTGTGAAGAAAAAGGATGGGGGTTACGCCCGTGCATTGACTACCGTGGTCTCAATCAGATCACGGTGAAGTACAGTTATCCACTCCCGCTGATTGCGACCATGACAGAGTCATTGCACGGGGCGCGTTTCTTCACTAAATTAGATCTCAGGAGCGCGTACAACTTGGTGCGCATTAGTGGGGGCGATGACTGGAAGACAGCCTTTAGTACCACCTCGGGCCATTACGAGTATCTTGTCATGCCATACGGGTTGATGAACGCTCCTTCAGTTTTTCCAATCATTCGTGGATGAGATCTTCAGGGACATGCAGGGGCAGGGGGTGGTCGTGTACATAGATGACATTCTCGTGTACTCGCCTACCCGAGTCGAGCATGTGGCCCTGGTGCGCCGAGTGTTGCGGAGGCTGTTGGAGCACGACCTGTATGTCAAGGCAGAGAAGTGTCTGTTCTTCCAGGAGTCGGTCTCCTTTTTGGGTTATCAGTTGTCTGCGTCAGGGGTGAAGATGGAGGTAGACCGGGTGTCAGCCGTGCGTAATTGGCAAACGCCAACCACTGTGAAGGAGGTGCAGCAGTTTTTGGGGTTTGCGAATTACTACCGGAGGTTTTTATCCGGGGTTTTGGACAGGAGGCAGCTCCCATAACGTCTCTTTTGAAGGGGGGTCCGGTGCGTCTGCAGTGGTCAGCCGAGGCGGACAGGGCGTTTGGGAGGCTGAAGGACCTGTTTACCTCGGTCCCGGTGCTGGCGCATCCGGATCCCTCTTTGCCATTTCAGGTAGAGGTGGACGCGTCAGAGGCCGGTGTAGGAGCCGTGCTTTCGCAACGGTCCGGCGTGCCACCTAAACTCCCGCCCCTGTGCTTTTTATTCCAAGAAGCTCAGTCCGGCGGAGCGAAACTATGATGTAGGGGACAGGGAGCTGTTAGCCGTGGTACAGGCCCTAAAGGTGTGGAGGCACTGGCTTGAGGGGGCTCAACACCCTTTCCTCATTTTGACGGACCACCGTAACCTGGAGTACATCCGGGCAGCGAGGAGGCTGAACCCTCGCCAGGCGAGGTGG
Organism: Coregonus suidteri; assembly: GCA_036851935.1. Lineage (NCBI taxonomy): Eukaryota > Metazoa > Chordata > Actinopteri > Salmoniformes > Salmonidae > Coregonus > Coregonus suidteri. The sequence goes on along the minus strand of CM072235.1, from coordinate 50,428,340 downwards.
AATATGTTTTTGACCCCGGTTCACATTTAAGATCACGTACATCCCTGGGTCACAGAACGGTAAGGCAGACGCACTGTCTCGGCGGTATGACACGGAGGAGAGGTCCGTGGAGCCCACTCCCATACTGCCCGGAGTCTTGTCTGGTGGCACCGGTAGTGTGGGAGGTCGATGCTGAACTCGAGCGGGCGTTACGCACCGACCCTAGTCCACCTCAATGCCCGGAGGGTCGGAAGTACGTTCCGCTCGAGGTTCGGGATCGATTGATCTATTGGGCTCACACGTCACCCTCCTCTGGACACCCTGGTATCGGCCGGACAGTGCACTGTCTTAGTGCCAAGTACTGGTGGCCCACGTTGGCGAGGGATGTGAGGGTTTATGTTTCCTCCTGCTCGGTGTGCGCGCCCAGTGTAAGGCGCCTAGACATCTGCCTAGGGGTAAGTTACTACCCCTGCCCGTTCCACAACGACCATGGTCTCACCTCTCGGTGGATTTCCTCACTGACCTTCCTCCTTCACAGGGGAATACCACTATACTGGTCGTTGTGGACCGGTTTTTCTAAGGCCTGTCGTTTGCTCCCTATGCCGGGCCTTCCTACTGTCCTGCAAACCGCCGAAGCACTATTCACCCATGTGTTCCGGCACTACGGGGTACCCGAGGATATTGTGTCTGATCGAGGTCCCCAATTTACCTCCAGAGTCTGGAGAGCTTTTATGAGGAGCGTTGGGGGTCTCGGTGAGCCTCACCTCGGGTTACCACCGGGAGAGTAATGGGCAGGTGGAACGTGTGAACCAGGATGTGGGTGTAGGTTTCTTAGAACATACTGCCAGGACCGGGCCGGAGGAGTGGGCCAGGTACGTTCCCTGGGCCGAAATGGCCCATAATTCCCTACGCCATTCCTCCACTAACCTAACCCCTTTCCAATGTGTGTTGGGTTACCAGCCGGTTCTGGCACCTTGGCAGCAGAGCCAGATCGAGGCTCCTGCGGTGGATGAGTGGGTGCGGCGCTCGGAGGGAGGAGACATGGAACGCTGCACACGTCCACCTGCAGCGGGCCCTCCGTCGTCATAAGGCGAGCGCCGATCTCCACCGCAGTGAGGGACCGGTGTACGCACCTGGTGATCGAGTCTGGCTCTCTACCAGAAACCTGCCCCTCCGCCTGCCCTGTCGGAAACTGGGTCGGCGGTTTGTAGGGCCATTTAAAGTCCTGAGAAGGTTGAACGAGGTGTGTTACAAATTACAACTACCTGTTGAGTATAAAAGTATTAACCCCTCGTTCCATGTGTCTCTTCTCAGGCCGGTGGTAGCTGGCCCACTCCAAGAAAGTGAGATCAGGGAGACTCCTCCGCCCCCATTGGACATCGAGGGGGCACCGGCGTACTCCGTGCGGTCCATCTTGGATTCGAGACGTCGGATGGGGGGTCTCCAATATCTAGTGGAGTGGGAGGGGTACGGCCCGGAGGAACGGTGCTGGGTGCCGAGGAGAGACATTTTGGACCCGTCTCTCCTGACGGAATTCCATCGTGGGCACCCGACGCACCCTGCTCCGCGTCCTCCTGGTCGTCCCCGAGGCCGGAGTCGGCGCACGTCTGGAGCCGCGCGTCAAGGGGGGGGTACTGTCACGGTTTCGGCCGAGGCTGCCTCTCTTCCTTGCTCGGGCAGGCTTCGGCGTTCGTCGTCTCCGGAATACTAGCTGCCACCGTTGCATGTTTCTATGTTCGTTTGCTTTTGTCTGATTGTTGTTACACCTGTTATCGTTTAGTGTAATTAGTGTCCCATAAGTTCTCGTTGTGTTTGTCTAGTGTTGTGTGTTATTGTTTTACTGTCGTGCCGGTAGGCTGTTATTCTACTGTTTGCTCGGTTGAGCTATTTCTCCATATTGCTTGGAGTGTTTTGTCGCACCTGTTAGTGCGCCCGTTATTTTCGCCTACGTGCGGAGTTTTCGCCTCAGGGCATTTATTCGTGATTGTTTTTGTGTGCATCTACTAAAGTCTGTTGGACTAACGTTCTGCGTCCTGCGCCTGATTCCACCACCACACCCACCTACATCTACCTTGACAGTAGGTTTGTAATGGTATAGTAATGGTGGTAGGTGTGTAACGGTGGTAGGTGTGTAATGGTGGTAGGTGTGTAATGGTATAGTAATGGTGGTAGGTGTGTAATGGTATAGTAATGGTGGTAGGTGTGTAATGGTGGTAGGTTTGTAATGGTATAGTATCACTAGGGTGTTGTGTTACCTCTGTGTCTGCATGTGGTCAGTGTGATGGAAGTTTTGTACCTACAGTACTAATAAAAAGTTTGGACACACCGACTCCTTCAAGGGTTTTTCTTTATTTTTACTATTTTCTACATTGTAACTATAATCAAAACTATGAAGTAACACATATGGAATCACGTAGTAACCAAAAAAGTGTTAAACAAATCAAAATATATTTTATACTTGATATTCTTCAAAGTAGCCACCCTTTGCCTTGATTACAGCTTTGCACACTCTTGGCATTCTCTCAACCAGCTTCACCTGGAATGCTTTTCCAACAGTCTTGAAGGAGTTCCCACATATGCTTTTTTGGTTGCTACATGATTCCATATGTGTTTTTTCATAGTTCTGATGTCTTCACTATTATTCTACAATGTAGAAAATAGTAAAAATAAAGAAAAACCCTTGAATGAGTCGGTGTGTCCAAACTTTTGATTGGTACTGTAGGTACAAAACTTCCATCACACTGACCACATGCAGACACAGAGGTAACACAACACCCTAGTGATACTATACCATTACAAACCTACCACCATTACACACCTACCACCATTACTATACCATTACACACCTACCACCATTACTATACCGTTACACACACCTACCACCATTACTATACCATTACACACCTACCACCATTACTATACCATTACACACCTACCACCATTACACACCTACCACCATTACTATACCGTTACAAACCTACCACCATTACTATACCATTACACACCTACCACCATTACTATACCATTACACACCTACCACCATTACTAACCTACCACGTTACACACCTACCACCATTACTATACCATTACACACCTACCACCATTACTATACCATTACACACCTACCACCATTACTATACCATTACACACCTACCACCATTACTATACCGTTACACACCTACCACCATTACTATACCATTACACACCTACCACCATTTACTATACCATTACACAACCTACCACCATTACTATACCATTACACACCTACCACCATTACTATACCGTTACAAACCTACCACCATTACTATACCATTACACACCTACCACCATTACTATACCATTACACACCTACCACCATTACTATACCATTACACACCTACCACCATTACTATACCATTACACACCTACCACCATTACTATACCATTACACACCTACCACCATTACTATACCATTACAAACCTACCACCGTTACACACCTACCACCATTACTATACCATTACAAACCTACCACCATTACTATACCCATTACAAACCTACCACCATTACTATACCATTACACACCTACCACCATTACTATACCGTTACAAACCTACCACCATTACTATACCATTACACACCTACCACCATTACACACCTACCACCATTACTATACCATTACACACCTACCACCATTACTATACCATTACACACCTACCACCATTACTATACCATTACACACCTACCACCATTACTATACCGTTACAAACCTACCACCATTACTATACCATTACACACCTACCACCGTTACACACCTACCACCATTACTATACCGTTACACACCTACCACCATTACTATACCATTACACACCTACCACCATTACTATACCATACACACACTACTACCACCATTACTATACCAT
>CM072235.1:50286961-50421961 GCA_036851935.1 Coregonus suidteri | reverse complement strand
GCCACTGTCTGCAAGATCCCCCCAGGTACACACACACGTTACGGCTGGCACCCTGCCACTGTCTGCAAGATCCCCCCAGGTACACACACACGTTATGGCTGGCACCCTGCCACTGTCTGCAAGATCCCCCCAGGTCCACACACACATTAAGGCTGGCACCCTGCCACTGTCTGCAAGATCCCCCCAGGTACACACACACACACGCTACGGCTGGCACCCTGCCACTGTCTGCAAGATCCCCCCAGGTACACACACACGTTACGGCTGGCACCCTGCCACTGTCTGCAAGATCCCCCCAGGTACACACACACGTTACGGCTGGCACCCTGCCACAGTCTGCAAGATCCCCCCAGGTACACACACACGTTACGGCTGGCACCCTGCCACAGTCTGCAAGATCCCCCCAGGTACACACACACACACGTTACGGCTGGAACCCTGCCACTGTCTGCAAGATCCCCCCCAGGTAAACACACACGTTAACATGTTGTAGAAAAGCTGATGAAACAAACTCATTTATTTCTTGATTAACATGTCTGGACATATTCTATAACTCCTATTTGATGTGATTTCCCCCCACAGGCTGTAACCTGAAGATCTTTAATAACCAGGAGTTTGCAGCTCTGCTGGCCCAGTCAGTGAACCAGGGCTTTGAGGCGGTCTACCAACTCACCAGGATGTGTACCATACGCATGAGCTTCGTCAAGGGCTGGGGCGCCGAGTACAGGTAAGGGGGCCACCACCACACACACGCGCGTACCCTGAAGCAGAACTCCTTTCTCCGCTATTCTATCGTCCGCGTGAGGCTACAATACGTTGAGTTTCCCGGGGGAAGCGTTGAAGCCTGGGGAAGCTGTGAAGCTCTAGCCTACAGAAATTGGTTCAGTTATGGCCTAAAATAAATTAGTTCATATGGGCAGAATATTGTGCACTGAACCAAAATATAAATGCAACATGCAACAATTTCAAAGGTTTTACTGAGTTAAAGTTCATATATGAAAATCTGTAAATTGAAATAAATTAGTTAGGCCCTTTATCGATTGGATTTCACATGACTGGGAATACAGGTATGTATCTGTTGGTCACAGATACCTTTAAAAAAAAAAAGGTAGGGGCGTGGATCAGAACTAGTCAGGATCTGGTGTGACCACCATTTGCCTCATGCAGCGCGACACATCTCCTTCGCATAGAGTTGATCAGGCTGTTGATTGTGGCCTGTGGAATGTTGTCCCACTCCTCTTCAGTGGCTGTGCGAAGTTGCTGGATATTAGCGGGAACTGGAACACGATGTCGTACACGTGCGTATGGAACATTTCTGTGATGTTTTTATTTCAGCTCATGAAACATGGGACCAACACTTTACATGTTGCGTTTATATTTTTGTTCAGTGTATAAATATTGGATTTCTCTGGTCCGAATTTCATAATCGTTTTCGTTTTCAGGCACACCTCATCTTTACTAGAGACTCTCCTCACTCAAAGCCTGCTCACTGATGTCAATACCAAAGCTGAGAATTTCGTGGAAAATAAGTATTTGGTCACCTACAAACAAGCAAGATTTCTGGCTCTCACAGACCTGTAACTTCTTCTTTAAGAGGCTCCTCTGTACTCCACTCGTTACCTGTATTAATGGCACCTGTTTGAACTTGTTATCAGTATAAAAGACACCTGTCCACAACCTCAAACAGTCACACTCCAAACTCCACTATGGCCAAGACCAAAGAGCTGTCAAAGGACACCAGAAACAAAATTGTAGACCTGCACCAGGCTGGGAAGACTGAATCTGCAATATGTAAGCAGCTTGGTTTGAAGAAATCAACTGTGGGGAGCAATTATTAGGAAATGGAAGACATACAAGACCACTGATAATCTCCCTCGATCTGGGGCTCCACGCAAGATCTCACCCTGTGGGGTCAAAATGATCACAAGAACGGTGAGTAAAAATCCCAGAACCACACGGGGGGACCTAGTGAATGACCTGCAGAGAGCTGGGACCAAAGTAACAAAGCCTACCATCAGTAACACACTACGCCGCCAGGGACTCAAATCCGCAGTGCCAGACGTGTCCCCCTGCTTAAGCCAGTACATGTCCAGGCCCGTCTGAAGTTTGCTAGAGTGCATTTGGATGATCCAGAAGAGGATTGGGAGAATGTCATATGGTCAGATGAAACCAAAATAGAACTTTTTGGTAAAAACTCAACTCGTCATGTTTGGAGGACAAAGAATGCTGAGTTGCATCCAAAGAACACCATACCTACTGTGAAGCATGGGGGTGGAAACATCATGCTTTGGGGCTGTTTTTCTGCAAAGGGACCAGGACGACTGATCCGTGTAAAGGAAAGAATGAATGGGGCCATGTATCGTGAGATTTTGAGTGAAAACCTCCTTCCATCAGCAAGGGCATTGAAGATGAAACGTGGCTGGGTCTTTCAGCATGACAATGATCCCAAACACACCGCCCGGGCAACGAAGGAGTGGCTTCGTAAGAAGCATTTCAAGGTCCTGGAGTGGCCTAGCCAGTCTCCAGATCTCAACCCCATAGAAAATCTTTGGAGGGAGTTGAAAGTCCGTGTTGCCCAGCGACAGCCCCAAAACATCACTGCTCTAGAGGAGATCTGCATAGAGGAATGGGCCAAAATACCAGCAACAGTGTGTGAAAACCTTGTGAAGACTTACAGAAAACGTTTGACCTGTGTCATTGCCAACAAAGGGTATATAACAAAGTATTGAGAAACTTTTGTTATTGTTGTTATTTTTTTTCCTCATTTTGTCTGTCATAGTTGACGTGTACCTATGATGAAAATTACAGGCCTCTCTCATCTTTTTAAGTGGGAGAACTTGCACAATTGGTGGCTGACTAAATACTTTTTTTCCCAACTGTACATACACCTTAGACAAATACATTTAAACTCAGTTTTTCACAATTCTTGACATTTAATCCTAGTAAAAATGTCCTGTCTTAGGTCAGTTAGGATCACCACATTATTTTAAGAATGTGAAATGTCAGAATAATAGTAGAGAGAATGATTTATTTCAGCTTTATTTATTTCATCACATTCCCAGTGGGTCATAAGTTTACATACACTCAATGAGTATTTGGTAGTATTGCCTTTAAATTGTTTAACTTGGGTCAAACGTTTCGGGTAGCCTTCCACAAGCTTTCCACAATAAGATGGGTGAATTTTGGGCCACTCCTCCTGACAGAGCTGGTGTAACTGAGTCAGGTTTGTAGGCCTCCTTGCTCGCACACGCCTTTTCAGTTCTGCACACACATTTTCTATAGGATTGAGGTCAGAGCTTTGTGATGGCCACTCCAATACCTTGACTTTGTTGTCCTTAAGCCATTTTGCCACAACTTTGGAAGTATGCTTGGGGTCATTGTCCATTTGGAAGACTCATTTGCAACCAAGCTTTAACTTCCTGACTGATGTCTTGAGATGTTGCTACAATATAGCCACGTAATTTTCCTTCCTCATGATGCCATCTATTTTGTGAAGTGCACCAGTCCCTCCTGCAGCGAAGCACCCCCACAGCATGATGCTGCCACCCCTGTGCTTCACAGTTGGGATGGTGTTCTTTGGCTTGCAAGCGACCCCCTTTTTCCTCCAAACATAACGATGGTCATTATGGCCAAACAGTTCTATTTTTGTTTCATCAGACCAGAGGACATTTCTCCAAAAAGTACGATCTTTGTCCCCATGTGCAGTTGCAAACCGTAGTCTGGCTTTTTTATGGCGGTTTTGGAGCAGTGGCTTCTTCCTTATTGAGTGGCCTTTCAGGTTATGTCGATATAGGACTCGTTTTACTGTGGATATAGATACTTTTGTACCTGTTTCCTCCAGCATCTTCACAAGGTCCTTTGCTGTTCTGGGATTGATTTGCACTTTCCACACCAAAGTACGTTCATCTCTAGGAGACAGAACGCGTCTCCTTCCTGAGCGGTATGACGGCTGCGTGGTCCCATGGTGTTTATACTTGCGTACTATTGTTTGTACAGATGAACGTGGTACCTTCAGGCGTTTGGAAATTGCTCCCAAGGATGAACCAGACTTGTGGAGGTCTACAATATTTGGCTGATTTCTTTAGATTTTCCCATGATGTCAAGCAAAGAGGCACTGAATTTGAAGGTAGGCCTTGAAATACATCCACAGGTACACCTCCAATTGACTCAAATTATGTCAATTAGCCTATCAGAAGCTTCTAAAGCCATGACATCATTTTCTTCATGCTGTTTAAAGGCACAGCCAATTTAGCGTACGGACTCGTGAGAGGCGAAGGTCGAGAGCCATGCGTCCTCCGAAACACGACCCGCCAAGCCGCACTGCTTCTTGACACACTGCTCGCTTAACCCAGAAGCACCAATGTGTCGGAGGAAACGCCGTACAGCTGGCCTGAAGACCTGCCGCCACAAGGAGTCGCTAGAGCGCAATGGGACAAGGACATTCCAGCCGGCCAAACCCTCCCCTAACCCGGACGACGCTGGGCCAATTGAGCGCCGTCTCATGGGTCTCCCGGTCGCGGCCGGCTGCGACACAGCCCGGGATCGAACCCGGATCTGTAGTGACGCCTCTAGCACTGCGATGCAGTGCCTTAGACCGCTGCGCCACTCGGGAGGCCCGTAATAGGGAATTATTTTATTTTTTCATAATTAATTAGGTGGTACATTACCTTTAGCTATACAGAATATCTCACCACCGTGCGTTTCCATCTCCTCCTCTCTCTCCTGTATTCCTTTCTCCAGCGTGCAGACGGGCTGTCAACAGTTTAGTGAAATATGTTTCTTTGCGAAAACATGTTATTATTGTTATTGTTATTGTGGTCCTCTGTAGCTCAGCTGGTAGAGCACGGCGCTTGTAACGCCAAGGTAGTGGGTTCGATTCCCGGGACCACCCATACACAAAATAAAATTACGCATGCATGACTGTAAGTCGCTTTGGATAAATATTATTATTATTATTTTTATCGATGTTCCCGAACAGATTTCACTTGGTTTCCCAAATGAAGCACTGGGTAGCTGTAGGAACAGGATCGGAGAACCCCGTGGCGTACAGAGTTTGGGCGGAATACTGTATCCCCTGTCACGCAGCGAGAACATGCTCCTCGAACAGTGGATGACGTGTGGAGTGAAATAAGTGGTAGCTTAGTGGGTAAGAGCGTTGTGCCAGTAACCGAAAGGTCGCTGGTTCTAATCCCCGAGCCAACTAGGTGAAAAATCTGCCGATGTTCCCTTAAGCAAGGCACTTAACCCTAATTGCTCCTGTAAGTCGCTCTGGATAAGAGCGTCTGCTAAATGACTAAAATGTATGTAAGTGTTCTTATATTTATTTCTCAGCTGCTCATATTAATCACAGCTCCGCTATAAAACCGAAGTAGCCTACCAGGTATCATTGAAAAACGGACCGGTGGGAAAGCGCAAGGCCTCCGTTCGCCATTGGAGTGACATGCCCCTGTTCCTGGGCATGTCCATAATGGGCCATTCTACATCAAAACAAATTCGACATATTAGTAAAGACAAGATTAAATTGAGAATAGTCTGATGGGTGAAAATATGATCACTTGATGAGAGAACAGCTGTGCAGCCTGAGGCAAGGAACAGAGCGCAAGCTTTTTTTTGCGACTTTCTGAAATCATCAACAGCCTGTAGTCACATCATGCAGCCCAGATATGTTTTGATTTCTAAGACATTCTAAGGTTTGTATCATTAACAACTAAAGTTGCCAAATAACTCTAATACATAGCGCACTTGCTCCGGAATGGGAAAAATATCCTTTCTATTTTATTCAGCTAATTTCTATTATATTCTTCTTACTATAACATCATCTAATATAAAATTATGGCACGGGACTTATAAGCATATCTTGTCAGCTAAATGAACAAGCCTACAGCCTATGGCATGGAGCATAGCCAGATAAAATACAGTGCATGTCAGTGCTGAATGTGGATGTGGTGCAGGAATCAGGCGCAGGACACAGAGGCTTCGTCCAACAGACTTTAGTAAGGACACGAAAACAAACGGGCCTCAAAAAGAGCCCGGAGGCAAGTGAAATTACGCACACACTGCGTAAAACACAAAGTACCAAAAATAGCGCGCACACAAGTGCGGAAACTCTCTCCAAAACAATGGAGGAAACTAACTCAGCATCCGCTGACCGGAGAACAATTACACACAACACATGACTAAAACAACGAGAACTTATAGGACACATAATAAACACTAAACGGAAACAGGTGTACCAATAAGACAAAACCAAACAAACATCGAAAACATACAACGGTGGCAGCTAGTACTCCGGGGACGACGACCGCCGAAGCCTGCCCGAACAAGGAGGAGGAGCAGCCTCGGCCGAAACCGTGACAGTACCCCCCCCCCTTGACGCGCGGCTCCAGCCGTGCGCCGACCCCGGCCTCGGGGACGGCCAGGAGGACGCGGAGCAGGGCGCGTGGGGTGACCACGGTGGAACTCAGTCAGAAGAGACAGGTCTAAGATGTCCCTCCTCGGCACCCAGCACCGTTCCTCCGGACCGTACCCCTCCCACTCCACGAGATATTGGAGACCCCCCATCCGACGTCTCGAATCCAAGATGGACCGAACTGTGTACGCCGGAGCCCCCTCGATGTCCAGTGGGGGCGGAGGAGTCTCTCCTATCTCACAGTCCTGGAGTGGACCAGCTACCACCGGCCTGAGAAGAGACACATGGAACGAGGGGTTAACATGATAATCAATAGGCAGTTGTAACCTGTAACACACCTCGTTCAACCTCCTCAGGACTTTAAAAGGCCCCACAAACCGCCGACCCAGCTTCCGGCAGGGCAGGCGGAGGGGTAGGTTTCTGGTCGAGAGCCAGACTCGATCTCCAGGTGCGTACACCGGCCCCTCACTGCGGTGGAGATCGGCGCTCGCCTTGTGTCGACGGATGGCCCGCTGCAGATGGACGTGTGCAGTGTTCCACGCCTCCTCCGAGCGCCGCACCCACTCATCCACCGCAGGGGCCTCGATCTGGCTCTGATGCCATGGTGCCAGAGCCGGCTGGTACCCTAACACACATTGGAAAGGGGTTAGGTTGGTGGAGGAGTGGCGGAGAGAGTTCTGTGCCATCTCTGCCCAGGCTGCCCGAACAAGGAGGAGGAGCAGCCTCGGCCGAAACCGTGACAGTGCATTCGGAAAGACCCCTTGACTTTTACCCATATTTTGTTACGTTACAGAATTATTCAAAAATTGATTTAAATAAAAATGTTTCCTCATCAATCTACACACAATACCTCATAATGTGTGCAGAGATGCCCAGCCCTGAGAGGGTGGAGAGGAGGATCTGATGGTTCACGGTGTCGAAGGCAGCAGATAGGTCTAGGAGGATGAGAACAGAGGAGAGAGAGTTAGCTTTGGCAGAGCGGAGAGCCTCCGTGACACAGAGAAGAGCAGTCTCAGTTGAGTGACCCATCTTGAAGCCTGACTGGTTAGGGTCAAGAAGAATGTTCTGAGAGAGATAACGAGAGAGTTGAACAGAAACGGTACGCTTAAGTGTTTTGGAAAGAAATTAAAGAAGGGATACCGGTCTTAAGTTTGACGTCAGAGTGTTGGTTTCTTGAGGAGGGGAGCGACTCGGGCCATTTTGAAGTCAGAGAGGACGTAGCCAGTGCTCAGGGAAAGAGTTGATGAGGGAGGTGAGGAATGGGAGAAGGTGGAAAATAGTTTCCTAGGGTTAGAGGCAGAAGCTTGAGTGTTAGAAAGTGGCTTTAGCAGCGGATACAGAGGAAGAGAAGGTAGAGAGGAGGGAGTGAAAGGATGACAGGTCCTTCGGATGTTTCTCTATATTTATCTTTCCTCCATTTTTGCTCGGCTGCCCACAACCTTGTTCTGTAAACTCACAATGAGTCACAAGGCCACGGAGCAGGAGGGGAGGGCTTAGCCGGCCGGGAGGAAAGGGGACAGACAGTGCGAGTCATAGGATGCGGAAAGGGAGGAGAGTAGGGTTGAAGAGACAGATTCAGGAGGGATAAGGATTTAGCAGAAGGGAGAGATGATAGGATAGAAGAGGAGAAAGTAGATGGAGTTGGATGGATTGCGACGGCGCATGACCATCTGGGTAGGGGCTGAGTGGCTACGGTTGGAGGAAAGGAAGACAGAAAAGGAAACTAAGTAGTGATCAGAGACCTGGAGGGAGGTTGCAGAGGTTAGTAGGAGAATAGTCTCTAGTAAAGATGAGGTCAAGCGCATTGCCTGCCTTGTGAGTTGGAGGGGATTGGGAAAGAGTGAGGTCAAGAGTCAAGGAAGGGAAAGAGAGAGTTGGAAAGAAATGAATCAAAGGCAGACGTCGGGAGGTTGAAGTCGCCAAGTACGAAGAGCGGTGAGCCATCGTCAGGAAATGAGCTTATCAAGGTGTCAAGCTCATTGAGGAACTCGCCAAGGGCACCTGGTCGGTGATAGATGACAACAACGTTAAGCTTGAGTGGACAAGTGACAGTGACAACATGGAATTCAAATGAGGAGATGGACAGGTGAGATGGACAGGTGAGAGAGGGAGAAAATAGAAAATCTCCAGTTAGGAGAAATTAGTAGACCTGTGCCATCACCGTGACGACCAGATTCTCTTTGACTGCTCGTAGGGTACACTAAATTAGAGGGGGGGGGCGCGTCTGTAAAACCTACAGGGAGAAGAGCCAACAGGTATATAAAACACACCACATAGTTGACAAAGCTACAAAAGAGCAAAGATGGTATCATCAGAAAATAACGAAGTAAGATCCTGAAGTGAGATAGTCTTCCTCTCTTTCTTTCCTCCAACAACTCAGCAGAAATTATTTGTTTCGGCGACAACAACGCTGCTTGACAACACCGCTGCTTGACAACACCGCTGCTTGACAACACCACATAGCAAAGTCCCCGCAGCAATGTTCCAACATCTAGTGGAAAACCTTCCCAGAAGAGTGGAGGCTGTTATAGCAGCAAAGGGGGGGGACCAACTCCATATTACCGCCCATGATTTTGGAATGAGATGTTCGACGAGCAGGTGTCCACATACTTTTGGTCACGTAGTGTATTCTGCCCATACGAACGCATGTATTTTAGGCCATATAAAGAACAGCTATGCATGATGTAATGAAAAGGATAAAACAGACACAACATTGTTTCTCATTCTTTAATAAAAGACCCAGAAACAGAAATGGGCAACAGGCTGTGCAGCTGGCTTCGCTGTTTCCCCGCCAAATAGGCCTACAAGGAAACTCGACGGATCTCAACGACGTTGAGTGCGCGAGGGGGTCTGTGCGCTGCGTAGCACACACACACACCTCTCAAAACATCAGGGTTGTAGATTGTTTATGCAAGCTGTGTGTTATGAAGGTTGAATCATAGCTTTGACTTCTCTCTCTCTAGTTGATCAGGTTGAATCATAGCTTTGACCTCTCTCTCTCTAGTTGATAAGGTTGAATCATAGCTTTCTTCTCTCTCTCTAGTTGATAAGGTTGAATCATAGCTTTGACTTCTCTCTCTCTAGTTGATAAGGTTGAATCATAGCTTTGACTTCTCTCTCTCTAGTTGATGTGGTTTAATTATAGCTTTAAACTCTCTCTACTTGATGAGGGGAGACTGAAACCGGAGAGTGTGACTCAGTCCCACCACTACTTTACCTTCTCGATACTTCTTAGATAAACACACAGTCCTACTGTCACGACCTCCGCCGAAGCTGCCTCCCCTCCTTGTTCGGGCAGGTTTCGGCGTTCGTCGTCACCGGCTTACTAGCTGCTGCCGATCCATTTATCATCACTCCACTTGTCTTGTCTAATTAATCACACACATTGTATAAGTGTTCCCTCTGCTTCCTTGTCTGTGTGGGTGATTTGTTTGTAGTGAGCTGTGTGTAGCTCGGTTGAGCTACCCTTACCTTGTTGTTGCCAGGGTAGATATTTCCCCTGTGCCTGAGTTTTGTTGTCGCATGCTTGCGCAACTGTTTATCGATGGAATAAACTCTTTGGATGCATATTACTCTCCTGAGCCTGACTCCTTCTATCACACCTACTCAAATACTTTAGGCTACAAGCCTGCCTACCTCTGGATGGGATGGGGTGGGGTGGGAATAGCAACAGGAAAGTAGATATATAATAATATATTTATTATATATATAGATATATAATAGCCATCATTGGGGTGGGAATAGCCACAGGAAAGTAGAATAGCTACGAATCATAGATGCTGGGCTGCGTGTGTATGCATCTTTTCTTTGAACCCTGTGGAGTTGATAAGGTAGCTGTCCTCTCCAGGCTGTGGAGTTGATAAGGTAACACTTGATTTGGATAGTCCATCTGTAGATGTTCTACCACTAACCTTAACCCTTATCCTAACCCTTATCCTAACCCTTATTATAATCCTTAATCCTTATCCTAACCTTAATCCTTATCCTAACCCTTATTCTAATCCTTATCCTAACCCTTATTCTAATCCTTATCCTAACCATAACCGTAGCAAGCAGTTGCTGATCAACAGATATTTTATTGATAGATCATCTACAGATGAAAAATCCGGACTATCCAAATAAAGTGTGACCGTTAGTAATCCACTGGGGGTCTAGAAGGCCAGGGGAGGCAGCGGCCCTAAATAAACCAGTGTGTCCTCCTCCTCCTCCTCCTCTAGATAAACCAGTGTGTCCTCCTCCTCCTCCTCCTCTAGATAAACCAGTGTGTCCTCCTCCTCCTCTAGATAAACCAGTGTGTCCTCCTCCTCCTCCTCCTCCTCTAGATAAACCAGTGTGTCCTCCTCCTCCTCTAGATAAACCAGTGTGTCCTCCTCCTCCTCCTCTAGATAAACCAGTGTGTCCTCCTCCTCCTCCTCCTCCTCTAGATAAACCAGTGTGTCCTCCTCCTCCTCCTCCTCTAGATAAACCAGTGTGTCCTCCTCCTCCTCCTCCTCTAGATAAACCAGTGTGTCCTCCTCTCCTCCTCTAATAACCAGTGTGTCCTCCTCTTCCTCCTCCTCCTCTAGATAAACCAGTGTGTCCTCCTCCTCCTCCTCCGCTAGATAAACCAGTGTGTCCTCCTCCTCCTCTAGATAAACCAGTGTGTCCTCCTCCTCCTCTAGATAAACCAGTGTGTCCTCCTCCTCTCCTCCTCCTCCTTCTCCTCTCCTCTAGATAAACCAGTGTGTC
The DNA here is from genome assembly GCA_036851935.1 of Coregonus suidteri. Lineage (NCBI taxonomy): Eukaryota > Metazoa > Chordata > Actinopteri > Salmoniformes > Salmonidae > Coregonus > Coregonus suidteri. The sequence continues at coordinate 50,410,824 of CM072235.1, read as the reverse complement.
CTCCTCCTCCTCCTCCTCCTCTCTAGATAAACCAGTGTGTCCTCCTCCTCCTCCTCCTCCTCTAGATAAACCAGTGTGTCCTCCTCTTCCTCCTCTAGATAAACCAGTGTGTCCTCCTCCTCCTCCTCCTCCTCTAGATAAACCAGTGTGTCCTCCTCCTCCTCCGCTAGATAAACCAGTGTGTCCTCCTCTTCCTCCTCCTCCTCTAGATAAACCAGTGTGTCCTCTTCCTCCTCCTCCTCCTCTAGATAAACCAGTGTGTCCTCCTCCTCCTCCTCTAGATAGATAAGTGATACTTTAACCTGTTTGATACTTTAGTTCCTCCTTGTAGATACTTTTAGTTGTGTTTGATACTTTAGTGTGTGTTTGATACTTTAACAGTGTTTGATACTTACAGTTTTTGATACTTTGTGTTTGATACTTTAGTTGTGTTTGATACTTTAACAGTGTTTGATACTTAACAGTTGTGTTTGATATTTTCTTTAACAGTGTGTTGATACTTTAACAGTGTTTGATACTTTAGTTGTGTTTTGATACTTTAGTTGTGTTTGATACTTTAACAGTGTTTGATACTTTAGTTGTGTTTGATACTTTAACTGTGTTTGATACTTTAGTTGTGTTTGATACTTTAACAGTGTTTGATACTTTAGTTGTGTTTGATACTTTAGTTGTGTTTGATACTTTAACAGTGTTTGATACTTTAACAGTGTTTGATACTTTAACAGTGTGTTTGATACTTTAGTTGTGTGTGATACTTTAACAGTGTTTGATACTTTAGTGTTTTGATACTTTAGTTTGTGTTTGATACTTTAACTGGGTTTGGATACTTACTTTAGTTGTGTTTGATACTTAAAGTATCAAACACTGTGTAAAGTTTGATACTTTAGTTGTGTTTGATACTTTAGTTGTGTTTGATACTTTAACTGTGTTTGATACTTTAGTTGTGTTTGATACTTTAACAGTGTTTGATACTTTAACTGTGTTTGATACTTTAGTAGTGTAACAGTTTGATACTTTTTTATTGTGTTGTTTTGATATACTTTGATAACAGTGTTTGATACTTTAACTATTAGTGTGTGTTTGATACTTTAACAGTGTTTGATACTTTAGTTGTGTTTGATACTTTAACAGTGTTTGATACTTTAGTTGTGTTTGATACTTTAACAGTATTTGATACTTTAACAGTGTTTGATACTTTAGTTGTGTTTGATACTTTAGTTGTGTTTGATACTTTAACAGTTGTGTTTGATACTTTAACATGTGTTTGATACTTTAGTTGTGTTTGATACTTTGATAGAGTTTGATACAGTGTTTGATACTTTAGTTGTGTTTGATACTTTAGTTGTTGTTTGATACTTTTGATACTTTGTGTTTGATACTTTAACAGTGTTTGATACTTTAACTGTTTGGGTTTGATACTTTAGTTTGTGTTTGATACTTTAACATTGTTTGATACTTTAGTTGTGTTTGATACTTTAACAGTGTTTGATACTTTAGTTGTGTTTGATACTTTAACAGTGTTTGATACTTTAGTTGTGTTTGATACTTTAGTTGTGTTTGATACTTTAACAGTGTTTGATACTTTAGTTGTGTTTGATACTTTAACAGTTTGATACTTTGTTGTGTTGATACTTTTAGTTGTGTTTGATACTTTAACAGTGTTTGATACTTTAGTTTTTGATACTTTAACAGTGTTTGATACTTTAGTTAGTGTGTGTTTGAACAGTGTTTGATACTTTTACTTTACAGTGTGTTTGATACTTTAGTTTTGTTTTATACAGTGTTTATACAGTAGTTGATACTTTAACAGTGTTTGATACTTTAGTGTTTGATACTTTAACTGTTGTGATACTTTTTGATACTTTAACAGTGTTTGATACTTTAGTTGTTTGTTTGTACAGTGTTTGATACTTTAACAGTTTGTACTTGATAGTGTTTACTTTGTGTTTGATACTTTAACAGTGTTTGATACTTTAGTTGTGTTTGATACTTTAGTTGTGTTTGATACTTTAAGTTGTGTTTGATACTTTAACATTGTTTGATACTTTAGTTGTGTTTGATACTTTAACAGTGTTTGATACTTTAACAGTGTTTGATACTTTAGTTGTGTTTGATACTTTAACAGTGTTTGATACTTTAGTTGTGTTTGATACTTTAACAGTGTTTGATACTTTAGTTGTGTTTGATACTTTAACAGTGTTTGATACTTTAAACTACTTTAACAGTGTTTGATACTTTAGTTGTGTTTGATACTTTAGTTGTGTTTGATACTTTAACATACTTTAGTTGTTTGATACAGTGTTTTAGTTAGTGTGTTTGATACTTTAACAGTATTTGTGTTTGATACTTTAGTTGTGTTTGATACTTTTACAGTGTTTGATATTTTTAGTTGTGTTTGATACTTTAGTTGTGTTTGATACTTTAATAGTTGTTTGATACTTTAACAGTGTTTGATACTTTAACAGTGTTTGATACTTTAACAGTGTTTGATACTTTAGTTGTGTTTGATACTTTAACAGTGTTTGATACTTTAGTGTTTGATACTTGTGTTTGATACTTTAACAGTGTTTGATACTTTTAGTTGTGTTTGATACTTTAGTTGTGTTTGATACTTTAATAGTGTTTGATACTTTACAACTGTGTTTGATTTAGTAGTGTTTGATACTTAACGGTTTGATTGTGTTTGATACTTTAACAGTGTTTGATACTTTAACAGTGTTTGATACTTTAACAGTGTTTGATACTTTAACAGTGTTTGATACTTTAGTTGTGTTTGATACTTTAACAGTGTTTGATACTTTAGTTGTGTTTGATACTTTACTTTAGTTGTGTTTGATACTTTAGTTTGATACTTTGTTTGTTTGATACTTTAACAGTGTTTGATACTTTAGTTGTGTTTGATACTTTGTTTGATACTTGTGTTTGATACTTTAGTTGTGTTTGATACTTTAACAGTGTTTGATACTTTAACAGTGTTTGATACTTTAGTTGTGTTTGATACTTTAACAGTGTTTGATACTTGATACTTTAACAGTGTTTGATACTTTAGTTGTGTTTGATACTTTAGTTTAGTTGTTGTTTGATACTTTAACAGTGTTTTGATACTTTATTGTGTTTGATACTTTAGTTTGTGTTTAATACTTTAACATTGTTGTTTGATACTTTAACTGTGTTTGATACTTTACAGTGTTTGATACTTTAGTTTGTTTGATACTTTTGTGTTTGATACTTTAGTGTTTGATACTTTGTGTTTGATACTTTAAGTAGTGTTTGATACTTTAGTAGTGTTTGATACTTTAACAGTGTTTGATACTTTAACAGTGTTTGATACTTTAACAGTGTTTGATACTTTAGTTGTGTTTGATACTTTAACAGTGTTTGATACTTTAACAGTGTTTGATACTTTAACAGTGTTTGATACTTTAGTTGTGTTTGATACTTTAACATTGTTTGATACTTTAGTTGTGTTTGATACTTTAGTTGGGTTTGATACTTTTAGTTGTGTGTTTGATACTTTAACATGTTTGATACTTTGTAGTGTTTGATACTTTAGTAGTGTTTGATACTTTATACAGTTGTGTTTGATACTTTTTGATACTTTAGTGTTTGATACTTTAGTTGTGTTTTGATACTTTAACAGTGTTTGATACTTTAGTTGTTGTTTGATACTTTAACAGTGTTTGATACTTTAGTTGTGTGTTTGATACTGGGTTTTTAGTAGTAGTGTTTGATACTTTTACCAGTTTTGATACTAAAGGAAAAAACAGTGTTTGATACTTTAACTGTGTTTGATACTTTAGTTGTGTTTGATACTTTAACAGTGTTTGATACTTTAGTTGTGTTTGATACTTTAGTTTGATACTTTAATAGTGTTTGATACTTTAGTTGTGTTTGATACTTTAACAGTGTTTGATACTTTAGTTAGTGTTTGATACTTTAACAGTGTTTGATACTTTAGTACTTTAGTTGTGTTTGATACTTTAACAGTGTTTGTAGTGTTTGATACTTTAACAGTATTTACTTTACAGTGTTTACAGTTGTGTTTGATATACATGTTTGTACTTTAAGTTGTTTGATAGTGTTTGATAGTTGTTTAACACCAGTGTTTGATACTTTTAGTGTTGGGTTTGATACTTTAGTTGTGTTTGATACTTTAACAGTGTTTGATACTTTAGTAGTGTTTGATACTTTAACAGTATTTGATACTTTAACAGTGTTTGATACTTTAGTTGTGTTTGATACTTTAACAGTGTTTGATACTTTAGTTGTGTTTGATACTTTAGTTGTGTTTGATACTTTAACAGTGTTTGATACTTTATACTTTTGATACTTTAAACAGTTTGATACTTTGTTTGATACTTTAACAGTGTTTTGATACTTTAACAGTGTTTTGATACAGTGTTTTTGATACTTTAGTAGTGTTTGATACTTTAACAGTGTTTGATACTTTAACAGTTTTGATACTTTAACAGTGTTTGGTACTTTAGTTGTGTTTGATACTTTAACAGTGTTTGATACTTTAGTTGTGTTTGATACTTTAAGTTGTGTTTGATACTTTAGTAGTGTTTGATACTTTAACAGTATTTGATACTTTAACAGTGTTTGATACTTTAACAGTGTTTGATACTTTAGTAGTGTTTGATACTTTAGTTGTGTTTGATACTTTAGTTGTGTTTGATACTTTAACAGTGTTTGATACTTTAACAGTGTTTGGTACTTTAACTGTACAAGTATAAACCTTGCCCACCCGGCCTGCTAAAGGAAACACTCATTTTGTTTTGTCTCAATGGCTTGACTGACAACTGAACCCTAAGCAGGCTGAGGAGAGGAGGAGGAGGAAGTAGTGGTGGGGAGTCGACTCCAAAATAATCGATTCCTCGACTCCTTGCCCGTCAACTCCCATTTCTGGGTGTCAAGCGACTCCTAGATTCAGTATATTTGCAACGGAGGAAACTAGTTGCTGTAGTCTACTTCGAGAACACAAACTCTCGCATCTTTCACAGCAAAGAGCGAGCGAACTAGCGAGAGAGAGAGAGAGAGAGAGAGAGAGGGGAGGGGCACAGCCAGGCATAGGTAGGCATGTTGTGCATCGGTAATCAAAAGATGTATAGGCTATATCAATGCTGTTTCAGATTATCATTCAGCTAATTATTGAATCAGATTTAAACCTACAGGACGGTAGCTCTCCAGGAACAGGGTTGGAGTTAAACCTACAGGAGGATTGCTCTCCAAATCAAATTTTATTGGCCACATGCGCCGAATACAACAGGTGCAGACATTACAGTGAAATGCTTACTTACAGCCCTTAACCAACAGTGCATTTATTTTAAACAAAAAAAAAAATAAAACAACACAAAAAAAAAGTGTTGAGAAAAAAAAGAGCAGAAGTAAAATAAAGTGACAGTAGGGAGGCTATATATACAGGGGGGTACCGGTGCAGAGTCAATGTGCGGGGGCACCGGCTAGTTGAGGTAGTTGAAGTAATATGTACATGTGGGTAGAGTTAAAGTGACTATGCATAAATACTTAACAGAGTAGCTGCAGCGTAAAAAGGATGGGGTGGGGGGGGGGGCAGTGCAAATAGTCCGGGTAGCCATGATTAGCTGTTTAGGAGTCTTATGGCTTGGGGGTAGAAGCTGTTGAGAAGTCTTTTGGACCTAGACTTGGCACTCCGGTACCGCTTGCCGTGCGGTAGCAGAGAGAACAGTCTATGAACTAGGGTGGCTGGAGTCTTTGACAATTTTGAGGGCTTTCCTCTGACACCGCCTGGTATAGAGGTCCTGGATGGCAGGAAGCTTGGCCCCAGTGATGTACTGGGCCGTACGCACTACCCTCTGTAGTGCCTTGCGGTCGGAGGCCAAGCAGTTGCCATACCAGGCGGTGATGCAACCAGTCAGGATGCTCTCGATGGTGCAGCTGTAGAATTTTTTTTTTGAGGATCTGAGGACCCATGCCAAATCTTTTCAGTCTCCTGAGGGGGAATAGGCTTTGTCGTGCCCTCTTCACGACTGTCTTGGTGTGTTTGGACCATGATAGTTTGTTGGTGATGTGGACACCAAGGAACTTGAAGCTCTCAACCTGTTCCACTACAGCCCCTTCGATGAGAACAGGGTTGGAGTTAAACCTACAGGAGGGTTGCTCTCCAGGAACAGGGTTGGAGTTAAACCTACAGGAGGGTTGCTCTCCAGGAACAGGGTTGGAGTTAAACCTACAGGAGGGTTGCTCTCCAGGTACAGGGTTAGAGTTAAACCTACGTGTGTGTTCATCCATTTCAGCGTGTTTTGGGAGTCAAGCAAGCGTCGACTCCTTCGACTCCAACCACAGGAGTCCGAGTCGACTCCTACGACTCCAACCAAGCGAGCGTCGACTCCTTCGACTCCAACCAACAGGAGTCTGAGTCGACTCCTAGACTCCAACCACGAGTCCGACTCCTACGACTCCAACCACAGGAGTCCCGAGCCGACTCCTACGACTCCAACCACAGGAGTCCGAGCCGACTCCTACGACTCCAACCACAGGAGTCCGAGCCGACTCCTACCTACGACTCCAACCACAGGAGTCCGAGCCGACTCCTACGACTCCAACCACAGGAGTCCGAGCCGACTCCTACGACTCCAACCACAGGAGTCCGAGCCGACTCCTACGACTCCAACCACAGGAGTCCGAGCCGACTCCTACGACTCCAACCACAGGAGTCCGAGCCGACTCCTACGACTCCAATCACAGGAGTCCGAGTCGACTCCTACGACTCCAACCACAGGAGTCCGAGTCGACTCCTACGACTCCAACCACAGGAGTCCGAGCCGACTCCTACGACTCCAACCACAGGAGTCCGAGTCGACTCCTACGACTCCAACCACAGGAGTCCGAGTCGACTCCTACGACTCCAACCACAGGAGCCAGAGTGGACTCCAGAAATCCTGGATTCGTACCACTAGGAGGAAGGAGGATAAATACAGTAAAAAAGAGAGAGAGTGTTGCTCAGTGTGTTTGTGTGTGCACTTTGTGTGTACTTTGTGTGTGTGTGCACTTTGTGTGTGTGTGTGCGCACTTGTGTGTGTGTGTGTGCGTGTGTGTGTGTGTGTGTGCTCCGTGGCAGCGACAGACTTGGAGAGGAGGGTAAGAGTGAGAGGAAGGGTGAGAGAGAGTTGACTAACGGGGGAGGAATGTAGGTGGCATGTGGTGGTGCGGCAGAGGACGTGGGGGCGGGAGGGAGAGAGAGAGGTGATCGTGTTCAGACGGGCTAGAGCACACGGAAGGGGATTCCCACTGGACTCTCACTGCCCTGGGTCACGTTTCAAACACACAACTAGCAAAACAGACTTAGTAGAACCACGTTTCAAACACAAGACGTAGGTAGAAAACTTAAACTTAGATTTGAGATGCAGGCTAAACATCAGTTAAACAGACATGAGATTCCACTTTCTCTTGATAAATATGGTTTGATTTATGAAATGTTGTTGATTCAGGGTGGTGCTGTTGAAATGTTATCTGTAATGTTTACTAGCTAGTGATAAACCAGCTTCATGTTTACTAGCTAGTGATAAACCAGCTTCATGTTTACTAGCTATGTTTTATACAAAAGATGAACACATTTTCATGACTCTCTCCCCCCCCCCCCCCCCCCCCCTCTCCCCCCCCCCCCCTCTCTCCCCCAGGCGACAGACCGTAACCAGTACCCCGTGTTGGATTGAGCTGCACCTCAACGGCCCCCTCCAGTGGCTTGATAAAGTACTGACACAGATGGGCTCCCCCAGCATTCGCTGTTCTAGTGTCTCCTAAATACACACAACACAGGCGCGCAGACACACACACACCACACCACGACACACACACACACATACCACACCACACCACGACACACACACACACACACCACACCACGACACACACACACCACACCACACCACGACACACACACACCACACCACGACACACACACACACAAAATAAGGAAAGTAGAGGTTCTCTAAAGTACGAGGGAGTGTCAGAGATAAGCACTTAATTCAACAGGCCTTATCATTTCAAGCCCTGGATACGCGACCATTGGGATCTGGCATGATTACACACATCACAGCAACACTCACCCTCACCGTGGGACCCCATGCAGAGATAAGCACTTCATTTCACCTCACACACCCCGTTCACACTGTTAAAAGTCCTGAACAGTCATTCTAAAAAAGTACCTTTTCTCTCACGGCCAACTACCGGGAAGTAGCCCTCCTTGACTGACAGCTCTTTGAAACGCCTTGTGTCAAGCAACTTGGGTGCAGTGAACAGTGTGGCAGTAATATCGTCTCAAGCTAATGTGGTGTTACACAAAGGCAACTCGAACAACATTTTAAAGTGCATCCATGTCAAACATGTTTTATATGTCTCCCATTTGGCATGTCTCTTGTAATGCGGTTCACAGCAGCACTGACGGATGTGTTGACTTGACAACTGCGTCAGAGTTTTGAACGACCTTTCACACCCCCCACCTTTTTGTTCCGTGCTGGCTGAAGACCTAGCTAGCCAGTAACTAGCTAACACCAGACACAGATGAAAGGGGAAAACATAAGTATCTTTGCCATAAATTAAAAGGTTAATCTTTGTATTATATATGCTGACACCCTACAGTCCGTTTGTGGCACCAGTAGAGTAGCTGTCTAGTTATATAAACCACACCCCTCTGCAAACACGGCTTCTCCGATGTTGGTTACAGGGCGGTTATTATTTAAATTAGTTAAGAGAATATCTTGTTACCATTGGTGTATTAAAATGACATTTAAGGAGATGTCACCTTTTAATAATGAATCCAAGTGTTTGACATGGAGGGGAGGGGACCAGTAAACTTTATGATCAGTGTAGAAGCAACAGTCATTGTTCATACTTTGGTCATCACACTTTGATCTGGTTTCCTTCAAATATCATCATATTTCATGAAGAACATGATTTGGACTGTTCGTGACATTTTAAAGCACTTCTCAACAGTAGCGTTTAGTGTATGATGTCGATTTGATGGTGGTTTTTAACTTTTGTACTTTGGCGTTTTTGTGGTAGTGCTCAACAGCCATAGCACGCTAGTTAATGAATTCATAATCATGCCTCTACATGGGTGAGTCAGTCCATTACCTGGTGAGTTCTAGTCATTGTTCAGAGGGTTGAGTGCTGGACTGAGGTGGACAGTGCTGGACTGAGGTGGACAGTGCTGGACTGAGGTGGACAGTGCTGGACTGAGGTGGACAGAGGTGGACAGTGCTGGACTGAGGTGGACTGAGGTGGACAGTACTGGACTGAGGTGGACAGAGGTGGACTGAGGTGGACAGTACTGGACTGAGGTGGACAGAGGTGGACAGTGCTGGACTGAGGTGGACAGTGCTGGACAGAGGTGGACAGTGCTGGACTGAGGTGGACAGAGGTGGACAGAGGTGGACAGTACTGGACTGAGGTGGACAGTGATGGACTGAGGTGGACAGAGGTGGACAGTGCTGGACTGAGGTGGACAGCTCTTACAGTTTATTAACATTTGTTTTTATAAGCTCATACAAGTAATGAGCTGAAAACTGAAGTGGCATTTGGTTTTACTCAGATGCAATAATGAATCAGTTTAATTGGTGCATGATGCACTATATTACATTGTCAGCCATAATGAATCAGTTTAATTGGTGCATGATGCACTATATTACATTGTCAGCCATAATGAATCAGTTTAATTGGTGCATGATGCACTATATTAGGTTGTCAGCCATAATGCTCTGTGTATAATATGCATGTGCTGTTTATTTCAAGGTACCAACTAAGCACTTTGTCCTCCAGGCTTGTTAACCGTAACGCATTGCAGGCATCTATTTTAATCTATTATCATCTATTTTCATCTGTTTGTCATCAAATGGTCTATTTTAATCCACATTATGGTCTATTTTAATATAGGTAATGGTCTATTTTAATCCACAATATGGTCTATTTTAATATATTTTAATACAGATTATGGTCTATTTTAAACCAGATTATGGTCTATTTTAATACAGGTAATGGTCTATTTTAATCCACATTATGGTCTATTTTAATCTATTTTAATACAAATTATGGTCTATTGTAATACAGGTAATGGTCTATTTTAATCCAGATGATGGTCTATTTTAATACAGAATGGTCTATTTTAATACAGATTATGGTATTTTAATACAGATAATGATTTATTTTAATACAGATTATGGTCTATTTCACAGAGTATGATCTACTTTGGTACAGATTATGGTCTATTTTAATACAGATTATGGTCTATTTTAATACAGATTATGGTCTATTTTAATACAGATTATGGTCTATTTTAATACAGGTAATGGTCTATTTAAATACAGATTAGTCTATTTTAATACAGAATGGTCTATTTTAATACAGATAATGGTTTATTTTAATACAGATTATGGTCTATTTCACAGAGTATGGTCTATTTTGGTACAGATTATGGTCTATTTTGGTACAGATTATGGTCTATTTTAATACAGATTATGGTCTATTTTAATACAGATTATGGTCTATTTTAATACAGGTAATGGTCTATTTTAATACAGATTATAGTCTATTTTAATACAGAATGGTCTATTTTAATACAGATTATGGTATATTTTAATACAGATTATGGTCTATTTCACAGAGTATGGTCTATTTTGGTACATATTATGGTCTATTTTAATACAGATTATGGTCTATTTTAATACAGATTATGGTCTATTTTAATACAGATTATGGTCTATTTTAATACAGGTAATGGTCTATTTTAATACAGATTATGGTATATTTTAATATATATAATGGTTTATTTTAATATAGATTATGGTCTATTTCACAGAGTATGATCTACTTTGGTACAGATTATGGTCTATTTTAATACATATTATGGCCTATTTTAATACAGGTAATGGTCTATTTTAAAACAGATTATGGTATATTTTACAGATGATGGTCTATTTTAATACAGATTATGGTATATTTTAATTTATTTTAATACAGATTATGGTCTATTTTAATACAGATTATGGTCTATTTTAATACAGTTAACGGTCTATTTTAATACAGTTAACGGTCTATTTTAATACAGATTATGGTATATTTTAAAGGTAGGTGTAAATGCTGGCAGCTTTAGAGGTGTATCTTATTGTTATTGGTGTCATTATGGTTACTGGGTCTTCTCCCTCCTAGTACAGGGGTGTCATTATGGTTACTGGGTCTTCTCCCTCCTAGTACAGGGGTGTCATTATGGTTACTGGGTCTTCTCCCTCCTAGTACAGGGGTGTCATTATGGTTACTGGGTCTTCTCCCTCCTAGTACAGGGGTGTCATTATGGTTACTGGGTCTTCTCCCTCCTAGTATAGGGGTGTCATTATGGTTACTGGGTCTTCTCCCTCCTAGTACAGGGGTGTCATTATGGTTACTGGGTCTTCTCCCTCCTAGTACAGGGGTGTCACTATGGTTACTGGGTCTTCTCCCTCCTAGTACAGGGGTGTCATTATAGTTACTGGGTCTTCTCCCTCCTAGTACAGGGGTGTCATTATGGTTACTGGGTCTTCTCCTCCTAGTACAGGGGTGTCATTATGGTTACTGGGTCTTCTTCTCCCTCCTAGTACAGGGGTGTCATTATGGTTACTGGGTCTTCTCCCTCCTAGTACAGGGGTGTCATTATGGTTACTGGGTCTTCAACCTCCTCCTAGTACAGGGGTGTCATTATGGTTACTGGGTCTTCTCCCTCCTAGTACAGGGGTGTCATTATGGTTACTGGGTCTTCTCCCTCCTAGTACAGGGGTGTCATTATGGTTACTGGGTCTTCTCCCTCCTAGTACAGGGGTGTCATTATGGTTACTGGGTCTTCTCCCTCCTAGTACAGGGGTGTCATTATGGTTACTGGGTCTTCTCCCTCCTAGTACAGGGGTGTCATTATGGTTACTGGGTGGTTCCTAGTACAGGGGTGTAATTATGGTACTGGGTCTTCTCCCTCCTAGTACAGGGGTGTCATTATGGTTACTGGGTCTTCTCCCTCCTAGTACAGGGGTGTCATTATGGTTACTGGGTCTTCTCCCTCCTAGTACAGGGGTGTCATTATGGTTACTGGGTCTTCAACCTCCTCCTAGTACAGGGGTCTTCTCCCTCCTGTCAGGGGTGTATGGTTACTGGGTCTTCTCCCTCCTTGTACAGGGGTGTCATTATGGTTACTGGGTCTTCAACCTCCTCCTTGTACAGGGGTGTCATTTTCGGCTGGTTTCCTAGTCCCAGATGAAGCCTGCTCCGGGGTGAAGTTTCCCCTCCCCCAATCCTAGTTATTAGTGGGGAAATACAAAAATGACCCAAGATCAGTGTCTAGGGTTAACCACCCTACTCCAGCCCTAGGGTTAACCACCCTACTCCAGCCCTAGGGTTAACCACCCTACTCCAGCCCTAGGGTTAACCACCCTACTCCAGCCCTAGGGTTAACCACCCTACTCCAGCCCTAGGGTTAACCACCCTACTCCAGCCCTAGGGTTAACCACCCTACTCCCAGCCCTAGGGTTAACCACCCTACTCCAGCCCTAGGGTTAACCACCCTACTACAGTCAGATCCTAGGGTTAACCACCACCCTACTCCAGATCCCTAGGGTTAACCACCCTACTCCAGCCAGATCCTAGGGTTAACCACCCTACTCCAGCCTCAGATCAGTGCCCTAGGGTTAACCACCCTACTCCAGCCGAGTCAGATCAGTGTCTAGGGTTAACCACCCTACTCCAGCCCTAGTGTCTAGGGTTAACCACCCTACTCCAGCCGAGTCAGATCAGTGTCTAGGGTTAACCACCCTACTCCAGCCAGATCCCTAGGGTTAACCACCCTACTCCAGCCCTAGGGTTAACCACCCTACTCCAGCCCTAGGGTTAACCACCCTACTCCAGCCGAGTCCTGTCCTAGGGTTAACCACCCTACTCCAGCCGAGTCCTGTCTAGGGTTAACCACCCTACTCCAGCCCTAGGGTTAACCACCCTACTCCAGCCCTAGGGTTAACCACCCTACTCCAGCCGAGTCCTGGATAGGGTTAACCACCCTACTCCAGCCGAGTCCTAGGGTTCTAGGGTTAACCACCCTACTCCAGCCGAGTCCTGTCTAGGGTTAACCACCCTACTCCAGCCGAGTCCTGGATTTAAAAAAAATGGAGATATTCCATTAAGTCCAGGACTAGGCTTAACGTGGGTCTGGGAAACTGACTCGTTTTAGAGTTAGGACGTCTTCAAGAGGATCCGGGTCCTCCATTTCAAAGCGGTTCTATGGTGAAACACTACATAACAGTAGTCCATTGGTTCTCTCCAGAAGAATAGAGAAACTGTTTGAAATGACTGAGGTAATGACTGTCTTAGTATCAGTACTTACTGTGCCTTCGGGAAGTATTCAAACCCCTTGACTTTTTCCACATTTTGTTTTACGTTACAGCCTTATTCTAAAATTGATTAAATTGTTTCCCCCCCTCAATCTATACACAATCCCCCATAATGACAAAGCAAAAACAGGTTTTTAGAAATTTTTGCTAATTTATTAAAAATAAAATAAAAGGTCTGAATACATAAGTATTCAGACCCTTTACTCAGTACTTTGTTGAAGCACCTTTGGCAGCAATTACAGCCTTGTGTCTTCTTGGGTATGATGCTACAAGCTTGGCACACCTGTATTTGGGGAGTTTCTCCCATTCTTCTCTGCAGATCCTCTCAAGCTCTGTCAGGTTGGATGGGGAGCGTCGCTGCACAGCTATTTTCAGGTCTCTCCAGAGATGTTTGTTCGGGTTCAAGTCTGGGCTCTGGCTGGGCCACTCAAGGACATTCAGAGACTTGTCCCAAAGCCACTCCTGTGTTGTCTTGGCTGTGTGCTTACGGTCGTTGTCCTGTTGGAAGGTGAACCTTCACCCCAGTCTGAAGTCCTGAGCGCTCTGGAGCAGGTTTTCATCAAGGATCTCTCTGTACTTTGCTCCGTTCATCTTTGCCTCGATCCTGACTAGTCTCCCAGTTCCTGCCGCTGAAAAACATCTTCACAGCATGATGCTGCCATCACCATGCTTCACCGTAGGGATGGTGACAGGTTTCCTCCAGACGTGAAGCTTGGCATTCAGGCCAAAGAGTTCAATCTTGTTTTTATCAGACCAGAGAATCTTGTTTCTCATGGTCTGAGTCTTTAGGTGCCTTTTGGTAAACTCCAAGCAGGTGCCTTTTACTGAGGAGTGGCTTCCGTCTGGCCACTCTACCATACAGGCCTGATTGGTGGAGTGCTTCAGAGATGGTTGTCCTTCTGGAAGGTTCTCCCATCTCCACAGAGGAACTTTGGAGCTCTGTCAGAGTGACCATCGGGTTCTTGGTCACCTCCCTGATCAAGGCCCTTAGCCCCCGATTGCTCAGTTTGGCCGGGTGGCCAGCTCTAGGAAGAGTCTTGGTGGTTCCAAACTTCTTCCATTTAAGAATGATGGAGGCCACTGTTGTTGGAGACCTTAAATGCTGCAGAATTTTTTTGGTACCCTCCCCCAGATCTGTGCCTCGAAAACAATCCCGTCTCGGAGCTCTATGGACAATTCCTTCGACCTCATGGCTTGGTTTTTGCTCTGACATGCACCGTCAACTGTGGGACCTTAAATAGACAGGTGTGTGCCTTTCCAAATCATGCCCAATCAATTGAATTGACCACAGGTGGACTCCAATCAAGTTGTAGAAACATCAAGGATGATCAATGGAAACAGGATTTACCTGAGCTCAATTTGGAGTCCCATAACAAAGGGTCTGAATACTTATGTAAATAAGGTATTTCTGTCATTTATTTTTAATACATTTGCAAAAATGTATAAAAACCTGTTATCGCTTTGTCATTATTGGGTATTGTGTGAAGATTGCTGAGGGGGAAAAAAAGTATTTCATCCATTTTTGAATAAGGCTGTAACATAACAAAATGTGGAAAGTCAAGGGGTCTGAATAAGAAGGTCTTTTCATAAACTAAGTTGTAACCTTTTGTGGAAGCGTATTATTACTTGTAAGCGTATTATTATTGTATCCATCTTTGCTTTGTTATCCACAATCTTATAATAAAATAAATAAACAAAGTACTTTTGTTTTTGCCTACTGTCCAGATGAGATTTATTTTTATTTAACTAGACAAGTCAGTTAAGAACAAATTCTTATTTACAATGACGGCCTACACCGGCCAAACCCGGACGACGCTGGGCCAATTGTGCGCCGCCCTACGGGACTCCCGATAACGGCCGGTTGTGATACAACCTGGAATCGAACCAGGGAGTCTGTAGTGACACCTCAAGCACTGAGATGCAGCGCCTTAGACCGCTGCGCCACTCGGGATTGGTGTAGTGAAAGAGAGTTGAAGACCATCTTGATGGAAGGCGTATGGAGATGTGAACGTTAGCCACAAACTTCGTGGGGTCTGCTCCTACAATGTTTCAGATGGTTTTCAATCTGTAAAGCTACAGCGATAGGTTCCACGATAATAATTTCCGATTGAGCCGACATAAGCAGCGTGCACATTTCAATCACGCTGTAAAACGTACATTTCCACGATGCAGATTGAATGGAACCTTAGACTGAAAAGAAGCAAGGACGTTGGAGAATACGCCCCAGAGCACGTACATTCCACTGGGTTTAGTTTTTTTTCACTTCCTGGGGGGGGGGGGCAATGCCAATTGCTAAATGAATAATTTCCAGTGATTTGGTGCCACATGTCTAATATAATACAAAATAGTGCACCAGTTAATTATTGATTTATTTAGGTCTTTAATCAGACGTTGCAAATAAAGTATAATTGTAATGTCTTACTAATGATTACATTAAAAAAGGCACATCACTTGATTTTTAAAAACGTTTCTACAAGGTGACTGCGGTACTCAGAACAACAACAGGACAATCAAACAAAGGCTTGAAGACAAAACTACAATATAATCCATATTCTACTGCAGACCCCCAGCCGTTCCATGCATGTGATCTATGCCACATCCAGCACACCTGATTCAACATGTCAACTAATCATCAAGCCCTTGATTGATTAATCAGGTGACCTAATTTAGGGCTAGAACAACACTGTGAAAGGTCTGAAGGGTCCCCCGAGGGAGAGGTCTGAAGGGTCCCCCGAAGGAGAGGTCTGGGAACTACTGTTTATGTTAACCACCAAGTCTCCACCATCACTCATCACGGCTGGACAACACAGGACTCATGCAGGAGAAGAGGGATTGATCAGGTCAACCAGTCTCCACATCACTCATCATGGCATTCATCCATTTTATATTGATACATGTGTTTGTTTTGTTTGATTGTTTATTGTGTATTTAATTGTATAATTTGTATTTTCTGTATTGTTCCCAGGGCACATTTGCAATGAGACCTAAGGTCTCAATGTGTTTTTCCCCTGGTAACAAAAAACAAAACATCCACATTAACACCAAACATTGACTCCCATTAAACAGCCACAGAACAGCCTCTTACTGTACACAGTCTTCTCAGTTGCTCTCTTCCTAACGTGGGCAGACTGGACACCCTAGCCTGGTCCCAGATGTTTGTGCGGACTTGCCAGCTCCTGCAGTATGGTCATTGGGTCGGGAAGACGGCACTAAACAGATCTGGGACCAAGCTAGCTTTTGATAGTGTTGCAAAAAACATTTTTTTTTTCATGTGGTGAGACAAATTGTAATAATTGATAATATCATGATGATAAGGCCTCTCCTCTCTCCAACCTGGCTAGAGTCCCTCCCAGTCTCTACTCTATCGTTCACAGTTCCTGAGTCTGGAGCAGACCAGGGGTGTATTCATTAGTCACACACTGTAGCGAAACATTTTGCAATGGGAAACGTTTTGCAACAAAAACTAGAGTTTATATTGTTCTGTTTACTTCCTAGTGAAAAAACCCCAGGGTAGGGAGGACTGGATCCTGTAGGAGCCCCAGGGTAGGGAGGACTGGATCCTGTAGGAGCCCCAGGGTAGGGAGGACTGGATCCTGTGGGAGCCCCAGGGTAGGGAGGACTGGATCCTGTGGGAGCCCCAGGGTAGGGAGGACTGGATCCGTGTAGGGAGGACTGGATCTTGTAGGAGCCCCAGGGTAGGGAGGACTGGATCCTGTGGGAGCCCCAGGGTAGGGAGGACTCGATCCAGTGGGAGCCACAGGGTGGACTGGAGGACTGGATCCAATGGGAGCCCCAGGAGGACTGGATCCAATGGGAGCCACAGGGTAGGGAGGACTGGATCCAATGGGAGCCCCAGGGTAAGGAGGACTGGATCCAATGGGAGCCCCAGGGTAGGGAGGACTGGATCCAATGGGAGCCACAGGGTAGGGAGGGATATGGGAGGGGGGAGGACTGGATCCAGTAGGAGACCCAGGGTAGGGAGGACTGGGGACAGGAAAGAAGAGTGTGGCTCCTCAGTCTCCCTTTAACTCTCCTCCCCTGACGACAGGCCTTCTAGCTCATCCTGGTCTCCTCCGATGGCCGTCCAAAACGCCTTGGCAACCTGCGAAGCAAATAATCAGGTACACATTTAGAAATTTCGCCTCAATCAACATTATGCAGTTGACAATAGGACAAGTTTGACACCAAGAGTCAGAAGAACTAAATATGAATGTAATTTATTGGTTTAAATGGGTGTTTAGGGATGCACCTACCTTCTCAGCATGAAGTTTCCTCTGTTCAGGAGGTAACCATGAGGCTTTATCTGCAGAGTGAAAAGCAGGCTGTCATCTGAAACTGGCATGAATCTAAACGGGGTCGTATGACATCTGTGGTCTGTAATATACAGAGGCGGCAATGCCAACTAAGGCCGGGATCCAATCAGAAACCGCTCTATAGCACGCTGGATCCAATCAGCAATGTTATTGGTCATCATACCGCTCTATAGCAGCTGGATACAATATCAGTTATTGCTGGTGTACGCGAAATGCTCTATAGCACGCTGTGTTCCTAGCTCCAACACGCTGCAGTAGTATCTAACAGCTAAATTCACAACAATACACAATACAAATCTAAAAGTAAAAGAATGGAATTAAGAAATATATAAATATTAGGAGTGGCATTGATTAAAATACAGTGGAATAGAGTATATACATATGAAATTAATAAAGCAGTATATAAACATTATTAAAGTGACCAGTGATTTCAAGTCTATGTATATAGGGCAGCAGCCTCTAAGGTGCAGGGTTGAGTAACCGGTTGGTAGCCGGCTAGTGATGGCTATTTAACAGTGATGGCCTTGAGATTGAAAAACTGCTTCTGTCTCTCGATCCCAGCTTTGATGCACCTGTACTGACCTCGCCTTCTGGATGATAGCGAGGTGGACAGGCCGTGGCTCTTGTGGTTGATGTCCTTGATGATCTTTTTGGCCTTCCTGTGACATCGGGTGCTGTAGGTGTCCTGGAGGGCTGGTAGTTTGCCCCCGGTGATGCGTTGTGCAGACCGCATCACCCTCTGGAGAGCCCTGCGGTTGCGGGCGGTGCAGTTGCCATACCAGGCGGTGATACAGCCCGACAGGATGCTCTCAATTGTGCATCTGTAAAAGTTTGAGAGGGTCTTAGGGGCTAAGCCACATTTGTTCAGCCTCCTGAGGTTGAAGAGGCTGTTCTGCCTTCTTCACCACACTGTGTGTGGGTGGACCATTTCAGATTGTCAGGTGATGTGTACGCCAAGGAACTTGAAGCTTTCCGCCTTCTCCTCTGTGGTCCCGTCGATGTGGATAGGGGCGTGCACCCTCTGCTTTTTCCTGAAGTCCACAATCATCTCCTTTGTTTTGTTGCCAGGTTATTTTCCTGGCACCACACTCCCAGAGCCCTCAACTCCTGCCTGTAGGCGGTCTCGTCATTGTTGGTAATCAAACCTACTACTGTTGTGTCGTCTGCAAACTTGATGATTGAGTTGGAGGCGTGCTTGGCCACGCAGTCATGGGTGAACAGGGAGTACAGGAGGGGGGCTGACCACGCACCCTTGTGGGGCCCCAGTGTTGAGGATCAGCGAAGTGGAGGTGTTGTTTCCTACCTTCACCACTTGGGGGCAGCCCGTCAGGAAGTCCAGGACCCAGTTGCACAGGGTGGGGTTCAGACCCAGGGCTCCGAGCTTAATGATGAGCTTGGAGGGCACTATGGTGTTGAAGGCTGAGCTATAGTCAATGAACAGTATTCTTACATAGGTATTCCTCTTGTCCAGATGGGATAGGGCAGTGTGTAGTGTGATGGCGATTGCATCGTATCTGGCTCTATTGGGGCGGTATGCAAATTGTAGTGGGTTTGGGTAGGTTTTAATAGTGACAGTGGGAACAACACCCCCTATACTCAAGTCACTGTGTCCGTGTAAGCGTCAATGTTATTCTCAGAGGCAACCCGGAACATATCCCAGTCCACGTGATCAAAACAATCTTGAAGCATGGATTCCGATTGGTCAGACCAGCGTTGAGTAGACCTTAGCACGGGTACTTCCTGTTTGAGTTTCTGCCTATAGGAAGGGAGGAGCAGAATGGAGTCGTGATCTGATTTGCCAAAGGTAAATCCCCAGCTACAATAAATGCGGCCTCAGGATATGTGGTTTCCAGTTTGCACAAAGTCCAGTGTAGTTCCTTGAGGGTCGTCGTGGTATCGGCTTGAGGGGGAATATACACGGCTGGGACTACAACCGAAGAGAATTCTCTTGGGAGATAATACGGTCGGCATTTGATTGTGAGGTATTCTAGCTCGGGTGAACAAAAGGACTTGAGTTCCTATACGTTATCACAATCACACCATGAGTAGTTAATCATGAAACACCACCGCCTTCCTTCTTCCCGGAGAGTTCTGTACTCCTGTCTGCGCGATGTACTGAGAACCCAGCTGGTTGTATGGACGGGGACAGTATATCCGGAGAGAGCCATGATTCCGTAAAACAGAGTATGTTACAAACCCTGATGTCTCTCTGAGCTCGTCTACTTTATTGTCCAGGGACCGAACATTAGCGAGTGAATATACTCTGAAGCGGTGGATGGTGTGCACGCCTCCTGAGTCAGACTAGAAGTCCACTCCGAATACCTCTTCTCCGCCGGCTGCATCTTGGAGCAGCCTCTGGGATAATTTCAATTGCCCTGGGGGGTACGAACAAAGGATCCAATTCGGGAAAGTCGTATTTCTGGTTGTAATGCTGGTGAGTTACCGCCGCTCTGATATCCAAAAGTTCTGTCCGGCTGTATGTAATAACACAAAAAAAACAAAATACTGCATAGTTGCTTAGGAGCTAGAAGCAGAGCTGCCATGTCTGTTGGCGCCATCATGTTTATCAGAAAACATCTATAGCACGCTGGATCCAATCAGAAATCTCTATAGCGGGCCTCCCGAGTGTCGCAGCGGTCTAAGGCACTGCATCGCAGTGCTAGATGCGTTACTACAGACCCGGGTTCATTCCCGGGCTGTGCCACAACGTATAATACAACAAAAATATAAAAAAGGAAATCTCTATAGCATGCGGGATCCAATCAGAAACCTCTATAGCACGCGGGATCCAATCAGAAACCTCTATAGCACGCTAGGACATTTTAGATAATTTCCAATTGAGCCAACATCTGCCCATAGGGCTCTGGTCAATAGTAGTGCACTATGTAGGGAATAGGGTGCCGTTTTGGGATGCTGCCCCTAGTATCTCCAGCCAGGTACCTTTCATCTCCTTCAGTTTGGTGAAGAGGCGTTCAAAGTTCTCCACGTCTGCATCACCAGCGGTCAGGTTAGCCAGCTCCTGGATGTCCAAGTCGAGCATCGGATCTACAGACACAAAACGTGAACACATACTGAAGGCCCTCTGTAGCGCAGTTGGTAAAGCTTGGCGGCTTGGGTTCGATTCCCGCTGGGCCCTTCCCATAAGAAAAATGTATGCATGACTGACTGTAAGTTGCTTTGAATAAAAGCATCGGCTAAAAATGGGATACATTTTCATTATTTTATTATTATTTGCTTCAGATTGCATACATTTAATTGTTTAAAATGGCCATTCATCTTTATGCTCAGAATCTACAATGTTGTATAATGTATATATAGTCTCAATTGTGAAGAGTTGCCTAGAAAATCAGCTTGTAAGGTTTTTCTATGGGATTGTTATAAAGCCTACAGAACAGATGAGAGAATCAGACCCCAGTCCACTTACCTACTACCACTGACTGCTGATAGTCAACTAACTACCACTGACTGCTGATAGTCAACTAACTACCACTGACTGCTGATGACTACCACTGACTGCTGATAGTCAACTAACTACCACTGACTGCTGATAGTCAACTAACTACCACTGACTCCTGATAGTCAACTAACTACCACTGACTGCTGATAGTCAACTAACTACCACTGACTGCTGATAGTCAACTAACTACCACTGACTGCTGATAGTCAACTAACTACCACTGACTGCTGATAGTCAACTAACTACCACTGACTGCTGATAGTCAACTAACTACCACTGACTGCTGATAGTCAACTAACTACCACTGACTGCTGACAGTCAACTAACTACCACTGACTGCTGATAGTCAACTAACTACCACTGACTAAGTCTCTCTGGATAAAGCGTCTGTTAAGATCAATCCACTAACTGTAAGTGGGTCTGGATAGTAGCGTCTGTTAAATGACTAAATGTAACCAGCTCACTCACCTACTATGGTGTCAACCTGTGTGTCTCGGTTGTCAGGGTTGGGTTCAGTCCTCTGGGGCTCCCCGCTGTCTCCTCTGCCCTCTACTGGCAGACTGGAGGACTGACAACACAAAACAGGTCAGTGTGCAGCACTAGGTACCAACGCAAACCTGTGGGTCTATGTAATACTTAATTAATTAAGGGGAAATTGGTTTGTCAATCTTAGAATATACACACCATTATTAAAAAAATACATCAATGCCTGTACTGTAGTATGGTGAAAATGTAGCCTGTTCCCAGAACTGTGTAGTCAGGTAGCTTAGCGGGTAAGAGCGTTGTGCCAGTAACCGAAAGGTCGCTGGTTCTAATCCCCGAGCCGACTAGGTGAAAAATTATGTGCCCTTGAGCAAGGCACTTAACCCTAACTGCGCCTGTAAGTCGCTCTGGATAAGAGCGTCTGCTAAATGACTAAAATGTAGTCAATTGAAGTAGAAGGGCTTGATGATTAGTTGACATGTTGAATCAGGTGTTCCAGTTGGAACAGGTCATATGTCTGACGGTCCCTGAGGAGAGGTTTTAAAAAAAAAAAAAAAAGGCTGCTTTGGGCCACTGACCGGTGGTGGCGTATCCTGTCTGGGCTGTGGGTTGTCAGGACCACTGACCGGGGGTGGCGTATCCTGTCTGGGCTGTGGGTTGTTACGTCTGGAGGCCACCAAGCTGCTCATCAGACCAAAGCCCCCACTGTGTTCTGGGAGAGAGAGAATGAGTCAGGTATTGTACATCTCTCTGTCTGATTCAGACCATGAAAACAGTAAACTTCCTGTTGGAGGAAGAGCTGCCATACAGCGATCTCTCTTATGTTAATAAAGTAACTGAATCATCATCAGTGCTGTTGAATATTACTATTAGGCAGGCCAAACCCGTTTTGGTGATTTCTGGTATATCAAAATAAATCAAATCGCAGCACGTTTTTGGAAATCTAACAATAAAAAAAAAAACACATGGAAACTGGAGATATTTTTTACTGGTTAAAGAACAACCTGCAGAAGAAGGTCAGCTTCCTTTTGGAGTGATGCATTTTGATTTGGGGGTCGCCAAAACGGAAAGAGAAACATTTTGTCAATCACTCATTCTTTTTTGGTTAATCACTTCCATCGATATCACGTTGAAGAAATCATAGAAATCAATAGAACAGGGGAAAAGGTTTGGAGTGTAGCGCTGTTTAAACTAACACTATTCAAAGGCCACACGGAAACTTGGAATAAGCTATACATGGTTGGTGACTTGTAGAAAGCTTCTATCTATATTTTGGAATGTCTGATGTTGATTTGGAAAAGGGAACAGACCACTTTCTGTTAACTTAAACAAATCACGACAAAACATAGGATATCAACAGTGACAACGGTTGGCTAGGGCTGGGCGGTATACCGTATTTTACCATATATTGGTATTGATGCACGGACCGGTTCGGGTTTTTACTTTACCTTCTATAAAAAGGTATTTTAATGTTTTGTTTGTTAAATGGGTTCGCCGTGTGTAACATCCATTTTTATAGTTTACTTCCCTACTTGAGTCATCTCTCTCTCTCTCTGCCGCTTCCCACACAGACCTGTCCCCGCACCGTCACTCAAGGAGCACTTCTGCTGTTCCTCAACCACGGGGACACTTGGTCAATGCAGCACAAGCAACAATGTTGATGACACCGACGCCGTTTTCACTTTGCTTCTTAATATAGATCCACAAGCGTACTATAATTACACTATCAGTTTGTGTTTCTTACGTCTGCAAACAGCTAGTTTGTCTTTTCTTAGCAAATTAGGGGGGAATCGTGAAGGGAAAACCGGCCACCTCTTCCTCCATTATATTGGCTAAGGTACAGTCACATGATAACAAGATGGATGCCCTCCGATCGCGGATTTGCTACCAACGGGACTCTCGGAACTGCAAAATTATTTGCTTTTCAGAAACATGGCTCTAGGAAATGATACCCCCCCATGGCTATCCAACTTGATGGATTCGCCATTCACAGGGCGGACAGGACAGTGGAGTCGGGGAAATTGAGAAAAAATAACAAGCTGGCGCTTAACAAACTTTACAAGGCTACAAACAAGCAGGAAAACCTACACCCAGAGCCGGCAATTTTAATTGGGCATCACTAAGGCACGTGATGCCCAACTTCCATCAACATGTCTCCAACGCCACTAGGGGCGATGGAGTCCTAGACCACTGCTATTCTAGCCACAAGCAAGCATACAAGGCCCTCCCTCGTCCGCCATTAGGCAAATCAGATCATGACTCCGTACTCTTGCTTCCTGTTTACAAGCAGAAGCTGAAACAGGAAGTAGCCGCGATTCGGTCCGTTGAAAAATGGTCACCAGAATCAAGCTGTCGTCAAGGCGAAGGGTGGCTATTTGAAGAATCTCAAATATAAAATATATTTTGATTTGTTTAACACTTTTTTGGTTACTACATGATTCCATATGTGTTATTTTATAGTTTTGATGTCTTCACTATTATTCTACAATGTAAAAAATAGTTTAAAAAATCCCTGGAATGAGTAGGTGCGTCCAAACTTTTGACTGGTACTGTACATATTACCTCAATTACCTCGACTAACCTGTGCCCCCGCACATTGACTCTGTACCGGTACCTCCTGTATATAGCCTCCCTACTGTTATTTTATTGTTGCTCTTTAATTATTTTTTATTTGTCTTATTTTTTTTTATATCAGTTTATTTTAGTAAATACTTTCTTAACACTTATTTTTCTTAAAACTGCATTGTTGGTTAAGGGCTTGTAAGTAAGCATTTCCTGTTGTATTCGGCGCATTGTATTTGATACATACATGCATACATACATATAAATAAGATTATGTGAAACCATCTCACCATCCTTCATCTCCACACTGGACCACACATTAGCGTTGAGAGCCTGGACAATCCTCTTCACTCCTGTAGACTCTGGGAAGTCATCTGGTAGGTATTAAAGAGACAGTGGATGACAGAGTGGGCTAACCTCATTTTACATTACAGTTGGTCAAGCTAACCTCTTATCCAGAGCGACCTTACAGGAGACAATTAGGGTTGCCTTCTCAATCTGCAAATCTCGCAGCTGTGGCCTTGGACTGATACATCACATTACTATACAGCGCCTTAACCACTAAGCTACTGCCGCCCAAAGTATTCAGAACCCCTCTGCCGTCTGATCTTCCCGAGCTGTTTTTACATATTTTGTTAGCGCCTTCGGAAAGTATTCAGACCCCTTATTTTTACATAAAACTGATTACAACCTTATTCTAAAAACTGATTAAATAAAAAAAAAAATGTCTTCAGTAATCTACACACAATACTACATAATGACAAAGCGAAAACAAGGTTTTTAGACATTTTTGCAAATGTATTACAAATAAAAAACAAATACCTTAAGTATTCAGACCCTTTGCTAGGAGACTCGAAATTGAGCTCAGGTGCATCCTGTTTCCATTGATCATCCTTGAGATGTTTCTACAACTTGGAGTCCGCATGTGTTAAGTACAGAGAGATCTTTAATGAAAACCTGCTCCAGAGCGCTCAGGACCTCGGACTGGGGTGAAGGTTCACCTTCCAACAGGACAACGACCCTAAGCACACAGCCAAGACAACGCAGGAATGGCTTTGGGACAAGTCTCTGAATGTCCTTGAGTGGCCCAGCCAGAGCCCGGACTTTAAACCGATCGAACATCTCTGGAGAGACCTGAAAATAGCTGTGCAGCAAAGCTCCCCATTCAACCTGACAGAGCTTGAGAGGATCTGCAGAGAAGAATGGGAGAAACTCCCCCAAATACAGGTGTGCCAAGCTTGTAGCGTCATACCCAAGAATACTCAAGGCTGTAATCGCTGCCAAAGGTGCTTCAACAAAGTACTGAGTAAAGGGTCTGAATACTTATGTAAATGTGATTTTCAGTTTATTTTTAATAAATTAGCAGATATTCTAAAAAAAACTGTTTTTGCTTTGTGATTATGGGGTATAAGGTTGTAACGTAACAAAATGTGGAAAAAGTCAAGGGGTCTGAATACTTTCCGAATGCACTGTAAATGTCAGAAGTTTGATTTCGAAAATGGATCTTATTGTAATTCTGTCTTCTCAAACTACCACGGACATTTGGATAATTACTGTGCCAGACTCTGATGTATCTTTCCCACCTGGACAAGAGGAACACCTGTGTGAGAATACTGTTCATTGTCTACAGCTCAGCTTTCAACACCATAGTGCCACAAAGATCATCACTAAGCTAAGGACCCTGGGTCTAAACACCTCCCTCTGCAACTAGATCCTGGACTTCCTGACGGGCCGCCCCCAGGTGGTAAGGGTAGGCAACAACACATCTGCCACGCTGATCCTCAACACAGGGGCCCCTCAGGGGTGTGTGCTCAGTCCCCACCTGTACTCCCTGTTCACCCATGACTGCGTGACCAAGCATGACTCCAAAACCATCATTAAGTTTGCTGATGACACAACAGTGGTAGGCCTGATCACCGACAATGATGAGACAGCCTATAGGGAGGAGGTCAGAGACCTGGCCGTGTGGTGCCAGGACAACTGTATAGCACTTTGTATAGCACTTTGTGACATCTGCTGATGTAAAAAGGGCTTTATAAATACATTTGATTGATTTGATTGAGAAACCTCTCCGTCAATGTGAGCAAGACATAGGAGCTGATCGTGGACTACAGGAAAAGGAGGGCCGAACACGCCCCCATTCACATCGACGGGGCTGCAGTGGAGCGGGTCGAGAGTTTAAAGTTCCTTGGTGTCCACATCACCAACAAACTATCATGGTCCAAACACACCAAGACAGTCGTGAAGAGGGCACGACAACACCTTTTCCCCCTCACGAGACTGAAAAGATTAATAATTCAAATGTTGTAATCACAATTCAGCATGTTGCTGCTACTTGAAAAACTCTCTCTCTCTCTCTCTTACCATCCTCATCTGGCAGGTCTTCAGGGGTGAGTTCCACCAACTCGAAGGCGTTGGCTAAACACCACTGATGTGCCTCATGTCTACTGACGCCTGTAGAATAAGATGGTTTTTTGTTGTTGTTGTATAGTTCAATTTTGGAACAAGTTTCACACACCGTAATTCACACACACACACACACAGGTTGTGTAACACTCACCACTTTCACACACGCGGTCACAGACCAGGATGAGCACCTCTGGAGCTAAGTCTTCCACCACAGATATCCAGGGAGACAGCCGCTCCAAACCATCCTTCTGTCAGACCACAGGGAGACAACGGTTACCTGGGGTGTGTTCATAAGTTGCACACGGTTGCAAAAACATTTCAGACTTTTGCAAAGCTTTTTGCAATGGAAAATGTTTTGCAACAAAAATGAGAGTCTCCATTGGATACATTTCCCAGTTTTGTTCTGTTTGATTCCGTTTGGTTTCTAGCCAATACACCTGTGATTTACCAAAGCATAGACATACCCAGGTTTCTCAATTAATATCTTTCCTACACTTGTTGCATCCTCTCTTCTCACCTCCTTCTCAAAACGCACTGGAGGTCTGAGGGGACAGGGAGGCACCTCAAAGTTGGACCTCGGTTGAGTAGGTAGGACGCAAAAAGATGGGACGCGAGGAACAGAAAGACAAATTGAGATGCAGCCTGCTGTACCAAACCCCACCGATATACAGTGCCTTCGGAAAGTATTCAGACCCCTTGACTTTTTCCACATTTTGTTACAGCCTTATTCTAAAATGGATAAAATGTATATATTTTTCTCAATCTATACACAAAACCCCACAATGACAAAACAAAAACAAGTTTAGACATTTTAGCAAATGTTTTAAAATTACATATAGTACCAGTCAAAACTTTAGAACACCTACTCATTCCAGTGTTTTTATTTATTTTTTACTATTTTCTACATTGTAGAATAATAGTGAAGACATTAAAACTATGAAATAACACATATGGAATCATGTAGTAACCAAAAAAGTGTTAAACAAATCAAAAAATATTTTATATTTGAGATTCTACAAAGTAGCCACCCTTTGCTTTGATGACAGCTTTGCACACTCTTGGCATTCTTTCAACCAGCTTCATGAGGTAGTCACCTGGAATGCATTTCAATTAACAGGTATGCCTTGTTAATTTGCGGAATTTCTTTCCTTCTTAATACGTTTGAGCCAATCAGTTGTGTTGTGACAAGGTAGGGGGGTATACAGAAGATAGCCCTATTTGGTAAAAGATCAAGTCCATATTCTGGCAAGAACAGCTCAAATAAGCAAAGAGAAACAACAGTCCATCATTACTTTAAGACATGAAGGTCAGTCAATGCGGAAAATTTCAAGAACTTTTTAAGTTTCTTCAAGTGCAGTCGCAAAAACCATCAAGCGCTATGATGAAACTGGCTCTCAAGAGGACCGCCACAGGAAAGGAAGACCCAGAGTTACCTCTGCTGCAGAGGATAAGTTCAATAGAGTTACCAGCCTCAGAAATTGCAGCCCAAATAAATGTTTCACAGAGTTCAAGTAACAGACATCTCAACATCAACTGTTCAGAGGAGACTGTGTGAATCAGGCCTTCATGGTCGAATTGCTGCAAAGAAACCACTACCAAAGGACACCAATAATAAGAAGAGACCTGCTTGGGCCAAGAAACATGAGCAATGGACATTAGACCGGTGGGAATCTGTCCTTTGGTCTGATGAGTCCAAATTTGAGATTTTTGGTTCTAATCGCCGTGTCTGAGTAGATGAATGGATGATCTCTGCAAGTGTGGTTCCCACCTTGAAGAACGGAGGAGGAGCTGTGATGGTGTGGGGGTGCTTTTCTGGTGATACTGTCTGTGATGTATTTAGAATTCAAGGCACACTTAACCATCATGGCTACCACAGCATTCTGCAGCGATACGCCATCCCATCTGGTTTGGGCTTAGTGGGACTATAATTTCTTTTTCAATAGGACAATGACCCAACACACCTCCAGGCTGTGTAAGGGCTATTTTACCAAGAAGGAGAGTGATGAGTGCTGCATCAGATGACCTGGCCTCCACAATCACCCGAACTCAATCCAATTGAGATGGTTTGGGATGAGTTGGACCGTAGTGAAGGAAAAGCAGCCAACAAGTGCTCAGCATATGTGGCAACTCCTTCAAGACTGTTGGAAAAGCATTCCAGGTGAAGCTGGTTGAGAGAATGCCAAGAGTGGGCAAAGCTGTCATTTAGGCAAAGGGTGACTACTTTCAAGAATCTAAAATTGTTTAACACTTTTTTGGTTACTACATGATTCCATGTGTGTTATTTCATAGTTTTGATGTCTTCACTATTATTCTACAATGTAGAACATTGTACAAATATAGAAAAACCCTTGAATGAGTAGGTGTGTCCAAACTTTTGACTGGTCCTTTAAGTATTCTGACCCTTTGTTATGAGACTCGAAATTGAGCTCAGGTAAATCCTGTTTCCATTGATCATCCTTGATGTTTCTACAACTTGATTGGAGTCCACCTGTGGTAAATTCAATTGATTGGACATGATTTGGAAAGGCACACACCTGTCTATATAAAAAGGTCCCACAGTTGACAGTGCATGTCAGAGCAAAAAC
Source organism: Coregonus suidteri (assembly GCA_036851935.1). Lineage (NCBI taxonomy): Eukaryota > Metazoa > Chordata > Actinopteri > Salmoniformes > Salmonidae > Coregonus > Coregonus suidteri. Next base: position 50,381,636 of record CM072235.1, on the reverse strand, counting down.
CAAGCCATGAGGTCGAAGGAATTATCCGTAGAGCTCCGAGACAGGATTGTGTCGAGGCACAGATCTGGGGAAGGGTGCCAAAAACATTATGCAGCATTGAAGGTCCCCAAGAACACAGTGGCCTCCATCATTCTTAAATGGAAAAAGTTTGGAACCACCAAGACTCTTCCTAGAGCTGGCCGCCTGGCCAAACTGAGCAATCGGGGGAGAAGGGCCTTGGTCAGGGAGTTGACTAAGAACCCGATGGTCACTGACAGAGCTCTAGAGTACCTCTGTGGAGATGGGAGAACCTTCCAGAAGGACAACCATCTCTGCAGCACTCCACCAATCAGGCCTTTATGGTAGAGTGGCCAGACGGAAGCCTCTCCTCAGTAAAAGGCACATGACAGCCCGCTTGGAGTATGCCAAAAGTCACCTAAAGACTCAGACCATAGAAACAAGATTCTCTGGTCTGATGAAATCAAGATTGAACTCTTTGGCCTGAATGCCAAGATCATGTCTGGAGGAAACCTGGCACCATCCCTACGGTGAAGCATGGTGGCAGCATCATGCTGTGGGGATGTTTTTCAGCGGCAGGGACTGGGAGACTAGTCAGGATCGAGGCAAAGATGAACGGCGCAAAGTACAGAGATCCTTGATGAAAACCTGCTCCAGAGTACTCAGGACCTCAGACTGGGGTGAAGGTTCACCTTCCAACAGGACAATGACCCCAAGCACACAGCCAAGACAACGCAGAAGTGGCTTTGGCACAAGTCTCTGAATGTCCTTGAGTGGCCCAGCAAGAGCCCGGACTTGAACCCGATCTACCATCTCTGGAGAGACCTGAAAATAGCTGTGCAGCAACGCTCCCCATCCAACCTGACAGAGCTTGAGAGGATCTGCAGAGGAATGAGAACGAAAGAAACTCCCCAAATACAGGTGTGCCGAGCTTGTATCGTCATACCCAAGAAGACTCAAGGCTGTATTCACTCCCAAAGGTGCTTCAACAAAATACGTAGTAAGGGGTCTGAATACTTATGTAAATGTGATATTTCATTTATTTATTTTTTATACATTTGCAAATATTTCTAAAAACCAGTTTTTGCTTTGTCATTATGGCTTATTGTGTGTACATTGATGAGGAAAACATTTTTTAAAATCAATTTTAGAATAAGGTTGTAACATAACAAAATGTGGAAACAGTCAAGGGGTCTGAATACTTTCCGAATGCACTGTATACACACACACACACACACACACACACACACACACACACACACACACACACATCACTTACCACTGTGCTGTCAAAGTAAGCAATGAAAGCCTGCATGGACTGGGCTATCTCCGAGGTCATCTGGTATGTACTGGGCACAACACAGAGGCTGACGTCTGCAGTGTAATACTTGTTGTTGATAGTCCATGGGTACCACACTACCGTATCCTCCTGTTTGGACGGATTTGGCAACGAGGTGGTGCCTAGAATCTCTGAAAAAGCAATAGACATGATTAAATGTTTGCCAGTCACACAAGCTGTAACGTTATCCCCATATTTGGCTTCAGTCGGCTAGCTGGTTGGTAGCTCTAGTGCTGGCTGGCTGGCTAGCTACATCACTTAGCAACTAGCAACTGCCTGTCCTGTATTTAAAAAAACAAAACAATATATATATATATACTGTATATATCAAACTAGCTACAGTAGCTAACTTCGCAACACATTCACAATGTCAATGATGAACAGCTTCTATAAACAGTAATACATGTTTGTGTGTTCCTGTTTAGGCAGCCTGTTAGAGTGATCTTGCGATGTATTAAAGCTAACGTTAGCTAGTTATACCATTTTGCTACCCTCGCATCTACTTACGTTTTATCAAATCTTGTTCATTAAAGCCAACGTCACAGCTCGTAATGAGGACGGATGGAACAGTGGTCCCTGTGTCTTCTTGTTCTTCAGACGCGGACATATCTGAAGCGTTCCTTGCTGGAAAAAAGCTGACAAACTAGCTAGGACAACAAACCTTCGCAGTCAGTATGACCTTTCAACTCCTACCTCAAACCGCATTATCACTTCCGGTGCAAGATGCAATATCACGGTTGCCAATAGTTACCTCAGCCACAAAGTCAAATTCTGCTATATCGTAAAGATTAATAAAAACAAAAATGAGCTTTTTGGTCTTAATTTAATGTTAGGGTTAGGCATAACGTTAGCAGTCTGCTTAATGTTAGGGTTAGGTTTAAAATCAAGATTTAACAAGATAAATAGACGGAGTTTAGCCATAATTAAGACTTTGCGGCTGTGGTAACTAGTGACGACCAACAATCACATTCCACCGCAGAATGAGAAAAAGTCTGGATTCTAGGTCTGATTTATGTACTTTCTATTTAATAAAAGTGCACATTTCATGCTTTTGTGTATTAAAACATTATAAAGCAAACAAATCTAGCGAAACCACAAATATCTAGTATGTTTGACATCTCTTTTCTCCTCTCCCATTCGCCCACTTAGAAAATGTAGCATCTCGTTGCCTTAGTTACAGTGTTTTGTCAGGGGCCAGGCAGAGGATGGCAAAGGGATTGTTGACATGGAAGTTGTCAAGCTTTCCGCAACAATAAATAGCTAGCCAATTAGCCAGCTAGCAAACCATGCAGCATTTCACATGCAATGGGACTTTGATGCTTTGAAAGTGTTTACAGAAACTTGCAAGTTTTTACAGAAAGTGGCAAAGAAATGGCTGACGTCCTCAAAAACTCAGATGAGCTGGGAAACGTTTTAGTCCAGGTAACGACGTTAACGTTAGCTAGCTACATTTGCTGTGTTGTTGTTTTGTTGCTAGCTAACTGTTTTTTATTGTTTATATTTTGTATGAATTAGCTAGTTATTTATAGTTATCTAGCTAAAGTTAGGCTACACAATTGTCTCATGAAGAGTTGTCTTGTTTTGGGATGTTGAAGGTGAATCAACAGTGATGGTATAGATTTTTCATGTTGCGTCTGGTAATTTGGTGTTCATCATCAGGTCCAGGACGATTTGAGACAGTTGAAGCGTACTCTTGGCCGTATCACCTTCCACGAGAAGGGAGAAACCGTGGACATCCAGGCCTTGGACACTGCCATCCGCAGGACAGAGAGTGGGATCAGGGTTAGGACTACGCCTGTCTTCTGCACACATCTGAAAACATCTTCATTATGCCCTACCAGCTAAGTCACCTAAAGACAAGGCTATATAACCTTCTTGAAAGATCATGAATCACACACACACACACACAATACACTGAGCACTGATATCAATAGCATTCCAACATAACCCTAACCCATGAACATTTGTTTCCAGAGGCGTGCAGAGGAGTATCAGAAGACAGTCAATAGGCAGGTACTGACTCTTCCCAGCATCGAAGACCTAGAGAAGAAGAATGTACAGATTCCCAAATGGTAAGTCGTTTTCTCAGGACTGCCTACATTGTTATTTTTTGAGTACAGTATGAGTCTGACCAGCAGTATGTCATACAGGAGGCCCCCTCTGGAGAGTATCCCAGACATGCATCCTCAGAGAGGCCAGAGTGTGGGGGCTTCACCTGGGGAGAAGGTAAATACTATAGGTCTAGTCATCCACAGCTCACACCTGTCATCTTGGAGGAATCTGTAACATATCACTACAATCTGTGGGCTATAATTAAGCAATAAGGCACGAGGGAGTGTGGTATATGGCCTATATATGTATATATATATATATATATATATATATATATATATATATATATATATATATATATATATATATACACACTACCGTTCCAAAGTTTGGGGTCACTTAGACATTTCCTTGTTTTCGAAAGAAAAGCAATTTTTTTTGTCCATTTAAAATAACATCAAATTGATCAGAAATACAGTGTAGACATTGTTAATGTTGTAAATGGCTATTGTAGCTGGAAACGGCTGATTTGAATGGAATATCTACATAGACGTACAGAGGCCCATTATCAGCAGCCATCAATCCTGTATTCCAATGGCACGTTGTGTTTGCTAATCCAAGTTTATCATTTTTAAAAGGCTAATTGATCATTAGAAAACCATTTTACAATTATGTTAGCACAGCTGAAAACTGTTGTGCTGATTAAAGAAGCAATAAAATGGACCTTCTTGAGACTAGTTGAGTACCTGGTGCATCAGCAATTGTGGGTTCGATTACAGGCTCAAAATGGCCAGAAACAAATAACTTTCTTCTGAAACTCGTCAGTCTATTCTTGTTCTGAGAAATTAAGGCTATTCCATGCGAGAAATTGCCAACTCTCTCTCTCTCTCTCTCTCTCTCTCTCTCTCTCTCTCTCTCTCTCTCTCTCTCTCTCTCTCTCTCTCTCTCTGTCTCTCTCTCTCTCTCTCTCTCTCTCTCTCTCTCTCTCTCTCTCTCTCTCTCTCTCTCTCTCTCTCTCTCTCTCTCTCTCTCTCTCTCTCTCTCTCTCTCTCTCTCTCTCTCTCTCTCTCTCTCTCTCTGTCTCTCTCTCTCTCTGTCTCTCTCTCTCTCTCTCTCTCTCTCTCTCTCTGTCTCTCTCTCTGTCTCTCTCTCTGTCTCTCTGTCTCTCTCTCTCTGTCTCTCTGTCTCTCTCTCTCTCTCTCTCTCTGTCTCTCTCTCTCTGTCTCTCTCTCTCTCTCTCTCTCTCTCTCTGTCTCTGTCTCTCTCTCTCTCTCTCTCTCTCTCTCTCTCTCTCTCTCTCTCTCTCTGTCTCTCTCTCTCTCTCTCTCTCTCTCTCTCTCTGCCTCTCTCTCTCTCTCTCTCTCTCTCTCTCTCTCTCTGTCTCTCTCTCTCTCTCTCTCTCTCTCTCTCAATTCTCTCAATTTCAATTTAAGGGCTTATTGGCATGGGAAACGTGTGTTAACATTGCCAAAGCAAGTGAAGTAGATAGTAAACAAACTGAAATAAACAATAAATATTAACAGTAAACATTACTCTCAGAAGTAAAAAAAGAATCTCTCTCATTTCAAATGTCTATTATGTATATATACAGTGTTGTAACAATGTGCAAATAGTTAAAGTACTCTCTCTGTCTTTCTCAGCACAAGGCAGCGTTGGCCATGCGTCTGCTGTATAATCCCATTCATCCAAAGAACAGGACTCTGATGCACCAAAGCTATGGAATTCAGCTTCCTGATCTACGTAAGAGATCGGGTACGACAGTGAGTAAACCTGAGTAAATACAATACATCTTCCCTGCTCAACCCTGCATTCACCACGTCAACATTTAGCAAAGGGAACGTTCTATTTTTTGCCATGCATTGCCTGGTCTCTTGTGACAGTCCTGCAAATCGAGTAGCTGGCCAGAGCATGCAATATTTTGTCCTGGGTTCTGAGTCAGATGATCTATTGTCGTTCCTCTATCAGAAATGACAGTATGCAATGATCTGTACCAGTGACCCCTTCCCTCCATTCAGTTAAGTGTGAGGTTTCATCTGGGCGCTTCTCACCATGTTATTATTGTGTTATTATTGTGACTCTGTTCATTTCTACATTGTGAGTTATTGATTTCCAGCTCTCTGAGCCTGAATATCGATACAGCACATCAATACCAACATACACAACACAGCCTTCTGGGGAAGATTTGATTAGGACGGTATTACAGGAATTGTTATTGAGATAAATTGGATGTTTTTATTATGAATTGAGGGACTAGGTGTCATTCCAGACTGGTGCGTTGCTTTAAACCCCAGGCTGATCCGTTGTCCCATGCTGGAGTGAAGAGTGATGGGACAGGTTGATAGAGTAACAGATGACTGTAGTCACCCTGCTCAGAGAAGAGACTGTCTGTGTACCAGATGACATCCTACAGTATTCCCTACATAGTGCTCTACCTTTGTAGCCTGATCTGATCCACCATCCTGACTGTTGTAGCAAAACAGATCAGGATGGTCAAACCGGCTACTAGTTTTGACCAGAGACCGATGGGTGCTACTAGTCCTATGGGCCCTGGTCTAAAGTAGTGCACTAGATAAGGAATAGGGTGATATTAGGGACTGAACCACAGGGACAAGAAGGTAATCTGTCTTTAGAGATGACAGCTAGCCTGCAGAGATGACAGCTAGCCTGCAGAGATGACAGCTAGCCGGCAGAGATGACAGCTGGCCCGCAGAGATGACAGCTAGCCGGCAGAGATGACAGCTAGCTGGCAGAGATGACAGCTGGCCGGCAGAGATGACAGCTAGACGGCAGAGATGACAGCTGGCCCGCAGAGATGACAGCTAGACGGCAGAGATGACAGCTGGCCCGCAGAGATGACAGCTAGCCGGCAGAGATGACAGCTGGCCGGCAGAGATGACAGCTGGCCGGCAGAGATGACAGCTGGCCGGCAGAGATGACAGCTGGCCGGCAGAGATGACAGCTGGCCGGCAGAGATGACAGCTAGCCGGCAGCACGTCTCTTGGTAAAACACATTCATCTCTCCACCATTCGTTTAGGACCAGTTGTTTTCTTTTTTTTCCTGCACAGCAGCTTTCCTCTCCAATCGCTGTCATTCTTCCCTGCTCCCGTACCTAGTGTGCGTCCCAAATGGCACCCTATTCCCTACATAGTGCATTACTTTTACCCAATCATCCCCAGCTTCCAATTCCCCCCCCCCCCCCCCTGTAACTATTCCCCAGGTCATTGCTGTAAAAGAGAATATGTCCTCAGTCAACTTACCTGGTAAAGTAAGAGTAAATAAATAAATACAAATTGACCACAGCCCAATGGGACAGCTGTAGAGCAGTAGCCCATTACACAGCGATGGGCCCTGGTCAAAAATAGTGCACTATGTAGGGAACAGGGGGTCATTTAGGACGCCTCTCTGGTAATGTCACTGGGAAGGGCAGTGAGCCTGTCACACTGATACACAGGAAGCTGGAAGAGTTGACTGCTGGAAGCGGAGACACAGGAAGCTGTAAGAGTTGATTGCTGGAAGCGGAGACACAGGAAGCTGTAAGAGTTGGCTGCTGTCACTGATACACAGGAAGCTGTAAGAGTTGACTGATGTCACTGATACACAGGAAGCTGTAAGAGTTGACTGCTGTCACTGATACACAGGAAGCTGTAAGAGTTGACTGCTGTCACTCTGATACACAGGAAGCTGTAAGAGTTGACTGCTGGAAGCAGAGACACAGGAAGCTGTAAGAGTTGACTGCTGTCACTGATACACAGGAAGCTGTAAGAGTTGACTGCTGGAAGCGGAGACACAGGAAGCTGTAAGAGTTGACTGCTGTCACTGATACACAGGAAGCTGTAACTGATACATTTAAGTCATTTAGCAGACTGCTGGAATCCGGAGACACAGGAAGCTGTAAGAGTTGACTGCTGCCCACCGTGGGAAACAGGAACTGTAACAACTGGCGTCTGCAAGCGCCAGCTGTAAAGATTTGACTGCTGTCACTGATACACAGGAAGCTGTAAGAGTTGACTGCTGTCACTGATACACAGGAAGCTGTAAAGTTGAGCTTTGACTGCTGTCACTGATACACAGGAAGCTTGTAAGAGTTGACTGCTGCTGTCACTGCTGCTGATACACAGGAAGCTTCAAGAGTTGACTGCTGTCACTGATACACAGGAAGCTGTAAGAGTTGACTGCTGTCACTGATACACAGGAAGCTTCAAGAGTTGACTGCTGTCACTGATACACAGGAAGCTGTAAGAGTTGACTGCTGTCACTGATACACAGGAAGCTGTAAGAGTTGACTGCTGGAAGCAGAGACACAGGAAGCTGTAAGAGTTGACTGCTGTCACTGGATACACAGGAAGCTGTAAGAGTTGACTGCTGTCACTGATACACAGGAAGCTGTCAAGAGTTGACTGCTGTCACTGATACACAGGAAGCTGTAAGAGTTTGACTGCTGTCACTGATACACAGGAAGCTGTAAGAGTTGACTGCTGTCACTGATACACAGGAAGCTGTAAGAGTTGACTGCTGTCACTGATACACAGGAAGCTGTAAGAGTTGACTGCTGGAAGCGGAGACACAGGAAGCTGTAAGAGTTGACTGCTGTCACTGATACACAGGAAGTAAGAGTTGACTGCTGTCACTGGAGACACAGGAAGCTGTAAGAGTTGACTGCTGGAAGCGGAGACACACAGGAAGCTGTAAGAGTTGGCTGCTGTCACTGATACACAGGAAGCTTCAAGAGTTGACTGCTGTCACTGATACACAGGAAGCTGTAAGAGTTGACTGCTGTCACTGATACACAGGAAGCTTCAAGAGTTGGCTGCTGTCACTGATACACAGGAAGCTGTAAGAGTTGACTGCTGTCACTGATACACAGGAAGCTGTAAGAGTTGACTGCTGTCACTGATACACAGGAAGCTGTACAGAGTGTAAGAGTTGGCTGCTGTCACTGATACACAGGAAGCTGTAAGAGTTGACTGCTGTCACTCTGTTACACAGGAAGCTGTAAGAGTTGACTGCTGTCACTGATACACAGGAAGCTGTAAGAGTTGACTGCTGGAAGCGGAGACACAGGAAGCTGTAAGAGTTGACTGCTGTCACTGATACACAGGAAGCTGTAAGAGTTGACTGCTGGAAGCGGAGACACAGGAAGCTGTAAGAGTTGACTGCTGTCACTCTGAGACACAGGAAGCTGTAAGAGTTGACTGCTGGAAGCGGAGACACAGGAAGCTGTAAGAGTTGACTGCTGTCAGCTGAGACACAGGAAGCTGTAAGAGTTGACTGCTGTCACTGATACACAGGAAGCTGTAAGAGTTGACTGCTGTAAGCGGAGACACAGGAAGCTGTAAGAGTTGACTGCTGTCACTGGATACACAGGAAGCTGTAAGAGTTGACTGCTGTCACTGATACACAGGAAGCTGTAAGAGTTGACTGCTGTCACTGATACACAGGAAGCTGTAAGAGTTGACTGCTGTCACTGATACACAGGAAGCTGTAAGAGTTGACTGCTGGAAGCTGATACACAGGAAGCTGTAAGAGTTGACTGCTGTCACTGATACACAGGAAGAAGTAAGAGTGTGACTGCTGCTGTCACTGATACACAGGAAGCTGTAAGAGTTGACTGCTGTGAAGCTGATACACAGAAGCTGTAAGAGTTGACTGCTGTCACTGATACACAGGAAGCTGTAAGAGTTGACTGCTGTCACTGATACACAGGAAGCTGTAAGAGTTGACTGCTGAAGCACTGATACACAGGGAGCTGTAAGAGGAACTGCTGTCACTGATACACAGGAAGCTGTAAGAGTTGACTGCTGATCACTGATACACAGGAAGCTGTAAGAGTTGACTGCTGGAACTGGAGACACAGGAAGCTGTAAGAGTTGACTGCTGTCACTGATACACAGGAAGCTGTAAGAGTTGACTGCTGTCACTGATACACAGGAAGCTGTAAGAGTTGGCTGCTGTCACTGATACACAGGAAGCTGTAAGAGTTGGCTGCTGTCACTGATACACAGGAAGCTGTAAGAGTTGACTGCTGGAACTGATACACAGGAAGCTGTAAGAGTTGGCTGCTGGAACTGATACACAGGAAGCTGTAAGAGTTGACTGCTGTCACACTGATACACAGGAGCTGGAAGAGTTGATTGACTGTCAGCGGAGACACAGGAAGCTGTAAGAGTTGACTGCTGTCACTGATACACAGGAAGCTGTAAGAGTTGACTGCTGTCACTGATACACAGGAAGCTGTAAGAGTTGACTGCTGTCACTGATACACAGGAAGCTGTAAGAGTTGACTGCTGTCACTGATACACAGGAAGCTGTAAGAGTTGACTGCTTGACGGAGACACAGGAAGCTGTAAGAGTTGAGAACTGATACACAGAAGCTGTAAGAGTTGACTGCTGTCACTGATACACAGGAAGCTGTAAGAGTTGACTGCTGTCACTGATACACAGGAAGCTGTAAGAGTTGACTGCTGTCACTGATACACAGGAAGCTGTAAGAGAGACTGCTGTCACTGATACACAGGAAGCTGTAAGAGTTGACTGCTGTCACTGATACACAGGAAGCTGTAAGAGTTGACTGCTGTCACTCTGGAGACACAGGAAGCTGTAAGAGTTGACTGCTGTCACTGATACACAGGAAGCTGTAAGAGTTGGCTGCTGGAAGCGGAGACACAGGAAGCTGTAAGAGTTGACTGCTGTCAGCTGATACACAGGAAGCTGTAAGAGTTGACTGCTGTCACTGATACACAGAAGGAAGCTGTAAGAGTTGCTGCTGTCACTGATACACAGGAAGCTGTAAGAGTTGACTGCTGTCACTGATACACAGGAAGCTGTAAGAGTTGACTTGACTGCTACACAGGAAGCTGTAAGAGTTGATACACAGGAAGCTGTAAGAGTTGACTGCTGTCACTGATACACAGGAAGCTGTAAGAGTTGACTGCTGGAAGCAGAGACACAGGAAGCTGTAAGAGTTGACTGCTGTCACTGATACACAGGAAGCTGTAAGAGTTGGCTGCTGTCACTGATACACAGGAAGCTGTAAGAGTTGACTGCTGTCACTGATACACAGGAAGCTGTAAGAGTTGACTGCTGTCACTGATACACAGGAAGCTGTAAGAGTTGACTGCTGTCACTGATACACAGGAAGCTGTAAGAGTTGACTGCTGTCACTGATACACAGGAGCTGTAAGAGTTGACTGCTGTCACTGATACACAGGAAGCTGTAAGAGTTGGAGACACAGGAAGCTGTAAGAGAGTTGACTGCTGTCACTGATACACAGGAAGCTGTAAGAGTTGACTGCTGTCACTGAGACACAGGAAGCTGTAAGAGTTGACTGCTGTCACTGATACACAGGAAGCTGTAAGAGTTGACTGCTGTCACTGATACACAGGAAGCTGTAAGAGTTGACTGCTGTCACTGATACACAGGAAGCTGTAAGAGTTGACTGCTGTCACTGATACACAGGAAGCTGTAAGAGTTGACTGCTGTCACTGATACACAGGAAGCTGTAAGAGTTGACTGCACAGCTGTAAGACACAGGAAGCTGTAAGAGTTGACTGCTGTCACTGATACACAGGAAGCTGTAAGAGTTGACTGCTGTCACTGATACACAGGAAGCTGTAAGAGTTGACTGCTGTCACTGATACACAGGAAGCTTTAAGAGTTGACTGCTGTCACTGATACACAGGAAGCTGTAAGAGTTGACTGCTGTCACTGCGGATACACAGGAAGCTGTAAAGCTGTAAGCTGTAAGAGTTGACTGCTGCTGTCACTGATACACTGGAAGCTGTAAGAGAGTGACTGCTGTCACTGATACACAGGAAGCTGTAAGAGTTGACTGCTGTCACTGATACACAGGAAGCTGTAAGAGTTGACTGCTGGAAGTGGAGACACAGGAAGCTGTAAGAGTTGACTGCTGTCACTGATACACAGGAAGCTGTAAGAGTTGACTGCTGGAAGCGGAGACACAGGAAGCTGTAAGAGTTGACTGCTGGAAGCGGAGACACAGGAAGCTGTAAGAGTTGACTGCTGTCACTGATACACAGGAAGCTGTAAGAGTTGACTGCTGTCACTGATACACAGGAAGCTGTAAGAGTTGACACTGAGACACAGGAAGCTGTAAGAGTTGACTGCTGTCACTGATACACAGGAAGCTGTAAGAGTTGACTGCTGTCAGCTGGAGAGTTTTGGCTACACAGGAAGCTGTAAGAGTTGACTGCTGCTGTCACTGCTGAGACACAGGAACTGTAAGGAGCGGAGACACAGGAAGCTGTAAGAGTTGACTGCTGTCACACAGGAACACAGTTGAAGCTGTCACTGATACACAGGAAGAGTTGAACTGCTTTCATTCTGCTGGAAGCTGTAAGAGACACAGAGACACAGGAAGCTGTAAGAGCTGGACTGCTGCTGTAAAAAGTTGACTGCTGACTGATACACAGGAAGCTGTAAGAGTTGACTGCTGGAAGCGGAGACACAGGAAGCTGTAAGAGTTGACTGCTGGAAGCGGAGACACAGGAAGCTGTAAGAGTTGACTGCTGTCACTCTGAGACACAGGAAGCTGTAAAGAGTTGACTGCTGCTGTAAGAGATACACAGGAAGCTGTAAGAGTTGACTGCTGTCACTGATACACAGGAAGCTGTAAGAGTTGACTGCTGAAGCGGAGACACAGGAAGCTGTAAGAGTTGACTGCTGTTCACTGCTGTCACACAGGAAGCTGTAAGAGTTGACTGCTGGAAGCTGATACACAGGAAGCTGTAAGAGTTGACTGCTGCTGATACACAGGAAGCTCTGATACACAGGAAGCTGTAAGAGTTGACTGCTGTCACTGATACACAGGAAGCTGTAAGAGTTGACTGCTGGAAGCGGATACACAGGAAGCTGTAAGAGTTGACTGCTCGAAGCTGAGACACAGGAAGCTGTAAGAGTTGACTGCTGTCACTGATACACAGGAAGCTGTAAGAGTTGACTGCTGTCACTGATACACAGGAAGCTGTAAGAGTTGACTGCTGTCACTGATACACAGGAAGCTGTAAGAGTTGACTGCTGTCAAGCGGATACACAGGAAGCTGTAAGAGTTGACTGCTGTCACTGATACACAGGAAGCTGTAAGAGTTGACTGCTGTCACTGATACACAGGAAGCTGTAAGAGTTGACTGCTGGAAGCAGAGACACAGGAAGCTGTAAGAGTTGACTGCTGGAAGCGGAGACACAGGAAGCTGTAAGAGTTGACTGCTGGAAGCGGAGACACAGGAAGCTGTAAGAGTTGACTGCTGTCACTGATACACAGGAAGCTGTAAGAGTTGACTGCTGTCACTGATACACAGGAAGCTGTAAGAGTTGACTGCTGTCACTGATACACAGGAAGCTGTAAGAGTTGACTGCTTCAAGCTGATACACAGGAAGCTGTAAGAGTTGACTGCTGTCACTAAGACACAGGAAGCTGTAAGAGTTGACTGCTTTCAAGCTGATACACAGGAAGCTGTAAGAGTTGACTGCTGGAAGTGGAGACAGGAAGCTGTAAGAGTTGACTGCTGGAAGCGGAGACACAGGAAGCTGTAAGAGTTGGCTACTGGAAGCGGAGACACAGGAAGCTGTAAGAGTTGACTGCTGTCACTGATACACAGGAAGCTGTAAGAGTTGACTGCTGTCACTCTGATACACAGGAAGCTGTAAGAGTTGACTGCTGGAAGCGGAGACACAGGAAGCTGTAAGAGTTGACTGCTGGAAGCGGAGACACAGGAAGCTGTAAGATTTGACTGCTGGAAGTGGAGACACAGGAAGCTGTAAGAGTTGACTGCTGGAAGCGGAGACACATGAAGCTGTAAGAGTTGACTGCTGTCACTGATACACAGGAAGCTGTAAGAGTTGACTGCTGGAAGCGGAGACGCAGGAGAGCAGCAGCTTGGAGCACATCAGCATCAGCATTCTCTGCAGGAACCCTGCGCTGCCTGATTGCTGTGATATGGGCTGGTGCTTTACAGCTGTCTCTGGACAGGAGAGGGGACATGGCTGCCTCCGTCCTGCATACCAATAAGACGAGACAGCTGTAGCCAGTAGATAAGCCTACCCACTGGTAACCACTGGCTCTCTGCCCGGCCTGCTACAGCCACAGATATGCTCAGCTCTTCTCCTTCACTGGAAAGCTAGCCTTTTCTCTAGCCTGGGTCTCAGATCGGTTGGTGCTGTCTTGCCGCGCTAAACATAAAGGAGTTGGAGAGATGGACTCAAACAGATCTGGACCCAGGCTACCTTTCCTCCGTGACACATCCTGAAATAGCTGTGTGACTGTGAGGAGAAGCGAGTGAGCATCTGGCTGCTGTGTCTGGTCTGTCAGGTGGTCTGTCATAGAGCTCAGTAGTCTGAACAGAAACGAGCAGGCTGAACACCAGGGGAAAGTTCAGCAGGACACAACATTTTATGAACGTTCAGGTAGAAATATGGTATGTAGAACAAACATGCCTCTTTGACATGTAGAACAAGGAATCATGTTGGATCTATTCTTGGTATTTCTATCTGCAAAGTACGACAACGTTCGGCAACTGAACAGGATCTGGAGGAACAGATAGCAAGACCAACGCATACAGGACGGATACAGGTGTACACTGCTCTGCATGTGTTCAAAAACAAACCACATCTGTATGTTTCGAGTGTTTCTCGAGAAGCATTGCCAGCGTTGTGATTGATTGCTGCAGGGGAGTGGCTTATTGGCCGATTTACAATGTCATTAGCTCTCCTGCTTAATGAATGCAGAGACATCTGTTGGTTGTAATCACAGAGGCAGGAGTTTTGAGGCAGGTGTTTCTGCCTGAGTGAGGGAGAGCAGCAGGTTCATAGTCTTTCCTCCCTTGAAACATTCATCCCTATAGTTCAAGTTTCAATGCTAGGGTTGCAAAATTCTGGTAACCTTTCCAATATTCTCAGGTTTTCCCGTCAGAAATCCTGGTTGGACGATTCTGTAATTACTGCTTCTTCCATTCGATTCCAGGAATCTTCCAACTGGGATTTTTGAGGAAACTAGGAATTTTTGGAAAGTTACCGGAATTTTGCAACCCTATGCAATGCCCTACTGCTGACCTGGGAAACTCAGTAGGAGTAACTCTGACTCACAATACAAGGAGGTACTGATCTCTAATGTTTCACAGTACAGGGAGGTACTGATCTCTACTGTTTCACAGTACAGGGAGGTACTGATCTCTAATGTTTCACAGTACAGGGAGGTACTGATCTCTACTGTTTCACAGTACAGGGAGGTACTGATCTCTACTGTTTCACAGTACAGGGAGGTACTGATCTCTCTCTACTGATTTCACAGTACAGGGAGGTACTGATCTCTACTGTTTCACAGTACAGGGAGGTACTGATCTCTACTGTTTCACAGTACAGGGAGGTACTGATCTCTACTGTTTCACAGTACAGGGAGGTACTGATCTCTACTGTTTCACAGTACAGGGAGGTACTGATCTCTACTGTTTCACAGTACAGGGAGGTACTGATCTCTAATGTTTCACAGTACAGGGAGGTACTGAGCTCTACTGTTTCACAGTACAGGGAGGTACTGATCTCTACTTGGATGATTGGGGGATATGCTCTCACTTAGGGTACTTGTGTAATCTGTCATGCCATATTCTTGCAAAACACACCTGAAGCTGTCGTAAGAAATTGGACAGACATACCCAGCCAGCCGTCACCTCTCTCAAGAAAAAGTTTCAGTCAATAATAATAAATAAATATTGACTCTGACTTTGTTCTGTTCTCCAGGGGCCCACTCAGAGGGTAGTGACTGGTCCCACAGTGGGCAGGCTGGCTATAGTGCCAGGTGGAGCACACAATAACCTGTATCTGGTACCACCACTGTCTGAAGAAGACATGACAGCAGGTGATCATATACACACACACACCATTATCACTATCATTATCACAGCCACATTATCACAATCATAACCACACTATCGCTATCATTATCACAACCTGACTATCACTATCACAACCACACTATCATTATCACAGCGACCACATTATCACTATCATTATCGTAACCACATTATCACTATCGTTATCACAACCTCACTATCGTTATCGCAACCGCATTATCACTATCGTTATTGCAACCTCACTATCACTATCATTATCGCAACCTCACTATCATTATCACAACATTTACATTTACATTTACATTTTAGTCATTTAGCAGACGCTCTTATCCAGAGCGACTTACAGGAGCAATTAGGGTTAAGTGCCTTGCTCAAGGGCACATTTACATCATTTAGCAGACGCTCTTATCCAGAGCGACTTACAAATTGGTGCATTCACCCTATAGCCAGTGGGATAACAACTTTACACCCTTTTTTTTTTAATTAGAATTTTTTATTTATTTTTTATTTATTTTTTATTTTGGGGGGGGGGGGGGGTGGAAGGATTACTTTATCCTATCCCAGGTATTCTTTAAAGAGGTGGGGTTTCAAATGTCTCCTGAAGGTGGTGAGTGACTCCGCTGTCCTGGTCGTCGTGAGGGAGCTTGTTCCACCATTGGGGTGCCAGAGCAGCGAACAGTTTTGACTGGGCTGAGCGGGAACTATGCTTCCGCAGAGGAAGGGGAGCCAGCAGGCCAGAGGTGGATGAACGCAATGCCCTCGTTTGGGTGTAGTGACTGATCAGAGCCCGAAGGTACGGAGGTGCCGTTCCCCTCACTGCTCCATAGGCAAGCACCATGGTCTTGTAACGGATGCGAGCTTCAACTGGAAGCCAGTGGAGTGTGCGGAGGAGGGGGGTGACGTGAGAGAACTTGGGAAGGTTGAACACCAGACGGGCTGCGGCATTCTGGATGAGTTGTAGGGGTTTAATGGCACAGGCAGGGAGGCCAGCCAACAGCGAGTTGCAGTAATCCAGACGGGAGATGACAAGTGCCTGGATCACTATCACAACCACACTATCATAATCGCAACCACATTATTGTTATCGTAACCGCATTATCACTATCACAACCACATTATTTCTATCATTATCGCAACCTCACTATCACTAACGTTATCGCAACCACACTATCACTATCATTATTGCAACCACACTATCACTATCACAACCACATTATCACTATCATTATCACAACCACACTATCACTATACATTTTACATTTTAGTCATTTAGCAGACGCTCTTATCCAGAGCGACTTACAGTTAGTGAATACATTTTTTTTTTAAATACTGGCCCCCCGTGGGAATCGAACCCACAACCCTGGCGTTGCAAACGCCATGATCTATCAACTGAGCTACATCCCTGCCGGCCATTCCCTCCCCTACCCTGGACTACGCTGGGCCAAGTGTGCGCCGCCCCATGGGTCTCCCGTCGCGGCCGGCTGCGACAGAGCCTGGATTCGAACCAGGATCTCTAGTGGCACAGTTTGCACTGCGATGCAGTGCCTTAGACCACTGCGCACTATCATTATCACAACCACATTATCACTATCATTATTGCAACTACACTATCATTATCACAAACACACTATCACTATCACAACCACATTATCACTATCATTATCACAGCCACATTATCACTATCATAACCACACTATCACTATCATTATCACAACCACACTATCACTATCATTATCACAACCACAATATCAGTATCATTATCACAACCACATTATCACTATCATTATCACAACCACATTATCACTATCATTATCACAAACACACTATCGCAACCACATTATCATTATCTCACCACATTATCACTATTGAAACCACATTATCACTTTCATTATCATAGCCATACTATCACTATCACAAACACACTATCACTATCACAACCACAACCACACTATCACTATCACAACCACATTATCACTATAGTTATCACAGCCACATTATCACTATCGTAACCACATTATCACTATCACATCTACATTATCACTATCATTATAACAATCACACTATAACTATCATTATCACAGCCACATTATCACTTCCGTTACTGTAACTGCCTTATCATTGTCAAAACCACATTATTGTTATCACAACCGCATTATCGCAGCCAGTCACTCATGGTATAGTATGCTATATTGATTGAGGTCTTAAACAGTTGAAGTCGGAAGTTTACATACACTTAGGTTGGAGTCATTATCATTTTTCAACCACTCCACAAATGTCTTGTTAACAAACTATAGTTTTGGCAAGTCGGTTAGGACATCTACTTTGTGCATGACACAAGTAATTTTTCCAACAACTGTTTACAGACAGATTATTTCACTTATAATTCACTGTATCACAATTCCAGTGGGTCAGAAGTTTACATACACTTAGTTGACTGTGCCTTTAAACAGCTTGGAAAATTCCAGAAAATGATGTCATGGCTTTAGATGTATTTCAAGGCCTACCTTCAAACTCAGTGCCTCTTTGCTTGACATCATGGGAAAATGAAAATAAATCAGCTAAGGACCTCAGATTTTTTTTTTGAGCCCTCCACAAGTCTGGTTCATCATTGGGAGCAATTTCCAAAGTACCACGTTCATCTGTACAAACAATAGTACGCAAGTATAAACACCATGGCACCACGCAGCCGTCATACCGCTCAGGAAGGAGACGCGTTCTGTCTCCTAGAGATGAACGTACTTTGGTGCGAAAAGTGCAAATCAATCCCAGAACAACAGCAAAGGACCTTGTGAAGATGCTGGAGGAAACAGGTACAAAAGTATCATTATCCACAGTAAAACTAGTCATATATTGACATAACCTGAAAGGCTGCTCAGCAAGGAAGAAGCCACTGTTCCAAAACCGCCATAAAAAAGCCAGACTACGGTTTTGCAACTGCACATGGGGACAAAGATCGTACTTTTTTGAGAAATGTCCTCTGGTCTGATGAAACAAAAATAGAACTGTTTGGCCATAATGACCATTGTTATGTTTGGAGGAAAAAGGGGAATGCTTGCAAGCCGAAGAACACCATCCCAACCGTGAAGCACGGGGGTGGCAGCATCATGCTGTGGGGGTGCTTTGCTGCAGGAGGGACTGGTGCACTTCACAAAATAGATGGCATCATGAGGAAGGAAAATTATGTGGATATATTGAAGCAACATCTCAAGACATCAGCCAGGAAGTTAAAGCTTGGTCACAAATGGGTCTTCCAAATGGACAATGACCCCAAGCATACTTTCAAAGTTATGGCAAAATGGCTTAAGGACAACAAATTCAAGGTATTGGAGTGGCCATCACAAATCCCGGACCTCAATCCTATAGAAAATGTGTGGGCAGAACTGAAAAAGCGTGTGCGAGCAAGGAGGCCTACAAACCTGACTCAGTTACACCAGCTCTGTCAGGAGGAATGGGCCAAAATTCACCCAACTTATTGTGGGAAGCTTGTGGAAGGCTACCCGAAACGTTTGACCCAAGTTAAACAATTTAAAGGCAATGCTACCAAATACTAATTGAGTGTATGTAAACTTCTGACCCACTGGGAATGTGATGAAATAAATAAAAGCTGAAATAAATAATTCTCTCTACTATTATTCTGACATTTCACATTATTAAAGTGGTGATCCTAACTGACCTAAAGACAGGGAATTTTTACTAGGAATAAATGTCAGGAATTGTGAAAAACTGAGTTTAAATGTATTTGGCTAAGGTGTATGTAAACTTCCGACTTCAACTGTATGTTATATCTATCATATGGCACCCCAATGGTGGAACAATCTCCCTCACGACGCCAGGACAGCGGAGTCACTGACCACCTTCCGGAGACACTTGAAACCCTACCTCTTTAAGGAATTCCTGGAATAGTATAAAGTAATCCTTCTACCCGCCCCCCCCCCCCACAAAATATATAAAATAAATAATATAATATAAAATAAATAACATTGTAAAGTGGTTGTCCCACTGGCTATCATAAGGTGAATGCACCAATTTGTAAGTGGCTCTGGATGAGAGAGCGTCTGCTAAATGACTTAAATGTAAATGTAATATTGACTGTGTTGTTGCAGGCATTGCCAGTCTACTGGCCAAGGGTTTAACCCCCGCAGCTGCAGATGTGTTCAGGACTACTGTCCAGCCCAAGGCTGCTCCACTACACCCCAGAGAAGACAGCTGCTCCTCCAAGTTGGGTCAGTTCTGTTGTTCATTACTTTCTTTTCTCCTTACTGGTCCCCCCTGTGGGAATCGAACCCACAACCCTAGCGTTGCAAGCGCCATGCTCTACCAACTGAGTCAGGGCGGGACCATCAGAGACCCGGAGTAGAGTAGGAGTGTTGATCTAGGATCAGTTTTGCCCTATAGATAGTAATGCATACAGGCCCTGCACCTGATCAGTACTGCTCTGTGGGCTCAACAGCAGCCAATAGCTAGGCCATTCATACAGCTCTGTGGGCTCAACAGCAGCCAATAGCTAGGCCATTCATACAGCTCTGTGGGCTCAACAGCAGCCAATAGCTAGGCCATTCATACAGCTCTGTGGGCTCAACAGCAGCCAATAGCTAGGCCATCCATACAGCTCTGTGGGCTCAACAGCAGCCAATAGCTAGGCCATTCATACAGCTCTGTGGGCTCAACAGCAGCCAATAGCTAGGCCATTCATACAGCTCTGTGGGCTCAACAGCAGCCAATAGCTAGGCCATTCATACAGCTCTGTGGGCTCAACAGCAGCCAATAGCTAGGCCATTCATACAGCTCTGTGGGCTCAACAGCAGCCAATAGCTAGGCCATTCATACAGCTCTGTGGGCTCAACAGCAGCCAATAGCTAGGCCATTCATACAGCTCTGTGGGCTCAACAGCAGCCAATAGCTAGGCCATTCATACAGCTCTGTGGGCTCAACAGCAGCCAATAGCTAGGCCATTCATACAGCTCTGTGGGCTCAACAGCAGCCAATAGCCAAGCCATTCATACTGGTCTGGAACAGTACATGGCAGGCAGCACCTGATTTTAGTCAGATTGTAAATGACTCTGGATAAAAGCGTCTGCTGAATGACTGTGACTAAATTGTAAATTTAGTCACATAATGTAGTCATAGGTTTTGTGATCGTTGATTGATGCTCTGTGAACTGTCATTGTTGTGTTCTGAAGCCTTCACCTAACACAGTTATGATCAGACAGTACAGAGAGACTGTTCTCATGTAGACTAAAAGGCTCAGACAGAGATTACATTTACTGTTTGTTCTATACTTGATTATTCTAGACACATTGGGCCCATATTCATGAAGTGTCTCAGAGTAGGAGTCTTTCCTTTTAAAATGATAATGAATGGACCAGGGGGACCTGATCCTAGATCAACCCTCCCACTCTGAAACGCTTTATGAATACAGGACCACCCGGATCTCAGTCACATTTAATATGTCATCGTTTTTTGTATGATCATGGCTTCATGCTCAATGAACTGTCATTGTTTGTTCCGATAATACATAATATCATACAGGATAGTGCAGAACGAGACTATTCTCACATAGACTCGGACAGAGATGATCTCAATCACTGTGAACACTGCTGCCTGCTAATGCTTGGCCAGGCATGGAGAAAGAGCTCTCTCCTTGCAACAGATCACTGCTGCCTGCTAATGCTTGGCTAGGCATGGAGAAAGAGCCCCCTCCTTGCAACAGATCACTGCTGCCTGCTAATGCTTGGCTAGGCATGGAGAAAGAGCTCTCTCCTTGCAACGGATCACTGCTGCCTGCTAATGCTTGGCTAGGCATGGAGAAAGAGCTCTCTCCTTGCAACGGATCACTGCTGCCTGCTAATGCTTGACTAGGCATGGAGAAAGAGCTCTCTCCTTGCAACAGATCACTGCTGCCTGCTAATGCTTGGCCAGGCATGGAGAAAGAGCTCTCTCCTTGCAACAGATCACTGCTGCCTGCTAATGCTTGGCCAGGCATGGAGAAAGAGCTCTCTCCTTGCAACAGATCACTGCTGCCTGCTAATGCTTGGCCAGGCATGGAGAAAGAGCTCTCTCCTTGCAACAGATCACTGCTGCCTGCTAATGCTTGGCCAGGCATGAAGAAAGAGCTCTCTCCTTGCAACAGATCACTGCTGCCTGCTAATGCTTGGCTAGGCATGGAGAAAGAGCTCTCTCCTTGCAACGGATCACTGCTGCCTGCTAATGCTTGGCTAGGCATGGAGAAAGAGCTCTCTCCTTGCAACAGATCACTGATGTGAGATCAGCTTGGCATGGAGAAAGAGCTCTCTCCTTGCAATGGATCACTGCTGCCTGCTAATGCTTGGCCAGGCATGGAGAAAGAGCTCTCTCCTTGCAACGGATCACTGCTGCCTGCTAATGCTTGGCCAGGCATGGAGAAAGAGCTCTCTCCTTGCAACGGATCACTGCTGCCTGCTAATGCTTGGCCAGGCATGTAGAAAGAGCTCTTTCCTTGCAACGGATCACTGCTGCCTGCTAATGCTTGGCCAGGCATGGAGAAAGAGCTCTCTCCTTGCAACGGATCACTGCTGCCTGCTAATGCTTGGCCAGGCATGGAGAAAGAGCTCTCTCCTTGCAACGGATCACTGCTGTGAGATCAGCTTGGCATGGAGAAAGAGCTCTCTCCTTGCAACGGATCACTGCTGTGAGATCAGCTTGGCATGGAGAAAGAGCTCTCTCCTTGCAACGGATCACTGCTGTGAGATCAGCTTGGCATGGGACCTCTGCCCCACTAGCCCTGCCACGGTGGCACTCAGAGCATTGTGTTGAGATGTGATTGCTACAACACAGACCACAACAGGTCCTTCTCCTACACCCCTACTACGTTTCTGGAAACCCGATCCAATCTGTAAATGGGATTTATTCCCCTTGATCTCTTTGGTTCCTTATTGATGTCTCTTTCTGTGTAATTCCCCCATCTACTGTATATTTAAAGAGGCTGCATGTCTGTCTGTCTGTCTGCCAAGAGAGTGAGACAGGGTCCAGTCAGGTTTGACAGTGATGGCTGTATCTACCTAGTTACACAAATTGATGTACTAACACTTAACTGTTGTACTGTTGTACCGTCTTTACCAGCGCTGAGTGTCTACTAGCTCTGAGTGTCTACTAGCTCTGAGTGTCTTTACTAGCTCTGAGTGTCTACTAGCTCTGAGTGTCTTTACTAGCTCTGAGTGTCTTTACTAGCTCTGTCTTTACTAGCTCTGAGTGTCTTTACTAGCTCTGAGTGTCTTTACTAGCTCTGAGTGTCTACTAGCTCTGAGTGTCTACTAGCTCTGAGTGTCTTTACTAGCTCTGAGTGTCTACTAGCTCTGAGTGTCTACTAGCTCTGAGTGTCTTTACTAGCTCTGAGTGTCTTTACTAGCTCTGTCTTTACTAGCTCTGTCTTTACTAGCTCTGAGTGTCTTTACTAGCTCTGAGTGTCTTTACTAGCTCTGAGTGTCTACTAGCTCTGAGTGTCTTTACTAGCTCTGAGTGTCTACTAGCTCTGAGTGTCTTTACCAGCTCTGAGTGTCTACTAGCTCTGAGTGTCTTTACTAGCTCTGAGTGTCTACTAGCTCTGAGTGTCTACTAGCTCTGAGTGTCTACTAGCTCTGAGTGTCTTTACTAGCTCTGAGTGTCTACTAGCTCTGAGTGTCTACTAGCTCTGAGTGTCTTTACTAGCTCTGAGTGTCTTTACTAGCTCTGAGTGTCTTTACTAGCTCTGAGTGTCTTTACTAGCTCTGAGTGTCTTTACTAGCTCTGAGTGTCTACTAGCTCTGAGTGTCTTTACTAGCTCTGAGTGTCTACTAGCTCTGAGTGTCTACTAGCTCTGAGTGTCTACTAGCTCTGAGTGTCTTTACCAGCTCTGAGTGTCTTTACTAGCTCTGAGTGTCTACTAGCTCTGAGTGTCTACTAGCTCTGAGTGTCTTTACTAGCTCTGAGTGTCTACTAGCTCTGAGTGTCTACTAGCTCTGAGTGTCTTTACTAGCTCTGAGTGTCTACTAGCTCTGAGTGTCTTTACTAGCTCTGAGTTTGCAGGTAGTGTGTAGTTCTGAAGGTTTTATTGGTAATGGTTATGATAGGTGTATGTTTGACCTACTTTATAACCCCTATCTACTGGATAAGAGAGTCTGCTACATGACAAACATGTATTTTTGAAACAGAATTTAAAGAAAATGTTTTCCCCTTAGCCCTGACAGAGAAGCCATTGCAGGGTCAGAAGGAGTTGACCTGGGGCAAGGATCCTGGCCCCTCCCACAGTCACGGCAGAGAACGCCTGTCCACCTCCGCCATCCACACCCCGCCCACCTCCGCCACCTCCAAGAGCTCCGAACACAGGCAAATGTCCCAGGGAGCCGCACGGCTTGCACCCCTCCACCCCCAGGTTAGTACCTCCTGTCTCACCCCTCCACCCCCAGGTTAGTACCTCCTGTCTCACCCCTCCACCCCCAGGTTAGTACCTCCTGTCTCACCCCTCCACCCCCAGGTTAGTACCTCCTGTCTCACCCCTCTACCCCCAGGTTAGTACCTCCTGTCACACCCCTCCACCCCCAGGTTAGTACCTCCTGTCTCACCCCTCCACCCCCAGGTTAGTACCTCCTGTCTCACCCCTCCACCCCCAGGTTAGTACCTCCTGTCTCACCCCTCCACCCCCAGGTTAGTACCTCCTGTCTCACCCCTCCACCCCCAGGTTAGTACCTCCTGTCTCACCCCTCCATCCCCAGGTTAGTACCTCCTGTCTCACCCCTCCACCCCCAGGTTAGTACCTCCTGTCTCACCCCTCCACCCCCAGGTTAGTACCTCCTGTCTCACCCCCTCCACCCCCAGGTTAGTACCTCCTGTCTCACCCCTCCACCCCCAGGTTAGTACCTCCTGTCTCATCCCTCCACCCCCAGGTTAGTACCTCCTGTCTCACCCCTCCACCCCCAGGTAACCAGCTTGGACCTCGTCTCTTGTGACTAGGGTTGCAAAACTCTACTTGTCACCAGAGCTAGTAAAGAAACTAGCCTTTTGGGGGCCCTAAGCAATTTTGTCAGGGGGCGTAGAGAAAATGTTGCAGTTTTAAAGCAAGTTTTCTGCAATTCTGCTCATTTTGCCATGGGGTGGAGATCATTTTTTTAGTAGTTTTCCTGCAGTTCTACACATTTGCTATGGGGTGGAGATGACAATTTGCTGTTTTAAAGCTGATTACCTGATTTCAGCTTGTAACAGACTGTTAGGTTGTCAGCTTGTAACAGACTATTAGGTTGTCAGCACATGGTTGATGGTTCGGAGATGACCTTCAACTAGTCTCTGTATCCATGATTGTTATTTGTGATGAGAGTGAAGAGAAGGCTACCACTTATTTGAAGCATGTTTTTGATGTACCAGGGCATTTGATTGGTCAGTACCCATTTCAAGGTCTCATATGTAGGGAAATACAACCATGGACCACCTCATTCTAACCGTTATTCAATCAAACTGCAGCCTTTAGTATCTCAGACTCACCCAGTGTTTTGATACGTAGTTCTGATGTTTGCTTCTCTGTTCTCTAATCCAGTATTGCTTTGTCTCTCTCCAGTGTCTCCCTGCTCTGGCTTCCACAACCGTCAGTAAGTTCTCCTTCACCATCCTGGAGGGCCGCATCAACCCTGTGGCCCCAGACTTCTGCCGCTTCAAGCAGCACTACTGCCTGTGCTGGGGCCTGCTGGTGGAGGTGCTGTGGGGGCTGGCGAGTCTGCTGAGGCGCTATGCCGTCCCCATGGCCAGGGTCAACGGAGAGAGGCTGGTAGAGCTGGCACAGGTGGGTGAACTTCACTCAACTTTACAACGTTTTCCCCCTTTACAACGTTTTCCTCTACGGTGGGAACTGCGATCGAAATCAACATAATATGAAAAACATCTGACTGTGCAAGACTTAAGTCTGTGATTTTGTTTTAGGCAGAGCGCATCGGAGGAGGATTCTATTGCATTGACAGGTGGTGGCGAGTAGATGCGTTTGTTTTGAGATCAAAGCACAGAGCTGCGTGTAGCCGCGCGTGTTCATATTCTTTGCTAGTTAATTAAGCCCTGCATAATGTTTAAAAAAAACACCTCATGGAATGTAGGCCTACATTGAACACCACACATTGGCTGCTACTGTAGGCAGTACCATAGCTAGATCAGCTAGTTCCATGTTAAAATTTCACGGGATGCATTTTCATTTTTCTTTATGGTATGCCACTCTGGTAGGCCTACATTATGATCAAATAGCCACAGTAGCCTACTTGGCCACTTTTAAAACGTGTAACTTAAAGCAGGTACAGCCTCAGTGTTCACAGTAAACGCGTGCCGGAAGTTGTACGGAATTTTCACAACATTCAAGTTTGCTCACAGCAGACCTGAAATTTGCTCAGTACTGGAGAATTTTTTTTTGAAGTTACATTGGTGCAATCCCACTACGGATGACTGTCCGTCTCCTTGTCCAGGGCGGGGATCTGGACTGGGCCGTAGGAGGAGGAGGAGGAGGAGGAGGAGGAGGAGGCAGTAGCTCGGTGGAGTGTCTCCTCTCGGTGCTGGAGAACAGAGAGGAGGTTTGGGACCTGGTGTACCGACCAGGGCAGCGCTACCGGGGGGAGGGAGGCACAGAGGCAGCCGCGGCACGGATCCAGAGCTGCTGGAGGCGCCACTGGGCCCGCAATGCCTACCTGCGCCACCGTCAAAGGAAGTGGGCGGCAGGGACCATCGCTATCTCCTGGCTGATGCACGCTCAACTGGGCCGCGTCAGGAAGAGCCTGCAGGAGAGCAGGAGGACACACCTGGACAACTACCGCATCAGGGGACAGGTCTGTCTGTCTGTCCGTCCGTCTGTCTGTCTGTCTGTCATACCTAGATGAGCTCACCCAGCACATTACACTTCTGACTGAGCAGAGAATCCTCTGTACCCTTGATAGTCTGACATCTAAATTAGACGTCTGTTTTGATATAACAGCACTATGTACCCTCAGATTCTCTGTCTGTGTCTGTGTCTGTCTCTGTCTATGTGTCTGTGTCTGTGTCTGTCTCTGTCTGTGTCTCTGTCTGTGTCTCTGTCTGTTTCTCTGTCAGTGCATCATATCCATCTCAGTTCAGATGTCTTCTGTCTTGTCTCTGTGCTAGCCTGTCATCTTGGTTTTAACATCTTCATGGACTCAGCCGGTCTATTAATTAGGACTAGTGCCCACCAGTTAATTTACTGCTACCGTGTGTGTGTGTGTGTGTGTGTGTGTGTGTGTGTGTGAATGTGTGTAAGTGTGTCTGTGTGTTTAGTGTGTGTGTCTTCAGGACAGTCCCATCACTGATCCATGTTCTTCTCCTCCTCCAGTATCTGTCAGCCAACTGGAAACACATCCAGTCTTCCAGGAGGACCATCATACACATCCCATCACTGGGTAGGTAGCTCTCCCTCACTCAGACACACTCACACTAACCACCAGCTAGACTGGCACTGCTCGAAATAGGTCTGTGGTCTCTGCAGGAAAACCATGAGGAGACCATGAGAGTCTGAATGCCAGGGAGGGAGGGAAGTGAACATAAAGATTTGGAGTTAAAGCTAATGAATAGCCATTAACCATTAGACACAGAGGATGTGTTCTGCCCCCTCATGACAATTTACAACTATTGGATGAAATACTGTATCTTGTTTCTACAGTATCCATCGTGGGTCGTCTAGATAGCCTCCTTTGTCAGTTAGAAAGTAAAGCACACAACTTTGAGTTTGTATTTGTATGTATTATGGATCCCCATTAGTTCCTGCCAAGGCAGCAGCTACTCTTCCTGGGGTTGATTATGGATCCCCATTAGTTCCTGCCAAGGCAGCAGCTACTCTTCCTGGGGTTTATTATGGATCCCCATTAGTTCCTGCCAAGGCAGCAGCTACTCTTCCTGGGGTTTATTACGGATCCCCATTAGTTCCTGCCAAGGCAGCAGCTACTCTTCCTGGGTTTATTATGGATCCCCATTAGTTCCTGCCAAGGCAGCAGCTACTCTTCCTGGGGTTTATTACGGATCCCCATTAGTTCCTGCCAAGGCAGCAGCTACTCTTCCTGGGGTTTATTATGGATCCCCATTAGTTCCTGCCAAGGCAGCAGCTACTCTTCCTGGGGTTTATTATGGATCCCCATTAGTTCCTGCCAAGGCAGCAGCTACTCTTCCTGGGGTTTATTATGGATCCCCATTAGTTCCTGCCAAGGCAGCAGCTACTCTTCCTGGGGTCCAGCTAAATGAAGGCAATTATACATTTTAAAAACATTACAATACATTCATAACAGATTTCACAACATACAGTTGAAGTCGGAAGTTTACATACACCTTAGCCAAACACATTTAAACTCAGTTTTTCACAATTCCTGACATTTTAATCCTAGTAAAAATTCCCTGTTTTAGGTCAGCTAGGATCACCACTTTATTTTAAGAATGTGAAATGTCAGAATAATAGTAGAGAGAATTATTTATTTCAACTTTTATTTCTTTCATCACATTCCCAGTGGGTCAGAAGTTTACATACACTCAATTAGTATTTGGTAGCATTGCCTTTAAATTGTTTAACTTGGGTCAAACGTTTCGGGTAGCCATCCACAAGCTTCCCACAATAAGTTGGGTGAATTTTGGCCCATTCCTCCTGACAGAGCTGGTGTAACTGAGTCAGGTTTGTAGGCCTCCTTGCTCGCACACGCTTTTTCAGTTCTGCCCACAAATGTTCTATAGGATTGAGGTCAGGTCTTTGTGATGACCACTCCAATACCTTGACTTTGTTGTCCTTAAGCCATTTTGCCACAACTTTGGAAGTATGCTTGGGGTCATTGTCCATTTGGAAGACCCATTTGCGACCAATCTTTAACTTCCTGACTGATGTCTTGAGATGTTGCTTCAATATATCCACATAATTTTCCTTCCTCATGATGCCATCTATTTTGTGAAGTGCACCAGTCCCTCCTACAGCAGAGCACCCCCACAGCATGATGCTGCCACCCCCGTGCTTCACGGTTTGGATGGTGTTCTTCGGCTTGCAAGCGTTCCCCTTTTTCCTCCAAACATAACAATGGTCATTATGGCCAAACAGTTCTATTTTTGTTTCATCAGACCAGAGGACATTTCTCCAAAAAGTACAATATTTGTCCCCATGTGCAGTTGCAAACCGTAGTCTGGCTTTTTTATGGCGGTTTTGGAGCAGTGGCTTCTTCCCTGCTGAGCGGCCTTTCAGGTTATGTCGATATAGGACTCATTTTACTGTGGATATAGATACTTTCGTACCTGTTTCCTCCAGCATCTTCACAAGGTCCTTTGCTGTTGTTCTGGGATTGATTTGCACTTTTGGCACCAAAGTACGTTCATCTCTAGGAGACAGAACGCGTCTCCTTCCTGAGCGGTATGACGGCTGCGTGGTCCCATGGTGTTTATACTTGCGTACTATTGTTTGTACAGATGAACGTGGTACCTTCAGTCATTTGGAAATTGCTCCCAAGGATAAACCAGACTTGTGGAGGTCTACAATTTCTTTTCTGAGGTCTTGGCTGATTTCTTTTGATTTTCCCTTGATGTCAAGCAAAGAGGCACTGAGTTTGAAGGTATGCCTTGAAATACATCCACAGGTACACCTCCAATTGACTCAAATGATGTCAATTAGCCTATCAGAAGCTTCTAAAGCCATGACATCATTTTCTGGAATTTTCCAAGCTGTTTAAAGGCAAAGTCAACTTAGTGTATGTAAACTTCTGACCCACTGGAATTGTGATACAGTGAATTATAAGTGAAATTATATGTCTGTAAACAATTGTTGGAAAAATTACTTGTGTCATGCACAAAGTAGATGTCCTAACCGACTTGCCAAAACCATAGTTTGTTAACAAGACATTTGTGGAGTGGTTGAAAAACAAGTTTTAATGACTCCAACCTAAGTGTATGTAAACTTCCGACTTGAACTGTATGAAGTGTGTGCCCTCTACTACCACATATCTATAACACAAAATCCATGTGTACATGTGTGTATAGTGTGTATGTTATCATATGTTTGTGTTGCTTCACAGTCCCCGCTGTTCCATAAGGTGTATTTTTATCTGTTTTTTAAATCTAATTTTACTGCTGGTATGACTTACTTGATGTGGAATAGAGTTCCATGTAGTCATGGCTCTATGTAGTACTGTGCGCCTCCCATAGTCTGTTCTGGACTTGGGGACTGTGAAGAGACCTCTGGTGGCATGTCTTGTGGGGTATGCATGATTGTTCGACCTGTGTGCCAGTAGTTCAAACAGACAGCTCGGAGCATTCAACATGTCAATACCTCTCACAAATACAAGTTATGATGAAGTCAATCTCTCCTCCACTTTGAGCCAGGAGAGATTGACATGCATATTATTAATGTTAGCTCTCTGTGTACATCCAAGGGCCAGCCGTGCTGCCCTGTTCTGAGCCAATTGCAATTTTCCTAAGTCCCTCTTTGTGGCACCTGACCACACGACTGAACAGTAGTCCAGGTGCGACAAAACTAGGGCCTGTAGGACCTGCCTTGTTGATAGTGCTGTTAAAAAGGCAGAGCAGTGATTTATTATGGACAGACTTCTCCCCATCCTAGCTACTGTTGCATCAACATGTTTTGACCATGACAGTTTACAATCCAGGGTTACTTCAAGCAGTTTAGTCTCCTCAACTTGCTCAATTTCTACATTATTCATTACAAGATTTAGTTGAGGTTTAAGGTGTAGTGAATGATTAGTCCCAAATACAATGCTTTTAGTTTTTGAAATATTCAGGACTAACTTATTCCTTGCCACCCATTCTGAAACTAACTGCAGCTTTTTGTTAAGTGTTGCTTACTGTCATTTCAGTCGCTGTAGTAGCTGACGTGTATAGTGTTGAGTCATCCGCATACATAGACACACTGGCTTTACTCAGAGCCAGTGGCAGGTCATTAGTAAAGATTTAAACAAGTAAAGGGGTTCCATTTAAAGAACACCCTCTGTGTTCTGTTTGACAGGTAACTCTTTATCCACAATATATCAGGGAATGTAAAGCCATAAGCCAAAGCCATAACACATTGTTTTTTCCAGCAACAGACTATGATCGATAATGTCAAAAGCCGCACTGAAGTCTAACAAAACAGCCCCCACAATCTTTTTATCATCAATTTCTCTCAGCCAATCATCAGTCATTTGTACAAGTGCTGTGCGTTGTTGAATGTCCTTCCCTATAAGCGTGCTGAAAGTCTGTTGTCAATTTTGTTTACTGTAAAATAGCATTGTATCTGGTCAAACACAATATTTTCCAATAGTTTACTAAGGGTTGGTAACAGGCTGATTGGTCGGCTATTTGAGCCAGTAAAGGGGGCTTTACTATTCTTAGGTAGGGGAATAACTTTTGCTTCCCTCCAGGCCTGAGGGCACACACTTTCTAGTAGGCTTAAATTGAAGATGTGGCAAATAGGAGTAGCAATATCATCTGCTATTATCCTCAGTCATTTCCCATCCACGTTGTCAGACCCCGGTGGCTTGTCATTGTTGATAGACAAAAAAAAAAAAACGTACCTCTTCCACACTTACTTTACGGAATTCAAAATTACAATGCTTGTCTTTCATAATTTGGTCATATATACTTGGATTTGTACAAAGTGTCAGCGTTTGTTGCTGGCATGTCATGCCTAATTTTGCTAATCTTGCCAATGAAACATTTTATTAAAGTAGAATTGGCAATATCAGTGGGTTTTGTGATGATTCCAATAATTAATGGAGCGGAGTTTGCCTTTTTGCCCACAAATTTCATTTAAGGCGCTCAGGACATTTTTACTACCTGCACAAGGCTGGGATGGGCTTCTTTATGTCAGCTTTACTCTTCAGGCGCAATTATAGTTGTAGATGACGGTTTTTCTTCTTTCTTTCTCACCTCGTTCAATGAGTTGAGTCACATGATTTCACATTTGCAGTATGTTTGCCATCCTGCAGCACATCGGTTGTACAGCCAGCGCTTATTTGCCATTCCATTTGCCAGAGGAGGAATGGGAGAAGGTCATGTCCTTGAACCATACCATTGGTCTAAACTCCAATCTTCATCAATCCATCCCAACCGTGAAGCATGGATTGGAAACATCATTCTTTGGGGATGCTTTTTGCTTTTTACAGGATTTTCTTATTAGGACAGGATGGATGGGGCCATAGTGTATCGCGATATCTTGGCCAACAAACCTCCTTCCCTCAGTAAGAGCATTGAAGATGGATCGTGGTGGGTCTTGCATGGCAAACAGCCAGGGCAAGTATCTTTAAAGAAGATCTCACGATCAATAGAAAATCTTTGGAGGGAGCAAAAGTCTGTAACGACAGCCCCGAAACCTGAAGGATCTGGAGAAGGTCTGTATCAGTGTGCCAAAAACATGCTGCAGTGTGTGCAAACCTTCAAGACCTACAGGAAACGTATGATCTCTGTAACAAAGGTTTCTGTACCAATATTAAGTTCTGCTTTTCTGATATACTTATGTCATGCAATAAAATGCAAATTAATTACTTAAAAATCATACAATGTGATTTAATGGGATTTTTTGTTTTAGACTCTCACAGTTGAAACCTATGATAAAAATTACAGACCTCTACATGCTTTGTAAGTAGGAAAACATCGGCAGTTTAAATATGTTCTCTCCCAATCAGATTTGTACAACCTAACGACTTGCAATGAAACTATTATTAAAGTAGTTGGCAATATCAGTGGGTTTTGTGATGATTCCACTGGAGCAGTTTGCCTTTTTGCCCCAAAATTTCATTTAAGGCGCTCAAAATACATTCTTTATGTCATTTATCTAGTTTCATAGTGTAGTTTCTTCTTCTTTTTATTCAGTCACATGAAATTTGCAGTACAATCGGTTGTAACGGCAGACTTATTTGCCATTTCCATTTGCCTCATCCTTCTCAACCATACCATTTTTCAATCTTCATCAATCCACAGGGATTTAACAGTTTTTTTTTTCTTAATAGGTGCATGCTTATTAGTAACTGGAATAAGCAATTTCATAAATGTGTCAAGTGCAGCGTCTGGTTGCTCGTCATTACACACTACGGACCAACAAATATTATTCACATCAACAACATAAGAATCACTACTAATCTTCTTGTATGACCTCTTATACACTATATTAGGCCCATCCTTTGGAACTTTGGTTTTCCTAGATATGGCTACTATATTGTGATCACTACATCCAATGGATTTGGATACTGCTTTCAAACAAATTTCTGCAGCATTAGTAAATATATGATCAATACATGTTGATGATTTAATTCCTGTACTGTTTGTAACTACCCTGGTAGGTTGATTGATAACCTGAACCAGGTTGCAGGCACTAGTTACAGTTTGAAGCTTTTTCTTGAGTGGGCAGCTTGATGAAAGCCAGTAAATATTTAAATCACCCAAAAAGTATATATCTCTATTGATATCACATACATTATCAAGCATTTCACACATTTTATCCAGATACTGACTGTTAGCACTTGGTGGTCTATAGCAGCTTCCCACCAGAATGGGCTTTAGGTGAGGCAGATGAACCTGTAGCCATATTACTTCAACAGTATTTAACATGAGATCCTCTCTAAGCTTTACAGGTTCTGAATATAAACAGCAACACCTCCACCTTTGGCATTTCTGTCTTTTCTGTAGATCTTATAACCATGTATTGCTACCACTGTATCATCAAATGTATTATCTAAGGGAGTTTCAGAGATTGTCAGAATATGAATGTCATCTGTTACTAGCAAATTATTGATTTCATGAACCTTGTTTCTTAAGCTACATATGTTAACGTGGGCTATTTTTAACACTTTTCTGGGATGCTTAATTGTTTTTCTTTCTTTATTGGGAAGCTTAGCAGAGGTAGACATGCTCAAGTTATTTTTATTAGTGCGGGGTGAGATGCACACAGTGGACTTCCTACTAGGGCACACCACCTCAGTGCTAACAGTATTATTCTGGTTCATAGGCATATGATTACTGCATACAATAGCTGTAGGATCAGCAGAGGCATTCAGGGCAGTAAGAGGGACATAAATTAGGTTACTTACATTGTGTCTTCCAGCGCCCCTAGGATAATGTACATTTGCTGAAGCGTTATGACAACTCAGCGACACAATGGTAGGGATTCAATTAGCTGGATTTGATAAATCATTGTCTCAACGCAGCCTTATAATGTTGTGAAAGGATCCAGGAACCCAAATGATTTGGGTGGATCCCATCCTCCTTATAATACGAGCTTTGTTTCCAGAAGGTATCAAAATTGTCAATAAATATTACACCCACAGAGCTGCAATAGTTTCAACTGCAATCAGGCTTGCATTCTCAATCCTTAATAAACAGTTGTCTCAAATGATTATTAGAGCTAATTACAAGCAGATGGAATGTTTTATGTGCACTCCGGGCCTCAGAGGAGTAGAGTGATGTGTGTGTGTGTTTGCGTGCCTTTGTGTTTGCTGCTGTGTTGAGCTAGGAGAAGATAATTAGCTAGT
Organism: Coregonus suidteri; assembly: GCA_036851935.1. Classification (NCBI taxonomy): domain Eukaryota; kingdom Metazoa; phylum Chordata; class Actinopteri; order Salmoniformes; family Salmonidae; genus Coregonus; species Coregonus suidteri. The sequence goes on along the minus strand of CM072235.1, from coordinate 50,347,915 downwards.
TGAACCCCATTGTTGTTAATTAGCCGGAAGTCAATCATTTAATTTAATTACCATGATCCATCGGAGGATTGTCTCTCTCTCACAGCACTGGCAGGTCAGCCAGGCAGACCACCAGACAGACACACAGGGAAGTCCTCTACACATTATCACTATGCTGTGTTTCTGTGTGGTTGGGTTCTATTTGAGGTTCTAACCCAGTGTTCTCTGTGTGCCAGGTCAGGGTCTTATGTGACTCTGTGTATAGCAGACTGGGTTAGGTTGTAACCCTGTGTTCTCTGTATAGCAGACTGGGTTAGGTTGTAACCCTGTGTTCTCTGTATAGCAGATTGGGTTAGGTTGTAACCCTGTGTTCTGTGTATAGCAGATTGGGTTAGGTTGTAACCCTGTGTTCTGTGTTCTATGTGTTAGGTTCCCTGTGTTCTAACCCTGTATTCTGTGTTCTATGTGTTCTAACCCTGTATTCTGTGTTCTATGTGTTCTAACCCTGTGTTCTGTGTTATATGTGTTAGGTTCCCTGTGTTCTAACCCTGTGTTCTATGTGTTCTAACCCTGTATTCTGTGTTCTATGTGTTCTAACCCTGTGTTCTGTGTTATATGTGTTAGGTTCCCTGTGTTCTAACCCTGTGTTCTATGTGTTCTAACCCTGTATTATGTGTTCTATGTGTTTTAACCCTGTATTATGTGTTCTATGTGTTAGATTCCCTGTGTTCTAACCCTGTATTCTGTTTTCTGTGTGTTCTAACCCTGTATTCTGTGTTCTATGTGTTAGGTTCCCTGTGTTCTAACCCTGTATTCTGTGTTCTAAGTGTTAGGTTCCCTGTGTTCTAACCCTGTGTTCTGTGTTCTATGTGTTCTAACCCTGTATTCTGTGTTCTATGTGTTAGGTTCCCTGTGTTCTAACCCTGTGTTCTGTGTTCTATGTGTTCTAACCCTGTATTCTGTGTTCTATGTGTTAGGTTCCCTGTGTTCTAACCCTGTATTCTGTGTTCTATGTGTTAGGTTCCCTGTGTTCTAACCCTGTATTCTGTGTTCTATGTGTTCTAACCCTGTATTCTGTGTTCTATGTGTTAGGTTCCCTGTGTTCTAACCCTGTATTCTGTGTTCTATGTGTGTCCTCTGTCAGGTTACTCCCAGTTGCAGCGTTTCAGCCTGAAGGGTTTTGACATCCTGCAGAACATCCAGATGGGACGGCTGTGTGATGTCAGAGGTACAGTAGGAGGTGTTGGGGCTCTGCAGTCAGATGTTCATAGATCCCAAGTGATGGAACCCAGCGTTGTCTAAAACAGGCTGAATTCATCAAAACTGAAACAATACATCTGTAAATTATAACATTCTTTGATGAGGAAGTCTTAAGACGTCCGCATGCTTCCCAGCCGAAACAGTTTCGAGGAGTTTGTGCATATATTATGATGACATTTTGTGACGTTTTTGTTAGTTTTGGACTTTGGTAAGTTTTTTTTGGGCTGTTCAGGCACACAACATTTTTGTAGAGGCAAGCCGAAGTTGGTAGCTGAAGACTACGCCCCTTCGTTGGTGATTGGTCAACAGTAGATTCTTCAAGTCTTTGTTGTCATTCAATGAGAGACGGCTCGTTTTCATGCACATTGTTTCATTGAGAAATACTGCACCAAACATCTTAGTTAGATGTAAAATTGTACGACTAAGGCAAAAAGGTCAACATTTATTGCAGATTTCTTGAGTTATCTATTTTGAGGAAGTGTATACTGGCTACGGTGTGTCAAAATGGACAAACCGTACTATTGCTGCTTTTTCTCGTTTTCCAAGCGAAGGTCTTTTAAGGGAGTATGCAAGCTCACTCGTTTGGTTGGCCTAGCCAACTTCAGCTAGCCTCCAGCACACTCGTTTGGTTGGCCTAGCCGACTTCAGCTAGCCTCCAGCACACTCGTTTGGTTGGCCTAGCCGACTTCAGCTAGCCTCCAGCACACTCGTTTGGTTGGCCTAGCCGACTTCAGCTAGCCTCCAGCACACTCGTTTGGTTGGCCTAGCCGACTTCAGCTAGCCTCCAGCACACTCGTTTGGTTGGCCTAGCCGACTTCAGCTAGCCTCCAGCACACTCGTTTGGTTGGCCTAGCCGACTTCAGCTAGCCTCCAGCACACTCGTTTGGTTGGCCTAGCCAACTTCAGCTAGCCTCCAGCTGAACTGAAGCATACTGACGCCTTTAGTCGTACCATTTTACATTTAGCTAAGTTGTTTTGTGCACCAATGAGCAGTATTTCTGAAGTTTGACAATGTCACAAAAGCTAGCATGATTTCTCCAACATTACCTAGCTAGCTCAAGCAGCTGCTGTTGCCGTGACTCCCGCAAGTCAGTGCCTGCAGTAGCCTCAGGTCAGCTGATCCACAGCTGATCCAATCACAGAGAAACAAGCTGATCCACAGCTGATCCAATCACAGAGAAACAAGCTGATCCACAGACTGATCCAATCACAGAGAAACAAGCTGATCCACAGACTGATCCAATCACAGAGAAACAAGCTGATCCACAGCTGATCCAATCACAGAGAAACAAGCTGATCCACAGCTGATCCAATCACAGAGAAACAAGCTGATCCACAGCTGATCCAATCACAGAGAAACAAGCTGATCCACAGCTGATCCAATCACAGAGAAACAAGCTGATCCACAGCTGATCCAATCACAGAGAAACAAGCTGATCCACAGCTGATCCAATCACAGAGAAACAAGCTGATCCACAGCTGATCCAATCACAGAGAAACAAGCTGATCCACAGCTGATCCAATCACAGAGAAACAAGCTGATCCACAGCTGATCCAATCACAGAGAAACAAGCTGATCCACAGCTGATCCAATCACAGAGAAACAAGCTGATCCACAGCTGATCCAATCACAGAGAAACAAGCTGATCCACAGCTGATCCAATCACAGAGAAACAAGCTGATCCACAGCTGATCCAATCACAGAGAAACAAGCTGATCCACAGCTGATCCAATCACAGAGAAACAAGCTGATCCACAGACTGATCCAATCACAGAGAAACAAGCTGATCCACAGACTGATCCAATCACAGAGAAACAAGCTGATCCACAGCTGATCCAATCACAGAGAAAACAGCTGATCCACAGCTGATCCAATCACAGAGAAACAAGCTGATCCACAGCTGATCCAATCACAGAGAAACAAGCTGATCCACAGCTGATCCAATCACAGAGAAACAAGCTGATCCACAGCTGATCCAATCACAGAGAAACAAGCTGATCCACAGCTGATCCAATCACAGAGAAACAAGCTGATCCACAGCTGATCCAATCACAGAGAAACAAGCTGATCCACAGCTGATCCAATCACAGAGAAACAAGCTGATCCACAGCTGATCCAATCACAGAGAAACAAGCTGATCCACAGCTGATCCAATCACAGAGAAACAAGCTGATCCACAGCTGATCCAATCACAGAAACAAACAAGCTGATCCACAGCTGATCCAATCACAGAGAAACAAGCTGATCCACAGCTGATCCAATCACAGAGAAACAAGCTGATCCACAGACTGATCCAATCACAGAGAAACAAGCTGATCCACAGCTGATCCAATCACAGAGAAACAAGCTGATCCACAGCTGATCCAATCACAGAGAAACAAGCTGATCCACAGCTGATCCAATCACAGAGAAACAAGCTGATCCACAGACTGATTTCTGATAACAGTACCTCTTCATTTAGGGGCAGCATGTCTAGCTACAAGTTAAGCTGTTAGCTGTTTATGTCAGATTAGGTAGCTACAGCGCCTTCAGAAAGTGTTCACACCCCTTTTCCCACATTTTGTTGTTTTACAGCCTGATTTTTAAAATGGATTACATTGAGATTTTGTGTCACTGATCTACATACAATACTGAAGTGGAATTTTTGTTTTTAGAAATTAATAAAAAATGAAAAGCTGAAATGTCTTAAGTATTTAACCCCTTTGTTATGCCAAGCCTAAATAAGTTCAGGAGTAAAAATATGCTTAACAAGTTGCATGGACTCATTGTGTTCAATAATAGTTGTTAACATTGTTTTTTTTTATGACTAACCCATCTCTGTACCCCACACATACAGTTTATCTGTAAAGTCCCTCAATCGAGTAGTGAATTTCAAGCACAGATTCAAGCACAAAGACCAGGGAGGTTTTTCAATGCCTCACAAAGAAGGGAAGCTATTGGTAGATGGGTAAAAAATAAATAAATAAAAATATGACTCAGGGATTTCACCATGAGGTCAATGGTCATTTTCAAACAGTTAGTTTAATGGTTGTGATATGAGAACTGAGGATGGATCAACCACATTGTAGTTTCTCCACAATACTAACCTAAATGACAGAGTGAAAAGAAGGAAGCTTGTACAGAATATAAAATATTTCAAAACATGCATTATTTTTGCAACAAGGCACTTATGTTATGGGTATTGACTAGGGAGTTTTTTAGGATAAAAAATAAACGGAATAGAGCTAAGCACAGGCAGAGTCCTGTAGGAAAACCTGGTTCAGTCTGCTTTCCACCAGACACTGGGAGACTAGAGGAATACCTGGTTCAGTCTGCTTTCCACCAGACACTGGGAGCCTAGAGGAAAACCTGGTTCAGTCTGCTTTCCACCAGACACTGGGAGACTAGAGGAATACCTGGTTCAGTCTGCTTTCCACCAGACACTGGGAGACTAGAGGAAAACCTGGTTCAGTCTGCTTTCCACCAGACACTGGGAGACTAGAGGAAAACCTGGTTCAGTCTGCTCTCCACCAGACACTGGGAGACTAGAGGAAAACCTGGTTCAGTCTGCTTTCCACCAGACACTGGGAGACTAGAGGAAAACCTGGTTCAGTCTGCTTTCCACCAGACACTGGGAGACTAGAGGAAAACCTGGTTCAGTCTGCTTTCCACCAGACACTGGGAGACTAGAGGAAAACCTGGTTCAGTCTGCTTTCCACCAGACACTGGGAGACTAGAGGAAAACCTGGTTCAGTCTGCTTTCCACCAGACACTGGGAGACTAGAGGAAAACCTGGTTCAGTCTGCTTTCCACCAGACACTGGGAGACTAGAGGAAAACCTGGTTCAGTCTGCTTTCCACCAGACACTGGGAGACTAGAGGAAAACCTGGTTCAGTCTGCTTTCCACCAGACACTGGGAGACTAGAGGAAAACCTGGTTCAGTCTGCTTTCCACCAGACACTGGGAGACTAGAGGAAAACCTGGTTCAGTCTGCTTTCCACCAGACACTGGGAGCCATTCAGCAGGACAATAACCTAAAACACAAGGCCAAATCTACACTGGAGTTGCTTACCAAGACGACATTGAATGTTCCTGAATGGCCTAGTTAAAGTTTTGACTTAAATCTGCTTGAAAATCTCTGGCAAGACTTAAAAATGGCTTCCTAGCAAAGATCAACAACCAATTTGACAGAGCTTGAATAATTTAAAGAATAATAATGGGCAAATATTGTACAATCCAGATGTGCAAAGCTCTTAACTATTTACCCCAAAAGACACAGCTGTAATCACTGCCAAAGGTGTTTCTAACATGTATTGTCTCAGGGGGGTGAATATTTTACATTTAAGTCATTTAGCAGACGCTCTTATCCAGAGCGACTTACAGGAGCAATTAGGGTTAAGTGCCTTGCTCAAGGGCACAACGACAGATTTTTCACCTAGTCGGCTCGGGGATTAGAACCAGCGACCTTTCGGTTACTGGCACAACGCTCTTAACCACTAAGCTACCTTATCTAATCAAGATATATTAGTGTTTTATTTTTCATAAATGTTAGAATTTTTCTTCCACTTTGACATTACAGAGTATTTTGTGTAGATCGTTGACCAAATATTACAATTCAATCTATTTTAATCCCACTTTGTAACACAACAAAATGTGGAAAAAGTCAAGGGGTGTGAATACTTTCTGAAGGCCCTGTACATCAGTGTAGGGGAGGGATTTCTTGCTGATTTAATTGGCGTGAAAAGCTTTGCTAGGAGCGAGAAATGGATCACAACCCAATCTTTTCAAGATATATTTTTCAGGAGCAGTTAGATTGGGCGATCTTGGCGTTACTTCCCATCTTAGTCAGAATCCGCGGTCCTAAAGATGGTGGACACAACAAAATCTAACGCAAACGTGATGTCGCTGGACCCTATGGATACACCGTATATACACTGTATTCAACAACACACAATCTCAATACTCACTCTATACACACAATCACTCATGTCTATACACCATGTCTCCATCTATGCCACTTAGAAGACACATTTATCCAAAGTGACTTGACGCACAGTGAGTGCATACCTTTGCATTAGTATGTACGTGTTAGATCCCTAGGAGAATTGAACCCACAGCCATGTTGTTGCAAGCAGCACGATCTTACCAACTGAGCCATACAGGATGGCCCACAGCTCCTGTAAACCCTGATATCTCCACTGCTCTGCTGTGATCTGAGTTGTGGAGGTGATCTATGTGTCTCTGTGTGGAGGTGATCTATGTGTCTCTGTGTGGAGGTGATCTATGTGTCTCTGTGTGGAGGTGATCTATGTGTCTCTGTGTGGAGGTGATCTATGTGTCTCTGTGTGGAGGTGATCTCTGTGTGGAGGTGATCTATGTGTCTCTGTGTGGAGGTGATCTGTGTGTCTCTGTGTGGAGGTGATCTGTGTGTCTCTGTGTGGAGGTGATCTGTGTGTCTCTGTGTGGAGGTGATCTGTGTGCCTCTGTGTGTAGATAAGATCGTGGAGGTGATCTATGTGTCTCTGTGTGGAGGTGATCTATGTGTCTCTGTGTGTAGATAAGAACGTGGAGGTGATCTATGTGTCTCTGTGTGGAGGTGATCTATGTGTCTCTGTGTGGAGGTGATCTATGTGTCTCTGTGTGGAGGTGATCTATGTGTCTCTGTGTGGAGGTGATCTATGTGTCTCTGTGTGGAGGTGATCTGTGTGTCTCTGTGTGGAGGTGATCTGTGTGTCTCTGTGTGGAGGTGATCTGTGTGTCTCTGTGTGGAGGTGATCTGTGTGTCTCTGTGTGGAGGTGATCTATGTGTCTCCTGTGTGGAGGTGATCTGTGTGTCTCTGTGTGTAGATAAGAAAGTGGAGGTGATCTATGTGTCTCCTGTGTGGAGGTGATCTATGTGTCTCCTGTGTGGAGGTGATCTATGTGTCTCCTGTGTGTAGATGAGAATGTGGAGGTGATCTATGTGGGCCTGTGTGGAGGTGATCTATGTGTCTCCTGTTTGGAGGTGATCTATGTGTCTCCTGTGTGTAGATGAGAACGTGGAGGTGATCTATGTGTCTCCTGTGCGTCTGGGAGACGACCTGTTCCAATATTACACCAGACTGCTGGGCTTGCAACCGGGAGGCCAGGGAGGGCTCCAGAGGGCCACAGTAGGTCCAGAGGACAGAGGAGGGCTCCAGGGGGCCACAGTAGGTCCAGAGGACAGAGGGGGAGGAGGGGCCAGGACCACCACCACCCAGGCCTCCTCCTGCACCAAACGCTTCACCATCCTCATGCCTGATGCGCTGGAAGACTTCCCGGTAAGAAGGAGACTCAGTGGGTGCTGTGGCACACATCACATTTACACATAACACATAGACTACATTTAATAATTGTACCAAAGAGATTTGATCCATTATAGAATAAGGGTAGCCTCGCACGACCATCCTGTTCTCGCAAGCTTACATTCTGTTTGGCTATGAAGTGAAGTGAAACCAAAGGAGTGCAGTGGTCAGGATGGTGGAATCAGGCAGCGGTCAGGATGGTGGAATCAGGCAGCGGTCAGGATGGTGGAATCAGGCAGCGGTCAGGATGGTGGAATCAGGCAGCGGTCAGGATGGTGGAATCAGGCAGCGGTCAGGATGGTGAATCAGGCAGCGGTCAGGATGGTGGAATCAGGCAGCGGTCAGGATGGTGAATCAAGCAGCGGTCAGGATGGTGAATCAGGCAGCGGTCAGGATGGTGGAATCAGGCAGCGGTCAGGACGGTGGAATGAGGCTAGAATAAGGGTGCACCTGTCAAAATGTTTTCTCTTGCTTATTTGTACATTTATTGAATTCAATAAGTAATGCATTCCCTATAGATGTAAAATTGTACCAGAGATTTTATTTCATGACCGAAGAATGTGCTCTCAAACTGTTGTTGACTGAGAGAGCAACATTCCTTTGTGTGTGGAATTGAAAAGTGCAGTTTGAATATGCTCCCCTAGGGGGCGCCAGAGGAGGTGTAGTTTGGTCTGATCTGGGAGGATAATGGGAGGATGCAGTGTACTGTACACTCTGAAACAGTTGCATTTTATTAATCTGCATCAGGCATTTCTATTACCTTCTAATGAGTTTCATATTAAGACATTTAGGATAATAAATAAGGTAAACATATTATAACTGAACGGATACTAATGTATTCATAATTAATTTAACAGTATTATTTCATGGTTTCCTCGTTCTACTAGTTCTGTCCAATGAATAATTAAAGAACATTTTTAATGGGAATTTTGAATTTCTGTTCTAGTTTAAAGGTTAATTCAAACTGACTTAATTGATGCTGCTAATTAATCACTGATGTTACAATGTTATGGGGGGAGAAGGGGCCTGGACCACCACAGTTAGCTACTTCCTCTACCCTCCGTTCTGTTAGGGGGAGAAGGGGCCGGGACCACCACAGTTAGCTACTTCCTCTACCCTCCGTTCTGTTAGGGGGAGAAGGGGCCGGGGGGCACCACAGTTAGCTACTTCACTCTACCCTCCGTTCTGTTAGGGGGAGAAGGGGCCGGGGGACCACCACAGTTAGCTACTTCCTCTACCCTCCGTTCTGTTAGGGGGAGAAGGGCCGGGGGGACCACCACAGTTAGCTACTTCATCTACCCTCCCTGTTAGGGGGGAGAAGGGGCCGGGGGGACCACCCAGTTAGCTACTTCATCTACCCTCCGTTCTGTTAGGGGGAGAAGGGGCCGGGGGACCACCACAGTTAGCTACTTCCTCTACCCTCCGTTCTGTTAGGGGGAGAAGGGGCCGGGGGGCACCACAGTTAGCTACTTCCTCTAGCTACTTCTGTTAGGGGGAGAAGGGGCCGGGACCACCACCGTTCCTCTACCCTCCGTTCTGTTAGGGGAGAAGGGGCCGGGGACCACCACAGTTAGCTACTTCCTCTACCCTCCGTTCTGTTAGGGGGAGAAGGGGCCGGGGGGGCACCACGTTCTTCCTCTACCCTCCGTTTAGCTACTTCCTCTACCCTCCGTTCTGTTAGGGGGGGAAAGGGGCCGGGACACCACAGTTAGCTACTTCCTCTACCCTCCGTTCTGTTAGGGGGAGAAGGAGCCGGGACCACCACAGTTAGCTACTTCCTCTACCCTCCGTTCTGTTATGGGGAGAAGGGGCCGGGACCACCACAGTTAGCTACTTCCTCTACCCTCCGTTCTATTGGCCAATGTGCAATCACTATTGAATGAAGTGGAGGAGCTCCGTTTGAGACGATCCTATCAACGTGATCTGAAGAACTGTAATATCCTATGTTTTTCAGAGTCGTGGCTGAACGAGGACATGGTAAATATAAATCTTGCTGGACAGAACGGTGGCGTCGAGGAAGCTCAGGGGAGGGGGTGTGTGTCTCTTTGTTAACAACAGCTGGTACTAATATTAAGAAAGTCTTGAGGTTCTGCTCGCCTGAGTAAGAATAACTCATAGTGGGGCGGCAGGTAGCCTAGCGGTTAAGAGCGTGGGTGGGGGCAGTAACCGAAAGGTCGCTGGTTCAAATCCCAGAGCTGGCATGGTGGGGGAAAAAAACTGCTGTTCTTCCCTTGAGCAAGGCAGTTAATCCCCAACAACTGCTCCCCGGGCACCGATCACATCGATTAAGGCACCTCTCTCATTGTCACGCCCTGGCCTTGAGAGGCCTGTTGTCTTTAGTTGGTTTGGTCAGGGCGTGAGTTTCTATGTTATATATTCTATGTTCTAGTTAGTCTATTTCTATGTTGCAGTGCTAGGTTGTGTGTTTCTATGTTTGGCCGGGTGCGGTTCCCAATCAGAGACAGCTGTCTCCCGTTGTCTCTGATTGGGGATCATCCTTAGGTAGCCCATTGCCTACTGTGTATTGTGGGATCTTGTTCCTGTCAGTCTGGACTTTGTTTCTTGTTTTGTTGTATGTTTATTGAGTAATAACATGTACACTTTTCACGCTGCACCTTGGTCCGACCCGTCTCTCAACGTTCGTGACAGAAGATCCCACCAAACGAGGACCAAGCAGCGTGGCCAGGAGGAGCAAACACCCGGGACACAGCGGGAGGCTACGTTGGTAGATGTCCTCCTCGGTTGGGGGGAAAATCACAGAGGAGGAGGCCGTCCGTTACGGTAAGGCAATGAAGGAGGAAGCCCGGGTAGGAGAAGATCAACGGCGACATCAACGAAGCCGGCCGAATTGGAAGCCCGAGAAGCAGCCCCAAGAAAATTTTAGGGGGGGGGGGCTCACGGGGTGGACGACGAGGCAGCAGGAGGCCGGGAAAGGGCTGACTAGAGAGGAGGAGGCCGCTATTCTAGAGGTCCTCCAAGACCTGCGGATCGAGAGTCTGAGAGAGGAGGCCACCACGTTACGGGGGCTGTTAGATCAGAGGGAGCAGGAGTTATCCGTTCAGAGGGAGGCGCTACAGGAGGCTCAAAGGGAGAAGGAAGTAGTGGAGTCACGGAGAGAGGAGCTGGTCAGGCAACAGAAGGAGCGTGTGTTCATAGAGGAACCTAGGTATGCGGAGATACGCACTGTGTCGCCAGTGCGCATTCACAGCCCAGTGCGTCCTGTGCCAGCGCCCCGCACGTGCCGTGCGAAAGTGGGCATCCAGCCAGGACGGGTTGTGCCAGCTGTACACTCCAGACCTCCAGTACGCCTCCACGGTCCAGTATATCCTGCTCCGGTTCTACGCACTGTGTCACCAGTGCGCCTCACCAGTCCAGTACGGCCCGTGCCTGCTCCTCGCACCAGACCAGTGGTGCGTTTTCCCAGTCCGGCCCGGCCCGTGCCTGCTCCTCGCACCAGACCTCGCACCAGACCAGTGGTGCGTGTTCCCAGTCCAGTACGGCACGTGCCTGCTCCTCGCACCAGACCTCGCACCAGACCAGTGGTGCGTGTTCCCAGTCCGGCCCGGCCCGTGCCAGCTCCTCGCACCAGACCTCGCACCAGACCAGTGGTGCGTGTTCCCAGTCCGGCCCGGCCCGTGCCTGCTCCTCGCACCAGACCTCGCACCAGACCTGTGGTGCGTGTCCCCAGGCCGGCCCGGCCCGTTCCTGCTCCTCGCACCAGACCTGTGGTGCGTGTCTCCAGTCCGGCTCGGCCCGTTCCTGCTCCTCGCACCAGACCAGTGGTGCGTGTCCCCAGGCCGGCCCGGCCCGTTCCACCGGTACCAGTCCAGCTCCGGTCAGCGGCTCCATTCCGGAGCCAGAGAAATCCGCTCCACCGGTACCTGATCCAGCTCCGGTCAGCGGTTCCACTCCGGAGCCAGAGCAGTCCGCTCCACCGGTGCCTAGTCCAGCTCCGGTCAGCTGCTCCACTCCGGAGCCAGAGCAGTCTGCTCCACCGGTGCCCAGTCCAGCTCCGGTCACCGGTGCCCAGTCCAGCTCCAGTCAGCGGCTCCACTCCAGAGTCAGAGCATTCCGCTCCACCGGGGTCCAGTCCAGCTCCGGTCAGCTGCTCCACTCCAGAGCCAGAGCAATCCGCTCCACCGGTGCCTGATCCAGCTCCGGTCAGCGGCTCCATTCCGGAGCCAGAGCAGTCCGCTCCACCGGGACCCAGTTCAGCTCCGGTCAGCGGCTCTACTCTGGGTCCAGACGTCAGCCCCTCTCCAGGGTCGTGGTCTCCCACACCAGGGTCCAGACAGGGCTTGGTGCATCACGCACCAGGGTCCAGACAGGGCTTGGTGCATCGCAGGGGGATTGCCGATCCAGGCCCAGACGTCAGCCCCTCTCCAGGTTCGGGGTCTCCCACACCAGGGTCCAGACAGGGCTTGGTGCATTGTGGAGGGATTGCCGATCCAGGCCCAGACGTCAGCACCTCTCCAGGTCCGGGGTCTGAAAATGCTCACTCAGTCCTAGTGGCCGGTGACTTTAATGCAGGAAAACTGAAATCTTTTTTTACCTAATTTCAACCAGCATGTCACCTGTGCAACTAGAGGCAAAAAAACTCACCTTTACTCCACACACAGAGACGCATACAAAGCTCTCCCTCAACCTCCTTTTGGTTTAATCTGAACATAACTCTATCCTACTGCTTACAAGCAAAAACTCAAACAGGAAGTACCAGTGACGCGCTCAAGCCGGAAGTGGTCAGAGGGAGAGGATGCTAAGCTACAGGACTGTTCCGCTAGCACAGACTCGAATACTGTATGTTCTGGGATTCATCCGATGGCATTGAGGAGTTTATCACATCAGTCACCGGCTTCATTAATAAGTGCATTGACGACGTCATCCCCACAGTGGCCGTGCGTACATATCCCTACCAGAAACCATGGATTACAGGCAACATCCGCATTGAGCTAAAGACTAGAGCTGCCACTTTCAAGGAGCGGGACACTAATCCGGACACTTATAAGACGAACCATCAAACAGGAAAAGTATTACATTTACATTTTAGTAGACGCTCTTATCCAGAGCGACTTACATGAGCAATTAGGGTTAAGTGCCTTGCTCAAGGGCACATCGACAGATTTTTCACCTAGTCGGCTCGGGGATTAGAACCAGCGACCTTTCGGTTACTGGCACAACGCTCTTAACCACTAAGCTACCTGCCGCCCAATTATCAATACAGGACCAAGATCAAATCCTACTACACCGGCTCTGACGCTCGTTGGATGTGGCAGGGCTTGCAAACTATTACAGATTACAAAGGGAAACCCAGCCACGAGCTGTCCAGTGACATGAGCCTACCAGAAGAGCTAAATACCTTCTATGCTAGGCAAGCAACACTGAACCAATGCATGAGAGCACCAGCTGTTCCGGACGACTGTGAGATCACGCTTTCCGTAGCCGACGTGAGTCAGACCTTTAAACAGGTTAACATTCAAAAGGCCGCAGGACAGACGGATTACCAGGATGTGTACTCAGAGCATGGTCTGACCAACTGGCAAGTGTCTTCACTGACATTTTCTAACTCTCTCTGACCCAGTTTGTAATACCTACATGTTTCAAGCAGACCACCATAGTCCCTGTACCCAAGAACTCCAGGTAACCTGTCTAAATTATTATCGCCCCATAGCACTCACATCTGTAGCTATGAAATGCTTTGACAGGCTGGTCATGGCTCACATCAACACCATCATCCCAGAAAACCTAGACCGACTCCAATTTGCATTCCGCCCCAACAGATCCACAGATGACGCAATCTTTATTGCACTCTACACTGCCCTTTCCCACCTGGACAAAATGAACACCTATGTGAGAATGCTGTTCATTGTCCACAGCTCAGCATTCAACACTATAGTGCTCTCCAAGCTCTTCACTAAACTAAGGACCCTGGGATTAAACACCTCCCTCTGCAACTGGATCCTGGACTTCCTGACGGGCCGCCCCCAGGTGATAAGGGTAGGCAACAAAACAGCCAAACTGACCCTCAACACGGGGACCCCTCAGGGGTGCGTGCGTAGTCCCCTCCTGTACTCCCTGTTCCCCCACGACTGCGTGGCCGCGCATGACTCCGACATAATCATTAAGTTTTCAGACGACACGAAGATGGTAGGCCTGATCACAGACGACGATGAGAAAGCCTACAGAAAGGAGGTCAGAGACCTGGCAGGGTGGTGCCAGGACAACAACCTCTCCTTCAACGTCAACAAGACAAAGGAGCTGATCGTGGACTACAGGAAATGGAGGGGCTGTAGAGGAGCAGGTCGAGGGCTTCAAGTTCCTCGGTGTCCACATCACTAAGGATCGATCATGGTCCAAACACACCAACATAGTTGTGACGAGGGCACGACAACACCTCTTCCTCCTCAGGAGGCTGAAAAAAATTGGCAGGGGCCCTCAGAACCTCAAAAGGTTTTACAGCTGCACCATTGAAAGCATATTGACTGGCTGCTTCACAAATTGGTATGGCAACTTCTTGGCATTCGACAGAAAGGCGCTACAGAGGGTAGTGCGTACAGCCCAGTACATCACTGGGGCTGAGCTCCCTGCCATCCAGGACCTCTATACCAGGCGGTGTCAGAGGAAGGCCCTAAAAATGGTCATAGACTCCAGCCACCCAAGTCATAGACTGTTCTCTCTGTTACCCCATGGCAAGCAGTACCGATGCACCAAGTCTGGAACCAACAGGACCCTGAACAGCTGCAACCCCAAGCCATAAGACTACTAAACATACTGTAGTTAGTTAAATAGTTAACCAATAGCTGCTGTTACTGTTTATTATCTATCCTGTTGCCTAGTCACTTTATCCCTACCTACAGTTGAAATCGGAAGTTTACATACACCTTAGCCAAATGCATTTAAACTCAGTTTTTCACAATTCCTGACATTTAATCCTAGTAAAAATTGCCTGTCTTAGGTCAGTTAGGATCACCACTTTATTTTAAGAATGTGAAATGTCAGAATAATAATAGAGAGAATTATTTATTTCAGCTTTTATTTCTTTCATCACATTCCCAGTGGGTCAGAAGTTTACATACACTGAATTAGTATTTGGTAGCATTGCCTTTTTAAATTGTTTAACTTGGGTCAAACGTTTCGAGTAGCCTTCCACGAGCTTCCCACAATAAGTTGGGTGAATTTTGTCCCATTCCTCCTGACAGAGCTGGTGTAACGGAGTCCGGTTTGTAGGCCTCCTTGCTCGCACACGCTTTTTCAGTTCTGCCCACACATTTTCTATAGGATTGAGGTCAGGGCTTTGTGATGGCCACCTCAATACCTTGACTTTGTTGTCCTTAAGCCATTTTGCCACAACTTTGGAAGTATGCTTTGGGTCATTGTCCATTTGGAAGACCCATTTGCAACCAAGCATTAACTTCCTGACTGATGTCTTGAGATGTTGCTTCAATATATCCACATAATTTTCCTTCCTCATGATGCAATCTATTTTGTGAAGTGCACCAGTCCCTCCTGCAGCAAAGCACCCCCACAGCATGATGCTGCCACCCCCGTGCTTCACGGTTGGGATGGTGTTCTTCACAAAATAGATTGCATCATGAGGAAGGAAAATTTGGGATTGGGATGGTCGTTATGTATAAAAATAATTATGCACTCACTAACTGGTTGGTTTACTCCTTGTGTTATTATTTTTTCTCTTTGCATTGTTGGGAAGGGCCTAGTAGGAAACTACAAAAAAGTAGAACTTAGTAAAAACTTTAGTAAAACAAAAATGTGACCTACTAGCGTGGCTCAGGTTGGTTAGCCAGTGGCCATAATCGTTAAATTCCATCCCTGCATGTACCTGTCTGGAGAGGTTAGAGAGGAAGGCCAGTATCCAGAGGGCTGCCGGTCACAAGACAAATAGACTTCTTCCTCTTCCTCTCCTCTCATCTAGACCCACAACATGTGTCTGTCCACGTTGTTGAAGTACAGCCCTCGGACCCTGCGACGCATCCGTAACCTGATCCAGGGCCAGCAGGCCTTCATGGTGGGTGGTGTTACCCACTTAGATGACCTGGCGGTGGCGGATGAGCTGGGGGTTCCCCTCCTGGGGCCAGAGCCTGCTGTGGCCCAGCTCTACAGCACCAAGTCTGGAGGCAGGAGGATCTTTACTGGCGCAGGGGTCACCGTGCCCCCAGGGCAGTGGGACATATACTCCTTACAACAGGTATTCTTCTCTCTCTCTCTCTCTCTCTCTCTCTCTCTCTCTCTCTCTCTCTCTCTCTCTCTCTCTCTCTCTCTCTCTCTCTCTCTCTCTCTCTCTCTCTCTCTCTCTCTCTCTCTCTCTCTCTCTCTCTCTCTCTCTCTCTCTCTCTCTCTCTCTCTCTCTGTCTCTCTCTCTCTCTCTCTCTCTCTCTCTCTCTCTCTCTCTCTCTCTCTCTCTCTTCTCTCTCTCTCTCTCTCTCTCTCTCTCTCTCTCTCTCTCTCTCTCTCTCTCTCTCTCTCTCTCTCTCTCTCTCTCTGTCTGCCTCTCTCTGTCTGCCTCTCTCTAATTACATTCAAAGGGCTTTATTGGCATGGGAAACATATGTTAACATTACCAAAGCAAGCGAAATAGATAATAAACAAAAGTTAAATAAACAATCAAAAATGAACAGTAAACATTGAACTCACAAAAGTTTCAAAACAATAGAGACATTTCAAATGTCATATTATGACTATGTACAGTGTTGTAACCATGTGCAACTATCTACAAATATTTACAAATAAATTGTATTTACTATGGTGTTTGTTCTTCACTGGTTGCCCTTTTCTTGTGGCAACAGGTCACAAATCTTGCTGCTGTGATGGCACACTGTGGTATTTCACCTAATAGATATGGGAGTTTATCAAAATTGGAAGAAAAAAAATTTTTTTGAATTCTTTGTGGGTCTGTGTAATCTGAGGAAAATATGTGTCTCTAATATGGTCATACATTTGGCAGGAGGTTAGGAAGTGCAGCTCAGTTTCTACCTCATTTTGTGGGAAGTGTGCACATAGCCTGTCTTCTCTTGAGAGACAGGTCTTCCTACGGCGGTCTCTCTCAATAGCAAGGCTATGCTCACTGAGTCTGTACATAGTCAAAGATTTCTCTTAATTTGGGTCAGTCACAGTGGTCAGATATTCTGCCACTGTGTACTCTCTGTTTAGGGCCAGATAGCATTCCAGTTTGCTCTGTTTTTGTTTAATTCTTTCCAATGTTTAAAGTAATTCTCTTTTAGTTTTCTCATGATTTGGTTGGGTCTAATTGTGTTGTTGTCCTGGGGCTCTGTGGGGTCTGTTTGTGTTTGTGAACAGAGCCCCAGGACCAGCTTGCTTAGGGGACTCTTCTCCAGGTTCATCTCTCTGTAGGTGATGGCTTTGTTATGGAAGGTTTGGGAATCGCTTCCTTTTAGGTGGTTGTAGAATTTAACGGCTTTATTCTGTATTTTGATAATTAGCGGGTTTTGTCCTAATTCTGCTCTGCATGCATTATTTGGTGTTTTACGTTGTACACTGAGGATGTTTTTGCAGAATTCTGCATGCAGTCTCAATTTTGTGTTTGTCCCATTTTGTGAATTCTTGGTTGGTGAGCGGACCCCATACCTCACAACCATAAAGGGCAATGGGTTATATAACTGATTCAAGTATTTTTAGCCAGATCCTAATTGGGATGTCGAATTTTATGTTCCTTTTGATGGCGTAGAAGGCCCTTCTTGCCTTGTCTCTCAGATCGTTCACAGCTTTGTGGAAGTTACCTGTGGCGCTGATGTTTAGGCCGAGGTAGGTATAGTTTTTTGTGTGCTCTAGGGCAACGGTGTCTAGATGGAATTTGTATTTGTGGTCCTGGCAACTGGACCTTTTTTGGAACACCATTATTTTTGTCTTACTGAGATTTACTGTCAGGGCCCAGGTCTGACAGAATCTGTGCAGAAGATCTACAGTGAGGGAAAAAAGTATTTGATCCCCTGCTGATTTTGTACGTTTGCCCACTGACAAAGACATGATCAGTCTATAATTTTAATGGTAGGTTTATTTGAACAGTGAGAGACAGAATAACAACAACAAAAATCCAGAAAAACGCATGTCAAAAATGTTATGAATTGATTTTCATTTTAAGTATTTGACCCCTCTGCAAAACATGACTTAGTACTTGGTGGCAAAACCCTTGTTGGCAATCACAGAGGTCAGACGTTTCTTGTAGTTGGCCACCAGGTTTGCACACATCTCAGGAGGGATTTTGTTCCACTCCTCTTTGCAGATCTTTTCCAAGTCATTAAGGTTTCGAGGCTGACGTTTGGCAACTCGAACCTTCAGCTCCCTCCACAGATTTTCTATGGGATTAAGGTCTGGAGACTGGCTAGGCCACTCCAGGACCTTAATGTGCTGCTTCTAGAGCCATTCCTTTGTTGCCTTGGCCGTGTGTTTTGGGTCATTGTCATGCTGGAATAACCATCCACGACCCATTTTCAATGCCCTGGCTGAGGGAAGGAGGTTCTCACCCAAGATTTGACGGTACAGGGCCCAGTCCATCGTCCCTTTGATGCGGTGAAGTTGTCCTGTCCCCTTAGCAGAAAAACACCCCCAAAGCATAATGTTTCCACCTCCATGTTTGACGGTGGGGATGGTGTTCTTGGGGTCATAGGCAGCATTCCTCCTCCTCCAAACATGGAGAGTTGAGTTGATGCCAAAGAGCTCGATTTTGGTCTCATCTGACCACAACACTTTCACTCAGTACTCCTCTGAATCATTCAGATGTTCATTGGCAAACTTCAGACGGGCCTGTATATGTGCTTTCTTGAGCAGGGGGACCTGCGGGCGCTGCAGGATTTCAGTCCTTCACGGCTTAGTGTGTTACCAATTGTTTTCTTGGTGACTATGGTCTCAGCTGCCTTGAGATCATTGACAAGATCCTTCCGTGTAGTTCTGGGCTGATTCCTCACCGTTCTCAACTCCACGAGGTGAGATCTTGCATGGAGCCCCAGGCCGAGGGAGATTGACAGTTCTTTTGTGTTTCTTCCATTTACGAATAATCGCACCAACTGTTGTCACCTTCTCACCAAGCTGCTTGGCGATGGTCTTGTAGCCCATTCCAGCCTTGTGTAGGTCTACAATCTTGTCCCTGACATCCTTGGAGAGCTCTTTGGTCATGGCCATGGTGGAGAGTTTGGAATTTGATTGATTGATTGCTTCTGTGGACAGGTGTCTTTTATACAGGTAACAAACTGAGATTAGGAGCACTCCCTTTAAGAGTGTGCTCCTAATCTCAGCTCGTTACCTGTATAAAAGACACCTGGGAGCCAGAAATCTTTCTGATTGAGAGGGGGTCAAATACTTATTTCCCTCATTAAAATGCAAATCAATTTATAACATTTTTGACATGCGTTTTTCTGGATTTTTTTGTTGTTATTCTGTCTCTCACTGTTCAAATAAACCTACCATAAAAATTATAGACTGATCATTTCTTTGTCAGTGGGCAAACGTACAAAATCATCAGGGGATCAAATACTTTTTTCCCTCACTGTAGGTGCTGCTGTAGGCCCTCCTTGGTTGGGGTCAGCAGCACCAGATCATCAGCAAACAGTAGACATTTGACTTCAGATTCTAGTAGGCCTTTTATAATGTCGTATGTTTTTCCCCCAACCCCACTTTCCATCAATTTGTATAGCAGACCCTCATGCCAAATTGAGTCAAAAGCTTTTTTGAAATCAACAAAGCATGAGAAGACTTTGCCTTTGTTTTGGTTTGTTTGTTTTTCAGTTAGGGTGTGCAGGGTGAATACGTGGTCTGTCGTACTGTAAATTGGTAGAAAGACAATTTGACATTTGCTCAGTACATTGTTTTCACTGAGGAAATGAACTAGTCTGCTGTTAATGATAATGCAGAGGATTTTCCCAAGGTTGCTGTTGACGCATATCCCACGGTAGTTATTGGGGTCAAATTTGTCTCCACTTTTGTGGATTGGGGTGATCAGTCCTTGGTTCCAAATATTGGGGAAGATGCCAGAGCTAAGGATGATGTTAAAGAGTTTAATTATAGCCAATTGGAATTTGTGGTCTGGATATTTGATTTTTTCACTTAGGATACCATCAACACCACAGGCCTTTTTGGGTTGGAGGGTTTGTATTTTGTCCTGTAGTTCATTCAATGTAATTGGAGAATCCAGTGGTAGTCTTTAATAGCTGATTCAAAGTGTTGTAATTGATCATGTATATATTTTTGCTGTTTGTTCTTTGTTATAGGGCCAAAAAGATTGGAGAAGTGGTTTATCCATATCTCCGTTTTTTTTTGTGTGTTCCAATTTTCCCAGAAGTGGTTCGATCCCAGTAAAGCAATGAAAAGAATCAAGCATCCCGGAAAAGTGTGAAAAATAGCCCACGTTAACATATGTAGCTTAAGAAACAAGGTTAATGAAATCAGTAATTTGCTAATAACAGATGACATTCATATTCTGACAATCTCTGAAACTCCCTTAGATAATACCTTTGATGATACAGTGGTAGCAATACATGGTTATAAGATCTACAGAAAATACAGAAATGCCAATGGTGGAGGTGTTGCTGTTGATGTTCAGAACCACATTCATGTAAAGCTTATACATTTTACATTTTAGTCATTTTAGCAGACGCTCTTATCCAGAGCGACTTACAGTTAGTGAGTGCATACATTATTTTTTTACTTTTTTTATTTTTTACTTTTTTAAACTTTTTTTTCATACTGGCCCCCCGTGGGAATCGAACCCACAACCCTGGCGTTGCAAACACCATGCTCTACCAACTGAGCTACATTATAGAGGATCTCATGTTAAATACTGTTGAAGTAATATGGCTACAGGTTCATCTGCCTCACCTAAAGCCCATTCTGGTGGGAAGCTGCTATAGACCCCCAAGTGCTAACAGTCAGTATCTGGATAACATGTGTGAAATGCTTGATAATGTATGTGATATCAATAGAGATATATACTTTCTGGGTGATTTAAATATTTACATCAAGCTGCCCACTCAAGAAAAAGCTTCAAACTGTAACTAGTGCCTGCAACCTGGTTCAGGTTATCAATCAACCTACCAGGGTAGTTACAAACAGCACCAACATGTATTGATCACATCTTTACTGATGCTGCAGAAATTTGCTTTAAAGCAGTATCCAAATCCATCGGATGTAGTGATCACAATATAGTAGCCATATCTAGGAAAACCAACGTTTCAAAGGCAGAGCCTAATATAGTGTATAAGAGGTCATACAATAAGTTTGTAGTGATTCCTATGTTATTTATGTTAAGAATATTTGTTGGTCCGTGGTGTGTAATGAGGAGCAACCAGACGCTGCACTTGACACATTTATGAAATTGCTTATTCCAGTTACTAATAAGCATGCACCCATTAAGAAAATGACTGTAAAAACGGTTAAATCCCCGTGGATTGATGAGGAATTGAAAAATGGTATGGTTGAGAGGGATGAGGCAAAAGGAATGGCAAATAAGTCTGGCAGCACAACCGATTGGCAAACGTACTGCAAATTGTGAAATCATGCGACTAAACTGAATAAAAAGAACATTATGAAACTAAGATAAATGACATAAAGAATGATAGTAAAAAGCTTTGGAGCACCATAAATTAAATGTTGGGCAAAAAGGCAAACTCAGCTCCATCACTCATTGAATCAGATGGCTCATTCATCACAAAACCCACTGAGATTGCCAACTACTTTAATGAGTTTTTCATTGGCAAGATTAGCAAACTTGGGCATGACATGGGAGCAACAAACGCTGACACTACACATCCAAGTATAACTGATCAAATTATGAAAGACAAGTATTGTATTTTAGAATTCCATAAAGTGAGTGTGGAAGAAGTGAAACAATTTTTTTTGTCTATCAACAATAACAAGCCACCGGTGTCTGAAAACTTGGATGGAAAATTACTGAGGATAATAGCAGACGATATTGCCACTCCTATTTGCCATATCTTCAATCTAAGCCTACTAGAAAGTGTGTGCCCTCAGGCCTGGAGGGTTGCAAACGTAATAATCCAGGTAGAATCAGGAATTCCCCAGGGCAGCTGTCTAGGCCCCTTTACTTTTTTCAATCTTTACTAACGACATGCTAGTGTGTCTATGTATGCAGATGACTCAACACTATACACGTCAGCTACCACAGGGAGTGAAATCACTGCAACACTTAACAAAGAGCTGCAGTTAGTTTCAGAATGGGTGGCAAGGAATAAGTTAGTCCTAAATATTTTAAACTAAAAGCATTGTATTTGGGAAAAATCATTCACTAAACCCTAAACCTCAACTAAATATTGTAATAAAAATGTGGAATTTGTGCAAGTTGAGGAGACTAAACTGCTTGGAGTAACCCTGGATTGTAAACTGTCATGGTCAAAACATATTGATACAACAGTAGCTAGGATGGGGAGAAGTCTGTCCATAATAAATCACTGCTCTGCCTTTTTAACAACACTATCAGCAAGGCAGGTCCTACAGGCCCTAGTTTTGTCGCACCTGGACTACTGTTCAGTCGTGTGGTCAGGTGCCACAAAGAGGGACTTAGGAAAATTGCAATTGGCTCAGAACAGGGCAGCACGGCTGGCCCTTGGATGTACACAGAGAGCTAACATTAATTATATGCATGTCAGTCTCTCATGGTTCAAAATGGAGAAGAGATTGACTTCATCACTACTTGTTTTTGTAAGAAGTGTTGACATGCTGAATGCACCGAGGTGTCTGTTTTAAACTACTAGCACACAGCTCGGACACCCATGCATACCCCACAAGACATGCCATCAAAGGTCTCTTCACAATCCCCAAGAACAGACTCTGGGAGGTGCACAGTACTACATAGAGCCGTGACTACACAGAACTCTATTCCACATCAGGTAACTCATGCGAGCAGTAAAATTAGATTTAAAAAAAAACAGATAAAAATACACATTATGGAACAGCGGGGACTGTGAAGAGACACACACAGGCACAGACTCACATACACATGATAAGACACTCACTCTACACACACGTACACATGGATATTGTATTGTAAATATTTGATAGTGGAGTAGTGGCCTGAGGGAACACACTAAATGTATTGGGTAAAGTGTTATGAAATATAATGTCATGTAATATTTTAAATTGGCAGCAGCTAATGGGGATCCTTAATAAATACAAATCTCTCTCTCTTTCTCTCTCTCTCCTCTCTCCTCTCTCCCCAGCTCCATGAAACCCTGGCCCAGCTGATGACAGACCACATGGAGGTGAGGCGCTGGCTCTTCAAGATGGACTCTGAGATGGGTGGGCGGGGCACAGCATACTGCGATGTGTCTCACCTGAGCTGCTCTACCTGGGCTCAGCAGGAGTACAGCCACCACAGTCCTGAACGCTGGAGGAAGGCCTGGGCTCAGGTAGGAACAATCACAATCTGCTACTCTATCACCTATCACACACTATGACCTTTCACCTGTCACCTCATTATTATAACCACAGTCCTGAACGCTGGCGGAAGGCCTGGGCTCAGGTAGGGTGGATCACCCTCTACCGCTGGAGCAATTTAGGGGTTAAGTGCCTAAACTGCTCACAGTCTAGGATTTGATAACTACACGGTCTCACGGTCTAGGATTTGATAACTACAACCTGCCGGTTTCCAACTGTTACAATGTCCTAGTTATAGAAGTACAGACCATTAGTGACTCTTTCACTGCATACGTCACTGTAAGGTCAGAGAGTGGCATGTCCTGACTAATAGTCATCAAGGAGAATGAATGTCTTATCTTAACTAATAGTCTTAGTGTAGATCTCTGTGGTTAAGTATCCTCATCCTCCTCCCTAGAGCCACAAACAGCATTTAATAAACGACACAATGTACCGAATACCAACAACCATCATCCATTACTTAGGATAAAGCAGAGCCATTAGTTGGCTTTTATTTGGTGAGGAGAACAGCAAGTTGTCTGGTTGAATTCATCCACTCACTCACTGTGATAGACAGTGACAGGTTAGAGTTTACCTTAGAGACTGTTGCTCTTAGAATGTTAGACAGTGACAGGTTAGAGTTTACCTTAGAGACTGTTGCTCTTAGAATGTTAGACAGTGACAGGTTAGAGTTTACCTTAGAGACTGTTGCTCACTGTGTTAGACAGTGACAGGTTAGAGTTGACCTTAGAGACTGTTGCTCTTAGAATGTTAGACAGTGACAGGTTAGAGTTGACCTTAGAGACTGTTGCTCTTAGAATGTTAGACAGTGACAGGTTAGAGTTTACCTTAGAGACTGTTGCTCACTGTGTTAGACAGTGACAGGTTAGAGTTTACCTTAGAGACTGTTGATCTTAGAATGTTAGACAGTGACAGGTTAGAGTTTACCTTAGAGACTGTTGCTCACTCACTGTGTTAGACAGTGACAGGTTAGAGTTGACCTTAGAGACTGTTGCTCTTAGAATGTTAGACAGTGACAGGTTAGAGTTTACCTTAGAGACTGTTGCTCACTGTGTTAGACAGTGACAGGTTAGAGTTGACCTTAGAGACTGTTGCTCACTGTGTTAGACAGTGACAGGTTAGAGTTTACCTTAGAGACGGTTGCTCTTAGAATGTTAGACAGTGACAGGTTAGAGTTTACCTTAGAGACTGTTGCTCACTGTGTTAGACAGTGACAGGTTAGAGTTTACCTTAGAGACTGTTGCTCTTAGAATGTTAGACAGTGACAGGTTAGAGTTTACCTTAGAGACTGTTGCTCACTGTGTTAGACAGTGACAGGTTAGACTTGACCTTAGAGACTGTTGCTCTTAGAATGTTAGACAGTGACAGGTTAGAGTTTACCTTAGAGACTGTTGCTCTTAGAATGTTAGACAGTGACAGGTTAGAGTTTACCTTAGAGACTGTTGCTCTTAGAATGTTAGACAGTGACAGGTTAGAGTTTACCTTAGAGACTGTTGCTCACTGTGTTAGACAGTGACAGGTTAGAGTTTACCTTATAGACTGTTGCTCTTAGAATGTTAGACAGTGACAGGTTAGAGTTTACCTTAGAGACTGTTGCTCTTAGAATGTTAGACAGTGACAGGTTAGAGTTTACCTTAGAGACTGTTGCTCTTAGAATGTTAGACAGTGACAGGTTAGAGTTTACCTTAGAGACTGTTGCTCTTAGAATGTTAGACAGTGACAGGTTAGAGTTTACCTTAGAGACTGTTGCTCACTGTGATAGACAGTGACAGGTTAGAGTTTACCTTATAGACTGTTGCTCTTAGAATGTTAGACAGTGACAGGTTAGAGTTTACCTTAGAGACTGTTGCTCTTAGAATGTTAGACAGTGACAGGATAGAGTTTACCTTAGAGACTGTTGTTCACTGTGTTAGACAGTGACAGGTTAGAGTTTACCTTAGAGACTGTTGCTCTTAGAATGTTAGACAGTGACAGGTTAGAGTTTACCTTAGAGACTGTTGCTCACTGTGTTAGACAGTGACAGGTTAGAGTTTACCTTAGAGACTGTTGCTCTTAGAATGTTAGACAGTGACAGGTTAGAGTTTACCTTAGAGACTGTTGCTCACTGTGTTAGACAGTGACAGGTTAGAGTTTACCTTAGAGACTGTTGCTCTTAGAATGTTAGACAGTGACAGGTTAGAGTTTACCTTAGAGACTGTTGCTCACTGTGTTAGACAGTGACAGGTTAGAGTTTACCTTAGAGACTGTTGCTCTTAGAATGTTAGACAGTGACAGGTTAGAGTTGACCTTAGAGACTGTTGCTCTTAGAATGTTAGACAGTGACAGGTTAGAGTTTACCTTAGAGACTGTTGCTCTTAGAATGTTAGACAGTGACAGGTTAGAGTTTACCTTAGAGACTGTTGCTCACTGTGTTAGACAGTGACAGGTTAGAGTTGACCTTAGAGACTGTTGCTCTTAGAATGTTAGACAGTGACAGGTTAGAGTTTACCTTAGAGACTGTTGCTCACTGTGTTAGACAGTGACAGGTTAGAGTTTACCTTAGAGACTGTTGCTCTTAGAATGTTAGACAGTGACAGGTTAGAGTTTACCTTAGAGACTGTTGCTCTTAGAATGTTAGACAGTGACAGGTTAGAGTTTACCTTAGAGACTGTTGCTCACTGTGTTAGACAGTGACAGGTTTTAGTTGACCTTAGAGACTGTTGCTCTTAGAATGTTAGACAGTGACAGGTTAGAGTTTACCTTAGAGACTGTTGCTCTTAGAATGTTAGACAGTGACAGGTTAGAGTTTACCTTAGAGACTGTTGCTCTTAGAATGTTAGACAGTGACAGGTTAGAGTTTACCTTAGAGACTGTTGCTCACTGTGTTAGACAGTGACAGGTTAGAGTTGACCTTAGAGACTGTTGCTCTTAGAATGTTAGACAGTGACAGGTTAGAATTTACCTTAGAGACTGTTGCTCTTAGAATGTTAGACAGTGACAGGTTAGAGTTTACCTTAGAGACTGTTGCTCACTGTGTTAGACAGTGACAGGTTAGAGTTGACTTAGAGACTGTTGCTCTTAGAATGTTAGACAGTGACAGGTTAGAGTTGACCTTAGAGACTGTTGCTCTTAGAATGTTAGACAGTGACAGGTTAGAGTTTACCTTAGAGACTGTTGCTCACTGTGTTAGACAGTGACAGGTTAGAGTTTACCTTAGAGACTGTTGATCTTAGAATGTTAGACAGTGACAGGTTAGAGTTTACCTTAGAGACTGTTGCTCACTGTGTTAGACAGTGACAGGTTAGAGTTTACCTTAGAGACTGTTGATCTTAGAATGTTAGACAGTGACAGTTAGAGTTTACCTTAGAGACTGTTGCTCACTGTGTTAGACAGTGACAGGTTAGAGTTTACCTTAGAGACGGTTGCTCTTAGAATGTTAGACAGTGACAGGTTAGAGTTTACCTTAGAGACTGTTGCTCACTGTGTTAGACAGTGACAGGTTAGAGTTTACCTTAGAGACTGTTGCTCTTAGAATGTTAGACAGTGACAGGTTAGAGTTTACCTTAGAGACTGTTGCTCTTAGAATGTTAGACAGTGACAGGTTAGAGTTTACCTTAGAGACTGTTGCTCACTGTGTTAGACAGTGACAGGTTAGAGTTGACCTTAGAGACTGTTGCTCTTAGAATGTTAGACAGTGACAGGTTAGAGTTTACCTTAGAGACTGTTGCTCTTAGAATGTTAGACAGTGACAGGTTAGAGTTTACCTTAGAGACTGTTGCTCTTAGAATGTTAGACAGTGACAGGTTAGAGTTTACCTTAGAGACTGTTGCTCACTGTGTTAGACAGTGACAGGTTAGAGTTTACCTTATAGACTGTTGCTCTTAGAATGTTAGACAGTGACAGGTTAGAGTTAGACAGTGACAGGTTAGAGTTGCTCTTAGAATGTTAGACAGTGACAGGTTAGAGTTTACCTTAGAGACTGTTGCTCTTAGAATGTTAGACAGTGACAGGTTAGAGTTTACCTTAGAGACTGTTGCTCTTAGAATGTTAGACAGTGACAGGTTAGAGTTTACCTTAGAGACTGTTGCTCACTGTGTTAGACAGTGACAGGTTAGAGTTTACCTTATAGACTGTTGCTCTTAGAATGTTAGACAGTGACAGGTTAGAGTTAGACAGTGACAGGTTAGAGTTGCTCTTAGAATGTTAGACAGTGACAGGTTAGAGTTTACCTTAGAGACTGTTGCTCTTAGAATGTTAGACAGTGACAGGTTAGAGTTTACCTTAGAGACTGTTGCTCTTAGAATGTTAGACAGTGACAGGTTAGAGTTTACCTTAGAGACTGTTGCTCACTGTGATAGACAGTGACAGGTTAGAGTTTACCTTATAGACTGTTGCTCTTAGAATGTTAGACAGTGACAGGTTAGAGTTTACCTTAGAGACTGTTGCTCTTAGAATGTTAGACAGTGACAGGATAGAGTTTACCTTAGAGACTGTTGTTCACTGTGTTAGACAGTGACAGGTTAGAGTTTACCTTAGAGACTGTTGCTCTTAGAATGTTAGACAGTGACAGGTTAGAGTTTACCTTAGAGACTGTTGCTCACTGTGTTAGACAGTGACAGGTTAGAGTTTACCTTAGAGGCTGTTGCTCACTGTGTTAGACAGCGACAGGTTAGAGTTGACCTTAGAGACTGTTGCTCTTAGAATGTTAGACAGTGACAGGTTAGAGTTTACCTTAGAGACTGTTGCTCACTGTGATAGACAGTGACAGGTTAGAGTTTACCTTAGAGACTGTTGCTCTTAGAATGTTAGACAGTGACAGGTTAGAGTTTACCTTAGAGACTGTTGCTCTTAGAATGTTAGACAGTGACAGGTTAGAGTTTACCTTAGAGACTGTTGCTCACTGTGTTAGACAGTGACAGGTTAGAGTTGACCTTAGAGACTGTTGCTCTTAGAATGTTAGACAGTGACAGGTTAGAGTTTACCTTAGAGACTGTTGCTCTTAGAATGTTAGACAGTGACAGGTTAGAGTTTACCTTAGAGACTGTTGCTCTTAGAATGTTAGACAGTGACAGGTTAGAGTTTACCTTAGAGACTGTTGCTCACTGTGTTAGACAGTGACAGGTTAGAGTTGACCTTAGAGACTGTTGCTCTTAGAATGTTAGACAGTGACAGGTTAGAGTTTACCTTAGAGACTGTTGCTCTTAGAATGTTAGACAGTGACAGGTTAGAGTTGACCTTAGAGACTGTTGCTCACTGTGTTAGACAGTGACAGGTTAGAGTTTACCTTAGAGACTGTTGCTCTTAGAATGTTAGACAGTGACAGGTTAGAGTTTACCTTAGAGACTGTTGCTCACTGTGATAGACAGTGACAGGTTAGAGTTTACCTTATAGACTGTTGCTCTTAGAATGTTAGACAGTGACAGGTTAGAGTTTACCTTAGAGACTGTTGCTCTTAGAATGTTAGACAGTGACAGGATAGAGTTTACCTTAGAGACTGTTGTTCACTGTGTTAGACAGTGACAGGTTAGAGTTTACCTTAGAGACTGTTGCTCTTAGAATGTTAGACAGTGACAGGTTAGAGTTTACCTTATAGACTGTTGCTCTTAGAATGTTAGACAGTGACAGGTTAGAGTTAGACAGTGACAGGTTAGAGTTGCTCTTAGAATGTTAGACAGTGACAGGTTAGAGTTTACCTTAGAGACTGTTGCTCTTAGAATGTTAGACAGTGACAGGTTAGAGTTTACCTTAGAGACTGTTGCTCTTAGAATGTTAGACAGTGACAGGTTAGAGTTTACCTTAGAGACTGTTGCTCACTGTGTTAGACAGTGACAGGTTAGAGTTTACCTTATAGACTGTTGATCTTAGAATGTTAGACAGTGACAGGTTAGAGTTAGACAGTGACAAGGTTAGAGTTGCTCTTAGAATGTTAGACAGTGACAGGTTAGAGTTTACCTTAGAGACTGTTGCTCTTAGAATGTTAGACAGTGACAGGTTAGAGTTTACCTTAGAGACTGTTGCTCTTAGAATGTTAGACAGTGACAGGTTAGAGTTTACCTTAGAGACTGTTGCTCACTGTGATAGACAGTGACAGGTTAGAGTTTACCTTATAGACTGTTGCTCTTAGAATGTTAGACAGTGACAGGTTAGAGTTTACCTTAGAGACTGTTGCTCTTAGAATGTTAGACAGTGACAGGATAGAGTTTACCTTAGAGACTGTTGTTCACTGTGTTAGACAGTGACAGGTTAGAGTTTACCTTAGAGACTGTTGCTCTTAGAATGTTAGACAGTGACAGGTTAGAGTTTACCTTAGAGACTGTTGCTCACTGTGTTAGACAGTGACAGGTTAGAGTTTACCTTAGAGAGACTGTTGCTCACTGTGTTAGACAGCGACAGGTTAGAGTTGACCTTAGAGACTGTTGCTCTTAGAATGTTAGACAGTGACAGGTTAGAGTTTACCTTAGAGACTGTTGCTCACTGTGATAGACAGTGACAGGTTAGAGTTTACCTTAGAGACTGTTGCTCTTAGAATGTTAGACAGTGACAGGTTAGAGTTTACCTTAGAGACTGTTGCTCTTAGAATGTTAGACAGTGACAGGTTAGAGTTTACCTTAGAGACTGTTGCTCACTGTGTTAGACAGTGACAGGTTAGAGTTGACCTTAGAGACTGTTGCTCTTAGAATGTTAGACAGTGACAGGTTAGAGTTTACCTTAGAGACTGTTGCTCTTAGAATGTTAGACAGTGACAGGTTAGAGTTTACCTTAGAGACTGTTGCTCTTAGAATGTTAGACAGTGACAGGTTAGAGTTTACCTTAGAGACTGTTGCTCACTGTGTTAGACAGTGACAGGTTAGAGTTGACCTTAGAGACTGTTGCTCTTAGAATGTTAGACAGTGACAGGTTAGAGTTTACCTTAGAGACTGTTGCTCTTAGAATGTTAGACAGTGACAGGTTAGAGTTGACCTTAGAGACTGTTGCTCACTGTGTTAGACAGTGACAGGTTAGAGTTTACCTTAGAGACTGTTGCTCTTAGAATGTTAGACAGTGACAGGTTAGAGTTTACCTTAGAGACTGTTGCTCACTGTGATAGACAGTGACAGGTTAGAGTTTACCTTATAGACTGTTGCTCTTAGAATGTTAGACAGTGACAGGTTAGAGTTTACCTTAGAGACTGTTGCTCTTAGAATGTTAGACAGTGACAGGATAGAGTTTACCTTAGAGACTGTTGTTCACTGTGTTAGACAGTGACAGGTTAGAGTTTACCTTAGAGACTGTTGCTCTTAGAATGTTAGACAGTGACAGGTTAGAGTTTACCTTAGAGACTGTTGCTCTTAGAATGTTAGACAGTGACAGGTTAGAGTTTACCTTAGAGACTGTTGCTCACTGTGTTAGACAGTGACAGGTTAGAGTTTACCTTAGAGACTGTTGCTCTTAGAATGTTAGACAGTGACAGGTTAGAGTTTACCTTAGAGACTGTTGCTCTTAGAATGTTAGACAGTGACAGTTCCTCCTGTCCCACTCTCATGTCACGACACAGAAAAGACTGTTCAGTTCGTGTGTGTATGTGCACTCTTCTACAGTAAAAAGACTGGTCATCTTTGACTTATTCCACATTTTGCTGTGTTACAGCATGAATTCAAAATGGATGAAATATCTTTTTTTCTCTCTCACCCATTTACTCACAATACCCCATAATGGGAAAAAAAGAGAACATGTTTTTAGAAACTAGCAAATTTCTTGAAGATGAAATACAGAAATATCTCATTTACAAATATCTCATTCACACCCCTGAGACAATACAATGTTAGAATCACCTTTGGCAGTGGTTACAGCTGTGAGTCTTTCTGGGTAAGTCTCTAAGAGCTTTCAACACTTTAAAACAAAAAAAAAAAAAAAACAAATTACCCATATTGTAAAGTGCTTGTCCCACTGGCTATCATAAGGTGAATGCACCAATTTGTAAGTCGCTCTGGATAAGAGTGTCTGCTAAATGACGTAAATGGAAATGGAAACACCTGGATCGTACAATATTTGCACATTATTTTGTTTCAAGCTGTGTCAAGTTGGTTGTTGATCATTGCTAGACAACCATTTTCAGGTCTTGCCATAGATCTTCAAGCAGATTTAAGTCAAAACTGTAACTCGGCCACTCAGGAACATTCACTGTTTTCTTGGTAAGCAACTCTCTAGTGTCCCCAGTCCATAATGATTACAAGCATACCCATAACATCACTATGCTTGAAAATATGGAAAGTGGTACTCGGTAATGTGTTGTATTGTATTTTCCCCAAACATAACACTTTGTATTCAGGACAGAAAGTGAATTGCTTTGCCACGTTGTTTGCAGTATTACTTTAGTGCCTTGTTGCAAACAGGATGCATGTTTTGGAATATTTTTATTCTGTACAGGCTTCCTTCTTTTCACTCTTTCAGTTAGGTTAGTATTGTGGAGTAAGCCAGTTTTTAAACTCTGTAACTCTGTAACTTTTAAAGTCACCATTGGCCTCATGGTGAAATCCCTGAGCGGT
Source organism: Coregonus suidteri (assembly GCA_036851935.1). Taxonomy (NCBI): domain Eukaryota; kingdom Metazoa; phylum Chordata; class Actinopteri; order Salmoniformes; family Salmonidae; genus Coregonus; species Coregonus suidteri. The sequence continues at coordinate 50,316,455 of CM072235.1, read as the reverse complement.
TTCCTTCCTCTCCAGCAACTGAGTTAGGAAGGATGCCTGTATCTTTGTGGTGACTGGGTGTATTGATACACCACCCAAAGTGTAATTAATAAATTCACCATGCTCAAAGGGATATTCAATGTCTGCTTTTTCTAGCAATTGCCCTCCTTTGCACGCAAGTCATTGGAAAACCTCCCTGGTCTTTGTGGTTGAATCTGTGCTTGAAATTCACTGCTCGACTGCGCGACCTTATAGATAATTGTATGTGTGGGGTACAGAGATGAGGTAGTCATTCAAAAATCATGTTAAACGTTATTATTGCACACAGAGTCCATTCAATTTATTATGTGACTTGTTAAGCAAATGTTTACTCCTGAGCTTATTTAGGCTTGCCATAAAAAAAGGGGTTGAATTCTTATTGACTCAAGACATTTAATTAATTTGTACAAATGTTGAAAAACATAATTCAATTTTGACATTATGGGGTATTGTGTGTAGGCCAATGACAAAAAAAAATCTAAATGTAATCCGTTTTAAATTCAGGTTTTAACACAACAAAATGTGGAAAAAGTCAAAGGGTATGAATACTTTCTCAAGCACTCTGTCTTTTTTCTCAGATGAGTGGATTGAAGTGTCGATGATAAATGGATGACAGGATTAGGCTGTTTTTGATGTGCTAGCAGCCATCGTGGAAGTCATGTTGAGAGGTTGTACCATTTGTAATTGAGGACAGACTCATTGAGGACAGGGGTGTAACCAGTAATGTTGAGAGGTTGAACCATTTTGTAATTGAGGACAGGGGTGTAACCATTTGTAAAGTGCTTTGCAATATTGAAAATATATAATTATATGTGTTCTGATTGCAACCTATCCAAAACAAACAAATAATGTACTTAACATTTGGCAAAGCATTAATTTATTCCTCTACGTAAAGCCTCTGGCCGCTTCTCTCTCATATGCTGACAAACTAGTCTTTGATATCCTGTCTCAGGGTAATTACAGTGTTTGTCTGTTTTAACTGGAGGCTATGCTCTGTGTTAACTACCGTCTAATCATTATGGGCTGGGAGTTTCGAACTGCATCGCCTTTTATTTCCTGATCTTCATTCAAAGCCTCTTTTTATTTCCTGATCTTCATTCAAAGTGTCTCCCATCTCAAGGTGTATATGGAGAGACTACAGTATCTTCCTGTTCCTGTCCTTGGCTCAGTCTGCTATTAGCTCTGGCCTAATTCATGGTGTCATTGCGTGTGCGTGTGCGTGTGTGGTCAAAAGAAGTGCACTATGAAGGGAATATGGTGTTATTAGGATGGAGACAGGGTAGACGGTCCACAGACAACCTGAGGGCTCCAGAACCAAATGATTCCTCAGCACTCAGCCTGCCTGGTCTAGGTCCACAGACAACCTGAGGGCTCCAGAACCAAATGGTCACTCAGCCTGCCTGGTCTAGGTCCACAGACAACCTGAGGGCTCCAGAACCAAATGGTCACTCAGCCTGCCTGGTCTAGGTCCACAGACAACCTGAGGGCTCCAGAACCAAATGGTCCCTCAGCACTCAGCCTGCCTGGTCTAGGTCCACAGACAACCTGAGGGCTCCAGAACCAAATGGTCCCTCGGCACTCAGCCTGCCTGGTCTAGGTCCACAGACAACCTGAGGGCTCCAGAACCAAATGATTCCTCAGCACTCAGCCTGCCTGGTCTAGGTCCACAGACAACCTGAGGGCTCCAGAACCAAATGGTCCCTCAGCACTCAGCCTGCCTGGTCTAGGTCCACAGACAACCTGAGGGCTCCAGAACCAAATGGTCCCTCGGCACTCAGCCTGCCTGGTCTAGGCCCACAGACAACCTGAGGGCTCCAGAACCAAATGGTCCCTCAGCACTCAGCCTGCCTGGTCTAGGTCCACAGACAACCTGAGGGCTCCAGAACCAAATGGTCCCTCAGCACTCAGCCTGCCTGGTCTAGGTCCACAGACAACCTGAGGGCTCCAGAACCAAATGGTCCCTCAGCACTCAGCCTGCCTGGTCTAGGTCCACAGACAACCTGAGGGCTCCAGAACCAAATGGTCCCTCAGCACTCAGCCTGCCTGGTCTAGGTCCACAGACAACCTGAGGGCTCCAGAACCAAATGGTCCCTCAGCACTCAGCCTGCCTGGTCTAGGTCCACAGACAACCTGAGGGCTCCAGAACCAAATGGTCCCTCGGCACTCAGCCTGCCTGGTCTAGGTCTACCAGCGGAGCTACCAGCGGAGCTACCAACGGAGCTACCAGCGGAGCTACTAACTCAATTGCCGGAGAGGAAGGATACCGCTCAGGGATTTCACCATGAGGCCAATGGTAACTTTAAAACAGTTACAGAGTTTAATGGCTGTGATAGGAAAAAACTGAGGATGGATCAACAACATTGTAGTTACTCCACAATACTAACCTAATTGACAGAGTCAAAAGAAGGAAGCCTGTACAGAATGCAAATATTCCAAAACATGCATCCTGTTTGCAACAAGGCACTTTTGTCCTGAATACAAATTGTTTTATGTTTGGGGCAAATCCAATACAACACATTACTGAGTACCGCTCTCCATATTTTCAAGCATAGTGGTGGCTGCTTCATGTCATGGGTATGCTTGTAATCGTTATGGACTGGGGAGTTTTTCAGGATAAAAAATAAACGGAATAGAGCTAAGCACAGGCAAAATCCTAGAGGAAAACCTGGTTCAGTCTGCTTTCCAACAGACACTGGGAGATGAATTCACCTTTCAGCAGGACAATAACCTAAAACACAAGGACCAAATCTACACTGGAGTTGCTTACCAAGAAGACCGTGAATGTTCCTGAGTGGCCGAGTTACAGTTTTGACTTAAATCTACTTGAAAAATCTATGACAAGATTTGAAAATGGTTGCTGAGCAATGATCAACAACCAATTTGACAGAGGTTGAAGCATTTTGAAAAGAATAATGGGCAAATGTTGCACAATCCAGGTGTGGAAAGCTCTTAGAGACTTACCCAGAAAGACTCACAGCTGTAATCGCTGACAAAGGTGCTTCTACAAAGTTTTGACTCAGGGGTGTGAATACTTATGTAAATGAGCTATTTCTGTATGTCATTTTCAATAAATTAGCAAACATTTCTAAAAACATGTTTTCACTTTGTCATTATGGGGTATTGTGTGTAGATGGGTGAGAGAAAATCTGTCCAACACATTACAAATGTGGAAGACGTGAAGGGGTATGAATACTTTCTGAATGCACTGGATCTTGAAAACTTGAGTGTTGTCATGCAAAACATTTTGGGACTATATCAACAATGGACTAATGAAACAAATACCCCAAGTTTTTGGGTGGAATTTTCCTTTAACATGGTCCTGTCACACCAGAACTGTCGTAAAGAAGGCACGGAAACGACTCCTTTCCCTCAGGAGGCGGAAACGATTTGGCATTGCCCCTCAGATCCTCAGGAACTTTTACAGTCGCACATTCGAGAGCATCCTGACTGGTTGTATCATCGTCTGGTATGGCAGCTGCACCGCCCACGACAGGAAGGCCCTACAGAGGGTGGTGCATCACTGGAGCCGAGCTCCCAGCCATCAATTTTTTACATTTTACATTTTAGTCATTTAGCAGACGCTCTTATCCAGAGCGACTTACAGGAGCAATTAGGGTTAAGTGCCTTGCTCAAGGGCACATCGACAGATTTTCACCTAGTCGGCTCGGGGATTAGTACCAGGGACCTTTCGGTTACTGGCACAACGCTCTTAACCACTAAGCTACCTGCCGCCACAGGACGTACATGCCAGGCGGTGTCTGAGTAAGGCCCGAAAAATTGCCAAAGACTCCAGCGACCCGAGACATGGACTGTTCTCCATGCTCCCGCCTGGCAGGCTGTACCGGTGCATCAAGGCTCAGACAAACAGAGTCCTAAACAGCTTATATCCCCTTGCCATAAGACTGTTAGATGGCTAACAACTACTGCTCGCCCATCCACAGGTCTCTACCCACTCAGACCTACGCTGCAGCTAAAATGATTATTTGATTAGATGTATTACTCCATTGCGCTGCTGTCCATTGATTGCCATTACCATTAGTATGAATCTATTTATCCTGCCACTGGTCACTATTATATCTGTTTACATGTACAACAATGGCCACCAACCGGTCGATCTTCAAGGCATTACTAGTCGATCACCAAACATTTCTGTAGAAAAGCCTAACGATAATGGCATAAAGGTTTGCGCTCCTTTTTTTCTGTGTTGCCCTGTTGGCGGTAGGTGCAGTTGATTCAGAAGCCCTGTTGGCGGTAGGTGCAGTTGATTCAGAAGCCCTGTTGGCGGTGGGTGCAGTTGATTCAGAAGCCCTGTTTGGCGGTAGGTGCAGTTGATTCAGAAGCCCTGTTGGCGGTAGGTGCAGTTGATTCAGAAGCCCTGTTGGCGGTGGGTGCAGTTGATTCAGAAGCCCTGTTGGCGGTGGGTGCAGTTGATTCAGAAGCCCTGTTGGCGGTGGGTGCAGTTGATTCAGAAGCCCTGTTGGCGGTGGGGTGCAGTTGATTCAGAAACCCTGTGCACTGGGTAGACAAAGTGTTCACATTAGACCTATCACTAAAATCTTCAGTCATCCAAAAGTTATACTTAAATCCGAACTGGTTCTCAAGCAAATTAGTAAGATTGTCTCACCCACTGTTCAAGAAAGGCCTTTTTCCCTTTATTCAGATTACAACCTCTCACTTTCAGTTATTTGAAAAGGAAATAATCTCCCAAATGTCACTATTTCTAAAACAAGCCATAGAAAGTTGGTTGCAATTTCAATTTAATCCTCCAGAAACGACAGAAACAAATAATGCAACAAATATTGTGGTTAAATTCAAATATACTAATTGACAAAAAACCTTTATTTTTTGACAGAATGTTTAAAAAAGGTATAATCTTCGTAAATGATATCATCGGTAGGACTGGTGGAGTTATGTCGCACATGCAGCTAACAAAAAACATATGGAAATGTCTGCTCTACCCAAAATTACAACCAATTATTGCAGCCTTACCTCAAAAGTGGAAGAGGAAAGTTGAAGGGGGAGAAAGTAAGGAACTTGTCTGTCGGCCTTGCATTAAAGAACATAATTGGTTAAGGAAAACTGTGATAAATAAAAAAGTATATCAGTTTCACTTAAGGACCAAAGGATTGACAGCCGTCCCATATAGATTGCAAAATAGTTGGGAAGAGATCTTTGACGTACCGATCCCATGGCATAGTGTTTATGAACTGACACGCAAAACGACACCGGATTCAAAAATTAGAATCTTTCAATTTAAATTATTATATAAAATTCTTTGCTACCAATAGAATGTTATTTATATGGGGGATACAATCTTCCCAGCTCTGCAGATTTTGCTGTGAAGAGATAGAATCATTAGATCATTTGTTTTGGTTCTGTCCATTTGTAGCTTGTTTTTGGACACAGGTCCAGGAATGGCTAAAGGATTGCAATATTTACCTGGAACTAACCTTGCAGATAGCATTACTGGGTGATCTGAAAAGTCATAGTCAATCAATCAATAATATAATAATACTTTTAGCAAAAATGTTTATTTTTAATTCACAATCTGTAGAAGCAATGAGAATAGAAAGGTTCAGAACTTTTGTAAAACATCACAGTACGGTTGAAATATATATGGCAAATAGAAATCCTATATGGATGGTGTTAAGAGATAGATGGGAGGTATTGAATAGAGTTGAAGGATGGGACTAATAACAAATAAACAACAAATAATAACAAAGATAGCTAATAATGTAAGCATACTGTGTCCATAATAAGTATATAGGTTGTATGTTTGGGAGCTTTTGGGAAAGAGCACAGTTAGAAAGATATGGCATTTAGAAGCAAAACCGGATGGACATCATGAAAATGATCGGAGAGAGGTTGAGAGTAGAAGAAGTTCAGGAGCAAAAAAAAATAAATATATAATATATATATATATAATATATATATATATATATATATATATATATATATATATATATATATATATATATATATATATATATATATATAGAATTATTGTAAAAATTAACTCTGTCCATAAGGTGTAGATAGTAAGTATAGACCGGAAGTAGAGGCCTGGGTGTTGTTGTTCACTAATTTACTCCAAGTAGGGAAAGGATGGTGGGGTTGAAAAGTAATAAAGGGGAATATATATATATAAAAAATAAAAATAAACATGGGGGATTGGAAGTGATGCAGACAATTACATTGATAGAAGATGCAATTTTATCTGCAATATTAAGCTGATTAAAAAAAAAAAAAAGGAAAGAAAATATAAAAAATATAAAAAAAATAAAAAATAAAAAATGTTCCCATTTGGAACCATTTCATTTGTCTGAAAAGACAAAATCTCTGCCTACCCGGTGGACCGGGAGATCTATGGCTAAATCGAGTGTGCCTAATGCCCTAGCCAATCAGATAGCTCAAATCACCGTGCCTACCAACAGCTTCAACAACCACAGCAAAGTTTGATACTAGCCTATGTGAGATTTCATAACTTTTAACACCATGACCAGAGAGAGACTGTCAAAGAATACAGCAAAGAGCTGCTGTTTCTATGAGTGAGTTCATGTTTAAGTTTTATTCAGCAGTGTCAACAATGTTTTTATTCAACACTATTACAAAACCTAAAAGGCGCTTCTCTCTACTTCCACTCGCTGCAGCTGAAATGAATGAGTAGCCAAGTGTAGGCTATCGATAACCCTTCGTTTTTATTATTATTATTATTATTAGCAGCTCGTCTGTCTATTTTAATATCGAGGAGTATTTCACATTCTCTAGTCATCATGAGTTTGTGCCTGAGGCAGATGCGGTGCGACTTGAGTTTCGCCATCAGGTGGAAGACGGTGTCTCCTCTCTCTGGTCAGTCTCACCGGAGGAAAGGAAAGAGAGAGCAGGGACCGTGCTCTCTCCCTCCCTCCCTCCCTCCCTCCCTCCCTCCGCTGAGACTAATGCCGTGTTCAAAACAACTGGGAACTCGTAAATCTCAGACTTCAGTGCGTTCAAGACAACTGGGAACTCCAAAAAGAATTAGGTCCGACGGGGTAAAATAGTTTGGAACGGTCATCCCTCTCGGAACATCGGGCATCTTTCTAGATGGAACTAAGGGGCCCGAACCATGAAAAACAGCCCCAGACCATTATTCGTCCTCCACCAGACTTTACAGTTGGCACTATGCATGGGGGGGGTAGGTTCTACGCTCCACCAAACCCAGATTTGTCCGTCGGACTGCCACATGATGAAGCGTGATTCATCACTCCAGAGAACACGTTTCCACTGTTCCAGAGTCCAATGGCGGCGAGCTTTACACCACTCCAGTCGACGCTTGGCATTGCGCATGGTGATCATAGGCTTTGTGTGCGGCTACTCAGCCATGGAAACCCATTTAATGACACTTCCGACGAACAGTTCTTGAGCTGACGTTGATTCCAGAGGCAGTTTGGAACTCGGTAGTGAGTGTTGTAACCGAGGACAGACAAATCTTACTCGCTATGCGCTTCAGCACTCGGCATATCAAGAAGCTGATTACACAGGTGCACATTGTGCTGTGGACAATAAAAGGCCACTCTAAAATGTGCAGTTTTGTCACACAACACAGTGCCACAGATGTCTCAAGCTTTGAGGGAGTGTGGAATTGGCATGGTGACTGTAGGAATGTCCAGCAGAGCTGTTGCCAGATAATTGAATGTTCATTTCTCTACTTTAAGCCACCTCCAACGTCGTTTTAGAGAATTTGGCAGTACGTCCAACCGGCCTCATAACCGCAGACCACGTGTAACCACACCAGCCCAGGACCTCCACATCCGGCTTCTTCACATGCAGAGATAATCTGAGACCGAAGAATTTCTGTAAAAAACGGTCATAAACCGTCTCAGGGAAGCCCATCTGCGTGCTCGTCGTCCTCACCAGGGTCTTGACCCGACTGCAGTTCGGCGTCGTAACAGACTTCAGTGGGCAAATGCTCACCTTCAACGGCCACTGGTATGCTGGTGCAGTGTGCTCTTCACGGATGAATCTCAGTTTCAACTGTACCGGGCAGATGGCAGACACTATGTATGGCGTCGTGTGGGCGAGCAGTTTGCTGATGTCAACGTTGTGAACAGAGTTCCCCATGGTGGCGGTGGGGTTATTTACATTTACATTTACATTTTAGTCATTTAGCAGACGCTCTTATCCAGAGCGACTTACAGTTAGTGAATACATATTTTTTTATACTGGCCCCCCGTGGGAATCGAACCCACAACCCTGGCGTTGCAAACGCCATGCTCTATCAACTGAGCTACATCCCGGCCGGCCATTCCCTCCCCTACCCTGGACGACGCTGGGCCAATTGTGCGCCGCCCATGAGTCTCCCGGTCGCGGCCGGCTGCGACAGAGCCTGGATTCGAACCAGGATCTCTAGTGACACAGTTATGGTATGGGCAGGCATAAGCTACGGACAACGAACACAATTGCATTTTATTGATGGCAATTTTAATGTACAGAGATACCATGACGAGATCCTGAGGCCCATTGACGTGCCATTCATCCACCGCCATCACCTCATGTTTCAGCATGATAATGCCCCATGGATCTGTACACAATTCCTGGAAGCTGAAAATGTCCCAGTTCTTCCATGGCCTGCATAGTCACCAGACATGTCACCCATTTGAGAATGTTTGGGATGCTCTGGATCGACAGCGTGTTTCCCGTCAATATCCAGCAACTTCGCACAGCCATTGAAGAGGAGTGGGACAGCATTCCACAGGCCACAATCAACAGCCTGTTCAACTCTAGGAGATGTGTCGCGCTGCATGAATGAATTTCTTTCAATCAACTGATTTCCTGAACTGTAAGTTGTTGCGTTTATTTTTGTTCAGTGTATATTATTATTATCAGTGCATTGTTGGGAAAGAGCTCTCAAGGTAAGAATTTCACTGTACTGTTTTCCACCTGTTGCATCCTGTGGCGAATAAACGATCTGTTTAATGAGAGAGAGAGAGAGAGAGAGAGAGAGAGAACCCCGCTACTATCCAACATAATTTTGCCTCCAGGGCTAACCAACACAATGTAACAGGGAGATAGGTTATAAAGACGTGTAGATCTGTAGACCCATTCAAACGGCTGAATGGAGCTTCATACACACACTGCCTAGACTACATACGTCATTAGGCACAAGAGAACAGCGAAATTGTGTTTAATAGCATCAACAGATGGAGTATTTTCTCTTTCTGTTGTGTTGTCTGCAAACAGAGCTAAATGGCAAGATTATTCAATCACAGTGTCGGTGCGTGGTTAATATCCATTTGGGAAGCCAAGCCAGGAAAAAAAGCCCTATGACGAGCTGTGTTGTTTTCTCTATAACCTGTTAGTTCATATGCCACCTTTTGATATATAAGGCAGAGACAGCAAGAAGACAGTCCCACAGTGGGGGAATATATTCAACCAGTGGTGGTTGGGGCCATTTAAGATAAGAGAGGATGATTTTTTTTTTATTATGAGCATGGCCTTATTTCTATTACAGCATGTTGGATGACTGTCATTCATATTCCATTCACCCAGCTCAATGTAACATAGATAGGTTTAGGATACTACATGATACTCTAATGTTCCCTATAGCCATCATGAGGTTCCTACAACCTAGCTTATGAATGAAAGTTTACAACGTACAGTAGGTGCACTGGTCAAGAGAATTTTGAGTAATCAAGGTGACAGACATTGACACATTCAATACCTCCTTGCGCACTCTTGCCTGCATCTAGCTGATCTAGGGTGTAATCATTAGTCCAACAGTTTCAAACGAGAGTTTCTATTGGACAAATTCAGGTATGTTTATCCCCGTTTCATTCCGTTTTTCAACAGAATCTGAGAAATGAATACACCCCTGATCACACGCAAACAGTTCACTTTCATAGCAGCCACGTACAAACAGCATGATTTTTACATTTTTAGTCATTTAGCAGACGCTCTTATCCAGAGCGACTTACAGTTAGTGAGTGCAAACATTTTTTTTTTTTTTGTTCATACTAGTCCCCCGTGGGAATCGATCCCACAACCCTGGCGTTGCAAGCGCCATGCTCTACCAACTGAGCTACACGGGATCACTTTGCTCATTAATTCCTTCTCTCAACTATCTATGTGCTCTCCTCCTCTCACCTTTTCCCTTTGCTTGTGGACTTTAGTGCACAACACATCAGCTGTCTGTGACCAGGCGAAAAAACCTTTCCGAGCCGAACCTTCATATAATGACCGCTAACCGCTACACACAGCCTACATCCTTGTCACGTCATAGTCAACTAGAGCTACTACAACTAACGTGTTAGTAAACCAAGCAGTACAGTGTACAGTCAGAAAGCAGTTTAGCAGTTATACCGGCGGCCCCCTGGTGGCAATAAATGAATAAAACCAAAAGCTTACCTGAACTTACCTGAACTTGGAAGAGTTCCAGTGTTGGATAGTCATAGCCACCTAGCTAACATAGCATCCCTCTCTGTTTGAGTTAGGTGTTTGAGTAGGCTAAACTAGCTAGCTGCATTCGCTAGCATTTTTAAATAAATTAATTAGCTCTACCAGCTGAGCTACAGAGGACCAGTTCCAGCCAGCTAGCTAACATAGCATCCCTCTCTGTTTGAGTTAGGTGTTTGAGTAGGCTAAATGGAGCAATTTCCAAACACCTGAAGGTACCACGTTCATCTGTACAAACAATAGTACGCAAGTATAAACACCATGGGACCACGCAGCCGTCATACCGCTCAGGAAGGAGACACGTTCTGTCTCCTAGAGATGAACATACTTTGGTGCGAAAAGTGCAAATCAATCCCAGAACAACAGCAAAGGACCTTGTTAAGATGCTGGAGGAAACGGGTACAAAAGTATCTATATCCACAGTAAAACGAGTCCTATATCGACATAACCTGAAAGGCCGCTCAGCAAAGAAGAAGCCACTGCTCCAAACCGCCATAAAAAAGCCAGACTACGGTTTGCAACTGCACATGGGGACAAAGATCGTACTTTTTGGAGAAATGTCCTCTGGTCTGATGAAACAAAAATAGAACTGTTTGGCCATAATGACCATCGTAATGTTTGGAGGAAAAAGGGGGTCGCTTGCAAGCCGAAGAACACCATCCCAACCGTGAAGCACGGGGGTGGCAGCATCATGCTGTTGGGGTGCTTTGCTGCAGGAGGGACTGGTGCACTTCACAAAATAGATGGCATCATGAGGAAGGAAAATTATGTGGATATATTGAAGCATCATCTCAAGACATCAGTCAGGAAGTTAAAGCTTGGTCGCAAATGGGTCTTCCAAATGGACAATGACCCCAAGCATACTTTCAAAGTTGTGGCAAAATGGCTTAAGGACAACAAAGTCAAGGTATTGGAGTGGCCATCACAAAGACCTGACCTCAATCCTATAGAAAATTTGTGGCCAGAAAAGGCGTGTGCGAGCAAGGAGGCCTACAAACCTGACTCAGTTACACCAGCTCTGTCAGGAGGAGTGGGCCAAAATTCACCCAACTTATTGTGGGAAGTTTGTGGAAGGCTACCCGAAACGTTTGACCCAAGTTAAACAATTTAAAGGCAATGCTACCAAATACTAATTGAGTGTATGTAAACTTCTGACCCACTGGGAATGTGATGAAAGAAATAAAAGCTGAAATAAATCATTCTCTCTACTATTATTCTGACATTTCACATTCTTAAAATAAAGTGGTGATCCTAACTGACCTAAGACAGGGAATTTTTACTAGGATTAAATGTCAGGAATTGTGAAAAACTGAGTTTAAATGTATTTGGCTAAGGTGTATGTAAACTTACGACTTCAACTGTATATATGTATATATGTGTGTGTATACATATATATATACTACAGATCAAAAGTTTTGGACACACCTACTCATTCAAGGGTTTTTCTTTATTTATACTATTTCCTACATTGTAGAATAACAGTGAAGACATCAGAACTATGAAATAACACATATGGAATCATGTAGTAACCCATAAAGTATTAAACAAATCAAAATATATTTTATATCTGAGATTCTTCAAATAGCCACCCTTTGCCTTAATGACAGCTTTGCACACTCTTGGCAGGGGCACAATGTATGAATTATGGTTGGATCAGAATCACCGTTATAATTATTTGCCGGTACGGAGAATTAAGTAAAACCACAAGTCCAAATCCCGATCACCATCCATGGCTAATTTAGGAAAGGGACGATTTTATTTAGCTAGCTAGCCACCGGAGGACAACTTCCCAACGAGATGCAACAATTCATGTTTTTTCTGTCAATTACGTTTTGCTTTTGATGTGATGTGATTGGTGTGAAGCCAAAATCCAAAGTGGCTTTCCTTTGTAAACAGAAGTGCTTGACGGTCATATGTGATAATAGTATGAACTTTCTGTACAAAAAAAGTCAAGATAAACGTCACTAAATAGCAAAGTTGGGTTGGAACTCATAAGATGTTACCCTTCTCCCCAGACAGCATAAGACACACGGTCTACATATACTGATTCAGAGGGGCGCTGTTTCCCTCGCTTGGATGCTTTCTCCAGTGTGATACATTTAGCCACTTGCGAATTGAAGGAAAATTATGAAACAGAGAGACAAAATAGCATTGAATTTAATAGCAAGGGTAGCCTGCGAGCCTTTGGCCTCCCTTGATAAAAAAAAAAGGTATAAAATAATAACTAATCAGCGTTGAGCTAAACTGAGTGAGCTCAACTGTGAATGGTCCTGGCGCCCAAAAAAACAAGTGTCAAGGGAAACCAGATTGGATTTGGCTTCACACCAATCACATCACATCAAAAGCAAAACATAATTTACTGAGAAAAAAAAAACGTGAATAGTTGCATATCGTTGTGTCGTTGTCCTCCGGTGGCTAGCAATCTAGCTAGCTAAAATCATCCCTTTCCTAAATTAGCCATGGATGGTGATCGGGATTTGGACTTGTGGTTTTATTTAATTCTCCGTACCAGCAAATAATTTTAACGGTGATTCTGATCCAACCATAATTCACACATTGTTTTCCTGGAGCTAGGGGTATTGGATTTATCAGAAGTCATGCCCACCATCAAGAAAACAGATTCCTGTTCTGAAAACAGTTGTGTTGCATATTGGGTCTAATGATGTTATGTTTGTGAAATCTATAAAGCTAAGAGACAATTTCTTACAGCTCTTGGAGAATGCTCAGAAATTAGCAGAACATGTAATTGTCTCGGGCCGAATTCCATCTCCTCGCCGTTGAGGGACTGAGTGTTTTAGCCGTCTTTGGTCTCTTCCTCAGTGGTTAATGCGTCTGACCAAGGACTTGGGCATGTCCTTCGTCGACAATTTTGACTCCTTCTGGAATAGGCCTGGCTACTTTGTGGAGACGGAATTTACCTGGGTGAAAATAGCTCCCGGCTGTTGTCATGAAACATTGGAAAGGTTCTTGGTCAACTAAATTGATGTGAGGAGTTCATGTAAGTTCACATCCTTTGTATCTGAGAGAAAGTGGTGACATGCCTAATGGTGCTAACCAGAGATGTATCTGAAAGTGGTGACATGCCTAATGGTGCTAACCAGAGATGTTTCTGAAAGTGGTGACATGCCTAATGGTGCTAACCAGAGATGTTTCTGAAAGTGGTGACATGCCTAATGGTGCTAACCAGAGATGTATCTGAAAGTGGTGACATGCCTAATGGTGCTAACCAGAGATGTATCTGAAAGTGGTGACATGCCTAATGGTTTAATTGCTATTCCTACTTTGTTTTCTTTTCCTAATAGGTATAATCCAATCTTTGAGTCTCCTGTTGTTCTGAAATCTCAAAGTAATCTGACTTGTATTGAGGTTTGAAGTTTCTACATCTTATCATTCGTAGTTTATTACCTAAAATGGATAATGTCAAGATCTGGGCCTCTCAGTCAGACCCTGATATTTTTATTGTATCTGAAACCTGGTTAACTGATAAAACCCTGGACTCTGAGGTTGCTATGGATGGTTACTATGTGTTTAGGGCTGATAGGAAAGACTAAGGTGGTGGTGGTGTTGCTATTTACACAAAGACTCTTCTGTCTGCGTCTCTGTTAAAGGCTACCTCCTGTCCTCAACCATTTGAACTGTTGGCTTTAAGTCTTCAGTTGGGTTCAAACTCAAAAAGAACAGTTATAGGCAGGGGTGCACATGACTTTTCCAGTGAGTTACTCAGGTGAGTACCAGCAGATGGTGTCTGGTACTCACCCCATATGTAGCGTGGTCTTAATAAGTGCAGTCTTCCTCACTGTCCTCCTCAGTGCCGCCACCACTGTCCTCTGCTTCAGCTTCCTGCATGGTAGATGATGAAGATGCTGCAGATGCACCTCCCTGTCCTTGGTTGAGCCTCTGATTAGCTGTCTCCATCCACAGGTCAACAGCAGGCTTTGGGTCAAATGTCTCTGTGGTCTGCTTTGACAGGTGAATGTGCATCAGTGCTGAGAGACGAGCATGTGACAGACGAGATCTGTACTTGGTTTTTATTATGTTGAGATGTGAGAATCCCCTCTCACAAGCTGCACTGCTTAAAGGCAGTGTAAGAGACAGCTTAACCACCTTGTTGATGTTGGAGTAAGCATCTGGGTTACTTGTATTTACTATTTGGACCAAGTCATACACAGAAGAGGCTCCCAGGCGTTTTCCTGCCTGCTTTAAGTGCATCCATTCTGTCACAGTGGTATCTTTGTCAAGTTGCAAGGTGGCCTCATATTTCTTGAGAATGCTGCAAACTGTTGTGTTTCCCAAAACTGTGGAGGTCTTGCATTTCCTGAGGCCATGTTGAAGGATCAAATACTAAGAAATGATCACATGACTTGAGGGAGTCATATCTGATTTCAAACTCTTCAATTAACCCCCTGAGTAAGTGTGTCTTGTCTCTGTCAGCATCAGCATTGGAAACAGTGTGTGCCCTGTGGCTTTCACCATCAAGCAGAAGTGTGAACTGTCCAATGGCCACCATGAGTTCATCCTTACATTCTCCAATGGTCAGCTTTTCCTTCTGAAACCTAATGGATGTGGTCTTCAAAATGTTGCAAATGTCAAGCATGTTTTGACAGAAAGCACTGAAAACGCTCTGAGCAGATATGCTGCAAGTCACTGTTATCACTCGTAACCAGTTGCATTTTAATGGCTGGCAATAGTCTTGATATTTTTAACAGTGTTTCATGCCTCCATGCAGACCATCTGATATTATGAAACTTACCCAGTTTCACAAAGGAGATCCCATTTTCTTCACATAGCTTATTCAGTGCAGCAGTTTTTTTTTGCTCCACCTTTTTGTAAATAAAACTGCAGCAGCTTGACCACAGAGCGATTAAATGTCTCACAGTAAGGAACGTTGCGATCAGCTGATTTCGCGCAATTCTCCAGTGTGTGTGCGGTGCACAGAATGTGCACAAGGTAGTCTCCAACCGCAGCAAGTTGCCGGAGTTTTGGCACAACGCCGTTGTAGATACCTACGTTGACAGCAGCCCCGTCTGTGCACACGGCGACCAACTTTGTTGTCCAGTCATCCAAGCCTGTGTCCTGGAAAAGTCTCACAAGTCCGTCTGTTATGGCCTGCGCGGTTTGGTCAGCACCCAATTCAATCAGTCCAATAAAGTCCGAAGTAAACTCTCCGTTGCTGGACACAGACACAATGTAAACGATTTCCTGTTCAGTTTTTGTGATGTCCTCAGATCCATCAAAAAGCAGCCTCCAAAATTCAGCAGACTGCAACTTGGCTCGTAACTCCCCGCTGATGGTGTGAGCGATGCTCTGCATGATCCGTGTGCCCCCTTCACGTGAATGATATGCACCTCCGACATTTACTCCTAGCCGCTTCAGTAAAGGAACATCCTCAGAATAGGAAGACATGGGACGTGCGTGTTTAGCTTTATGGAAGGCGAGGAGAAAAATATTAAACAGAGCTTGCCGCTGTTCTTCATTCAGCTTGTCTCGCCATCTGGCAAGTGGGCGACTGGACATTTCTTCTCGGCTAGCTAGTTTAGCAATGGCTTGCGCCACATTCGTGTGCTCCTTGCTCTTTTCATGTTTGTCAAATAAAGGATGGTTGAAATTCTTTGAGCCTTTATAAAATGCACCTGTTTTGTCTGCTAGATGTGGATTTGAGCGGCAAATCTTGCACCACATTCGTTAGCTTCAAGCCACTGCACATCTTGGAGCCACTTTTCCGAAAAAATTATTTTCTTCGGCTCTGGCTCCAGTTGGCGTTTCTTTGTAGGTGGCGAAACGCCAAAAGAAGCTGCTTAATGTCTGTTGCTTTTTGGACATCCCTGACAGTAGTTGACAAGCAACATGTCATGTGTAAGGTTAGATGAGAAGATCGGTCAAGTACGCAAAGGCGCGTAGTAACACAAGTGGCATTACGCATTCCTGATTTCTGTTGCGCTTGCGTACCTGCGTACCAGTTATGTGCACCCCTGGTTATAGGAATCTATCGTCCAGCCTCCACTAAGAAGTGTGTACTAAACGAACTCACTGACTTAATTGCCATTTTTACTACCCCAGAGGTGTTGATTGCTGGAGATTTTAATCTTGCATGGGAACGCAGAATGCTGACTGTTTAAATGATTTTTGTACTAATCTAAATTTGACCCAGCTGATTACAAAGCCCACTCGTCCAAACTTAAAGGACCCTACGAAATCTACTTTGATTGACCTCATACTTATAAATACTCCAGAGAAATATGGTGGGAGTGGGGTATTTGCTTTGGATATTAGTGACCACTGTCCCATTGTATGTGTCAGGGATATACGGATGCCTGGATCCAAACCTTGCTTTATCAACGAGGAATTTTAAAAATGTCAATGAACAGGCCATTTTCTGTGACCTTTATTTAGGTGACTTTGATTGTATTACATCTATACCTGACCCAGAGTTGGCTCTGAACCACTTCTCAAATGTTTTCAATTGTATTGTAGATAAACATGCGCCCTTTAAAAAACAGAGAATTAAAAAAAGGTCTTGCCCTTGGTTCAGTCCAGAGCTATCTGAAGTCATACTCCAACAGAGATGCTGCCTGGGCCAAAGCTAGATTCACAGACTCGGGGTCCAGACTGGCAGTCTTTCAGGCGATTTGAGAAATCTGTGTGTAAAACTAGTTAAAAAAGCAAAATTAGATTATTATGTTAATACACTATCTGAATGTACAGGGAACCCAGGTACATTTTGGAAAGCTGTTACGTCACTGAAAGGTTGCGTCTCCTCTTCTCTCCCCCAAGGAATTAATTTAGATTCTGGCCCTATTACTGACAGAATGGATATCATTAATGCATTGAATCACCGTTTTTATCTCTGCAAGCTATATATTTGTATTTCAAAGCCAGCTCTTGAAAAGAGTAGTTTGGATGTTGAGTGATACTGAAAACGCTACTCAGGAGTTTCCTTTTCGGAAATTCACTGATAAAGAAGTCCTGGATGCTTTGCTAACATTAAACAAAATAAAATCCACAGGGGCTGATCATTTGGAGCCTGGTCTGCTTAAGTGTGCAGCTCCCCTTATTGCCGGCTCAGTAGGCCACATTTTTTATTTAACATTGTTATCAGGAAGCATTCCAAAAGCATGGAAATCTGCATATGTGCTGCCCCTCCATAAGGGTGGGGAAACACATGATCTGGACAACTATCGCCCCATTTCAAGACTACCTTGTTGAGCTAAGATTATTGAATCCTTGGTTAATGTACCACTTTGTTCCTTTTTATCTGATAGTTGTATTTTTAATATAAACCAATCAGGGTTTAGGCCTGGGCATAGTGCTACCACGGCAACCACGCTAGTTGTTAATGATCTTGTCGATGCCTTGGATGCTAAAAAGAGCTGTGCTGCCTTGTTTATTGACCTGTCAAAGGTGTTCGACACTGTTGATCTGTTTTGCTGAAGACGTTATCTAGAGTAGGCCTGGGATATACAGCCTGTTTATGCTTTCAGAATTATCTTAGTGACTCAGGCCATCTTGACAGACGGGGTTCAATCTGAATTTCTTGAGATTCAAAAAGGTGTTCCTCAGGGTTCTATTTTGGGTCCATTATTGTTCATATTAATGACAGAGGAAACACTGTTAATACTTGTAACATTCATCTCTATGCAGATGACACAGTTTTGTATTCCTGTGCCACCTCAGTGCAGCAGGCCATTCGTGAATTTCAGCATGACTTTGATTCAATTCAGAAATCACTTACAGATCTTACATTAGTGTGAAATACAAGTAAAACCAAGCTCATGTTGTTCTCTAGGGCACGTAATGTTGACCCTGAGGACCTGCATATTTGCGCTACAAATGGAGCCCAAATTGAGCTTGTTTCTCAATATAAGTACCTGGGTGTCTGGATTGATGACAAGTTGTCCTTCGTAATGCATATAGAAAATCTGACTAAGAAGCTAAGATCCAACATTGTTTTTATATATCTAAATAAATCATGCCTCGGTATTGAAAATAGGAGAAAGATTGTTCAAACAACGCTTCTCCCTGTATTGGATTTTGGTGATATTGTTTACATTGTGGCGTACCGCAGGTTAGCCACCAGGGGGAGACTCGTCGAGGCCTGGTGACAGACAGTCTACATTACGCGGCGATGGCTCCCTCTGCTGGACGTGCCAGGTCTTGACAGGCTCTCCGGCCAGGACTAATTGGGGCTGATTGCTCACCAGCTGGACGAGTCCCATAAAGCTGCCAGAAGGGCAGCACAAGGTAGTGGGGATTGGGGAAGAGAGGTTACTCCCGTATAGTCGTGCTCAGTACCAGAGGTAACGGAGGGAGCTCGGTTGTGTTCCCCACAGGATACAGCAATACCCCGGAGCCCAGAAGACGGTATCCCGGAGGAGGTCTCCTGGAGGAGCCCAGAAGACGGTATCCCGGAGGAGGTCTCCTGGAGGAGCCCAGAAGACTGTATCCTGGATGGGCCCAGAAGATGGTATCCCGGAGGAGGTCTCCTGGAGGAGCCCAGAAGATGGTATCCCGGAGGAGGTCTCCTGGAGGAGCCCAGAAGACGGTATCCCGGAGGAGGTCTCCTGGAGGAGCTCAGAAGACTGTATCCTGGAGGAGCACAGAAGACTGTATCCCGGAGGAGGTCTCCTGGAGGAGCCCAGAAGATGGTATCCCGGAGGAGTTCTCCTGGAGGAGCCCAGAAGATGGTATCCCGGATGAGGTCTCCTGGAGGAGCCCAAAAGACGGTATCCCGGAGGAGGTCTCCTGGAGGAGCCCAAAAGACGGTATCCCGGAGGAGGTCTCCTGGAGGAGCCCAGAAGACTGTATCCCGGAGGAGGTCTCCTGGAGGAGCCCAAAAGACGGTATCCCGGAGGAGGTCTCCTGGAGGAGCCCAGAAGACGGTATCCCGGATGAGGTCTCCAGGAGGAGCCCAGAAGACGGTATCCCGGATGAGGTCTCCAGGAGGAGCCCAAAAGACGGTATCCCGGAAGAGGTCTCCTGGAGGAGCCCAGAAGACTGTATCTTAATTAAGTTAAGAATCATAAGTAACCAAACCCGTTCTCAGGAATGGGTAACACTAGAGATCCCTTCAGTCTCCACAGATTTGGGGAAATCTGCATTTTGGTTTTTTGCCCCTAATTTGTGGAACAATCTGCAGAGTTCAGTGCAGTTAGATGTTCTGGTGCCACTCAGGCAGTTTTAAATTATTGATTGAGGACCTCTATGTAGTTGAATGTGATTGCTTTTATTACATTTGTTTATTGTGTGCTGAATTATATTGTTTTATAAACATGTATGTTGTTTTATTATTCTGTTTTTATTGTAATGTATACAGGGCTCTCTTGTAAAATATATTTTTAATCTCAATGTGACTCCCTGTTTAAATAAAGGTTGGATAATCAATAAATAATTGTGCCCCTGGCCTGAGAGGATGGAAGTCCAATGTGTAGCTACTAGCTAGATGTAGCAGGCTAGGCTAATGTTAAGTAGCTCTGGCTCATCGTTGCTCATGAAAGGAAGTTAGGCAAGTAAGTATTTTAGCCAGGTAGCCTAGTCTAAGACATCAAAAACTAAAAGCGTGTACTACTGTATGACAGAGTCATAGACCGTTTTGGTGACATGGGAGGAGGACGGCATGGCGTTCCTTTACAAGTAGGGTGAGTCAACATGTTTTGGTGACATGGGAGGAGGACGGCATGGCGTTCCTTTACAAGTAGGGTGAGTCAACATGTTTTGGTGACATGGGAGGAGGACGGCATGGCGTTCCTTTACAAGTAGGGTGAGTCAACATGTTTTGGTGACATGGGAGGAGGACGGCATGGCGTTCCTTTACAAGTAGGGTGAGTCAACATGTTTTGGTGACATGGGAGGAGGACGGCATGGCGTTCCTTTACAAGTAGGGTGAGTCAACATGTTTTTTATACTTGCGCACACACACACACACACAGGCCTACACCCAGAAATCAGTGCCATGGACAGCCACGTCATATTTAGCTTACGTTGATTAGACTAAATAGCTTTTGTTATCTTTTAGTTGTCACTGTATTAGACCAAGCAGAGGTGATTCGATGATTGTTGAAATGGTGCTGGAATAGTGGAGGCAGCTCCTGTTTTCTTTTGCCACTTGTAACTCTCCGCGGTTCTTGGCCTCCATGAATACACGCCACTACACAATCATCACAAATATTACAAGTCTGCTTGTGTATGAGGGTCAAGGAGACTGAGGCTGCATCCCAAATGGCACCCAGTTCCCTGCATAGTGCACTACTTTTGACCAGGACCGATAGGGAAGGAGTGCACTAGCAGACTGCTCAGTGCCTAGAGTCAGACTCAGGAGATGTTCCAGTGCCTAGAGTCAGACTCAGGAGATGTTCCAGTGCCTAGAGTCAGACTCAGGAGATGTTCCAGTGCCTAGAGTCAGACTCAGGAGATCAGGTGTTCCAGTGCCTAGAGTCAGACTCAGGAGGTGTTCCAGTGCCTAGAGTCAGAATCAGGAGATGTTCCAGTGCCTAGAGTCAGACTAAGGAGATGTTCCGGTGCCTATAGTCAGACTCAGGAGATGTTCCAGTGCCTAGAGTCAGACTCAGGAGATGTTCCGGTGCCTAGAGTCAGACTCAGGAGATGTTCCAGTGCCTATAGTCAGACTCAGGAGATGTTCCAGTGCCTAGAGTCAGACTCAGGAGATGTTCCAGTGCCTAGAGTCAGACTCAGGAGATGTTCCAGTGCCTAGAGTCAGACTCAGGACATCAGATGTTCCAGTGCCTAGAGTCAGACTCAGGAGATGTTCCAGTGCCTAGAGTCAGACTCAGGAGATGTTCCAGTGCCTAGAGTCAGACTCAGGAGATGTTCCAGTGCCTAGAGTCAGACTCAGGAGATCAGGTGTTCCAGTGCCTAGAGTCAGACTCAGGAGATGTTCCAGTGCCTAGAGTCAGACTCAGGAGATCAGGTGTTCCAGTGCCTAGAGTCAGACTCAGGAGATGTTCCAGTGCCTAGAGTCAGACTCAGGAGATGTGCCTAGAGTCAGACTCAGGAGATGTTCCAGTGCCTAGAGTCAGACTCAGGAGATGTTCCAGTGCCTAGAGTCAGACTCAGGAGATGTTCCAGTGCCTAGAGTCAGACTCAGGAGATGTTCCAGTGCCTAGAGTCAGACTCAGGAGATGTTCCAGTGCCTAGAGTTAGACTCAGGAGATGTTCCAGTGCCTAGAGTCAGACTCAGGAGATCAGGTGTTCCAGTGCCTATAGTCAGACTCAGGAGATGTTCCAGTGCCTAGAGTCAGACTCAGGAGATGTTCCAGTGCCTAGAGTCAGACTCAGGAGATCAGGTGTTCCAGTGCCTAGAGTCAGACTCAGGAGATGTTCCAGTGCCTAGAGTCAGACTCAGGAGATGAAACGTTCCTCAGATGTTCCAGTGCCTAATGGACGGATCAAACATCAATCAAAGAGCTAAAGCACAGCCATAGATATAAATATATGGCTCTGAGCTGAAGTAGTAGCTATCTGTTTTATTTATGGCCAGATATCTCTGCTTTATGTGGACACACACCAAGCGAGGCTACGATCCTCTCACAGAGTTTAAGTCCAAATAAAATTCCTCCCTTTCCCTTTCTCCCTCATCTACCCCGCTGTCCCTCTGTGAAGGTCATCTATAAGGAAGTCTCGGGGTGAGGTCGCTCTTCTTCCGTTGAGAACTAACGACAACCGTCATTTCCTTCCTCACATCTTTTTGCAGCACCATTGTGTGCTTTATGGCGTGTAGCGGGGCGGAATCACTGTGGCAGCGTGTTGTTTGACCCTGGATCTTACAGAGCACACACACACACACACACACAGTACTGGAATATGATGATGATGACCGGTACACGACAGAAATACCAACATCAGACCTGGGTTCAAATACTATTCGAAATCATTTCAAATACTTTTTTTTTTTCTGGGCTTGATTGAGCTTGCCTGGATTAATGGACCAATAGAATAGTCCCAACACTGTCAACCCCGCCCATCTGGCACTCCAGTGAGGCTAGAGCAAACGCTCAAAAATTATTTGAAATATTTCGAATAGTTTTTGAAACCAGCAGGTCCTGATATCAACATCCTAACGCTCTCCATCAGTCTGATGTCCAGTGAAGCCAGACAGAATCCAGTCCCAGTGAAGCAGCAACGCTCCTGGGCTGTTGGACTGGAGTTAACAAAAGAACACTTTGATAAACATAGAAAACCAAAACACTTGTATTCTAGACGTAATTTTTTTTAGAGAGCTTTCAACACATTTGTTCTCTCATTAACTATAAAAAATGTGATAATGCACTTTGATTGCACATTTAATTGTAAATAGTGTGTTGTACTGGGAGACACTGCAATTAAAAGAACACTAAAGCTCTTGCTCATTCAAATACTTTATATAATCCTGTTTTACATGAAGACACCCTGTACCTATTTACATGACATTTTATTTGGAGACAACAAAGGACAATGATACCAGTCCAAGTTCAGACAGTGGGGAATCCATCCTGTCTGACTGTGTCTACCCTCTCAATGAGCAAAGCGTCCCTTAAAGTCACTAAGGCACTGCATCGCAGTGCTAGCTGTGCCACTAGGCTCTGTCGTAGCCGGCCGCGACCGGGAGACCCATGGGGCGGCTCACAATTGGCCCAGCGTCGTCCAGGGTAGGGGAGGGAATGGCCGGCAGGGATGTAGCTCAGTTGGTAGAGCATGGCGTTTGCAACGCCAGGGTTGTGGGTTCGATTCCCACGGGGGGCCAGTATGAAATATAAATAAATAATGTATGCACCAACTGTAAGTCCCTCTGGATAATAGTGTCTGCTAAATGACTAAAATGTTAAACGCTGAACCACACTACTGACATCTTACAATATTCTTTAGGTCAGTGTTTCCAAAACTCAAACATGTAGTTTTTTTTTTTTTACTTCTTTACACAGCTGTTTCAAAACATCTAAGCTTAGTTATGAGTTGATTATTTTAATCAGCTGTGTAGTTATGCTAGCCCAAAACCCTAAAATGTCCATCCCCCCTTGGGGTCCCCAGGACCGAGTTGTCAGTCAGATCAAACATTATGGGAAACCCTGCTATAGATCCTTGGCTGAGTCAGCAGTCAGATCAAACATTATGGGAAACCCTGCTATAGATCCTTGGCTGAGTCGGCAGTCAGATCAAACATTATGGGAAACCCTGCTATAGATCCTTGGCTGAGTCGGCAGTCAGATCAAACATTATGGGAAACCCTGCTATAGATCCTTGGCTGAGTCAGCAGTCAGATCAAACATTATGGGAAACCCTGCTATAGATCCTTGGCTGAGTCAGCAGTCAGATCAAACATTATGGGAAACCCTGCTATAGATCCTTGGCTGAGTCAGCAGTCAGATCATACATTATGGGAAACCCTGCTATAGATCCTTGGCTGAGTCAGCAGTCAGATCATACATTATGGGAAACCCTGCTATAGATCCTTGGCTGAGTCGGCAGTCAGATCAAACATGGGCGGGCCTTAGAGGGTCCTACCACACCTCCTTGCCTGTCCAAATTAAATATTTAAATATTGATCATTTATTTGACCGAGACGCGCGCTGACAGAAAGACGCATCAATCTCAGATAAAGCATCAGAGCGACGGAAACAAACATGAGTCTGATCTGATGCTGTCTGGTCAATAGGAGTATGACAGGTCACACATCAGACACCTGGGAAGTAAGATAAATGCAAATAAATTCATTAAAAATCCTACAATGTGATTTTCTGGATTTTTTTTTCTTCTCAATTTGTCTGTCATAGTTGACGTGTACCTATGATGAAAATTACAGGCCTCCCTCATCTTTTTAAGTGGGAGAACTTGCACAATTGGTGGCTGACTAAATACTTTTTTCCCCCACTGTAAAGTAAGACAGAGGGGGCGCTGTTTCACTGTTTCACATTTTCACTGTTTGGTGTTTCGCTGTTTCACTGTTTCACATTTTCACTGTTTGGTGTTTCGCTGTTTCACTGTTTCGCTGTTTGGTGTTTCGCTGTTTCGCTGTTTCACTGTTTCGCTGTTTCGCTGTTTCACTGTTTCGCTGTTTCGCTCTTTCGCTGTTTCACTGTTTCGCTGTTTCGCTGTTTCGCTGTTTCGCTGTTTCACTGTTTCGCTGTTTCGCTGTTTCACTGTTTCGCTGTTTCGCTGTTTCGCTGTTTCGCTGTTTCGCTGTTTCGCTGTTTCACTGTTTCGCTCACTCTGATACTTTCTCTGAGATTGACGTGTCTGTCTATCAGGGCGCGTCTCGGTCAAATACATGATCAGTTATCAATATTTAAATTCTGATTACAAGTGACAAAATGAACGTGTTTATTCGAATCCGGAGTGTATATCCAGGCTGAACATCTGACTTCAAAGAGATCTTTCCATTTTGGGCAGAGTCAGTTTATCTAGATACATTTCCCCTGCCCCATTTTTGGCCGTCTCCCCCAATATAGTTCAATCCATCAA
Source organism: Coregonus suidteri (assembly GCA_036851935.1). Taxonomy (NCBI): domain Eukaryota; kingdom Metazoa; phylum Chordata; class Actinopteri; order Salmoniformes; family Salmonidae; genus Coregonus; species Coregonus suidteri. The sequence continues at coordinate 50,291,558 of CM072235.1, read as the reverse complement.
CCAACTAAACTTCAACTTTTGTGTGGGAAAAACCCAAACCCATTATATGAAAAAGGTTACAATGGTTTCAGACTTTAAAGAAGATGGTTTAAGAGCTATTGATTTTGACTGCTTGAATGGTACTATAAAAGTTAACTGGCTCAAATCCTTTTTGAGTAACGAAAGTCAGGTAGCTTAGTGGTTAAGAGCGTTGTGCCTGTAACCGAAAGGTTGCTGGTTCTAATCTCCGAGCTGACTAGGTGAAAAATCTGCCGATGTGCCCTTGAGCGAGGCACTTAACCCTAATTGCTCCTGTAAGTCGCTCTGGATAAGAGCTTTTGCTAAATGACTAAAAAAAAAATATATCATAATAAAAAACAAAAATTCACATTTTATTCGTAAACAACAGGTGTAGACAGGTGTAGTGACATGCTTACTTACGGGCCCTTCCCAACAATACAGAGAGAAAGAAAATAGAGAAATAACAGAAAAGTTATAATAAATACACAATGAGTAACGATAACACCTTCTGGTTTCGTATCCCTAGAGAAGTGTTTAGCAAAGTGGGAAGATTATGTTTTCTACTTTCATGTGATGTCAATATCTCTAAGCTCCCTGTGAAGTTATCGGCCTTTCACCAAGAAGATGCTTTACAACTTTAAGCCCATAATTCTCCTATATGCAATAACTGCTGTAACTTATCCAGAAATAAATAACTGTTTCTGGGTGACTGGGTGGAGAGGAATATATGGTTTGATGTTAGATATCATGAACGATGGGGGATGTTCTCTCATAATGATTTCTGTGTTGAATTTGATTTAGTAATACAGGAAAGTTGTTAATGCTATTCGTAAGGCCCTTCTTTTATTCATTAGAAGCACAGTTATGAATAACCAGGTAAGACCATATCTACCTTCTCTTTCAATCAAATACATCAATATCCTTGAGAAAGGTTTATTAGAAACTTCTTTAGTGGAGGATGTACAGTATGTTTCTTACTCAGACAGAACACTGCTACAGGAAGTTTCCCTTTCTCTTCTCAATTATACAAATTGAAGATCATGTCCACTACCAGTCTAAAGTTTGGACACACTTACTCATTTCAAGGGTTTTTCTTAATTTTTTTTACTATTTTCTACATTGTAGAATAATAGTGAAGACATCAAAACTATGAAATAACACATATGGAATCATGTAGTAACCAAAAAAGTGTTAAATAAATATATTTGAGATTCTTCAAATAGCCACCCTTTGCCTTGATGACAGTTTTGCACACTCTTGGCATTCTCTCAACCAGCTTCATGAGGTAATCACCTGGAATGCATTTCAATTAATAGGTGTGCCTTCTTAAAAGTTGATTTGTGGAATTTCTTTCCTTCTTAATGCGTTTGAGCAAATCAGTTGTGTTGTGACAAGGTAGGGGGCGTATACAGAAGATAGGCCTATTTGGTAAAAGACCAAGTCTGTATTATGGCAAAAACAGTTCAAATAAGCAAAGAGAAATGACAGTCCATCATTACTTTAAGACATGAAGGGCAGTCAATACGGAACATTTCAAGAACTTTTAAAGTTTCTTCAAGTGCAGTTGCAAAAACCATCAAGCGCTATGATGAAACTGGCTCTCATGAGGACCGCCACAGGAAAGGAAGACCCAGAGTTACCTCTGCTGCAGAGAAGTTCATTAGAGTTACCAGCCTCAGAAATTGCAGCGCAAATAGATGCTTCACAGAGTTGAAGTAACAGACACATCTCAACATCAACTGTTCAGAGGAGACTGTGTGAATCAGGCCTTCATGGTCGAATTGCTGCAAATAAACCACTACTAAGGGACACCAATAAGAAGAAGAGACTTGCTTTGGCCAAGAAACACGAGCAATGGACATTAGACCGGTGGAAATGTGTCCTTTGTTCTGGAGTCCAAATTTGAGATTTTTGGTTCCAACCGCCGTGTCTTTGTGAGACGCAGAGTAGGTGAACGGATGATCTCCACATGTGTATTTCCCACCGTAAAGCATTGAGGAGGAGGTGTTATGGTGTGGGGATGCTTTGCTGGTGACACTGTCTGTGATTTATTACAATTCAAGGCACACTTAACCAGCATGGCTACCACAGCATTCTGCAGCGATACACCATCCCATCTGGTTTGGTCTTAGTGGGACTATCATTTATTTTTCAACAGGACAATCAGTCTGCCACCATGTACTGTCTGTTTAGAGCCAAATAGCATTGAAGTTTACTTTGATTTTTTGTGGTGTCTTTCCAATAGGTAATATATTTCTCTTTTTTCTTTGTGATGATTTGGTTGGGCCATATTTTCTGAGTGCTGTCCTGAGGCTATATGAGGTTGGTTTTGGTTAGTGAACTGAGCCTCAGAACCAGCTGGCTGAGGGGACTCTTCTCTTGTTTCATCTCTTGATATAGTAGAGCTGTGTGATGGAATGTTTTGGGGTCACTTGTTTTTAGATGGTTGTAAAATTTGATGGCTCTTTTTTCTATTTGAATAAGGAGGGGGTATTGGCCCAATTCTGCTCTACATGCGTTATTTTGAGTTTTTCTTTGCACTTACAATAAAGTCTTGCAAAACTCTGCATGCAGTATTTCGATTGGATGTTTGTCCCATTTGGTAAATTCAGTATTAGAGAACGGACACCATACTTTGCTGCCATAAAGAGCAATTGGTTCAATAACTAATTGGACATTTTTGAGCCAGATTCTAATTGGAATTTCGATTTTAATATTCCTTTTAATGGCATAGAATGCTCTTCTTGCTTTGTCTCTCAGATCGTTCACAGCCATGTGAAAGCTACCTGTGTTGCTGATATTTAGTCCTAGATATGTGTAATTTTTGGTGTGTTCAAATAGAACTGTGTCCAAATAGAATTTATATTTGTCATCCTGATTTCCGGACCTTTTTTGGAATATCATTATATTCATTTTTTTTAGATTAACGGTCAGGGCCCAGGTCTGACAAAACCTGTGCAGATGATCTAGATGCTGCTGTAACCCCTCCTTAGTGGGAGACAGTAGCACCAGGTCATCTGCGTACAGCAGACACTTGATTTCAGTGTTGTGTAGGGTGAGACCAGGTGCTGCCGATTCTTCTAATGTTTTTGTCAATTCATTAATGTAGATGTTAAATAGTGTTGGACTTACTGGGCAGCCCTGTTTCACTCCACGTCCCTAAGAGAAGAAGTCTGTTTGCTTGTTGCCGATTTTAATCGCACATTTATTTTTAGTGAACATTGATTTAATAACATCATATGTTTTCCCTCCAATACCACTTTCTATTAGTTTGTAAAAAAAAGACCTTCGTGCCAAATTGAATAAAATGCTTTCTTGAAGTCTACAAAACACGAGTAGATTTTGCCTTTGTTTTGGTTTACTTGTTTGTCAATTAGAGTGTGGAGGGTGTAAATGTGGTCTGTTGTACGGTAATTTTTTACAAATCCAATCTGGCTTCTGCTTAGGACGTTGTGTTCATCAAGGAAATGATGTAGTCTGCTGTTTATGATACTGCAGATTATAAATTTGTGTGATCAATCCTTGGTTCCAAATATCGGGGGAAATACCTGCAGTTAGGATAATGTTGAAGAGTTTGAGTATAGCCAATTAGAATTTGTGGTCTGTATATTTGATCATTTCATTTAAAATACCATCAGCACCACATGCCTTTTCGGGTTGGAGAGTGCAAAGTTTTTCCAATAATTCATGTTCTGTAATTGGGGTATCCACAGGATTCTGATAGTCTTTGACTGCTGATTCAAGGATTTGTAATTGTTCTTGTATATCTTGTTGTTCTGGGCTTTTTGTTATATTGCTGTAGAGGTTTGCAAAGTGATTTCTCCACATATCCCCATTTTGGATAGCCAATTCCTCATGATGAGGTTTGTTTAATTTATTCCAATTCTCCCAGAAGTGGTTTGATTCTATGGATTCCTCAATTACATCCATCTGATTTCTAATGTGCTGTTCCTTTTTTGTTCTTAGGGTGTGTTTGTATTGCTTCAGTGTTTCCCCATATTGAAGGCGTATATTTTTGTTGTCTGGGTCTCTGTGTTTTTGATTAGATATATTTCTCAATGACTTTCTTAGATTTTTGCAATCATTATCAAACCATTTTTCATTATCTATTATTTTTGGTTTGCTCTTATGTTTCTTTAGATTAGCCAAGGAGGCTAATTTGTCAAATGTAAAGTTTATGTACCAAACGGCCAAATTTACACCTTCATTGCTGTAGGAGAATGTTAAGGATAAAAAGTTGTCCAGGAGAGATTGTATTTTTTGGCTACTAATTGCTTTTTATTAGATTTCTGTACTGTTTGCACTCCATCTATAGGTCAGTTTAGTACCATGTCATTTATTGGGCCGTGATGCTTCATGGTTGGGTTCTGCTCTTCTCAGATACACTGTGATTTTACTGTGGTCTGAGAGAGGTGTTAGTGGGCTGACTGTGAAGGCTCTGAGAGACTCTGGGTTCAGGTCTGTGATGAAGTAGTCTACAGTACTGCTGCCAAGGGATGAGCTGTAGGTGTACCTACCAAAAGAGTCCCCTCTTAGCCTACCATTGACTATGTACAGACCCAGTGTTCATTTACGTCATTTAGCAGACGCTCTTATC
>CM072235.1:50186961-50279461 GCA_036851935.1 Coregonus suidteri | reverse complement strand
TAGGTAGCCCTAGAGGTTAGAGGTCACCATGCTGTCCTGTCCTGTGGGGACCAGGTCCACTGCCCCAGGTAGGTAGCCTAGAGGTTAGAGGTCACCATGCTGTCCTGTGGGGACCAGGTCCACGGCCCCAGGTAGGTAGCCTAGAGGTTAGAGGTCACCATGCTGTCCTGTGGGGACCAGGCCAACTGCCCCAGGTAGGTAGCCTAGAGGTTAGAGGTCACCATGCTGTCCTGTGGGGACCAGGTCCACTGCCCCAGGTAGGTAGCCTAGAGGTTAGAGGTCACCATGCTGTCCTGTGGGGACCAGGTCCACGGCCCCAGGTAGGTAGCCTAGAGGTTAGAGGTCACCATGCTGTCCTGTGGGGACCAGGTCCACGGCCCAGGTAGGTAGCCTAGAGGTTAGAGGTCACCATGCTGTCCTGTGGGGTAGCCTAGAGGTTAGAGGTCACCATGCTGTCCTGTGGGGACCAGGTCCACGGCCCCAGGTAGGTAGCCTAGAGGTTAGAGGTCACCATGCTGTCCTGTGGGGACCAGGTCCACGGCCCCAGGTAGGTAGCCTAGAGGTTAGAGAGGTGGTCCAGCAACCGGACTTCTGACAGGAAGTGAGCTGGAAATCCGCGGGTTGCTGGTATCAAATTGGAGATGACATCTCCTGCCGTTGTACTGAGCCTCTAAAACCCCTCTGCCCCAACCTCTCCAACCAATGTCTGAGTCTTTGTGTTTCTGAAGGGTTGGGATAGAGTAGAAGAAGATTTCCATTTCTTTACGTTGGAAACTTCTTCTTCTTCTTCTTCTTCTGTCAGTGAGTTGGAGACGGCGGGATCCTCAGTGCCTCAGACCTCTGTGTGTCCTGATGTCCTGCACAACCTCTGTCTCCGTGTGGGACAGGCCTGTCTTCAACGCCGCATCACCGGACATGTCTCTCTGGACCTGGCCACATTCCTGGACCCTAGGACACTGGAGCAGCAGGTAGGAGAGACAGGGAGAAACATATATCGGTAGGTAGGTAGGTAGTCTCTCATGAAACCACTGCCTACACAACCAGATGTATTAGCTAGCCAGGGCAGGTTCTGAGATTAGTAGGTAGGTAGCCAGTGGGTCATTGAATGAATAATGATGTAGGATCTTAATTTGAATCAGTTTGCTGCAGCAACAGGAAATGTGAATTATTATGTGGGTTATAATTAATGGGCAATTTTATAGGGGTTGATATATTTTTCGTACGGGAAAATCAAGTCTGAAACTTCAGAAGCCTTTTTAAACCTCAAATACACAACAATTGACTTGCATCAGGGCGATTAAATGAAAATCCTACATCTGTAGCAGGCAGTCTTTTCTACAGTACAGTGTTCCCTCTCCCTCCAGTCCAGACCTGTGTGGTCGGTCACACCGTTGCAGTCAGAGGTCTAGGCTGTTACCATGCTGGTCAGAATGGGAGATCAATTTAGGGAAGCTATGGTCAGGGAGGTATACACGAGTAGACAGCAGATAGAGTCATCTCTCTCTCTCTCTCTCTCTCTCTCTCTCTCTCTCTGTCTCTCTCTCTCTCTCTGTGTCTCTGTCTCTCTCTCTCTCTCTCTCTCTCTCTCTCTCTCTCTCTCTCTCTGTGTCTCTCTCTCTCTCTCTCTCTCTCTCTCTCTGTGTCTCTGTCTCTCTCTCTCTCTCTCTCTCTCTCTCTGTGTCTCTCTCTCTCTCTCTCTCTCTCTCTCTCTCTCTCTCTCTCTCTCTCTCTCTGTCTCTCTCTCTCTCTCTCTCTCTCTCTCTCTCTCTCTCTCTCTCTCTCTCTCTCTGTCTCTCTCTCTCTCTCTCTCTCTCTCTCTCTCTCTCTCTCTCTCTCTGTGTCTCTGTCTCTCTCTCTCTGCCTCTCTCGCTCTCTCTCTCTCTCTGACTCTCTCTGACTCTCTCTCTCTGACTCTCTCTCTCTCTCTCTCTCGCTGTCTCTCTCTCTCTGTCTCTCTCTCTCTCTCTCTCTCCTCTCTCTCGCTCTCTCTCTCTCTGACTCTCTCTGACTCTCTCTCTCTGACTCTCTCTCTCTCTCTCTCTCGCTGTCTCTCTCTCTCTCCTCTCTCTCTCTCTCTCTCTCTCTCTCTCTCTCTCTCTCTCTCTCTCTCTCTCTCTCTCTCTCTCTCTCTCTCTCTCTCTCTCTCTCTGTCTCTCTGTCTCTCTCTCTCTGTCTCCTCTACTGCTCCCCTGGGGGCTGTGAACCAGGCAGGACAAACTGTGGACAGACAGATAGACAGAGAGCCACGCGTCTGTTACACAGAACCACCTAATAAACTGTCAGCTCTTACTGTGTCAATAAACTGTCAGCTGTTACTGTGTCAATAAACTGTCAGCTGTTACTGTGTCAATAAACTGATGCTGCCCTCTGACCTTATATCAACCCCTGGACAGGCAGGGTAGCAGGGTAGCAGGGTTTGTTTAGGCTGTCTGTTTGTCAGACAATAGGTCATTCTAAAGAGATCTGATTGACTGCTTCTGGGGAATGCTCTGCCTGCCTGCCTGCCTGCCTGCCTGCCTGCCTGCCTGCCTGCCTGCCTGCCTGCCTGCCTGGTCTTAGATCAGTACTCCTACTCTGAGACGGTTTGTGAATACGGGCCCTGGACTCCAGACTGAACTGCTCAGTTTCACCACATGATTTTCGATCCCAGGCTGGATGCTTACAGTATTCTGACGATGTCGGCCGTTGTCTACTTAGAACAACATGTATGAACGTAGCTGCTGCTGTCTACTCAAACAACGAACGTAGCTGCTGTCTATTCTACTCAGAACAACATGTATGAACGTAGCTGCTGTCAAGCCGGTCTACTCAGAACAACATGTATGAACGTAGCTGCTGTCGGCCGTTGTCTACTCAGAACAACATGTATGAACGTAGCTGCTGTCGGCCGGTCTACTCAGAACAACATGTATGAACGTAGCTGCTGTCAAGCCGGTCTACTCAGAACAACATGTATGAACGTAGCTGCTGTCAAGCCGGTCTACTCAGAACAACATGTATGAACGTAGCTGCTGTCGGCCGGTCTACTCAGAACAACATGTATGAACGTAGCTGCTGTAAGCGCTGTCTCGTCTCTTTGTCTTTAACCTCTCGGGGTTGATTGATGACGTTGGAAGCAGATTACTTTATGGTAGTTTAACCTATGCTCCTAGCATGTGGCTAGATTGACTCGGTATTGATCCGGAGGGGCTATAACCTCTGTGGTTTCCCTGACACACGGGTGATAGAATGCCCCTCCCAAGTCCCTGCTCTTTAGATTGGCTTGAAGATTAAAAACATACAATTCATGAAAACATATACAAAATTATATTTGTGTTTGTGGATGAATTTGTCTTCGGGGAGGGGGGGGGCAGAGTGTTCAGAGGGGGGGGCAGAGTGTTCGGAGGGGGGGCAGTGTGTTCGGAGGGGGGGCAGTGTGTTCGGAGGGGGGGCAGTGTTCCACACCCTCTGATGTTAATGCATGCACCAGTAGGACTGCCAGGTAGAGACAACATTCTTAACATTTTACAACATTTTACAAGAACACATGTTACAAGATCACATTTCACAAGGCCACATTTTACAAGAACACATTTTTACAAAAACACATTTTATCACTAGTGTACAATATATAATATAAACAGAACCCTTAATGAACTTCCATGTAGGCTACTTGTCAATAGTTATTGTACAATGTTTGCCTATTAGCAACATTTCAGTCATTTCCACCCAGGCTTTAGGTGGTTAAAATACAATTCTTGTTAAATACATTTCTATCATCATGCAGTTTTCTCCCTCGCTGGCTCTGTATTCTGGCATCCATGAATGGATCTGATATCTCCTAATGGAGTTAGGCTGCATCCGAAATGGCACCCTATTCCATATGTAGTGCACTACTTATGACCAGGGCCCACTCAGCCCACTGGTCTAACGCACCTCCACTGTCTCTCTGCCACTAGAGGGAGGCACCATATGGACTGAAGCTGGACATCAACGGACAGTCTGAGTCAAGCCTTTGACTGAAGCTGGACATCACCGGACAGTCTGAGTCAAGCCTTTGACTGAAGCTGGACATAATCAGACAGTCTGAGTCAAGCCTTTGACTGAAGCTGGACATCACCGGACAGTCTGAGTCAAGCCTTTGACTGAAGCTGGACATCACCCGACAGTCTGAGTCAAGCCTTTGACTGAAGCTGGACATAATCAGACAGTCTGAGTCAAGCCTTTGACTGAAGCTGGACATCACCCGACAGTCTGAGTCAAGCCTTTGACTGAAGCTGGACATAATCAGACAGTCTGAGTCAAGCCTTTGACTGAAGCTGGACATAATCAGACAGTCTGAGTCAAGCCTTTGACTGAAGCTGGACATAATCAGACTGTCTGAGTCAAGCCTTTGACTGAAGCTGGACATAATCAGACAGTCTGAGTCAAGCCTTTGACTGAAGCTGGACATAATCAGACAGTCTGAGTCAAGCCTTTGACTGAAGCTGGACATCACCGGACAGTCTTGAGTCAAGCCTTTGACTGAAGCTGGACATCACCGGACAGTCTGAGTCAGCCTTTGACTGAAGCTGGACATCACCGAACAGTCTGAGTCAAGCCTTTGACTGAAGCTGGACATAATCAGACAGTCTGAGTCAAGCCTTTGACTGAAGCTGGACATCACCGGGACAGTCTGAGTCAAGCCTTTGACTGAAGCTGGACATCACCCGACAGTCTGAGTCAAGCCTTTGACTGAAGCTGGACATCACCGGACAGTCTGAGTCAAGCCTTTGACTGAAGCTGGACATCACCCGACAGTCTGAGTCAAGCCTTTGACTGAAGCTGGACATAATCAGACAGTCTGAGTCAAGCCTTTGACTGAAGCTGGACATAATCAGACAGTCTGAGTCAAGCCTTTGACTGAAGCTGGACATAATCAGACAGTCTGAGTCAAGCCTTTGACTGAAGCTGGACATAATCAGACAGTCTGAGTCAAGCCTTTGACTGAAGCTGGACATAATCAGACAGTCTGAGTCAAGCCTTTGACTGAAGCTGGACATCACCGGACAGTCTGAGTCAAGCCTTTGACTGAAGCTGGACATAATCAGACAGTCTGAGTCAAGCCTTTGACTGAAGCTGGACATAATCAGACAGTCTGAGTCAAGCCTTTGACTGAAGCTGGACATAATCAGACAGTCTGAGTCAAGCCTTTGACTGAAGCTGGACATCACCGGACAGTCTGAGTCAAGCCTTTGACTGAAGCTGGACATCACCGGACAGTCTGAGTCAAGCCTTTGACTGAAGCTGGACATCACCGAACAGTCTGAGTCAAGCCTTTGACTGAAGCTGGACATAATCAGACAGTCTGAGTCATGCCTTTGACTGAAGCTGGACATAATCAGACAGTCTGAGTCAAGCCTTTGACTGAAGCTGGACATAATCAGACAGTCTGAGTCAAGCCTTTGACTGAAGCTGGACATCACCAGACAGTCTGAGTCAAGCCTTTGACTGAAGCTGGACATAATCAGACAGTCTGAGTCAAGCCTTTGACATGTAATTGTAGCGGGGAAATGTTAAAGTTGTCCATTAATGTTATACTGAGTGTTACATCTTTCTTACAAGGAAAGCCACAAAGTAGTCAATGCCAATCAGTATGTTGTGTGGCCAATGGAGACCAATCAGTATGGTCTGTGGCCAATATCAGTATGTTGTGGGGCCATGGAGACCAATCAGTATGGTCTGTGCCAATCGAGCCAATCAGTATGGTGTGTGGCCAACGGAGACCAATCAGTATGGTGTGTGGCCAATGGAGACCAATCAGTATGGTGTGTGGCCAATGGAGACCAATCAGTATGGTGTGTGGCCAATGGAGACCAATCAGTATGTTGTGTGGCCAATGGAGACCAATCAGTATGTTGTGTGGCCAATGGAGACCAATCAGTATGGTGTGTGGCCAATGGAGACCAATCAGTATGTTGTGTGGCCAATGGAGACCAATCAGTATGGTGTGTGGCCAATGGAGACCAATCAGTATGGTGTGTGGCCAATGGAGACCAATCAGTATGGTGTGTGGCCAATGGAGACCAATCAGTATGGTGTGTGGCCAATGGAGACCAATCAGTATGGTGTGTGGCCAATGGAGACCAATCAGTATGGTGTGTGGCCAATGGAGACCAATCAGTATGTTGTGTGGCCAATTGAGACCAATCAGTATGTTGTGTGGCCAATGGAGACCAATCAGTATGGTCTGTGGCCAATGGAGACCAATCAGTATGGTCTGTGGCCAACGGAGACCAATCAGTATGGTCTGTGGCCAACGGAGACCAATCAGTATGGTGTGTGACATTCAAAATACATCCGTCACTATATCACCTGGACATCACATGGACCTTCACATCACATGGACCTTCACATCACCTGGATTTTCACATCACCTGGACCATCACCCGGACCTTCACATCACATGGACCTTCACAACCGTCTCTATATCACCTGGATCTTCACATCACCTGGACCTTGGGACCGTGTGGAACTTCCCGTTCCATAGTTCTGTTCCCCAGTTATATTTATAACTATATTAATGGTAAAGGAGGCATAAAATGGTTGAGTTGGTTTGCTGCAGTTTTAACATGCATTGCTATGATTAGCATGAATTGAATAGGATTGTCAGACAGACAGGATGGAGTCTAAGATCCTCCCTTCCTCTCATCTCCCCCCACAGACCACATAGACAGACAGAGGAGTGGGTGCATCCACCTTGTATACGTCCCAAATGGTACCCCTATTCCCTTAAAGCGCACTACCTTTTTGTGTTAGGACCCTGGTCAGTAGTAGTACGCTATAAAACATGTAGTGTGCCATTTGAGGGACACGTCTGCATTTTCAAAATCCCAATAGATTCAGACCTGTAGCCGGAGAGCTGCATCTCCTTTTATGTGACGAGGACGGAGAATGAGGAGAGGAGGAGGAGGAGGAGGAGGGAGGAGGAGGAGGAGGTGGAGGAGGAGGAGGAGGAGGAGGAGGGTCACATCCCTGTGTGTTTGCCCTTGTCGTCCGCCTCCTCTAGTGTGATGGGGCCTCAGCTGGAGTACCGCACAGGGTTTTAATGGAACCTCTACAGAACCTACAGGGGCCAGCTGCTCTACTGTCCAGGCTTAGACCTCAACAGCCCTTTGTTAACGCTGACAATGAACGAGGCAGACACTGGGGGGGTTGGGTTCTTACGGTGTGTGTGTGTGTTTGTCTAGAATCTGTCAGTCCGTCACCCAGCCTAGTGCCTGGTATTAACCTGACAGGAGTTTAGTTAACACAGGATCAATAGATAGGGTTACAGACTGCACTCAGATATGTACTTAGACCTGCAAGCAGGGCACAGTGTCCACTTTGGCTTGAGCCTCTACTGACGGAGAGCTACCCTTAGTGTAGTCAGTGGGTTATGTTGGGGTGGGGTTGTTTTTTTTTTTCACTCTGTCTGTGCGTGTGTGTTGTGTGTATGTGCCTGTGTGTGTGTGTGTGTGTGTGTGTGTGTGTGTGTGTGTGTGTGTGTGTGTGTGTGTGTGTGTGTGTGCATGTGCTTGTGTGTGTGTGTGTGTGTGTGTGTGTGTGTGGTTCAGGAGTCAAGCAGCCATTTGCATGGTGCGTCAGCAGCAGTGTTTACTGTGACGAATAAGAGCACTGAGGAGAGCCAGGTGACAGCTCCCACTGCCGCTCAGTTATTAACAACTCCTTCAGCTGGGATTTATGTCTCTCAATGCGGAGAGGCCACAGCTAATGGAGTCCCAAACGACACCCTATTCGCTATGTAGTGCGCTACTTTTGACCAGAGCTCCATTGGCCCTGGTCAAAAGTAGTGCACTAGATAGAGGGAATAGGGTGTCGTTTTGGGACCCCATCCCAGGTTATTACGGGGAAATTAGCCATGTTTAAACAGTGGGCCACGACCAGATGACCAGTCTTGACCCCTTTAATATACTTATAATGATGTCATTTACCATGCACAGTCTGGAATTAGTCTCTCTGTCTCCGTAGAGATCAGCTGAAGAGCTAGGTATTGGGCTGGCAGACAGGGGAACACACACACACACACACACGAGAGAGAGAAGCTATACATGCCTTATAGGGTAAGGGTAGGTAACAACACATCTGCCACACTGATCCTCAACACGGGGGCCCCTCAGGGGTGCGTGCTCAGTCCCCTCCTGTACTCTCTGTTCACCCATGACTGCATGGCCAGGCACGACTCCAACGCCATCATTAAGTTTGCCGACGACACAACAGTGGTAGGCCTGATCACCGACAACGATGAGACAGCCTATAGGGAGGAGGTCAGAGATCTGGCCGTGTGGTGCCAGGAAAACAACCTCTCCCTCAACGTGACCAAGACAAAGGAGATGATTGTGGACTACAGGAAAAAAAAGAGGACTGAGCACGCCCCCATTCTCATCGACGGGGCTGTAGTGGAACAGGTTGAGAGCTTCAAGTTCCTTGGTGTCCACATCACCAACGAACTATCATGGTCCAAACACACCAAGACAGTCGTGAAGAGGGCACAACAAAGCCTATTCCCCCTCAGGAGACTAAAAAGATTTGGCATGGGTCCTCAGATCCTCAAAAAATTCTACAGCTGCACCATCGAGAGCATCCTGACTGGTTGCATCACCGCCTGGTATGGCAACTGCTTGGCCTCCGACCGCAATGCACTACAGAGGGTAGTGCGTACGGCCCAGTACATCACTGGGGCAAAGCTTCCTGCCATCCAGGACCTCTATACCAGGCGGTGTCAGAGGAAGGCCCTCAAAATTGTCAAAGACTCCAGCCACCCTAGTCATAGACTGTTCTCTCTGCTACCGCACGGCAAGCGGTACCGGAGTGCCAAGTCTAGGTCCAAAAGACTTCTCAACAGCTTCTACCCCCAAGCCATAAGACTCCTGAACAGCTAATCATGGCTACCCGGACTATTTGCACTGCCCCCCCCACCCCATCCTTTTTACGCTGCTGCTACTCTGTTAAGTATTTATGCATAGTCACTTTAACTCTACCCACATGTACATATTACCTCAACTACCTCAACTAGCCGGTGCCCCCCGCACATTGACTCTGCAACGGTACCCCCCTGTATATATAGCCTCCCTACTGTCACTTTATTTTACTTCTGCTCTTTTTTTCTCAACACTTTTTTTTGTTGTTGTTTTATTCTTACTTTTTTTGTTTAAAATAAATGCACTGTTGGTTAAGGGCTGTAAGTAAGCATTTCACTGTAATGTCTGCACCTGTTGTATTCGGCGCATGTGACCAATAAAATTTGATTTGATTTGATTTGATTTATTTCAAACTGTAGTATCCACATCTCTAAAGCTGGGGACATTAACAGTGTTTCTCTCCCCTAATGCCCCTCACGGTGGATCATATCAGGAGGACTAAAAGGTATTAATGCGGCAGTTTTTTTTTTTACACTGTCCGATAATGATCTACCTAATAATAATCTTAAATGTGTAAATTGATTGTGTTTCGCACTGGACTATAAGCCGAGGTGTTTTAATGTTTAATTACCATATGTAAGAGGGGTTCGTGCACAGAGGGGATTGTCGGGAAAGAGATGGCTGCTTGAGGAAGCTCCCATTTATTACTCAACAAAAAGTTGCATATTTGCATAACGTATTCAAGTGTTTTTATATTAGCTACGAACATAAACTTTGCTGTGTAAACTGTACTGTTTGAATGTTTCAGGATTTTTCAAATTAAACCGTTCCCAGCGCACATACCGGCAGTGATCTACAGCAGTGGTTTTCAACCAGTCCTTGAGGGAGTGCTAGGGGTTCCCCAGCGAAAATTAGTTAATGTCAAATCATTTAAAAGGTCCTGAAAAAATGAAAAAGTGTGCACATCATCTACTGAGCCTACAGTACCATAACAAAAAACAAAGCTTACAGCTGACGAGGCAATATCAATGGCTAAATTAATGTGTGTTTTTTTTAAAAGTGCGTAAGCCTAAAGTTGCAGCAACACGGCTGCTTAAAATATACGGTAATCAGCCTACCAGAAAAGTCATTAATCCTCGTCTTCATCTTTTAGGTGTGGGCAGTAGACCTGGACCAGAAAAGTCAATATTAACTCATCTCCGTCTGGCTGCGTACTGACACCAAAGTTCTCATCTTCAGTGTCTGAAACGAACAGGCTCAGGGTAATGTCTGTCTGTCTTGCCTGGTTCTGTCTCTCGTACCACTCCAGTTCCACTTTTACTTTTGGCGGTCCTGTCCACTCTTTTCCACCTCCAGTTTTCCTGCTGCCCGCCGCTTAAAGGTGGTCGGGCCGGACCGGTCAAGAGCCCATAGATTAAAGTTGGTGGACTGTAACCTGTAAAATCCATAGATTTAGGAGGTCTTCTAGTGGCCGTTAGCTGTAAAAATCCATAGATTAGCCGCACCGTTATATAAGCCGCAGGGTCGAAAAATGGGAAAAAGGCGCGGCTTATAGTCGCCCGAAAATTACGGTAATAATAATCTTAAATGTGTATTGATTGATTTCAGATGAAGCTACGACCTTAAGGACTGTATCTGATTACTATAAATGCTTGTTGGTTTTTATATTAAACCGGTTTGTTTCTGTTTGAATGTGGAGTTGTATTCCCTTAATCCTGATGTGAGTCTCTGTGCAGTAGCATGAAGAACTAAAAGGTCCTGATAAAACACACCATCTGATAGAAACACACCACTATTAAAAGTCATTTTAGTTGTTTTCATGTCAGTTCATTGACTGAGTAGTGATGTGATGTGGCTATTCTTCTGTTTAGGTGTGGGCAGTAGACCTGGACCTAAGCTATAGTAACCAGCTGGCCATGACCCAGCTGATGCTGATGATGACGGGGGGAAACCTGGACTGTCGGACCAGTCGTCTGGAGGTCCCCCTCACCAAGCCGTGCCCGCGCCAGAAAGAATCCAAACAACCTGCTGTAGGCTTTTCTTTAGTTTCACATCTCTGTTATCCTAAAACAGATTTTAGAATCCTGTTTCTTCCTGTAGAATGCCCCATGACCCCCATGACACACATGACCTCCATGACCCCCCCATGACCCCCATGACCCCCACTGACCTGCTTCTCACCCCCCCCCACCACCTCCTCCACCACCACCACCTCCACCTCCTCCACAACCCCCACCTCCTCCACCACCACCCCCACCACCACCACCTCCACCTCCACCACCCCCACCTCCTCCACCACCACCTCCACCACCTCCTCCACCACCTCCTCCTCCACCACCCCCACCACCTCCACCTCCTCCTCCTCTACCACCTCCTCCTCCACCACCCCCACCACCTCCACCTCCTCCTCCACCACCCCCACTACCTCCACCTCCTCCTCCACCACCCCCTCCACCTCCTCCTCCTCCTCCACCCCCCCCCACCACCCCCACCACCTCCACCTCCTCCTCCTCCACCTCCTCCTCCACCTCCACCACCTCCTCCTCCACCCACCTCCTCCTCCTCCACCTCCTCCTCCACCACCTCCACCTCCTCCTCCACCTCCTCCACCTCCACCACCTCCTCCTCCACCTCCTCCTCCTCCACCTCCACACCTCCTCCCTCACCCTCCACTCCTCCCTCCTCCTCCTCCACCTCCACCTCCTCCTCCACCACCCCCACTACCTCCACCTCCTCCTCCACCTCCTCCTCCACCACCCCCACCACCTCCTCCACCTCCTCCTCCACCTCCTCCTCCACCTCCTCCTCCTCACCTCCTCCTCCTCCTCCTCCACCTCCTCCTCCTCCTCCTCCTCCTCCACCTCCACCTCCTCCTCCAACACCCCTCAGGCCTTATTGCTTAAATCTATCATTGAATATTATCTTAGTGTGTCACAATAAGATCCACCCACAGTGTTTATTTATTTAAATACAACTAAATAGTGTAATTACGCCCTCCCTGCTCTGGCCTGAACCCAACTGGTGCTTAGCCGCTAAATTAATCCATTATCATTTTGACTGATGAGCCTGGATAATGAAGCCATTAATAATGCATAGATGTAGTGTTCATTATGCATGCTGTGTTGTGTGTTTTTGCCTGCCTGAACAGAGCGCCGCATTAGATCAGCTTGACAGGCATCAGCCCTCTAAACAATACACTCCTTTTATTAAGGGAGACAACAGGAGTCTACGCTTGTTAGTCCACGACTGCTGTTATTTTATCAAACATCCTTTTACATTCATTTAGTGTGTGTGTGTGTGTGTGTGTGTGTGTTGTGTGTGTGTGTGTGTGTGTGTGTGTGTGTGTGTGTGTGTGTGTGTGTGTGTGTTCGTATGTGCGTGAGTGCGCTTGTGTGTGTGTCTCAATGCACCAGTAACACAACATTATGTCTCAGACCCTGTGCTCTGCTGCGTGATAATGTCTTTAGAACTGGCCTATCATTAGAGACCACTGGATATTACAAACACAATTAAATCCCTGCTGGGCAGACAGCCTTTTATTGTTGTGTGAGGAGACTGAGGAGACTGGCTCTGACAAATGGAAGCACACAGCCATCACAGTCCTGCTGAAGCTGGATTTCTGAAGCAGAACGAGTTCTGGGCTGAAGCTGGGTTTCTGAAGCAGACCGGGGCTTTTAGTCCTGCTGCTGGGTCTCTGAAGCAGACCGGGGCTTTTAGTCCTGCTGCTGGGTCTCTGAAGCAGACCGGGGCTTTTAGTCCTGCTGCTGGGTCTCTGAAGCAGACCGGGGCTTTTAGTCCTGCTGCTGGGTCTCTGAAGCAGACCGGGGCTTTTAGTCCTGCTGCTGGGTCTCTGAAGCAGACCGGGGCTTTTAGTCCTGCTGCTGGGTCTCTGAAGCAGACCGGGGCAACCGTCTAGATCCCTCTGAACCCTGACCTCTGAACTAATCAACCTTTCTAGTGTTTACTTAACTTAGGACACACTGTCTCTGAGTCAGTTGGCTTCTACGTAATAACTGTTATGGATAGAAGTATTGTGCTGTTGTGTGTTTGCCCATAGTAATAGAATGGTACATTCAGACAAATTGCCGTTGTCTTAGAGGCTTTGGCCTTTGTTTTGCCTCACTATTCTGATTGTGTTCTTTATCCCGAAAGTAAAACTAAGACTATTGGAGTCATGATGCTATCAACTGTATCATGTATCTGGCACCACATGTCAGTGACCTGGCATGTCTTTTCAAACATTAATTTGTTCCTCCCTCCAATTAATTATGGAAGGCCCAACAGTTAACCCACATGTGCCCCTGCTGCCCCAGCGCTCATCATGTTCGCTAATCACACATACTCCCCAAACACCGTTATTACAATCACACAGTATTCTCCCCAACCCCAACACTGTCTGACCCTAAGGACGTGTGTAGGAACTTCAGCGATCTCTACTCCATCCACACTGGCACCACAATGCTCCATGACAATTAAACTTTAACCCAGGATGTAATTCAATATTATGCTCCATAATAATGAGGTGATCTGCCACACACCCCGGCCAATAGGTTCAACATTATGCTCCATAATAATGAAGTGATCTGCCACACACATTAGATTACTGAACCCTCAAAGGTACAGTATAGATGCTATTGTTAAAGGTCGAATTTGGGCAAAAACACCAGGTAATTTAATGCTAACAATTTTTTGGGGGGATGAATAAGATATTTGGATACAGAAGTGCCTTTTCTTACCGATCTCTACAGCTTCCGTCCAAAAACAAATCCTGTGAAACGACAACACAAACTGGAGGAGTTACTGGCTAGCTACAGTGGCTAGCTTAGCTAACGAACTAGCTACATCACGTCAACGCATACTGGAGGAGTTACTGGCTAGCTACAGTGGCTAGCTTAGCTAGCGAACTAGCTACGTCACGTCAACGCATACTGGAGGAGTTACTGGCTAGCTACAGTGGCTAGCTTAGCTAACAAACTAGCTACATCGGTCGCGGCGCGCATGACCAGAATGACACCAAAGGCACACCCCATTTCTGTTCGAAAATTTAGAAAGGGGCAGAGTTGGACCGTTTTTCGTGGCCAAAGTCGACCTTTAAAACCAAATAGGAGTGATAATACACCATCCACCCACCAGGCTTCATACATCTTATTTACCTCTCACACAGTCTGTCTCTCTGACTTTGTCTCTTTACATTGTAGTCATTTAGCAGACACTCTTATCCACAGCGACTTACAGTAGCGAGTGCATACATTTTCATATTTGTTCGTACTGGTCCCCCCGTGGGAATCGAACCCACAACGCTGGCGTTGCAAGTGCCACGCTCTACCAACTGAGCCACACGGGACCGATCTCTTCTCAGCTTCCTGTCTCTGTGGCTTCATCTTCATTCTTCTTAATGATTCTAGTAATGGTAACGGTTCTCTCTACAGCTCCCAGCGGTGGCCAGTCACTACGCTGTCCTGGGGAGCCGGCTACTCCACACCAACCTGTCCATGGTGCACTACAATGTCTTCTTCCAGATGTGCAAGGCTCAAGGCATCGGCTTCGACATCAAGGTACAGCGTTGTCTCAGTGTAGCCTAAACACAGAGTTACATATGGGGTAAACAAAACGTAAAGTCATAAATACAACAGAAAAATATATATATACAGTCTGTGCAAATGTAGCATGTTATGGAGGTATCAGTATATCCTAAATGTTGCTGTATCAATGGCAAGTAACAATATAGTGGTTTTACAACGGCACCTGTTTTACAACGGCACCTGTGAACCAATAAAAACTGTTTTATTGTTTTATTTTATTTTATTTAACCTTTATTTAACCAGGTAAGCCAGTTGAGAACAAGTTCTCATTTACAACTGCGACCTGGCCAAGATAAAGCAAAACAGTGCGATAAAAACAACAACAACACAGAGTTACATATGGGGTAAAACAAAACATAAAGTCAAAAATACTACAGAAAATCTATATACAGTGTGTGCAAATGTAGTAAATTATGGCGGTAAGGCAATAAATAGGCCATAGTGCAAAAATAGTTACAATTTCGTATTAACACTGGAGTGATAGATGTGCAAAAGATGATGTGCAAATAGAGATACTAGGGTGCAAATGAGCAAAATAAATAACAATATGGGGATGAGGTAGTTGGATGGGCTTATTTCAGAATGGCTGTGTGCAGGTGCAGTGATCGGTAAGCTGCTCTGACAACTGATGCTTAAAGTTAGTGAGGGAGATAAGAGTCTCCAGCTTCAGACATTTTTGCAGTTCGTTCCAGTCATTGGCAGCAGAGAACTGGAAGGAATGGCGGCCAAAGGAGGTGTTGGCTTTGGGGGTGACCAGTGAGATATACCTGCTGGAGAGCAGACTACGGGTGGGTGTTGCTATGGTGACCAGTGAGCTAAGATAAGACGGGGATTTGCCTAGCAGAGATTTATAGATGGCCTGGAGCCAGTGGGTTTGGCGACTAATATTTAGTGAGGGCCAGCCAACAAGAGCGTACAGGTCACAATGGTGGGTAGTATATGGGGCTTTGGTGACAAAACGGATGGCACTGTGATAGACTACATCCAATTTGCTGAGTAGAGTGTTGGAGGCTATTTTGTAAATGACATCGCCGAAGTCAAGGATCGGTAGGATAGTCCGTTTTATGAGGGCATGTTTGGCAGCATGAGTGAAGGAGGCTTTTTTTCGAAATTCAAGGTTTTTTCTTTATTTTTACTATTTTCTACATTGTAGAATAATAGTGAAGACATCAAAACTATGAAGTAACACATATGGAATCATGTAGTAACCAAAAAAGTGTTAAACAAATCAAAATATATTTTATATTTGAGATTCTTCAAAGTAGCCACCCTTTGCCTTGATGACAGCTTTGCACACTCTTGGCATTCTCCCAACCAGCTTCATGAGGTAGTCACCCGGATTCATCGCTACCAGCTTGCTGCAACAAAATGGACGTTGAGGTCTGGCTAATCATCCTGAGCTAGGCCCATCTCCCATCTCCCGGCTATCTACCTCTCTGTCAATGTGACGGGACCACCTAGTGTTGACACGGAGCCCAGCCGATCCTACACGACTGGTCTGCCGACGAAATCGTCTGATGAGGTAGATTTTACAACAGGCTTCCCGTTACGACGTTGACCACGAAGATTCCATCTGCTAGCCCCGGCCTGCTAGCACACGCTAGCCGTGCCCTCTTGCTCGCTAGTGCTTTAGCAGCCCCCGAACTACCTCCGAACTATCCTATTGCTGTTCACCGGACCTTATAACTCAGCTATACAGCTGATGTCTGCTGGACTGTTCCTTCTTACGGTACTGCATCCTGTTTATGTTTAGCCTCAGCCCAAACTGTGTCGTCATTACCAGCTGTTGTCTTAGCTCTCTCAAATTACACCTTGATTGCTTTATGCCTCTCTCCCTTGTCAATATGGTTAGCTTATTGTTGTTTCGGTTATTTCTAATTGTACTATTTCACTGTAGATCCCCCAGCCCAGCTAAACCTGCCTTAGATAGCTCCTTTGTCCCACCCCCCATACATGCGGAGACCGACTCAATTGGTGCCTCCAGTGATGCTATCTCTTTCATTGTTACCCAACGCTTAGGTTTACCTCCACTTTACTCATATCCTTCCATATCCTTGTCTGTACATAATGCCCTGAATCTTTTCTACAACGCCCGGAAATCTGCCCCCTTTATTCTATGTACCCAACGCACTAGAAGACCAGTTCTTAAAGCCTTTAGCCTTATCCTTATTCTAGTCCTCCTCTGTTCCTCTGGTGATGTAGAGGCTAACCCAGGCCCTGCAGCCCTCAGTATCACTCCTACTCCCCAGGCGCTATCATTTGCTGACTTCTGTAATCGCAAAAGTCTTGGTTTCTTGCACGTAAATATCAGAAGTCTACTTCCTAAGTTTGAGTTATTCACTGTGTTAGCACACTCCGCCAACCCTGATGTTCTAGCAGTGTCTGAATCCTGGCTTAGGAAGGCCACCAAAAATTCTGAAATGTCCATCCCCAACTATAACATTTTCCGTCTAGATAGAACTGCCAAAGGGGGTGGAGTTGCAATCTACTGTAGAGATAGCCTGCAGAGCTCTATCATACTATCCAGGTCTGTGCCCAAACAGTTTTGAGCTTCTACTTCTAAAAATCCACCTTTCCAGAAATAAGTCTCTCACTGTTGCCGCTTGCTACAGACCCCCCTCAGCCCCCAGCTGTGCCCTGGATACCATATGTGAATTGATTGCCCCCCATTTATCCTCAGAGTTCGTACTGCTTGGTGACCTAAATTGGGATATGCTTAACACCCCGGCCATCCTACAATCCAAACTAGATGCCCTCAATCTCACACAAATTATCAACGAACCTACCAGGTACAACCCTAAATCCGTAAACATGGGTACCCTCATAGATATCATCCTGACTAACTTACCCTCTAAATACACCTCCGCTGTCTTCAACCAGGATCTCAGCGATCACTGCCTTATTGCCTGCGTCCGTAACGGGTCCGCGGTCAAACGACCACCCCTCATCACTGTCAAACGCTCCCTAAAATACTTTAGCGAGCAGGCCTTCCTAATTGACCTGGCCCAGGTATCCTGGATGGATATAGATCTCATTCCGTCAGTAGAGGATGCCTGGTTGTTCTTTAAAAGTAATTTCCTCTCAATCTTAAATAAACATGCCCCATTCAAAAAATACAGAACTAAGAATAGATATAGCCCCTGGTTCTCCTCAGACTTGACTGCCCTTGACCAGCACAAAAACATCCTGTGGCGTACTGCATTAGCATCAAATAGCCCCCACGATATGCAACTTTTCAGGGAAGTTAGGAACCAATATACACAAGCAGTCAGGAAAGCAAAGGCTAACTTTTTCAAACAGAAATTTGCATCCTGTAGCACTAACTCCAAAAAGTTTTGGGACACTGTAAAGTCCATGGAGAATAAGAGCACTTCCTCCCAGCTGCCCACTGCACTGAGGCTAGGAAACACTATCACCACCGATATAAATCTACAATAATCGAGAATTTCAACAAGCATTTTGCTACGGCTGGCCATGCTTTCCACCTGGCTACCACTACCCCGGCCACCATCTCTGCACCCTCCGCTGCAACTTGCCCATGCCCCTCCCGCTTCTCCTTCACACAAATTCAGACAGCTGATGTTCTGAAAGAGCTGCAAAATCTGGACCCCTACAAATCAGCTGGGCTAGACAATCTGGACCCTTTCTTTCTAAAACTAGCCGCAGAAATTGTCGCAACCCCTATTACTAGCCTGTTCAACCTCTCTTTCGTAACGTCTGAGATCCCCAGAGATTGGAAAGCTGCCGCGGTCATCCCCCTCTTCAAAGGGGGTGACACTCTAGATCCAAACTGTTACAGATCTATATCCATCCTGCCCTGCCTTTCGAAAGTATTTGAAAGCCAAGTTAACAAACAGATCACCAACCATTTCGAATCCCACCGTACCTTCTCCGCTATGCAATCCGGTTTCCGAGCTGGTCATGGGTGCACTTCAGCCACGCTCAAGGTCCTAAATGATATTATAACCGCGATCGATAATAGACAGTACTGTGCAGCCGTCTTCATCGACCTGGCCAAGGCTTTCGACTCTGTCAACCACCGCATTCTTATTGGCAGACTAAATAGCCTTGGTTTCTCAAATGACTGCCTCGCCTGGTTCACCAACTACTTCTCAGATAGAGTTCAATGTGTGAAATCGGAGGGCCTGTTGTCTGGACCTATGGCAGTCTCTATGGGGGTGCCACAGGGTTCAATTCTTGGGCCGACTCTTTTCTCCGTGTATATCAATGATGTCGCTCTTGCTGCTGGTGACTCTCAGATCCACCTCTACGCAGACGACACCATTTTGTATACATCTGGCCCTTCATTGGACACTGTGTTAACAAACCTCCAAACGAGCTTCAATGCCATACAACACTCCTTCAGTAGCCTCCAACTGCTCTTAAACACTAGTAAAACTAAATGCATGCTCTTCAATCGAACGCTGCTGGCACCCGCCCACCCGACTAGAATCACCACTCTCGACAGGTCTGACCTAGAGTATGTGGACAACTACAAATACCTAGGTGTCTGGTTAGACTGTAAACTCTCCTTCCAGACTCACATTAAGAATCTCCAATCCAAAGTTAAATCTAGAATCGCCTTCCTATTTCGCAACAAAGCCTCCTTCACTCATGCTGCCAAACATGCCCTTGTAAAACTGACTATCCTACCGATCCTTGACTTCGGCGATGTCATTTACAAAATAGCCTCCAACACTCTACTCAGCAAATTGGATGTAGTCTATCACAGTGCCATCCGTTTTGTCTCCAAAGCCCCATACACTACCCACCACTGTGACCTGTACGCTCTTGTTGGCTGGTCCTCACTACATGTTCGTCGTCAAACCCACTGGCTCCAGGCCATCTATAAATCACTGCTAGGCAAATCCCCGCCTTATCTGAGCTCATTGGTCACCATAGCAGCACCCACCCGTAGTCTGCGCTCCAGCAGGTATATCTCACTGGTCATTCCCAAAGCCAACACCTCCTTTGGCCGCCATTCCTTCCAGTTCTCTGCTGCCAATAACTGGAACGAATTGCAAAAATCTCTGAAGCTGGAGACTCTTATCTCCCTCACTAACTTTAAGCATCAGTTGTCAGAGCACCTTACCGATCACTGCACATGTACACAGCCCATCTGAAATTACCCACCCAACTACCTCATCCCTATATTGTTATTTATTTTGCTCTTTTGCACCTCAGTATCTCTATTTGCACATAATCTCTTGCACATCTAGCATTCCAGTGTTAATACTAATTGTAATTATTTGCACTATAGCCTATTTATTGCCTTACCTCCATAACTTGCTACATTTGCACACACTGTATATATATTTTCTGTTGTATTTTATGACCTTATGTTTTTTTTTACCCCATATGTAACTCTGTGTTGTTGTTTTTATCGCACTGCTTTGCTTTATCTTGGCCAGGTCGCAGTTGTAAATGAGAACTTGTTCTCAACTGGCTTACCTGGTTAAATAAAGGTGAAAAAAAAAAATATATATGCATTTCAATTAACAGGTGTGCCTTCTTAAAAGTTAATTTGTGGAATTTATTTCCTTCTTAACGCGTTTGAGCCAATCAGTTGTGTTGTGACAAGTTAGGGGGGGTATACAGAAGATAGGCCTATTTGGTAAAAGACCAAGTCCATATTATGGCAAGAACAGCCCAAATAAGCAAAGAGAAACGACAGTCCATCATTACTTTAAGACATGAAGGTCAGTCAATACGGTACATTTCAAGAACTTTGAACGTTTCTTCAAGTGCAGTCGCAAAAACCATCAAGCGCTAGGATGAAACTGGCTCTCATGAGACAGGGGCTGCAAAGAAACCAATACTAAAGGACACCAATAAGAAGAAGAGACCTGCTTGGGCCAACAAACACGAGCAATGGACATTAGACCGCTGGAAATCTGTCCTTGGTCTGGAGTCCAATTTGGAGATTTTTGGTTCCAACCGCTGTGTCTTTGTGAGACGCAGTGTGTGTGAACGTATGATCTCCGCATGTGTATTTCCCACCGTAAAGCATGGAGGAGGAGGTGTTATGGTGTGGGGATGCTTTGCTGGTGACACTGTCTGTGATTTATTTACAATTCAAGGCACACTTAACCAGCATGGCTACCACAGCATTCTGCAGCGATACGCCATCCCATCTGGTTTGGGCTTAGTGGGACTATCATTTGTTTTTCAACAGGACAATGACCCAACACACCTCCAGGCTGTGTAAGGGCTATTTTACCAAGAAGGAGAGTGATGGAGTGCTGCATCACATGACCTGGCCTCCACAATCCCCCGACCTCAACCCAATTGAGATGGTTTGGGATGAGTCGGACGGCAGAGTGAAGGAAAAGCAGCCAACAAGTGCTCAGCATATGTGGGAACTCCTTCAAGAATGTTGGAAAAGCATTCCAGGTGAAGCTGGTTGAGAGAATGCCAAGAGTGTGCAAAGCTGTCATCAAGGCAAAGGGTGGCTATTTGAAGAATCTCAAATATAAAATATATTTTGAGTTGTTTAACACTTTGTTGGTTACTACATGATTCCATGTGTGTTATTTCATAGTTTTGATGTCTTCACTATTATTCTACAATGTAGAAAGGTGTTCTATAACCTTTGACCGGTAGTGTATGTGTGTTAAAATATACACTGTGTATTATCGTCTTGTGTTACAGGAAAAGCAAGGCACTGTCTTTGCTCTCCATGACAGCTGTGAGAGATACAGTCTGGGGATGGTGTGAGTATCTTTATATGAACACGCTAAACACACACACACACACACACACACACACACACACACACACATACACACACACACACACACACACACACACACACACATACAAAGGCCTTTGGGTTTACTTTAACCTGTTCTGTAAAAATGAATGAGAGACAACAGAGAGTACCGTAGACACACTACATTCCTTTAAAGGATTAACATGTCACTTTTGGTTTAGAAAATGGAAATCCTCAGCAGTTTGTATGGAATGGGTTATTGAAGATACTGTATCTATCACACCAATCCTGTGGCTTACATGCTGCTGCTGGTTAAATCTGTCTGTCCACCACATCTCTCCCCAACGACTGGAGATCAACTCAGCTCAAGTACTCGTTTAACTACTACACACACACACACCGCTGACGACTGTAGGCTGGGACGGACTGGGACTAAAAACAGGTCCCTGGAGTGGACTTTGACCCAGACCGGCCTGCGGATATTCCACCGCCCCCGCCCCTCCCTGCCGACGCACGCACGTACACACATAGCCACGGGACGGTTTTTCAATCCCCTCAATACTGTTGAAACTATTTTCCGTTGAAGTTTTTTACCATTTGAATATTTGTAGCTTCTTTTTACGTAAATACAGTACCTGTAGTCAACTTGTGCAAAACGTTAGAAGATAAAGCAGATCGCATTCTTCATTTCACTTGCCACATTATTTTTCATTATGAAGCTAACCGTTAGTCCCCCAGTCACATGCTGTTTGTTTACAAGCACACAACGACGAGAGACCGGAGCCTTGTGAGTGACTCACTGTTGTGCAGCACGTGCCAGGTGATCTACACTCTTAGAAAAATAGGTGCTGTCTAGAAGCTAAAAGGGTTTTTCGGCTGTCCCCACAGGAAAACCCTTTGAAGAACCCTTGTTGGTTCCAGGAATAACCCTTTTGGTTCCAAGTAGAATCGTTTTGGGTTCCATGTAGAACCCTTTCCACAGAGGGTTTACATTGAACCCAAAATGGTTCTACCGGGAACCGAAAAGGGTTTTACCTGGAACCAAAAACGGTTCTCCTATGGGGACAGCCGAAGAATCCTTTTGAAAACCTTTTTTCTAAGAGTGTAGTGTCAGTATGGAATTCACAACGAAATGTTTGCCAGCTAGATACAGTATCTTATAACTATTAAGTTAAATGTCTAAAATGTGTGGTAAATGCTCTGCAGTTGTACATTTGGTTTGCTAACTTAATAGCTAGTTATCTAGATAAGTGGTTAGCTTCTTGCAAAATCAAGCTTCTCTTGGTAACAGCAGAGAATCCCCTCCTGGATCACGATCTTTGCTGGCTATCATTTGTTTTGTGCGTTCAGTAAACTGTGAGTTACTTATATAACTGTCCTGCAAGCGCTTGTTAGCATTTAGCTAGCATTCGCTGTGAGATTATATATAGTACTTGTTAACATTGCTAGCAATCGGATTACAGAGGCTCAGTGGGGTTAGAAAATAGCGCCCCTTGTGTTCAGTGCCAGTAGTACCGTTTCCCGGGATGGCACAAGGTCGGTATGAAGGTATGACAATCTGCATACCGCCCAAGCCTAGCCCTCACCCACCTAGATAAGAGGAATACCTATGTGAGAATGCTGTTCATTGACTACAGCTCAGCGTTCAACGCGGTAGTGCCCTCCAAGTATATCACTACGCAAAGGACCCTGGGACTGAACACCTTCCTGATGGGACGCCCCCAGGTGGTGAGAGTAGGCAACAACACATCTGCCACGCTGACCCTTAACATGGGGACCATCAGGGGTGCGTGCTTAGACCCCTCCTGTACTCCTTGTTCACCCACGACTGCGTGGCCGCGGACGACTCCAACACCATCATTAAGTTTGCTGACGACACGACGGTGGTAGGTCTGATCACCGACAACAATGAGACAGCCTATAGGGAAGAGGTCAGATACCTGGCAGTGTGGTGCCAGGACACCAACCTCTCCCTCAAAGTCAGCAAGACAAAAGAGCTGATCGTGGACAACAGGAAACGGAGGGCCGAGTACACCCCCATTCACATCGACGGGGCTGAAGTGGAGCAGGTCGAGAGCTTCAAGTTTCTCAGTGTTCACATCACTAAGGATCTATCATGGTCCAAACACACCAACACAGTCGTGAAGAGGGCACGACAACGCCTCTTCCCCCTCAGGAGGCTGAAAAGATTTGGCATGGCCCCTCAGATCCTCAAAAGGTTCTACAGCTGCACCATTGAGAGCATCCTGACTGGTTGCATCACCGCCTGGTATGGCAACTGCTTGGCATCCGACCGCAAGGCACTACAGAGGGTAGTGTGTACAGCCCAGTACATCACTGGGGCTGAGCTCACTGCCATCCAGGACCTCTATACCAGGCGGTGTCAGAGGAAGGCGCTAAAAATGGTAAAAGACTCCAGTCACCCAAGTCATAGACTGTTCTCTCTGCTACCGCACGGTGCACCAAGTCTGGAACCAACAGGACCCTGAACAGCTTCTACCCCCAAACCATAAAACTGCTAAATAGTTATTTAAATAGTTAACCAAATAGCTACCGGGACTTTATGTATTGACCCTTTTTGCCCTAACTTTTTTGACTCATCACATATGCTGTTGCTGCTACTGTTGAGTATCTGTCACTTTACTCTTAGTTATATGAACATATCTACCTCAATTACATCGTACCCCTGCACATCGACTCAGTACTGCTACCCCCTTGTATATAGCCAAGTTATCTTTACTCATTGTGTATCTATTATTAATTTTATTATTACGTGTTTTACTGTTCTATTATTTCTCTATTTTACTTCTCTCTGCATTGTTGGGAAGGAAGGAAGCATTTCACTTAGTCTACACCTGTGTTTATGACGCATGTGACGAAAACATAGCCAGTGTTAAGTCCCACAGTAAAGTAGTATGCAGTACTAAGTCCCACAGTAAAGTAGTAGACAGTACTAAGTCCCACAGTAAAGTAGTTTGCAGTACTAAGTCCCACAGTAAAGTAGTAGACAGTACTAAGTCCCACAGTAAAGTAGTAGACAGTACTAAGTCCCACAGTAAAGTAGTTTGCAGTACTAAGTCCCACAGTAAAGTAGTAGACAGTACTAAGTCCCACAGTAAAGTAGTTTGCAGTACTAAGTCCCACAGTAAAGTAGTAGACAGTACTAAGTCCCACAGTAAAGTAGTTTGCAGTACTAAGTCCCACAGTAAAGTAGTTTGCAGTAATAAGTCCCACAGTAAAGTAGTATGCAGTGCTAAGTCCCACAGTAAAGTAGTTTGCAGTGCTAAGTCCCACAGTAAAGTAGTTTGCAGTACTAAGTCCCACAGTAAAGTAGTTTGCAGTGCTAAGTCCCACAGTAAAGTAGTTTTCAGTACTAAGTCCCACAGTAAAGTAGTTTGCAGTGCTAAGTCCCACAGTAAAGTAGTATGCAGTGCTAAGTCCCACAGTAAAGTAGTATGCAGTACTAAGTCCCACAGTAAAGTAGTATGCAGTACTAAGTCCCACAGTAAAGTAGTATGCAGTGCTAAGTCCCACAGTAAAGTAGTATGCAGTACTAAGTCCCACAGTAAAGTAGTAGTCAGTACTAAGTCCCGCAGTAAAGTAGTAGTCAGTACTAAGTCCCACAGTAAAGTAGTATGCAGTACTAAGTCCCACAGTAAAGTAGTAGTCAGTACTAAGTCCCACAGTAAAGTAGTAGTCAGTACTAAGTCCCACAGTAAAGTAGTATGCAGTACTAAGTCCCACAGTAAAGTAGTAGTCAGTACTAAGTCCCACAGTAAAGTAGTATGCAGTACTAAGTCCCACAGTAAAGTAGTAGTCAGTACTAAGTCCCACAGTAAAGTAGTAGTCAGTACTAAGTCCCGTAGTAAAGTAGTAGTCAGTACTAAGTCCCGCAGTAAAGTAGTAGTCAGTACTAAGTCCCACAGTAAAGTAGTATGCAGTACTAAGTCCTACAGTAAAGTAGTAGTCAGTACTAAGTCCCACAGTAAAGTAGTAGTCAGTACTAAGTCCCACAGTAAAGTAGTAGTCAGTACTAAGTCCCACAGTAAAGTAGTATGCAGTACTAAGTCCCACAGTAAAGTAGTAGTCAGTACTAAGTCCCACAGTAAAGTAGTATGCAGTACTAAGTCCCACAGTAAAGTAGTAGACAGTACTAAGTCCCACAGTAAAGTAGTAGACAGTACTAAGTCCCACAGTAAAGTAGAAGCCAGCATGACGACAGACAGCACAGTGAACCAGGAAAACAAGACACCAGAAATCTGTGAGTAAAAATAATGGGAAGGAAGAAAGTATGGTCTTACTGGTGGAGTAGTTTTCTCAACATCTGACTTTTCTCTAGCTTAGCACTAAAATGTATAGTTGTTTTAGCTACAGATGATACATATAGCAACATTGTGGAAACAGTAGCTTTATAGTCAGGCTGAATCATCATCAATGTCATTAATAAAAGGTGGCTGTGTTGTGTCAAGGACTGACTCATGTAAATAGTAGAGCTCCAAACAAACATTAACCTGTCGAATGTCATGTAAAAATGTATATTTTCTGCCTAAATAGACATACCCAAAACCGATGACTTGACCTGAGAGGGCCATAAACAATAACTAGTAATGCTGCATAGTTCTAGAAAGGTCTGGAACTCACCTTTCTGGTAAAGATAGTTATAAATTGCTGAGGTGTACACATTTTTGAAGACACAAGCTCAAGGATGTATAAAAAATATGATGAAAATATCATATATGATGTAGTAGAATAGGGCTTGAAATGACTGTAATGGCTGACATGTACATGAATCAACAAACTGTCTGGCTGGCATCATGCTACTGCTATAGTTGGATAGCCTAGTTAGCTAACCCAATACTGATGTTGTGTTATCTGTCAAATCAAATCAAATCCAACATTATTTGTCACGTGCGCCGAATACAACAGGTGTAGACCTTACCGTGAAATGCTTACTTACAAGCCCTTAACCAACAATGCAGTTCAACAAATAGAGTTAAGAAAATATTTACTAAATAAACTAAAGTAAAACAAAAAAATATTAAAAATCTAAAGTAACACAAGAAAATAACAATACCGAGGCTATGTACAGGAGGGTACCGGTACCGAGTCAATGTGCAGGGGTACAGGTTAGTGGAGGTAATATGTACATGTAGGTAGGGGTAAAGTGACTATGCATAGATAATAAACAGCGATTAGCAGCAGTGTTAAAACAAAGGGGGGGAGTCAATGTAAATAGTCCGGGTGGCCATTTGATTAATTGTTCAGCAGTCTTATAGCTTGGGGGTAGAAGCTGTTAAGGAGCCTTTTGGACCTAGACTTGGCGCTCCGGTACCGCTTGCTGTACGGTAGCAGAGAGAACAGTCTATGACTTGGGTGACTGGAGTCTTTGACATTTTTTTGTGCTTTTCTCTGACACCGCCTGGTATAGAGGTCCTGGATGGCAGGAAGCTTGGCCCCAGTGATGTACTGGACCGTACGCACTACCCTCTGCAGTGCATTACGGTCAGATACGAGCAGTTGCCATACCAGGCGGTGATGCAACTGGTCAGGATGCTCTCGATGCTGCAGTTGTATAACTTTTTGAGGATCTGGGGACCCATGCCAAATCCTTTCAGTCTCCTGAGGGGGAAAAGGTGTTGTCGTGCCCTCTTCACGACTGTCTTGGGCCGGAGGGAGAGATGGACCAAAGGGCCGGGGGGAGAGATGGAACAGTGGGCTGGGGCCAGGGGGGATTAATGGACCAGTGGGCCGGGGCCGGGGGGAGAGATGGACCAGTGGGCCAGGGCCGGGGGGAAAGATGGACCAAAGGGCCGGGGGGAGAGATGGAACAATGGGCCGGGGGGAGAGATGGAACAGTGGGCCGGGGAGAGAGATGGACCAGTGGGCCGGGGCCGGGGGGAGAGATGGACCAAAAGGCCGGGGGGAGAGATGGAACAGTGGGTCGGGGGGGAGAGATGGACCAGTGGGCCGGGGCCGGGAGGAGAGATGGACCAGTGGGCCAGGGGGAGAGATGGACCAGTGGGCCGGGGCCGGGGGGAGAGATGGACCAGTGGGCTGGGGCCAGGGGGGAGAGATGGACCAGTGGGCTGGGGCCGGGGGGGGAGAGATGGACCAGTGGGCTGGGGCCGGGGGGAGAGATGGACCAGTGGGCTGGGGCCGGGGGGGAGAGATGGACCAGTGGGCTGGGGCCGGGGGGGAGAGATGGACCAGTGGACCGGGGCCGGGGGGAGAGATGGACCAGTGGGCTGGGGCCGGGGGGGAGAGATGGACCAGTGGACCGGCCTGCATTGCTCAACTTTCTAGCCCCCCATAATTTGGACCACTGTGCTGGCCCAGTCGAATTCATCACTGGGACCATGTTCCCATCCATCCAGGACATCTCCTAGAAACGGTGCCTGAGGAAGTACCGCAGCATCATCAAGGACCCCCCACACCCCAGCCACGAGCTGTTCTCTCCCTTACTGTCAGCCAGACGGTACCGGAGCATGAGGTCTGATACCAACAGGCTCAGAGACAGTTTCTATCTACAAGCCATCAGACTGTACCGGAGCATGAGGTCTGATACCAACAGGCTCAGAGACAGTTTCTATCTACAAGCCATCAGACTGTACCGGAGCATGAGGTCTGATACCAACAGGCTCAGAGACAGTTTCTATCTACAAGCAATCAGACTGCTGAACACTTGAACTGGACTGACCACCTGCTCTGATTCTCTGCACCTTAGCACACATGCACACACACACACACACACTCACACACACTCACACAGACACTCACACACGTCATAACTGCTGCTACCAGACTCTTATTATGATTGCTAAATACTGCACATTTTAAACACTTGCCCCCAAAACATGTATAAATATTGGCCTATAAATGTTGTCTTCCTGTATTATACTGATGCTAAATGTCTATTCTGTTCTACATATCCATTTACTTTATATTGGTATTCTTACCTTTTATTATGTATTATTGTTGTTGCATTGTCCAGAAGGAACCTGCAAGTAAGCATTTCATTGGACGGTGTACACCATGTGTATCCTGTACGTACGACTAATAAAACTTGAAACACACACGACAAGCCAAACATGGTGATTGTTTGTTTACCCGGCAGCGAGGGGATCGTTAGTAAAGTTGTTTGTCCGTTCTGTCGTTAACAGAACCATCGGTGAGGACCTCCAGGGAGCCCTGCTGACCTTTGCCCGCAACCTGTCCGTCATCCATCAGGAGATATCAGCCCCCAACATGCAGGGAGAGACTAACTTTAAGGTACATTCTCAAAAAGTAGTTACAGCCGATGTGTGACAATATGATATTAGGGTCATATTATAACTTGATGAACAATTTATTAATGGTTCAGGAAGTGCACTGAAATTCCAATTCTCTTCAATGCTTTTCAATAAGGAACATGTGGAATTGGAATTTGTTTTTACTTTCTGAACTGACTGGAATTGCAATTGAATTGAACCCAACTCTGAGTTGTGAGTGATAAAGCTATAGACAAGACAGTGTGTTTGTTAGTGAACTGTAAAGCTTGTTTCCTTGTGTTACCTGCAGGACCTGATTCGGGACATAGAAAAGGTTTTGGGAATGACAGTCCAGAATAAAGCCCAGGTGACCAAGGAAGAAGAGAAGAATGCTGCTGTCGCTGCCCGGACAAAACTGGATCACTGACCCCCCTCCCCCCCCCCCCCCCCCCCCCCCCCCCCCCCCCCCCGCCACACACACTACTAGGATGAATGAGTCACTTTATGGAAGAAATGCGACCGTTTTGATCAGATTAATGCCAATTATTCCAACTGATAATTTCAGGCCCTATATGTATTTCATGGAGTTACTAGGAGCAATACATTATTCTATCCCTGAACAACTGTGAACTCTGTTAGTGTGTAATTGTGTTTAGGCTACAGTATGAAAGATCGGGGAAAAAGTTGTATTTAGAGCAACTCAAACGTTATTATAGATTCAAATATACATTTAATGTAGAGAGTAATATATCGAAAACTGACCTTAGCACTATGGGAAAATATCACCCTTCAGCTAGGAACTAATGTTTGCTGTGCTATGTTGGTGGTCGGATGAAATATATTGCCGGTTCAGTTACATGGTGAGTTGAAGCAAAGATGATGGTTATACTGACAAGATAAATGTCTCTCACCCTAACAATGGGAGTCGTCTAGCTAACAATGGGAGTCGTTGTCCACAAAACAGCACGGCGGGCTGTCGAGCTCCCCCTATCCTTTCTTTGGATTGGTGGATACATCTCGTTATTGTAATCCTTTTTTGAATATTCGATGAGGGTTGTTGACGTCAACCGCCTGTATTCAATGGAGAGAGATGCTATGCTACTAGCCTAATGCCATGAATATGCATAGCCATCTCGAGACAACTACGATATAAAGTGTTTTTTCTCAAAGTTGCCAGAATATCACATGTCCTACTTATGTCAGTACACTAGCAACAAGTTAAGCATTACGAACCTTCTATTTGATCAAATAAACCTCAGGTAGCAAATATGCCATTCAGTTTTTTTGTTGACCAAATTTGACACTCTCATTGACCTCCCATACAAACACGCCTTGCTTGGTGGACGAAGCAACGACAAAATGGCACCTGCTGGAGGGAGACAGATTGTTTTCCTTGCTGGGCCTCTGTCATCCTCTTCCTCTCTGATTGAAGTTCCTTGGGACATTAAAATGGCCTCGATCAGACCGGCAGTGTCTTTGCGTTTTTACACCAGAAATAGCTTCATTTCCCCCAATGGAACGCTGCGTTTGCCTTGCAGCGTTGCGTTGCGGAGGCAGTTGCAGTGCGTTCTTTGTGGTGCATACATTGGATTTAACCCAACGTAGGCATCAAGTTGTATGTGTAGATTTAACGGAAATAGTAGCAGAAGGTGAATGTTGGAACTGTTGTTGAACACATATCCACTAAACATGCTGGATTACATCATGAAAAGGTTTGACTGCAGTATTTATTATGCGGCATCGATGCTGTCGGTCTGATCGAGGCGTTAGGGTTTAGGGGTAGATCCCAAGGATCTCGGATAGCAGGGGTAGGTCCCAAGGATCTCGGATAGCAGGGGTAGGTCCCAAGGATCTCGGATAGCAGGGGTAGGTCCCAAGGATCTCGGATAGCAGGGGTAGGTCCCAAGGATCTCGGATAGCAGGGGTAGGTCCCAAGGATCTCGGATAGCAGGGGTAGGTCCCAAGGATCTCGGATAGCACTAACCTTGAGTAGAAAGCTGATCGACAAAAGGTTTTCCAAACTCTGACAGAACGGACTTGCCGTTTTTTCTCTTCCGTTTGCCAAATATAATAACAGAACTGTTTGGCTCGTACTGCTGTGTTGACAAGCTAGCTAGCTAACTAGCGCTAGCTAGGTGGGCGTGGTGGTCTTTACAGCTGCCGTTCTTTGAAGAACATCCACACTTTATCCCCCCTGGCCTAACATTATGCCGGTGCCATAAGGGTAGCTAGCTAGTTAAAAGCTGTGATCCATAGCATGAAAGAAGTCTGCCGGCGTATACACAACATCTTCGTCAAAGTTGCCCTGTTTCACCGAGGCACCACGGAGGAAAGGACAACTGCCTCCTGCAGGCTCCTGCTGCAGCGGAACCTCCCTCCCTGCACCTCCTTCTGTGTCCGCTACAGTGCCGTCACCAACGACCAGTTTAGACGGTCCAACTTCTACTGGGCGGGACAGGGAGTCAACTACCGGATGCTGAGGATGGGCTGCTTCCTCTTTATCAAGTACCACTGCTCCAAACCACCACCACAGTACCTAGACTTTGAAGACAAGTTCTTCAGCGTGTTTAAAGTCATACGTTTAGGTCTGTGGGAAAAAGCCAAGGGGAGACTAAAGGTGCAATATGCAGAAATCGCTCCGCCATTTCCTAGTTGCTATAATTCTAATAGTTTGTCTAATTTCAATATTGTATTTTCAGCTATGTGAAGCTGGTGTACAAAACCAAAAGTAAAAGACGCGAAAACAAAACGTAAGAACGGGAAGCAAAGAAATAGCGCACATAGAACAGATCTACCGCTTCTTAGACTTGCTTTCAATGAGAATGACAGATCTATAACTCACTTTTCTATGTGAATTTGGTCGGGTCGCCCAAAAAGTGACATATTGCAGCTTTAATATAATATGTTTAATCTAGTTGTCAGTTAACTAGTTGTTCATTTATTCTTAATATCATGTTCCTTTGTTCCACAATGCTGTCATGAATCTTGTGCATTAACCCTTTCATCAGAACCCAATTTAATGGCAGAAAATAACTTTTAGATCTTTGTAAATAATAGGGAATAGATCTGCAAATAATTTAAATAGACTCCGCCAGTGATTCTTTGATGTACTGCATCCACTCCGACCCAATGAACTTATCTTCTGCAATGTTCATCAGATTGTTAATAGTCCTGCGTTCTTTTTAAACCATGTTATACTGAACAAAAAGTATAAATGCAACATGGGGGCGGCAGGTAGCTTAGTGGTTAAGAGCGTTGTGCCAGTAACCGAAAGGTCGCTGGTTCTAATCCCCGAGCACGACTAGGTGAAAAATCTGTCGATGTGCCCTTGAGCAAGGCACTTAACCCTAATGGATAAGAGCGTCTGCTAAATGACAACAAAAAAAAAGATTACAGTTCATATAAGGAAATCAGTCAATTGAATTAAATTAATTAGGCCCTAATCTATGGATTTCATATGACTGGGCCCACCCACTGGGGAGCCAGGCCCAGCCAATCAAAATGAGTTTTTCCCCCCACCAAAAAAAAAACACAGTATCATCAGCTGTCCAGGTGGCTGGTCTCTGACGGTCCTGCAGGTGAAGAAGCCGGATGTGGAGGTCCTGGGCTGGCGTGGTTACACGTGGTCTGCGGTTGTGGAGGTCCTGGGCTGGCGTGGTTACACGTGGTCTACGGTTGTGGAGGTCCTGGGCTGGCGAGGTTACACGTGGTCTGCGGTTGTGGAGGTCCTGGGCTGGCGTGGTTACACGTGGTCTGCGGTTGTGGAGGTCCTGGGCTGGCGTGGTTACACGTGGTCTGCGGTTGTGGAGGTCCTGGGCTGGCGTGGTTACACGTGGTCTACGGTTGTGTGGCTGGTAGGACGTACTGCCGAATTCTCTAAAACGAAGTTGGAGGCGGCTTATGGTAGAGAAATGAACATTCAATTATCTTGTTGATATGCCACACCTGTCAGGTGGATGGATTATCTTGGCAAAGGAGAAATGCTCACTAACAGGGAAGTAAACAAATGTGTGCACATCATTTGAGAGAAATAAGCTTTTTGTGCATATGGAACATTTCTGGGATATTTTATTTCAGCTCATGGAATATGGGACCTTCACCTTACATGTTGAGTTTATATTTCTGTTCAGTGTAGCTGCTAATGAATAACTCCTAGTCATTTATTTACAGTGAAATTAGTGATCAGCCTCCATGTAGCAGATAGTCAATACAGAGGGAGAGAGAGGAGAGGCAGAGATAGGGGCTGGCAAGAGGACAGGTCAGAGAGAGGAGAGGAGAGACAGAGAGGGGCTGGCAAGAGGACAGGTCAGAGAGAGGGGCTGGCAAGAGGACAGGTCAGAGAGAGAGAGAGGGAGAGAGAGAGGAGAGACAGAGAGGTTAGTAGAATTAGGCCTTTACCCACTAATTATCAAAAACCAGAAAAGAGCTTTTAAAAAAAACACTTAAAAGGAAGCTATTCCCAAACCTTCCATAACAAAGCCCTCACCTACAGAGAGATGAACCTGGAGAAGAGTCCCCTAAGCAAGCTGGTCCTGGGCTCTGTTCACAAACACAAACAGACCCCACAGAGCCCCAGGACAACAACACAATTAGACCCAACCAAATCATGAGAAAACAAAAAGAGAATTACTTGACACATTGGAAAGAACTAACCAAAAAACAGAGCAAACTAGAATGCTATCTGGCCCTAAACAGAGAGTACACAGTGGCAGAATACCTGACCACTGTGACTGACCCAAAATTAAGGAATACTTTGACTATGTACAGACTCAGTGAGCATAGCCTTGCTATTGAGAAAGGCCGCCGTAGGCAGACCTGGCTCTCAAGAGAAGACAGGCTATGTGCCCACTGCCCACAAAATGAGGTGGAAACTGAGCTGCACTTCCTAACCTCCTGCCAAATGTATGACCATATTAGAGACACATATTTCCCTCTGATTACACAGATCCACAAAGAATTTGAAAACAAATCAAAAAACAAATATCACAGCAGCAATATTTGTGACCTTGTTGCCACAAGAAAAGCGCAACCAGTGAAGAACAAACACCATTGTAAATATTTCCCCTTTGTACTATTTGCACATTATTACAACACTGTACATAGCCAGAATATGACATTTCTTAAATGTCTCTATTCCTTTGAAATGTAATGTTTACTGTTCATTTTTGATTGGTTATTTCACTTTTGTTTATTATCTATTCCACTTGCTTTGTAAACATATGTTTCCCATGCCAATAAAGCATATGAATTGAACTGAGAGAGAGAGAGAGCGGAGGAGCTGGTGAGAATGGAGAGCTCTGATCAAATGGTTTTTAATTACCAACATGTGGTCTTTTGTTTATGTCTGTTTAGGGCCCTCCAGGCCTCTCCTCAACCACTCCTGTGTGTGAGTGTGTGCATCCGTGCTTTTGTGTGTGAATGTGTGTGTGAATGCGTGTGTGAATGCGTGTGTGAATGCGTGTGTGAATGCGTGTCTCCTCTCCCATCTGATAGAGGGTTTGACAAACTTCCATATTGATCTCCTCTCTCTCTCTCCAGCATGTTTAACTGATACCATTTATCAGAGCACTCCATTCCCTGGCATTGGCCCCCCTCTCCTTTAGCAAGAAGTAGACTGATGGAATCATTTCATGCAGATCAATGGACATTTAGCACCAGCTGCTCTGGAGAATTCTGAGGGCTTCGGCTTTGATATACCAGTTCAGTTGTTAATGCATGCCTCGTTCTCTGGGAATTAGTGCGAGTCTGTTTTTTTCCCCTCAACATAGGCTTGCGTTTACACAGGCAGCCCAATTCTGATCAGTGTAAACGCTTGCAGCTATAGTTACCTTGTACTTAACTAATATATTTTGGTTTGGTAGTGATTCACGTAGAAATATGAGCTCACTCGTCGCTCTCAATAGCACTGAATTGCCTCACACTCTTCAATAAACCATCCCGACTCCTCTCTCAAACATAAAACCCTTTCTGTTGCCACCACACTATCTGTTAATCAGCCTAACTGACTGTTAACGAGGAACGTTTAGAAATCTGATCTACAGTAGTAACAGTATATTTACAGTAGCATCCTGTAACAACTCCCCCTCCAACCACTTCTTAACCTCTGACCCTGGTGGTGCATCGATACGGCAGCACAGTGTGTGTGTGTGTGTGTGTGTGTGTGTGTGTGTGTGTGTGTCCATTGATACTGTGGTGCCGTGCGATGAAAGACGGATAATAGCATGGCGGGGTGGAAGGTAGAAACAGACGGCAGCTTTAAAGCCTTTGTACCGGAGCTATTAAAGGATCTGTGAGCCGGAGGGGCCAGCGTGAAATCCGAACTGGGACTGAGAACACTAACTGTGTTTGTTTCCAGGGTCCTATTCAGTAGGGCAACGCACAACGTAAAGGTGTTTTGCAACAGAGAATGATAATGAGTGTTTGGATAAGTCCAGGATAGTCCCTCCCTGTTTTCAGTCTGTTTTCTACCGTTGGGTGCCAAATGAACAAGACCCAGGTCACAGTGGAGCTGTAAGGGGAGGGCAGTACCCCGTCTCTCCAAGCTGAGGTTGTGTCTGAAATAGCACCCTATTCCCTAGATAGAACGCTACTATTGACCAGGGGCCTAGTATATAGGGTTTATGTGGTCCTCTGTAGCTCAGCTGGTAGAGCACGGCGCTTGTAACGCCAGGGTAGTGGGTTCGATCCCCGGGACCACCCATACGTAAAAATGTATGCACACATGACTGTAAGTCGCTTTGGATAAAAGCGTCTGCTAAATGGCATATTATTATTATTATTATTATTATTATATTATAGGGTCCTGGTCAAAAGTAGTGCACTATATAGGGAATAGGGTGCTATTTCAGACAACAACCAGAGGGATAGTGTAACACATAACGTCAGTCAGCATGCAGTCTAAGGTCTAGGACGTCTGCCTGGCCTGCTGTAGTGTGTTACTGTAAATCGACTGAAAATTATAACTGCACTTACTATTGCTGAGAGATCGATGCTGTGCGTTGTAAGGGCCGTGTTGCAATCTAGCCCGCTGTCTGCAATCGGGTGACTAAATTATCACACACATCAACACAGGATTAAATGCTTTGTTTTAGCCACTTTAATTGCTGGCTGGTAATAAGTTGTTCCAAGGTGAAATCTTTAAATACTATTTACGTTTTAGGTAAATAAAGGGAGTCTGTTGCCGGATTGGTTAAAGAGTTCTGTTGATGTAAAACCATGAAAATTGTAATTAACTTGTAAGGCCTTGTAATTGCCTTGTAATTAGCTGTTAAGGCCTACATTTCCTCTGTGTAACTCAGTAGTGATTTAAATTGTCCAACTCATTTATACAGTATAAGCCAAGTTTGTGCCAATTTAAATGCAGTCTTGGATGGGGGGGGGGGGGAATCAAACAGGCGTATAACTTGATGTTAGTTTCATTGACGAGGTGGTGGTTTATGTATGCAGGTGTTCAGTCCTATTCTGTCTCATCAAATATATTATTTAGGAGGAAAAATCACATTAATTTCCCTCTGACATAGAGATGTATGGGGTTGGCAGAAACAATTATTGTATGAACGACCCCTGGTGCTAGTACTGGGGCTCTGATCACTGAGGCAGCCTCCCTAATGGTACTTTAATCACTATGTAGTGCACTACTTTGACCAGGGGCCCATACGGTCTAACTTCACTATGTAGTGCACTACTTTGACCAGGGGCCCATAGGGAATAGGGTCCCATCACCAGGCAGCACTCCTATCACACCTTTCAGCTAACAGCAGGGACATCACATTATAGACATCACACTGGAGACATCACACTGGAGACATCACACTGGAGGCATCACACTGGAGACATCACACTGGAGACATCACACTGGAGGCATCACACTGGAGACATCACACTGGAGACATCACACTGGAGACATCACATTGGAGACATCACACTGGAGACATCACACTGGAGACATCACACTGGAGACATCACACTGGAGACATCACACTGGAGACATCACACTGGAGACATCACACTGGAGGCATCACACTGGAGACATCACACTGGAGACATCACACTGGAGACATCACACTGGAGGCATCACACTGGAGGCATCACACTGGAGACATCACACTGGAGACATCACATAGAGACATCACACTGGAGACATCACACTGGAGGCATCACACTGGAGACATCACACTGGAGACATCACACTGGAGACATCACACTGGAGACATCACATTAGAGACATCACACTGGAGACATCACACTGGAGACATCACACTGGAGACATCACATTGGAGACATCACACTGGAGACATCACACTGGAGACATCACATTGGAGACATCACTGGAGACATCACATTAGAGACATCACACTGGAGACATCACACTGGAGACATCACACTGGAGACATCACATTAGAGACATCACACTGGAGACATCACATTAGAGACATCACACTGGAGACATCACACTGGAGACATCACATTGGAGACATCACACTGGAGACATCACATTAGAGACATCACACTGGAGACATCACACTGGAGACATCACACTGGAGACATCACATTGGAGACATCACACTGGAGACATCACATTAGAGACATCACACTGGAGACATCACACTGGAGACATCACACTGGAGACATCACACTGGAGACATCACAATCATGACAGACTGGAAGGCCTGAGAACATGAGTTATCTCTCATTGAACAGACCTGTCAAGACACCTGGTACTAATGTATTTTGGAGTAGTGAAAGGCATATCATGAATTGTTTCAGGACAACTAAAACAGAAATATGTTTAGTTTCAGACAGTCTGGTCTGATTTAGATGTGTTGTTGTCCTTAGGTTTGATGTTCATAAGTTTTTTAATTACATATGTTTGTGTGCTGGGCGTACATAGCCTACTATCAGGGAAATAGCTCCGTGTAGCTCAGTTGGTAGAGCATGGCGTTGAACTTCCTTCAAACTGCACGTAGGGACATACAAAATGGTATCCACCGGTTCATCTGACTCTGGGGAAGCAGATAAAGGGCCTGATTGCCAAAATCCTGAAGTATCCCTTTAACCTCAGACCGTATTTTCGGTGTTTATCCCAAAACCCCATTCATTCCCCCATTCATTTCCCCCGTAGGAATGGCTGAACGAACCAGCGGTAACTCATTTTCGTTTTTTAGGACTACATGCTGGCGAGCTCTACAGTGCGTTACTTTTGACCAGAGACCTATAGGTTACCATTTGGGACTCAGCCACGTTTCTTCGCACGCTGCTGGGTATGGAAGTGGTTCCTGTTGAGGAGGTGAAACCATTAAAAATATATTATACAGGATCTCTTCACCCCCCAGGGGGAAACACTCATTACTAAACACATGGTGACTAGTGACACCATATATATATATATATTATTTTTTCCTTCATTCTTTCTTTCAATCTTTCTTTTTTTCTCCGTTCTGTTCTGTATTTGGAAAGGCCAACTGAGGGACTACGGCATGCCTGCTGTGCCCAATCAGGGTTGCCACGACAACAGACAGTGGGGTGGTTGAAGTGCCTGTCAATCATGTTATACATACTGAAGACTAGAGATACAATATTAATATAATTATTATATCAGTGGTCTATTTAATTCTGTAATATTACACTATCGAGTCTACAGACAGTCGGGGCGGTTGGAGTGCCTGTCAATCATGTTATACAAACTAAGACACATTGGGCATGTTTACACAGGAAGTCCAGTTCTGATCTTTTTCCACTAATTGGTATTTTGATCAATCAGATCAGCTGTTTTGCCAATTGGGCATGTTTAAACACAGTGTTCTATTTAATTCTCTGATGTTACTACAGTCAACAGTCAATGGGTGGTTGGAGTGCCGGTCAATCATGTTATACAAATTGTAGATTAGAGATATAATATTAATATAATTATTATATTAGTGTTCTATTTAATTGTCAATCAGATTCTGTAAAGAATGGAACCAGAAGACATTGAATTAACCAATCAATAGGCATGTTAATTCTTGATTATAATAATTATAATAATGTATAATTTACATGCTTCCCTACGCATATCATTTATATGCTTCTTTTTCAATAAAAAATTCAGGATTTCAGAAATGTGTAGCTTAGATTCATTAGTCACATATCATTATAATTTTTCTTTGCTAATGAATTAAACTCAACTCCTGAGACATTTCAACTCAGCAGTTTAACCTTAAGACCTCTAATGCATTTTTCTGTTCATGTGTAACTTGATTATTGTTTTGTTTTTCCTCTTCGCCGGTACGGTAGCTCTCCAGGTCACCCTCCTCTCTCGCTGACTTTTTGTTCCGGTACATAAGAGCTCTCCAGGTCACCCCCCTCTCTCGCTGACTTTTTGTTCCGGTACATCAGAGCTCTCCAGGTCACCCCCCTCTCTCACTGACTTTTTGTTCCGGTACATCAGAGCTCTCCAGGTCACCCCCCTCTCTCGCTGACTTTTTGTTCCGGTACATCAGAGCTCTCCAGGTCACCCCCCTCTCTCGCTGACTTTTTGTTCCGGTACATCAGAGCTCTCCAGGTCACCCCCCTCTCTCGCTGACTTTTTGTTCCGGTACATCAGAGCTCTCCAGGTCACCCCCCTCTCTCGCTGACTTTTTGTTCCGGTACATCAGAGCTCTCCAGGTCACCCCCCTCTCTCGCTGACTTTTTGTTCCGGTACATCAGAGCTCTCCAGGTCACCCCCCTCTCTCGCTGACTTTTTGTTCCGGTACATCAGAGCTCTCCAGGTCACCCCCCTCTCTCGCTGACTTTTTGTTCCGGTACATCAGAGCTCTCCAGGTCACCCCCCTCTTTAAGCTCCTCTGGATACAGGTAGGGGAGAACCAGGACGAAAGTAACACTTTTAGTTTTTTTTCTAATTACTCAGAGATCGACAGAGCTAGAGACACCATATTTGATGACTAACAACTTATACATGTCTTCTACCATTAGCAACTGTAATTTAATTTAAAGCGTAAAGTAGTTGAAATTAAATAGGCCGAGAACAGAACTACCCCAACGTTACCTTGGTACCTGCGGGCGGGGTGGGAGTAACACAGCCTTGGGACGGAAGTAACAGCTGGCGAGAAGTGCACAAAAATCTCTTATCTCAATGTTTCTGGTTTGTAATGCTCGTTACTTTACAACAAATATACTTTCAGCCATAATTTCATGTTTGTGTCGATTTGAATAATTAATGCTATGTATTAGAAATGTATTAAAATGAACCATGCTTCAACGTCG
The DNA here is from genome assembly GCA_036851935.1 of Coregonus suidteri. Lineage (NCBI taxonomy): Eukaryota > Metazoa > Chordata > Actinopteri > Salmoniformes > Salmonidae > Coregonus > Coregonus suidteri. The sequence goes on along the minus strand of CM072235.1, from coordinate 50,239,797 downwards.
CAATGTTGCGCAACCACAATATTTTGCCTTACAATATTAATAATAATAATAAAAACTATATTAACCATCATTTTCCTCATCTCACTTTCATAGTAATGTAGTAGGAGATGTTTTTCATGCTTAGCTGTACCAATCAGGGCCCGGTTTCCCAAAACCATCTTAAAGTGTGATGAGAAAATGATGAATCAGGCTTCACCATCTGGCAGTCCGACGGACAAATCTGGATTTCGCGGATGCCAGGGGAACGCTACCTGCATATGTGGGAACTCCTTCAAGACTGTTGGAAAAGCTAACCCTAGGTGAAGCTGGTTGAGAGAATTCCAAGAGTGTGCAAAGCTGTCATCATGTGTTATTTTATAGTTTTGATGTCTTCACTATTGTTCTACAATGTAGAAATTAGTCAAAATAAAGAAAAACCCTGGAATGAGTAGCTGTCCAAACTTTTGACTGGTACTGTATATATAAAATAATAATATATATATATATATATATATATATATATATATATATATATATATATATATATATATAAATAATATATTTATTAAAAAATATATATATATATTTATAAAAAAATATATATGGGGGATTGGAAATTATGCTGACGCTGATGCTGAAGCCACAATCTATTTGCAATATTAAAGCTGATCCACCCCCTAAAAAAGAAATACAATAAAAACTAAAAACTACAATGACCATAATCCATTGCGCATCTAGTAGTCCGGTCTGTGTTTCTTTTATGACTGCTACAGAAGAGAGAAGAATGCGTGATGGTGAGGTGATATAGAGAGAGCAGCTGTAGCGAGGTGTCTCTACCTGGAAATACATGATCTAAGTGATTGATCGTTGGTATTCAGCAGTCATATAAAAGTCTGCCTTATTTACTTTTGAAGAACTACTAAAATAGTGATTTAGTTAGACAGCATAGACAGCAGCTCCTATAGAGATGAGATGAGGACTAGGAATGAAATAACAGTCATCAAATGAAACTAATGGAATATACACAACCAAAATATTATATTAAAGTAAAGTAATTCTGTGTTGTTACAGCATTCAACCCAAATAATGCATAGTGCATTTAATGTTTAAAAAAATCATCGAAACCGAAATCGGAAAAACCGTGACAATTTTTTAAATAATCGAACCGAAACCGAACCGACCTCACTACTATGGGCTAATAGCAGTAAGGCAAAATTCAATGTTTCATCAAATACTTTTTACAAATATATATATTTTTTATACTTACAGGGGTCCAAAAATTCTACATCAAATAGCTAAATGATCATTGGAATGACCATCTTAAAACAATTCCATATGTTAGTTTAGACCTTAGGGGTTAATGAGAGAGAGAGATAGAGAGAGAGAGAGAGAGAGAGAGAGAGAGAGAGAGAATTACAGGAGGCTACAGATTACTGCCTGAGAGATTGGAAATCAGAAGCAAAAATATGTGAATATATTTCAGAAAGACAGAATTGATTTATTCCACATCTGTGTTTGTATGCACAGAGAGAGAGAGAGAGAGAGAGTCAGAGTAGTTAATGGAATCGATATGCAGAGAGAGATAGTCAGAGTAGTTAATGGAATCGATATGCAGAGAGAGAGAGTCAGAGTAGTTCATGGAATATATATGCAGAGAGAGAGAGTCAGAGTAGTTAATGGAATCGATATGCAGAGAGAGAGAGAGTCAGAGTAGTTAATGGAATCGATATGCAGAGAGAGAGAAAGTCAGAGTTGTTCATGGAATCGATATGCAGAGAGAGAGAGATTCAGAGTAGTTAATGGAATCGATATGCAGAGAGAGAGAGAGAGAGTCAGAGTAGTTAATGGAATCGATATGCAGAGAGAGAGAGTCAGAGTAGTTCATGGAATCGATATACAGAGAGAGAGAGAGAGTCAGAGTAGTTAATGGAATCGATATGCAGAGAGAGAGAGAGAGTCAGAGTAGTTAATGGAATCGATATGCAGAGAGAGAGAGTCAGAGTAGTTAATGGAATCGATATGCAGAGAGAGAGAGAGAGTCAGAGTAGTTAATGGAATCGATATGCAGAGAGAGAGAGAGTCAGAGTAGTTAATGGAATCGATATGCAGAGAGAGAGAGAGTCAGAGTAGTTAATGGAATCGATATGCAGAGAGAGAGAGAGTCAGAGTAGTTAATGGAATCGATATGCAGAGAGAGAGAGAGTCAGAGTAGTTAATGGAATTGATATGCAGAGAGAGCGAGTCAGAGTAGTTAATGGAATTGATATGCAGAGAGAGAGATAGCCAGAGTAGTTAATGGAATCGATATGCAGAGAGAGAGAGTCAGAGTAGTTAATGGAATATATATGCAGAGAGAGAGAGAGTCAGAGTAGTTAATGGAATCGATATAGAGAGAGAGAGTCAGAGTAGTTAACGGAATCGATATGCAGAGAGAGAGAGAATCAGAGTAGTTAATGGATTCGATATGCAGAGAGAGAGAGTCAGAGTAGTTAATGAGAGTAGTTAATGGAAATTATATGCAGAGAGATCAAATAGAGATACTGGGGTGCAAATGAGCAAAATAAATAACAATATGGGGATGAGGTAGTTGGGTGGGCTAATTTCAGATGGGCTGTGTACAGGTGCAGTGATCGGTAAGCTGCTCTGACAACTGATGCTTAAAGTTAGTGAGGGAAATAAGAGTCTCCAGCTTCAGAGATTTTTGCAGTTCGTTCCAGTCATTGGCAGCAGAGAACTGAAAGGAATGGCGGCCAAAGGAGGTGTTGGCTTTGGGAATGACCAGTGAGATATACCTGCTGGAGCGCAGACTACGGGTGGGTGTTGCTATGGTGACCAATGAGCTAAGATAAGGCGGGGATTTGCCTAGCAGTGATTTATAGATGGCCTGGAGCCAGTGGGTTTGGCGACGAATATGTAGTGAGGACCAGCCAACAAGAGCGTACAGGTCACAATGGTGGGTAGTATATGGGGCTTTGGTGACAAAACGGATGGCACTGTGATAGACTACATCCAATTTGCTGAGTAGAGTGTTAGAGGCTATTTTGTAAATGACATCGCCGAAGTCAAGGATCGGTAGGATAGTCAGTTTTACGAGGGCATGTTTGGCAGCATGAGTGAAGGAGGCTTTGTTGCGAAATAGGAAGCCGATTCTAGATTTAACTTTGGATTGGAGATGCTTAATGTGAGTCTGGAAGGAGAGTTTACGGACTAACCAGACACCTAGGTATTTGTAGTTGTCCACAGTTGCCAGCTTAATACTGTAATTTTGATTTACAGCAGAGATGCTGTAATATGTTTTACAGTTGTCACGCCCTGGCCTTGAGAGGCCGGTTGTCTTTAGTTGGTTTGGTCAGGGCGTGAGGATCTATATTAGTATTTCTATGTTTAGGATCTAGATGCGTATTTCTAGGTTTGGCCGGGTGTGATTCCCAATCAGAGGCAGCTGTCGCTCGTTGTCTCTGATTGGGGATCATACTTAAGTAGCCTGTTTGCCTACCTTAGTTGTGGGATCTTGTTCCGTGTAGGCTTGTGGCACGCAGAGGCTGCGATACAGCCTATGATCACAATCTTCTCTGGCTGATGTTTTTCTCTAGGTCGCACAGCTAGATATTTATGAGCAATTTAGAGCACACCGAAATGGCTTTTTGTTAGAGTAATTTTTTCAGCATTTTACCCACAATGCAGTGCAATCTACAGCATGAATACTGTAAAAACATATTTTATGGTATTATACTGTGTGTTCTACAGCGTTTTTACTGTTGAAATGACAGAAAAGTCTTACAGTGTAGTTAGTTAATGGGACTGTACAGACCAGCTGGCTGGAGTGTTTACGGACATATTCAATCTCTCCCTATCCCAGTCTGCTGTCCCCACTTGCTTCAAGATGTCCACCATTGTTCCTGTTTTCCAAGAAAGCAAAGGTAACTGAACTAAATGACTATCGCCCCGTAGCACTCACTTCTGTCGTCATGAAGTGTTTTGAGAGGCTAGTTAAGGATCATATCACCTCTACCTTACCTGACACCCTCAGACCCACTTCAATTTGCTTACCGCCCCAATAGATCCACAGACGATGCAATCGCCATCGCACTGCACACTGCCCTATCCCATCTGGACAAGAGGAATACCTACAGTGGGGAGAACAAGTATTTGATACACTGCAGATTTTGCAGGTTTTCCTACTTACAAAGCATGTAGAGGTCTGTAATTTCTATCATAGATACACTTCAACTGTGAGAGGCGGAATCTAAACACAAAATCCAGAAAATCACATTGTATGATCTTTAAGTAATTAATTTGCATTTTATTGCATGACATAAGTATTTGATACATCAGAAAAGCAGAACTTAATATTTGGTACAGAAACCTTTGTTTGCAATTACAGAGATCATACGTTTCCTGTAGGTCTTGACCAGGTTTGCACACACTGCAGCAGGGATTTTGGCCCACTCCTCCATACAGACCTTCTCCAGATCCTTCAGGTTTCAGGGCTGTCGCTGGGCAATACAGACTTTCAGCTCCCTCCAAAGATGTTTTATTGGGTTCAGGTCTGGAGACTGGCTAGGCCACTCCAGGACCTTGAGATGCTTCTTACGGAGCCACTCCTTAGTTGCCCTGGCTGTGTGTTTCGGGTCGTTGTCATGCTGGAAGACCCAGCCACGACCCATCTTCAATGCTCTTACTGAGGGAAGGAGGTTGTTGGCCAAGATCTCGCGATACATGGCCCCATCCATCCTCCCCTCAATACGGTGCAGTCGTCCTGTCCCCTTTGCAGAAAAGCATGCCCAAAGAATGATGTTTCCACCTCCATGCTTCACGGTTGGGATGGTGTTCTTGGGGTTGTAGTCATCCTTCTTCTTCCTCCAAACACGGCGAGTGGAGTTTAGACCAAAAAGCTCTATTTTTGTCTCATCAGACCACATGACCTTCTCCCATTCCTACTCTGGATCATCCAGATGGTCATTGGCAAACTTCAGACGGGCCTGGACATGCGCTGGCTTGAGCAGGGGGACCTTGCGTAAGCTGCAGGATTTTTATCCATGACGCGGTAGTGTGTTACTAATGGTTTTCTTTGAGACTGTGGTCCCAGCTCTCTTCAGGTCATTGACCAGGTCCTGCCGTGTAGTTCTGGGCTGATCCCTCACCTTCCTCATGATCATTGATTCCCCACGAGGTGAGATCTTGCATGGAGCCCCAGACCGAGGGTGATTGACCGTCATCTTGAACTTCTTCCATTTTCTAATAATTGCGCCAACAGTTGTTGCCTTCTCACCAAGCTGCTTGCCTATTGTCCTGTAGCCCATCCCAGCCTTGTGCAGGTCTACAATTTTATCCCTGATGTCCTTACACAGCTCTCTGGTCTTGGCCATTGTGGAGAGGTTGGAGTCTGTTTGATTGAGTGTGTGGACAGGTGTCTTTTATACAGGTAACGAGTTCAAACAGGTGCAGTTAATACAGGTACTGAGTGGAGAACAGGAGGGCTTCTTAAAGAAAAACTAACAGGTCTGTGAGAGCCGGAATTCTTACTGTTTGGGAGGTGATCAAATACTTATGTCATGCAATGAAATGCAAATTAATTACTTAAAAATCATACAATATGATTTTCTGGATTTTTGTTTTAGATTCCGTCTCTCACAGTTGAAGTGTACCTATGATAAAAATTACAGACCTCTACATGCTTTGTAAGTAGGAAAACCTGCAAAATCGGCAGTGTATCAAATACTTGTTCTCCCCACTGTATGTAAGAATGCTGTTCATTGACTATAGCTCAGCATTCAACACCATAGTACCCTCCAAGCTCATCATTAAGCTCGGGGCCCTGGGTCTGAACCCCGCCCTGTGCAACTAGGTCCTGGACTTCCTGACGGGCCGCCCCCAGGTGGTAAAGGTAGGAAACAACACCTCCACTTCGCTGATCCTCAACACTGGGGCCCCACAAGGGTGCGTGCTCAGCCCCCTCCTATACTCCCTGTTCACCCATGACTGCGTGGCCAAGCACGCCTCCAACTCAATCATCAAGTTTGCAGATGACACAACAGTAGTAGGCTTGATTACCAACAATGAAGAGACAGTCTACAGGGAAGAGGTGAGGGCTCTGGGAGTGTGGTGCCAGGAAAATAACCTGGCAACAAAACAAAGGAGATGATTGTGGACTTCAGGAAAAAGCAGAGGGTGCACCCCCCTATCCACATTGACGGGACCGCAGTGGAGAAGGTGGAAAGCTTCAAGTTCCTCATCGTACACATCACTGACAAACTGAAATGGTCCACCCACACAGACAGTGTGGTGAAGAAGGCGCAACAGCGCCTCTTCAACCTCAGGAGGCTGAAGAAATTTGGCCTGTCACCTAAAACCCTCACAGACTTTTACAGATGCACAATTGAGAGCATCCTGTCTGGCTATATCACCGCCTGGTGTGGCAACTGCACCGTCCGCAACAGCAGGGCTCTCCAGAGGGTGGTGCGGTCTGCTCAACACATCACTGGGGCAAACTACCTGCCCTCCAGGACACATACAGCACCCGATGTCACAGGAAGGCCAAAAAGATCATCAAGGACAACAACCACCCAAGCCAAGGCCTGTTCACCCCGTTATCATCCAGAAGGCGAGGTCAGTACAGGTGCATGAAAGCTGGGACCGAAAGACAGAAAAACAGCTTCTATCTCAAGGCCATCAGACTGTTAAATAGCCATCACTAGGCGGCTTCCACCCGGTTACATAACCCTGCACCTTAGAGGCTGCTGCCCTATATACATCGATTTGAAATCACTGGCCACTTTAATAATGGAACACTAGTCACTTTAATAATGTTTACATACAGCTTTACTCATCTCATATGTACAGTACAAGTCAAAAGTTTGATTAAAACAATTTTTTTCAAGCCTGTATTTGTTTTAATCTTGATGATTACGGTTTACAGCTCATGAAAATCCCAAATTCAGTATCTCAGAAAATTTGAATATGACATAAGACCAGTGAAGACCGCGTCTCACAAAGACACGGCGGTTCGAACCAAAAATGGAACCAAAAATCTCAAATTTGGACTCCAGACCAAAGGACACATTTCCACCAGTCTAATGTCCATTGCTCATGTTTCTTGGCCCAAGCAAATCTCTTCTTATTATTGGTGTCCTTTAGTAGTGGTTTCTTTGCAGCAATTTTACAATGAAGGCCTAATTCACACAGAATTCTGCAAAAATATCCTCTGTGTACAACGTAAAACACCAAATAATGCATGCAGAGCAGAATGAGGCAGATACCCGCTAATGATCAAAATCCAGAAAATAACCTTTCAATTCTACAACCACCTAAAAGGAAGCAATTCCCAAACCTTCCATAACAAAGCCATCACCTACAGAGAGATGAACCTGGAGAAGAGTCCCCTAAGCAAGCTGCTCCTGGGGCTCTGTTCACAAACACAAACATAGCCCCAGGACAGCAACACAATTAGACCCAACCAAATCATGAGAAAACAAAAATATAATTACCTGACACATTGGAAAGAGTCAACAAAAAAAACTCAGCAAACTGGAATGTTATTTGGCCCTAAACAGAGAGTACACAGTGGCAGAATACCTGACCCCTGTGACTGACCCAAACTTAAGGAAATCTTTGACTATATACAGACTCAGGGAGCATAGCCTTGCTATTGAGAAAGGCCGCCGTAGGCAGACCTGGCTCTCAAGAGAAGACAGGCTATGTGCCCACTGCCCACAAAATGAGATGGAAACTGAGCTGCACTTCCTAACTTCTTGCCAAATGTATGACCATATTAGAGACACATATTTCCCTCAGATTACACAGACCCACAAAGAATTAGAAAACAAACCCAATTTTGATAAACTCCCATATCTAATAGGTGAAATACCACAGTGTGCCATCACAGCAGCAAGATTTGTGACCTGTTGCCACAAGAAAAGGGCAACCAGTGAAGAACAAACACCATTGTAAATACAACCCATATTTATGTTTATTAATTTTCCCTTTTGTACTTTAACTATTTTCACATTGTTACAACACTGTACATATATACATAATATGACATTTGAAATGTCTTTATTATTTTTGAACTTTTGTGAGTGTAATGTTTACCGTTTATTTTTTATTCATGATCTATTTCACTTGCTTTGGCAATGTAAACATATGTTTCCCATGCCAAAAAAGCCCCATGAATTGAGAAATTGAAATAGAGAGAGAGAGAGAGAGAGAGGTATGTAGGAGTGTGAACGTGAGTTTACTTAGATTCCAGAATTTGTATGTCTTTTTGTGTGTTTATCCTAGCAGTAAGCACCAGCTGTGTGTGTGTGTGTGTGTGTGTGTGTGTGCGTGCGTACGTGTGTGTGCGTGTGCGTGTGTGTACGTGCACCACAGCATTGTTGAATTGTTGAATCTGGCTGGAGGGCGTTCTCATAGTGTGCATTCATTTCAGAAGAGTTAGTGGGCATATATAATATAGAGGAGAGGTGGACCTAGCACAGATTTGGTTTGGCTTGGTTTGGTTGGATGAGCTGTATTGTTTCTGTTCGGCCTGGTGACAACGCTGGAGGGCAGACACTAGGAGACGTACAGGACAGGGCTGTGTGCGTGTGGCAGTGATAAATAGGTATTTTAATAACAGCTGCCCCACTTGGCCATGCAGCCAAACACACACACACACTGTCCTCTGAGTATTTACGCCTAGGTTTATTTATGCATCCATAGCAAGCAGGAAATCACCACCACAGGGGCAACATCTTTCTTATTATGGAGGAAGGGAGGGAGGGGAGGACGGGAGGGGGGGAGGGAGGATGGGAGGGAGGGAGGGAGGGAGGATGGGAGGGAGAGGGAGGGAGGGAGGGAGGGGGGGAGGGAGGATGGGAGGGAGGGAGGGAGGGAGGGAGGGAGGGAGGGGGGGGGAGGGAGGATGGGAGGGAGGGAGGGAGGGAGGAGGGGGGGAGGGAGGATGGGAGGGAGGGAGGATGGAAGGGAGGGAGGGAGGAGGGAGGGAGGGAGGGAGGGAGGGAGGGAGGGAGGGAGGGAAGGAAGGGAGGAAGGAAGGAAGGAAGGAAGGAAGGAAGGAAGGAAGAAGGGAGGAAGGAAGGAAGGAAGGGAGGAAGGAAGGGAGGAAGGAAGGAAGGAAGGAGGGAGGAGGGAGGGAGGGAGGGAGGGAGGGGAGGGAGGGAGGGAGGGAGGGAGGGGAGGGAGGGAGGGAGGGAGGATGGGAGGGAGGGAGGAAGGAAGGGGTTTGCATAGGTTTAACTTGGGGGTTGGGGGTGATGTTGGGCTGTGGGAATGGGGTGGGGGGTTGGGGTTGTTGTTGGACTGGGGGGAATGGGAGTTAGGGGTGATGTTGGGCTGGGGGAATGGTTAGTTGGAGGTGAGGTTGGGCTGGGGGGAATGAGGAGGTTGGGGGTGATGTTGGGCTGGGGGGAATGGGATGGGGGGTTTGAGGTGATGTTGGGTTGGGTTGGGGGGAATTGGATGGGGAGTTGGGGGTGAGGTTGGGCTGGGGGGAATGGCAGTTGGGGGTGATGTTGGGCTGTGTGGAATGGGAGTTGGGTGTGATGTTGGGCTAGGGGGGGAATGGGATGGGGAGTAGGGGTTGATGTTGGGCTGTGGAAATGGGGTGGGGGGGTGGGGTGATGTTGGGCTGGGGGAATGGTTAGTTGGAGGTGAGGTTGGGCTGGGGGAATGATGAGGAGGTTGGGGGTGATGTTTGGCTGGGGGGAATTGGATGGTGAGTTGGAGTTGATGTTGGGCTGTGGGAATGGGAGTTAGGGGTAATGTTGGGCTGGGGGGAATGGGGAGTTGGAGGTGATGTTGGGCTGGGGGGAAAGGGGAGTTGGTGTGATTTTTGGGCTGGGGGGGAGTTGTGGGTGATGTTGGGCTGGGGGAATGGGAGTTGGGTGTGATGTTTGGCTGGGGGGAATGGGAGTTGCGGGTGATATTTGGCTGGAGGGAATGGGGAGTTGGGGGTGATGTTGGGCTGGGGGGAATGGGAGTTGGGGGTGATGTTGGGCTGGGGGGAATGGGAGTTGGGGGTGATGTTGGGCTGGGGGGGGGGGGGGAATGGGAGTTGGGGGTGATGTTGGGCTGGGGGGAATGGGAGTTGGGGGTGATGTTGGGCTGTGGGGAATGGGAGTTGGGGGTGGAGGAACACCTCTTTTAGTTTCTCTTGACAAACCAATTGTATTATGACCGAATCCTGTGTGATCAATATGATAATTTTTCTGTATGGATTTCTAACTTTTTTAATGTTTTTTAAGGTGGCAGCCTATATGGCTAAATGTGGTATACACTTTGCAAATTGACATTAATATTGTACCTGTCAGAAAAAAAAGAAAAGCTTCAGCAACACTTTTATTATTGTTAGCATGTTTCGGCTGTTGGCCTTCTTCAGGGTTTTGGGGTTTATAGCTCAACATACCATTTGGAATTGTGACTGTGTCCGAGGTTGCAATCTGAGACCTAACACTCATTCAATAGTTTGTCAATGCCACATTCGTTTACATGAGTAGCAGAATACCTTTCCAAACCCATTATTTTATTAACACTAGCTACCATTAAGGACTAAACATACCAAATAAACCCTTTACTTTCTCTGAAATTACATTTAGATGAAGTCATTTTAATGGTACTTTTCCCTTTAAGGCCTGTTATACTTCTGCTCTAATGGCAGACATCTTGCTAAATGCTAGGAAACTCACACACATTCCATGTTACCATGGAGAAAATACATTACGTGTTACCATGGAGAAAAGATGTTCCGTGTTACCATGGAGAAATGACCTTACGTGTTACCATGGAGAAAATACCTTTCGTGTTACCTTGGAGAAAGACCTTCCGTGTTACAATGAAGAAAGAACTTGCATGTTACCATACAGAAAATACTTAATTATTTATACAGCAGCCTTGGACATAAGGGGCATCGTTTGAATGTTCTTCTGTTGGCGTGCACGCTGTTTAATGTGCTTGTGTTATACGTGCACTCTGTTTGAATGTGCTTGTGTTCGTTGTTATTGTAAGATTGTCTTACTGTCGGAGGGCAATGGAAAAGTCCTTTTGTCTGTTTAAATACGACCTGGGGCATTAGAGAGAACATGGAGAGAGGACACAAAAGACACACACACACACGGGAAGCTGTGGATCAGAAGCATCAGAGCCCCGTTCCTCCCTCTCTTCTCCCCTCCCTCCTCCCTCTCTTCCTCCCTCTCTTCCTCCCTCCTTCCTCCCTCTCTTCCTCCTTCCTCCTCCCTCCTTCCTCCCTCTCTTCCTCCCTCCTTCCTCCCTCTCTTCCTCCTTCCTCCCTCCTTCCTCCCTCTCTTCCTCCTTCCTCCCTCTCTCTTCCTCCCTCCTTCCTCCCTCTCTTCCTCCCTCTCTTCCTCCCTCCTTCCTCCCTCCTTCCTCCCTCCTTCCTCCCTCCTTCCTCCCTCCTTCCTACATCCTTCCTCCATCTCTTCCTCCTTCCTCCCTCTCCTCCAACCTCTCTTCCTCCCTCTTCCTCCTTCCTCCCTCCCTTCTTCCTTCTTCCTCCCTCCTTCCTCCTTCCTCTCTTCCTCCTTCCTCCCTCCCTCCTTCCTCCCTCCTCCTCCTCCCTCCTCCCTCCTCCCTCCCCTCCTCCCTCCTCCCTCCTTCCTTCCTTCCTCCCTCCTCCCTCCTCTTCCTCCCTCCTTCCTCCCTCCTCTTCCTCCTTCCTCCCCTCCTTCCCCTCTCTTCCTCCTTCCTCCCTCCTTCCTCCCTCTCTTCCTCCCTCCTTCCTCCCTCTCTTCCTCCTTCCTCCCTCCTTCCTCCCTCCTCTTCCTCTCTCCTCCTTCCCTCTCTTCCTCCCTCCTTCCTCCCTCTCTTCCTCCCTCTCTTCTCCCTCCTTCCATCCTCCTTCCTCCCTCCTTCCTCCCTCCTTCCTCCCTCCTTCCTACATCCTTCCTCCATCTCTTCCTCCTTCCTCCCTCTCCTCCAACCTCTCTTCCTCCCTCTTCCTCCTTCCTCCCTCCCTTCTTCCCTTCTTCCTCCCTCCTTCCTCCTTCCTCTCTTCCTCCTTCCTCCCTCCCTCCTTCCTCCCTCCCTCCTCCTCCCTCCTCCCTCCTCCCTCCTCCCTCCTCCCTCCTTCCTTCCTCCCTCCCTCTCTTCCTCCCTCCCTCCCTTCTTCCCTTCTTCCTCCCTCCTTCCTCCTTCCTCTCTTCCTCCTTCCTCCCTCCCTCCTTCCTCCCTCCCTCCTCCCTCCTCCCTCCTCCCTCCTCCCTCCCTCCCTCCTTCCTTCCTCCCTCCCTCTCTTCCTCCCTCCCTCCCTCCTCCCTCCTTCCTCCTTCTTTCCTCCCTCTCTTCCTCCCTCCTCCTCCCTCTCTTCCTCCTCCCTCTCTTACTCCTTCCCATCTCCTTCCTCCCTCTTCCTCCCGCCTTCCTCCCTCTCTTCCTCCTTCTCTACCTCCCTCTCTTCCTCCCTCCTTCCTCTTTCCTCCTCCCTCTCTACCTCCTTCTCTACCTCCTTCTCTACCTCCCTCTCCTCCTCCCTCTTTTCCTCCCTCCCTCCTCCCTCCTCCCTCTCTTTCTTCCTCCTTCCTCCCTCTCTTCCTCCCTCTTTCCTCCCTTCTTGCTCTCTCTCTTCCTTTAGGGCTTCTGTCTGGACTACTCTCTCCATCAAACCAATTCTCTCAGTACGCGTCCCAAATGCTACGCTATTCGCTCTGGTCAATATTAGTTCAACATACTGAATAGGGTGTCATTTGGGACACAAACCTCAATTTAATTGGTTCAATTAGTTAGGTATCCATATCCATTATGATTCATGCATTTTTCATGATCTGTTTCAGGAGCTTTCACCGCTCTGGTCAAAATGTAACATGAATAACTCCCTGTTATGATTTGATTTAGAGGAGAGTGGGTTAAATTGAGCAATTTTTTTACATTCAGCATCACTCGATCAAGCGGAAATATAGAATTCCTTTTAACAAAGATATCTACATACAATACCAGTCAAAGGTTTGGACACACCTACTCATTCAAGGGTTTTCCTTTATTTAGACTATTTTCTACATTGTAGAATAATAGTGAAGACATCAAAACTATGAAATAACACATATGGAATCACGTAGTAACCCATAAAGTGTTAAACAAATCAAAATATATTTTATATTTGAGATTCTTCAAAGTAGCCACCCTTTGCCACCCTCACTATTGGCATTCTCTCAACCAGCTTCACCTGGACAGCTTTTCCAACAGTCTTGAAGGAGTTCCCACATATGTTGAGCACTTGTTGGCTGCTTTTCCTTCACTCTGCGATCCATCTCATCCCAAACCATCTCAATTTAGTTGAGGTCGTGGGGATTGTGGAGGCCAGGTCATCTGATGCAGCACTCCATCACTCTCCTTCTTGGAAAATAGCCCTTACACAGCCTGGAGGTGTGTTGGGTCATTGTCCAGTTGAAAAACTAATGATAGTCCCACTAAGACCAAACCAGATGGGATGGCGTATCGCTGCAGAATGCTGTGGCAGCCATGCTGGTTAAGTGTGCCTTGAATTCTAAATAAATCACTGAGAGTGTCACCAGCAAAGAACCCCCACACCATAACACCTCGTCCTCCATGCTTTACGGTGGGAAATATACATGCAGAGATCATCTGTTCACCCACACTGCGTCTCACAAAGCCACGGCAGTTGGAACCAAAAAACCCACCGGTCTAATGACAATTGCTCATGTTTCTTGGCCGAAGCAAGTCTCTTCTTCTTATTGGTGTCCTTTAGTAGTGGTTTCTTTGCAGCAATTTGACAATGAAAGCCTGATTCACACAGTCCCCTCTGAATAGTTGATGTTGAGTTGTGTCTGTTACTTGAACTCTGTGAAGCATTTATTTGGGCTGCAATTTCTGAGGCTGGTAACTCTAATGAACTTATCCTCTGCAGCAGAGGTAACTCTGGGTCTTCCATTCCTGTGGCGGTCCTCATGAGAGCCAGTTTCATCATAGTGCGTGATGGTTTTTGCGACTGCACTTGAAGAAACTTTCAAAGTTCTTGAAATGTTCCGTATTGACTGACCTTCATGTCTTAAAGTAATGATGGACTGTTGTTTCTCTTTGCTTATTTGAGCTGTTCTTGCCATAATATGGACTTGGCCTTTTACCAAATAGGGCTATCTTCTGTATACCCCCCTACCTTGTCACAACACAACTGATTGGCTGAAACGCGTTAAGAAGGGAATAAATTCCACAAATTAACTTTTAAGAAGGCACACCTGTTAATTGAAATGAATTCCAGGTGACTACCTCATGAAGCTGGTTGAGAGAATGCCAAGAGTGTGCAAAGCTGTCATCAAGGCAAAGGGTGGCTATTTGAAGAATCTCAAATATAAAATATATTTTGAATGGTTTAACACTTTTTTGGTTACTACATGATTCCATATGTGTTAGTTCATTGTTTTGATGTCTTCACTGTTATTCTACAATGTAAAAAATAGTAAAAATAAAGAAAAACCCTAGAATGAGTGGGTGTCCGTGTGTCCAATCTTTTGACTGGTACTGTAAATACTACAAAAGTATGTGGACACCTGCTCGTTGAACATCTCATTACAAAATCATGGCCATTAATATGGAGTTGGTCCCCCCCTTTGCTGCTATAACAGCCTCCACTCTTCTGGGAAGGCTTTCCACTAGATGTTGGAACATTGCTGCTGGGACTTGCTTCCATGCTGCTGGGACTTGCTTCCATGATAGGTTTAGGAACTCGTATATAAGCTTATAGAGACCCCAAATTATGTATAGAACAATCTTAAAATGATCTAGCTTGGTTTAGATACAAGCATCATGAAACCTTTAACACAAATTAATTTGACTTGGTGAAAATCAGTTTTTTGGACCTAACTTGCTTACCACTTTTTCCATGTGGTTTCTTCCTTCACAGACTTCATGAAATTATGGCCTCTTCCTAAATATTTGGTCAAATGATTAATTTTGTGTATGGTTTCCTCGAAACAAGGGTGGCTCAACTTACCAGACTCTCCCCTGCAGACATTTGGAACGATGTCAACCAGACTAAATGTTTGGGCTAATTGGGTAATTAAAACAGATGTTAGGATGAAAGGAAGAGCCGAAAGCGCTGTGACGTTAGGTTACATACTTCACTTCAAACATCTTGTACGCATCTCAAATGGCACCCTATTCCCTATATAGTGCACTGCTTTTTGACCAGAACCTGGCCTCCTATACAGGGAAAAGGGTGCCATTTGGGACGCAAACTTTGCCCTCCAGAAAAACGTCTGTACGGTTTTGACACCACTACGTACAGATAATATCCCAGAGGTGTTTTTCTAATAGTTACCGTATCACCCCTGTGATTATTCAGTTGAAGTCTATTGCTATTGAGCCAGAATGGTGTGTTTATGCTGTTGTGGACATCTGAACAGGGGAAATGGTGTGGAAATGAGAAGCCATTTTGGAGCTAGTGGACCAGTGCTCTGGCTCTGCCTCTCTGTTCTCTCCTCCACCCTATCATTCCTGTCTCCTAACCTCGACCGTCCTCTCTCCTCTCTGGGTCAAATATTCCTCTCTGTTCTCTCCTCCACCCTATCATTCCTGTCTCCTAACCCCGACCGTCCTCTCTCCTCTCTGGGTCAAATATTCCCCTCTGTTCTCTCCTCCACCCTATCATTCTTGTCTCCTAACCCCGACCGTCCTCTCTCCTCTCTGGGTCAAATATTCCCCTCTGTTCTCTCCTCCACCCTATCATTCCTGTCTCCTAATCCCGACCGTCCTCTCTCCTCTCTGGGCCAAATATTCCTCTCTGTTCTCTCCTCCACCCTATCACTCCTGTCTCCTATCCCCACCGTCATCTCTCAGCTGGTCCAGTGAGTGATGTGAAGAAAAAGAAGCATGTCATTGCTCTCTCTCTCTCTCTCTCTCTCTCTCTCTCTCTCTCTCTCTCTGTCTCTCTCTCCCTCTCTCACTCCCTCTCTCTCTCTGTCTCTCTCTCCCTCTCTCTCTCTGTCTCTCTCTCTCTCTGTCTCTCTCTCTCTCTCTCTCTCTCTCTCTCTCTCTCTCTCTCTCTCTCTCTCTCTCTCTCTCTCAATTCAATTTCAATTTCAATTTAAGGGCTTTATTGGCATGGGGAAACGTGTGTTAACATTGCCAAAGCAAGTGAAGTAGATAGTAAACAAAAGTGAAATAAACAATAAATATTAACAGTAAACATTACACTCAGAAGTTTCAAAAGAATAAAGACATTTCAAATGTCATATTATGTATATATACAGTGTTGTAACAATGTGCAAATAGTTAAAGTACAAATGGGAAAATAAATAAACATAAATATGGGTTTTATTTACAATGGTGTTTGTTCTTCACTGGTTGCCCTTTTCTTGTGGCAACAGGTCACAAATCTTGCAGCTGTGATGGCACACTGTGGTTTTTCACCCAGTAGATAAGGGAGTTTATCAAAATTGGGTTTGTTTTCGAATTCTTTGTGGATCGCTGTAATCTGAGGGAAATATGTGTCTCTAATATGGTCATACATTTGGCAGGAGGTTAGGAAGTGCAGCTCAGTTTCCACCTCATTTTGTGGGCAGTGTGCACATAGCCTGTCTTCTCTTGAGAGCCAGGTCTGCCTACGGCGGCCTTTCTCAATAGCAAGGCTATGCTCACTGAGTCTGTACATAGTCAAAGCTTTCCTTAAGTTTGGGTCAGTCACAGTGGTCAGGTATTCTCTCTCTCTCTCTGTCTCTCTCTCTCTGTGTGTCTCTCTCTCTCTCTCTCTCTCTCTCTCTCTCTCTCTCTCTCTCTCTCTCTCTCTCTCTCTCTCTCTGTCTCTCTCTGTCTCTCTCTCTCTCTCTCTCTCTGTCTCTCTCTCTCTCTCTCTCTCTCTCTCTCTCTCTCTCTCTCTCTCTCTCTCTCTCTCTCTCTCTCTCTCTCTCTCTCTCTCTCTCTCTCTCTCTCTCTCTCTCTCTCTCTCTCTCTCTCTCTCTCTCTCTCTCTCTCTCTCTCTCTCTCTCTCTCTCTCTCTCTCTCCTGTGTCCACTGAGCCTTTTTGGGCCCACCCTGGAACCTCATTGGATAACGCTGGGCAGGACAGTTCACAAAAAAATGGATCGCTCCTACAGACATCAGTTACTGTTCGATTGAACATTAGAATGGGCAAAACGAATTGACCTAAGCGACTTTGAGTGTAGTATGACCGTTAGTGCCAGGCGCGCCGGATCCAGTATCTCAGAAATGGCCGGCCTCCGTGTCTAGGATTTACAAAGAATGGCGCAACATATTTTTTTATAATAATCCAGTCAGCGGCAGTCCTGTGGGCGAAAACAGCTCATTGATGAGAGGTCGAAGGAGAATGGCAAAAATCGTGCAAGCTAACCGGTCGGGCCACAAACAGGCAGATAACGGCGCAGTACAGCAGTGTTGTGCAGAACGGCATCTCGGAACGCCCAACTCGTCGGTCCTTGTCACAGATGGCCTGTTGCACCAGACGACCACACCGGGTTCCACTCCTATCAGCTAAAAACAAGAAGAAGCGGCTCCAGTGGGCACGCCATCACCAACACTGGACAACTGAGGAGTGGAAAAACATTGCCTGGTCCGACGAATACCGGTTCCTGTTGCATCGTGCTGATGGCAGAGTCAGGATTAGGTTTAAGCGAGCATGAGGCCATGGACCCATCCTGCCTGGTGTCAACAGTACCTGCTGGTGGTGGCGGTGTACCGCCGTCCAATCTGCAGCAACTGCGTGATGCCGTTGTGTCAGCATGGACCAACATCCCTGTGGAACATTTCTGACTTGTAGAATCCATAACCCGAAGAATTCAGGCTGTTCTGGAGGCAAATGGGGGTCCGACTCGGTACTAGATGGGTGTACTTAATAAGCTGGCCGGTGAATGTATCCGTCTTATATTCTGTAGGGATTTTTGAGATTTTCATGCAATTTATGTATCTAAAGACACTTGGTATGTAAAGACACTTGGTATGTAAAGACACTTGGTATGTAAAGACTCTTGGTATGTAAATACTCTTGGTATGTAAAGACACTTGGTATGTCACTTGGTATCTGAAGTAAGAATGCTGTTCATTGACTATAGCTCAGCATTCAACACCATATAAATATAAATAAATAAATAAATATGCCATTTAGCAGACGCTTTTATCCAAAGCGACTTACAGTCATGCGTATATACATTTTTGTGTATGGGTGGTCCCGGGGATCGAACCCACTACCTTGGCGTTACAAGCGCCGTGCTCTACCAGCTGAGCTACAGAGGACCACCCCCCTATCCACCATAGTACCCTCCAAGCTCATCATTAAGCTCGGGGCCCTGGGTCTGAACCCCGCCCTTTGCAACTGGGTCCTGGACTTCCTGACGGGCTGCCCCCAGGTGGTGAAGGTAGGAAACACCTCCACTTCGCTGATGCTCAACACTGGGGCCCCACAAGCGTGCGTGGTCAGCCCACTCCTGTACTCCCTGTTCAACCATGATTGCGTGGCCAAACATGCCTCCAACTCAATCATCAAGTTTGCAGACGACACAACATTAGTAGGCTTGATTACCAACAATGACGAGACAGCCTACAAGGAGGAGGTGAGGGCTCTGGGAGTGTGGTGCCAGGAAAATAACCTGGCAACAAAACAAAGGAGATGATTGTGGACTTCAGGAAAAATCAGAGGGTGCACCCCCCTATCCACATCGATGGGACCGCAGTGGAGAAGGTGGAAAGCTTCAAGTTCCTTGGCGTACACATCACTAACAAACTGAAATGGACCACCCACACAGACAGTGTGGTGAAGAAGGCGCTACAGAGCCTCTTCAACCTCAAGAGGCTAAAGAAATGTTGCTTGGCACCTAAAACCCTCACAAACTTTTACAGATGCACAATTGAGAGCATCCTGTTGGGCTGTATCACTTCCTGGTACGGCAACTGCACCGCCCACAACCGCAAGGCTCTCCAGAGGGTGGTGCGGTCTGCACAACACATTACCGGGGGCAAACTACCCGCCCGCCAGGAGACCTACAGCACCCAATGTCACAGGAAGGCCAAAAAGATCATCAAGTACATCAACCACCCGAGCCACTTTCTGTTCACCCCGCTAACACCCCGCTAATTTCAAGAAATTAGTCTTAGCTGAAACCCTATACACGGGACTTAGCGAGTGTGATTCACGCGTGAGGGTGTTGTCCGGTCAACTAGAAAGGGAGGACCAGCTGCTAGCAGGAGTGCCTTGCTTATAAAAAATTGTATAACCCCGTGGTTGAACGTATCCTGCGTGAAAGGCGAGATAACACGCAGGAAGAGCCGGGCCACGTTAAAATAGTGCAGAGCGGACTATAAATAAATATTGGATTTCTTGTTGGTGTCGTACACAGAAATAGCCCCCCGCTGACGCGTAGTATACCGTGTCACAAACTACAGTGACGTGTTAACAGTAGGAAGGAGTGAGCTAACCTCTGTGGTAAGCAGAGATAGGCCAAGAGGGGATGGCCCGGGGATGATAAAGTGGAGTCCAGGGCTTCACTGCTAACTCAGCCTAGGGTAGGAAGACAGGGAGACCCTCCTCATCCGGGAAAGAGGCTCATACCGCGGGATTATCCAGGCCTAAAGCACGCGGTGGGAGTTGACCCTCCCTGTGTGGTCAAGAGAAGATCCACAGGCACGTTAGTGAACCTAGTAGGACCGTCTGGAAGGCAGCCCGTACTAGTCACCTCGACAGGGTGCATGGTTTCGTACTTGTTTATAGCCTCATACAGTTTGTTAAGTGCAAGCTTGTTGTTGTTGTTGTCCTGAGGTGGAATACAGTGGGGAAAAAAAGTATTTAGTCAGCCACCAATTGTGCAAGTTCTCCCACTTAAAAATATGAGAGAGGCCTGTAATTTTCATCATAGGTACACATCAACTATGACAGAGAAAATGAGAAAAAAAAATCCAGAAAATCACATTGTAGGATTTTTAATGAATTTATTTGCAAATTATGGTGGAAAATAAGTATTTGGTCAATAACAAAAGTTTCTCA
The DNA here is from genome assembly GCA_036851935.1 of Coregonus suidteri. NCBI lineage: Eukaryota > Metazoa > Chordata > Actinopteri > Salmoniformes > Salmonidae > Coregonus > Coregonus suidteri. The sequence continues at coordinate 50,219,861 of CM072235.1, read as the reverse complement.
ATACTTTGTTATATACCCTTTGTTGGCAATGACACAGGTCAAACGTTTTCTGTAAGTCTTCACAAGGTTTTCACACACTGTTGCTGGTATTTTGGCCCATTCCTCCATGCAGATCTCCTTTAGAGCAGTGATGTTTTGGGCTGTCGCTGGGCAATACGGACTTTCAACTCCCGCCAAAGATTTTCTATGGGGTTGAGATCTGGAGACTGGCTAGGCCACTCCAGGACCTTGAAATGCTTCTTACGAAGCCACTCCTTCGTTGCCCGGGCGGTGTGTTTGGGATCATTGTCATGCTGAAAGACCCAGCCACGTTTCATCTTCAATGCCCTTGCTGATGGAAGGAGGTTTTCACTCAAAATCTCATGATACATGGCCCCATTCATTCTTTCCTTTACACGGATCAGTCGTCCTGGTCCCTTTGCAGAAAAAACAGCCCCAAAGCATGATGTTTCCACCCCCATGCTTCACAGTAGGTATGGTGTTCTTTGGATGCAACTCAGCATTCTTTGTCCTCCAAACACGACGAGTTGAGTTTTTACCAAAAAGTTCTATTTTGGTTTCATCTGACATTCTCCCAATCCTCTTCTGGATCATCCAAATGCACTCTAGCAAACTTCAGACGGGCCTGGACATGTACTGGCTTAAGCAGGGGGACACGTCTGGCACTGCATGATTTGAGTCCCTGGCAGCGTAGTGTGTTACTGATGGTAGGCTTTGTTACTTTGGTCCCAGCTCTCTGCAGGTCATTCACTAGGTCCCCCCGTGTGGTTCTGGGATTTTTGCTCACCGTTCTTGTGATCATTTTGACCCCACAGGGTGAGATCTTGCGTAGAGCCCCAGATCGAGGGAGATTATCAGTGGTCTTTTATGTCTTCCATTTCCTAATAATTGCTCCCACAGTTGATTTCTTCAAACCAAGCTGCTTACCTATTGCAGATTTAGTCTTCCCAGCCTGGTGCAGGTCTACAATTTTGTTTCTGGTGTCCTTTGACAGCTCTTTGGTCTTGGCCATAGTGGAGTTTGGAGTGTGACTGTTTGAGGTTGTGGACAGGTGTATTTTATACTGATAACAAGTTCAAACAGGTGCCATTAATACAGGTAACGAGTGGAGGACAGAGGAGCCTCTTAAAGAAGAAGTTACAGGTCTGTGAGAGCCAGAAATCTTGCTTGTTTGTAGGTGACCAAATACTTATTTTCCACCATCATTTGCAAATAAATTCATTAAAAATCCTACAATGTGATTTTCTGGATTTTTTTTTCTCATTTTGTCTGTCATAGTTGACGTGTACCTATGATGAAAATTACAGGCCTCTCTCATCTTTTTAAGTGGGAGAACTTGCACAATTGGTGGCTGACTAAATACTTTTTTTCCCCACTGTATATACAGCAGTCACGATAACAGATAATCTCTCTCGGGAGATAGTAGGGTCGGCGTTTGACCATCCGGGCGGCAGGTAGCTTAGTGGTTAAGATCGTTGTGCCAGTAACCGAAAGGTCGCTGGTTCTAATCCCCGAGCCGACTAGGTGAAAAATATGCCGATGTGCCCTTGAGCAAGGCACTTAACCCTAATTGCTCCTGTAAGTCGCTCTGGATAAGAGCATTATTAGACTTCCACTGCAATAGAGTCTGCACATAATTTGTTGTTGATGAAGAGACATACCCCTCCCCCTCTGGATTTCTCTGAACTCATTGTCCTGTTGGCTCGTTGACTGGAAAATCCATCGGGTTGGAGAGCCATGGGGGTATCTTGTCCTAAAGCATTGTCTCAGAAAAACAGAGAATATTCAGTTACGAGAGTCCCGTTGATTTGTTACGCAAATCCACGATCGGAGGTCATCCATCTTATTGTTATTATTATTATTATTATTATTATTATTATTATTATTATTATTATTATTATTATTATTATTATTATTATTATTTAGTGTCTGTATATTGGCCAATAGAATGGAGGGAAGTGGTGGCCGGTTTTCTGTTCGTCTCAGTCTCACCAGGACTCTTCTGTTGAAGCCGGAATTGAGGTCAGTAACTGCCGATCTGATCTTCAACAATTATTGTCGGTCATAAGAAATGATAGAGGATATATTTAGTGTAAAAAAGTAAAGATAAACTCCAAAAGTACGGCGCCATCTTTCATTATTATTAGATAATAAATCTGGGTGAAACCCTATTGTATTTCTTGCCGTTCCTTTAAGGGTTCAAGCAGCAAAGCTGTAATTGTTGGGGTTCAAGTGAAACTGCAAGATACCCCATTGTATTTTAATCGTTTTATTCCAAAACTGTATATTTTCTGAAATGTTGGCAAATTAGCTTTTTTTTGTTTAAAGAACGTATGAAAAGAGATTGGTCTGTTTTCTTTCTTCCCATCTAATCCTGTGTTTGTTTGAAACCTACACTGGATGATTTGATTTCAGAGAGACAAACAATCACATTTTGTTGCAAAACAAGATATACTCTGAGAGAAAAAAGTAGCACTTGCAAGGTTTCAAATGTGAAAAATAATATATATATTTTTTTTATAACTTTTCAAACGATACGTACAGAAAGCGGGTCAAAACAGCAGGTCCGGGACAGCGTATCATGTCCTGTGTACAGGTCAGGGGTCATATGTGTAACTGTGTCCCCAGTCACCCTGCATCTTACTTACCTTCCAGTCTCGTTTCTTCTGGTCTGGGCGTGAACGCTGTGAGTGAACGCTGTGACATGTGACATGCGCTATTCATGGAGGTCAGCTCGGCCAGCAGAGGGATACATGTAAACCTCCAAATTCAAGCTTTACATGTATCCTGCTGGCCTTGTTGACCTATTGGCTTGTGGAGAAAAAGTTTAAGAACTTTGGCTGACGAGGAATTTGTTATAGGAAATAATCACTGCCAGCTGGTGTGGTTAGCATAGGGCTAACGTGTGCCAGTATATCTGATGGAACCAGATACAATGTAGCATTCTATCTAAATTAGCATAGGGCTAACGTGTGCCAGGTTATCTGACGGGACCAGCTACAATGTAGCAATTCTGTCACGTGACACTACGGCAACCATTTTAATTGGCTGATGTTTAAACTTAACCTATATTTCTCATCTCCAAACCACTGGGGCCTGTGTTGATTTTTTCCATCACTCCAGCTTTCCTTAAATTGCTTTCTTTTGTTTTAATTAAAGAAGACCTATGGGTGATTACGAAAACAATTGCCTGAATGTGTGTGTGTGTGTGTGTGTGTGTGAGTGTATATGTGTGTGTGTGTGTGTGTGTGTGAGTGTGTGTGTCTAAATTATCTTTGTAACCACATTATATCATGTCAGAGAGAAGCCCAGTAGACCACCTGGTAAAATTATTATTTCAGAAAAGCAATCTAATGTTATAACATCCCTGAAGACAAGCTCCATACAAATAATTGCACAACACAACACAAATCACACTTTAGTGGTCAGAGTGGGGGCTTGTTTTACCTTACAGGAGATGCTGCATACAAGAGCACAAAACACATCACAGGCTAGAGACGAGGGCCATGATTCAATCTGAGGCCGGGTTGAAGTGTGCTTGACATTTAAAGGTAATTTCCGATTGAGCCAACATCTGCAGCATTTAGAGTTAATGTGATCTCCACGAACGTGGTCCTAGAATCAAGATAAATGGCAACAGGGATCAGCCTTGCTCCGTTCCCCTCTGTTCTGGAGAGAATGTATCACTGACTAACCATCTGACTCATGTAAAGCCCATTCTTGTGGGAAGTTGCTATAGACCACCAAGTGCTAACAGTCAGTATCTGGATAATATGTGTGAAATGCTTGATAATGTATGTGATATCAACAGAGAGGTATATTTTCTGGGTGACCTAAATATTGACTGGCTTTCATCAAGCTGACCACTCAAGAAAAACCTTCAAACTGTAACCAGTGAACCTACCAGGGTATTTACAAACAGCACAGGAATGAAATCATGAACATGTATTGATCACATCTTTACTAATGCTGCAGAAATCTGCTCTAATGCATTATCCAAATCCATCAGATGTAGTGATCACAATATAGAAGCCATATCTAGGAAAAGCAAAGTTCCAAAGACTCAACCTAATATGGTGTATAAGAGGTCATAAAATAAGTTTTGTGGAAATGTATGATAAAAATATTGTGGGAGCTGTTTTGTTAGACTTCAGTGTGGCTTTTGACATTATTGTGGTGGTCCTCTGTAGCTCAGCTGGTAGAGCACGGCGCTTGTAACGCCAAGGTAGTGGGTTCGAACCCCGGGACCACCCATACACACAAAAAAATAAAAAATAATGTATGCACGCATGACTGTAAGTCGCTTTGGATAAAAGCGTCTGCTAAATGGCATATTATTTATATTATTATTATTATTGTTCATAGTCTGCTGCTGGAAAAATGTACAGTGGGGAGAACAAGTATTTGATACACTGCCGATTTTGCAGGTTTTCCTACTTACAAAGCATGTAGAGGTCTGTAATTTTTATCATAGGTACACTTCAACTGTGAGAGACGGAATCTAATTTTTTTTCTCCAGAAAATCACATTGTATGATTTTTAAGTAATTAATTTGCATTTTATTTCAAATACTTGTTCTCCCCACTGTATGTGTTATGGCTTTACACCCCCTGCTATATTGTGGATATAGAGTTACCTGTCTAACAAAACATAGAGGGTGTTCTTTAATGGAAGCCTCTCCAACATAATCCAGGTAGAATCAGGAATTCCCCAGGGCAGCTGTCTAGGCCCCTTACTTTTTTCAATCTTTACTAATGACATGCCACTGGCTTTGAGTAAAGCCAGTGTGTCTATGTATGCGGATGACTCAACACTATACACGTCAGCTACCACAGCAACTGAAATGACTGCAACACTCAACAAAGAGCTGCAGTTAGTTTCAGAATGGGTGGCAAGGAATAAGTTAGTCCTAAATATTTCAAAAACTAAAGTAATGTATTTGGGACTAATCATTCACTAAACCCTAAACCTCAACTAAGTATTGTAATAAATATTGTGGAATATGAGCAAGTTGAGGTGACTAAACTGCTTGGAGTAACCCTGGATTGTATAATAACAACAACTAATAACAACAAGATAACTAGTGTAAGACATGCTGTGTCCATAATAAGGATATAGGTTATATATTGTGAGCTTTTGTGAAAGAGCACAGTTAGAAAGATATGGCATATAGAAGCAAACCGGATGGACATCATGAAAATGATCGGAGGAAGTTCAGGAGTAAAAACAAACAAAATATAATTATTGACTGTGTCCATAAAATGTATATAGTATGTATAAGCATGAAGTAGAGGCCTAAGCATTGTTGTTCACTAATTTACTCCAATTAGGGAGGGGATGGTGGGGTTGGAAAGTAATAAAGGGAAATATATATATTCTTAAAGGATATATATATATATATATATATATGTATGTATGTATGTGTATATATATATATATATATATATATATCTGTGTATGTATGTGTGTGTATATATATATATATATATATATATATATATATACAGTGGTGTGAAAAAGTGTTTGCCCCCTTCCTGATTTGTTATTTGTTTGCATGGTTGTCACACTTAAATGTTTCAGATCATCAAACAAATTTAAATATTAGTCAAAGATAACACAAGTAAACACAAAATGCAGTTTTGAAATGGTTGTTATTATTAAGGGAAAACAAAATCCAAACCTACATGGCCCTGTGTGAAAAAGTGTTTGCCCCCCCTGTTATAACACAACTCAACTGTGGTTTATCACACCTGAATTCAATTCCTCTAGCCACACCCAGGCCTGATTACTGCCACACCTGTTCTCAATCAAGGAATCACTTAAATAGGACCTGCCTGACAAAGTGAAGTAGACCAAAAGATCCTCAAAAGCTAGACATCATGACGAGATCCAAAGAAATTCAGGAACAAATGAGAAAGAAAGTAGTTGAGATCCATCAGTCTGGAAAAGGTTATAAAGCCATTTCTAAAGCTTTGGGACTCCAGCGAACCACAGTGAGAGCCATTATCCACAAATGGCGAAAACATGGAACAGTGGTGAACCTTCCCAGGAGTGGCCGGCCGACCAAAATTACCCCAAGAGCGCAGCGACGACTCATCCAAGAGGTCACAAAAGACTCCACAACAACATCCAAAGAGCTGCAGGCCTCACTTGCCTCAGTTAAGGTCAGTGTTCATGACTCCACCATAAGAAAGAGACTGGGCAAAAATGGCCTGCATGGCAGAGTTCCAAGACAAAAACCACTGCTGAGCAAAAAGAACATTAAGGCTTGTCTCATTTTTGCCAGAAAACATATTGATGATCCCCAAGACCTTTGGGAAAATACTCTGTGGACTGACGAGACAAAAGTTGAACTTTCTGGAAGGTGTGTGTCCCATTACATCGGGCGTAAAAGTATCACCGCATTTCAGAAAAAGAACATCATACCAACAATAAAATATGGTGGTGGTAGTGTGATGGTCTGGGCCTGTTTTGCTGCTTCAGGACCTGGAAGACTTGCTGTGATAAATGGAACCATGAATTCTGCTGTCTACCAAAAAATCCTGAAGGAGAATGTCCGGCCATCTGGTCGTGACCTCAAGCTGAAGCGAACTTGGGTTCTGCAGCAGGACAATGATCCAAAACACACCACCAAGTCCACCTCTGAATGGCTGAAGAAAAACAAAATGAAGACTTTGGAGTGGCCTAGTCAGTCCTGACCTGAATCCTATTGAGATGCTGTGGCATGACCTTAAAAAGGCAGTTCATGCTCGAAAACCCTCCAATGTGGCTGAATTACAACAATTCTGCAAAGATGAGTGGGCCAAGATTCCTCCACAGCGCTGTAAAAGACTCATTGCAAGTTATCGCAAACTCTTGATTGCAGTTGTTGCTTTTTCACACAGGGCCATGTGGGTTTGGATTTTGTTTTCCCTTAATAATAACAACCTTCATTTTAAAACCGCATTTTGTGTTTACTTGTGTTATCTTTGACTAATATTTTAATTTGTTTGATGATCTGAAACATTTAAGTGTGACAAACATGCAAACAAATAAGAAATCAGGAAGGGGGCAAACACTTTTTCACATCACTGTATATATATATATATATATATATATGCGAGAGAAAAAATTAAAATAAACATATGGGGGATTGGAAGTGATGCAGACAATTACATTGATGGACGTTACAATCTGTCTGCAATATTAAAGCTGATCTACCCCTCCCTAAAATTTTTTTTTTTTTTAAATAAAACCTGGATTGTAAGCTGTCATGGTCAAAACATGTTGATGTAATAGTAGCTAGGATGGGGAGAAGTCTGTCCATAATAAAGCACTGCTCTGCCTTCTTAACAGCACTATCAACAAGGCAGGTCCTACAGGCCCTAGTTTTGTCGCACCTGGTCTAGTGTCCAGTTGTGTGGTCAAGTGCTACAAAGAGGGACTTAGGAAAATTACAATTGGCTCAGAACAGGGCAGCTCGACTGGCCCTTAAATGTACACGGAGAGCTAACATTAATAATATTAATGTAAATCTCTCCTGGCTCAAAGTGGAGGAGAGATTGACTTCATCACTACTTGTTTTTTTGTAAGAAGTATTGACATGCTGAATGTCTGTTTAAGCTACTAGCACACAGCTCAGACACCCATGCATACCCCAAAAGACATGCCACCAGAGGTCTCTTCACAGTCCCCAAGTCAAGAACAGACTATGGGAGGCGCACAGTACTACATAGAGCCATGACAACATGGAACTCTATTCCACATCAGGTAACTGATGCAAGCAGTAGAATCATATTTTTATTTTTAAAGATAAATTGACACCTTACGGAACAGCGGGGACTGTGAAGAGACACAAACCCAGGCACAGATACATGCATACACACACACATGATAACACACTCACTCTACACACACGTACACATGGATTTTGTATTGTAGATATGTGGTAAAAGACTAGTGGCCTGAGGGAACACACTTAATGTGTTGTCAAATATGTTATGAAATGTAATGTCATGTAATATTTTAATTGTATATAACTGCTTTAATGTTGCTGGACCCCAGGAAGAGTAGCTGCTGCCTTGGCAGGAACTAATGGGGATCCATAATAAACCCCAGGAAGAGTAGCTGCTGCCTTGGCAGGAACTAATGGGGATCCATAATAAACCCCAGGGAGAGTAGCTGCTGCCTTGGCAGGAACTAATGGGGATCCATAATAAACCCCAGGAAGAGTAGCTGCTGCCTTGGCAGGAACTAATGGGGATCCATAATAAACCCCAGGAAGAGTAGCTGCTGCCTTGGCAGGAACTAATGGGGATCCTTAATAAACCCCAGGAAGAGTAGCTGCTGCCTTGGCAGGAACTAATGGGGATCCATAATAAACCCCAGGAAGAGTAGCTGCTGCCTTGGCAGGAACTAATGGGGATCCATAATAAACCCCAGGAAGAGTAGCTGCTGCCTTGGCAGGAACTAATGGGGATCCATAATAAACCCCAGGAAGAGTAGCTGCTGCCTTGGCAGGAACTAATGGGGATCCTTAATAAATACAAAACTGCATCTCTGACTGCATCCAACAACATCCGGTATTCCGTGGTCATGGACGTTTCTATACTTAAACGATAAAGCTTAATGGTATGTAACACAAATTGTTATTCATTAATGCACAGAGATTACTTAACAGTGGAAGATGAGACATAAGCCAATCGGTCAGCTCTGTGAACCAAAGGTCAGCTCTGTGAACCAAAGGTCAGCTCTGTGAACCAAAGGTCAGCTCTGTGAACCAAAGGTCAGCTCTGTGAACCAAAACAGGGTGTTAGTCTTTGTGCCATAAATAGATAGAGCCACAGTGTACTGTATAGATTTTCTACAGGTCTCAATGGAGTGACATGAGAAGTAGTTTGGCTTGGCTTGTGTTATTGACGGAAAGGAACCAGCTTTTTTCTACCACCTCTAATTATGCTGTCATAAATAAACCAACCAGAGATCATTAATGAACCTGCCCACTAACTCACTGTGGCTTTAAAACCACACAGAGGATACCTCTAAAAACAGAGCAGATTAAGAAACAGGGTCTTACGCTAAATAATCTCAGTATCAATCCTAGACAACGGCTCCTCTGCTGAGTAGCAAACAGAAGAGATGGTCGATAACTCATTTCATTCCAGGGGCTATCGCTATTATGAACAGTTGTACGTACAGTGGGGAAAAAAAGTATTTAGTCAGCCACCAATTGTGCAAGTTCTCCCACTTAAAAAGATGAGAGAGGCCTGTAATTTTCATCATAGGTACACGTCAACTATGACAGACAAAATGAGAAAAAAAAATCCAGAAAATCACATTGTAGGATTTTTAATGAATTTATTTGCAAATGATGGTGGAAAATAAGTATTTGGTCACCTACAAACAAGCAAGATTTCTGGCTCTCACAGACCTGTAACTTCTTCTTTAAGAGGCTCCTCTGTCCTCCACTCGTTACCTGTATTAATGGCACCTGTTTGAACTTGTTATCAGTATAAAATACACCTGTCCACAACCTCAAACAGTCACACTCCAAACTCCACTATGGCCAAGACCAAAGAGCTGTCAAAGGACACCAGAAACAAAATTGTAGACCTGCACCAGGCTGGGAAGACTAAATCTGCAATAGGTAAGCAGCTTGGTTTGAAGAAATCAACTGTGGGAGCAATTATTAGGAAATGGAAGACATAAAAGACCACTGATAATCTCCCTCGATCTGGGGCTCTACGCAAGATCTCACCCTGTGGGGTCAAAATGATCACAAGAACGGTGAGCAAAAATCCCAGAACCACACGGGGGGACCTAGTGAATGACCTGCAGAGAGCTGGGACCAAAGTAACAAAGCCTACCATCAGTAACACACTACGCTGCCAGGGACTCAAATCATGCAGTGCCAGACGTGTCCCCCTGCTTAAGCCAGTACATGTCCAGGCCCGTCTGAAGTTTGCTAGAGTGCATTTGGATGATCCAGAAGAGGATTGGGAGAATGTCAGATGAAACCAAAATAGAACTTTTTGGTAAAAACTCAACTCGTCGTGTTTGGAGGACAAAGAATGCTGAGTTGCATCCAAAGAACACCATACCTACTGTGAAGCATGGGGGTGGAAACATCATGCTTTGGGGCTGTTTTTCTGCAAAGGGACCAGGACGACTGATCCGTGTAAAGGAAAGAATGAATGGGGCCATGTATCATGAGATTTTGAGTGAAAACCTCCTTCCATCAGCAAGGGCATTGAAGATGAAACGTGGCTGGGTCTTTCAGCATGACAATGATCCCAAACACACCGCCCGGGCAACGAAGGAGTGGCTTCGTAAGAAGCATTTCAAGGTCCTGGAGTGGCCTAGCCAGTCTCCAGATCTCAACCCCATAGAAAATCTTTGGCGGGAGTTGAAAGTCCGTATTGCCCAGCGACAGCCCAAAACATCACTGCTCTAGAGGAGATCTGCATGGAGGAATGGGCCAAAATACCAGCAACAGTGTGTGAAAACCTTGTGAAGACTTACAGAAAACGTTTGACCTGTGTCATTGCCAACAAAGGGTATATAACAAAGTATTGAGAAACTTTTGTTATTGACCAAATACTTATTTTCCACCATAATTTGCAAATAAATTCATTAAAAATCCTACAATGTGATTTTCTGGATTTTTTTTTCTCATTTTCTCTGTCATAGTTGATGTGTACCTATGATGAAAATTACAGGCCTCTCTCATATTTTTAAGTGGGAGAACTTGCACAATTGGTGGCTGACTAAATACTTTTTTTCCCCACTGTAGCTATCACTATTCTGAACAGTTGTACTTCTGCCTGACTATTGTTTGTTTCCTACTGTGTTGTCTGTATGTTTGTTTTGTGTACATAATGTGTGAGCTGTGCTAAGATTTTTCCTCTTGTTGGACAATAAACCTCAATCTGAATCTGAATGTAACTCAACCTTAATTGAGGTATTTCAATATGAATAAGCAGTGCATTTGTGTAGTCGTGTAGAAACAGGGAAGTTATCTAACGTGATGTACATCACTGTGCTGCATCACTCTGCTGCTTCACAGCTTGTCTTCCTTCCTCACATGTCTGCTAGCCATTCGTGACAATGGCGCAGGTGAAGGCATTTCAAGCTGAGGAGTGAGGTCACCAATCCAATGCGGTTACACTAAGAAAGAACTGAACTGAAGTAATATGTGTGTCTAAAGCCCTGTTTATACCTGGTGGTGACATGCATCGTTTGCCCTTGCTCTTGTCATGATGTTGTCCGTTTACACTTTCACAGCATCTTTTAATCGTCTACGTCTGTCTGAAAATGTTGGCACAACCAGAATGTGGACATTATCTGGACACAGGACGTATGTTGGCTCCTGGTATTAACAGGGCTCCCCATTATAAACAGCATGTTAGAAACAGCAGGTCATCTTCAGTTCAGGAGCATAAAAAGGAGGGAAGGAGAGATCAATATAATACAATATTAGCTGTTCCATTTATAAAAAACATAACACCCGTCAGTGGACAAAGTGATGGAGAGTTTAACGACAATCTGTCAGGGATCATTCCATCTGAGGTTGATAAGAGCTGTGATCCATCTGAGGTTGATAAGAGCTGTGTTCCATCTGAGGTTGATAAGAGCTGTGTTCCATCTGAGGTTGATAAGAGCTGTGTTCCATCTGAGGTTGATAAGAGCTGTGTTCCATCTGAGGGTGATACGAGCTGTGTTCCATCTGAGGATGATAAGGGCTGTGTTCCATCTGAGGTTGATAAGAGCTGTGTTCCATCTGAGGTTGATAAGAGCTGTGTTCCATCTGAGGTTGATAAGAGCAGTGTTCCATCTGAGGTTGATAAGAGCTGTGTTCCATCTGAGGATGATAAGAGCAGTGTTCCATCTGAGGTTGATACGAGCTGTGTTCCATCTGAGGTTGATATGAGCTGTGTTCCATCTGAGGTAGATAAGAGCTGTGTTCCATCTGAGGTTGATAAGAGCAGTGTTCCATCTGAGGTTGATAAGAGCAGTGTTCCATCTGAGGTTGATAAGAACATTGTTCCATCTGAGGTTGATAAGAGCAGTGTTCCATCTGAGGTTGATAAGAGCAGTGTTCCATCTGAGGTTGATAAGAGGTGTGTTCCATCTGAGGATGATAAGAGCTGTGTTCCATCTGAGGTTGATAAGAGCAGTGTTCCATCTGAGAATGATAAGAACAGTGTTCAATCTGAGGTTGATAAGAGCAGTGTTCCATCTGAGGATGATAAGAACAGTGTTCCATCTGAGGTTGATAAGAGCAGTGTTCCATCTGAGGATGATAAGAACAGTGTTCCATCTGAGGTTGATATGAACAGTGTTCCATCTGAGGTTGATAAGAGCAGTGTTCCATCTGAGGTTGATAAGAGCAGTGTTCCATCTGAGGTTGATACGAGCTGTGTTTGAGGATGATAAGAGCTGTGTTCCATCTGAGGTTGATAAGAGCTGTGTTCCATCTGAGGATGATAAGAGCTGTGTTCCATCTGAGGTTGATAAGAGCAGTGTTCCATCTGAGGATGATAAGAACAGTGTTTCATCTGAGGTTGATAAGAGCAGTGTTCCATCTGAGGTTGATAAGAGCTGTGTTCCATCTGAGGTTGATAAGAGCAGTGTTCCATCTGAGAATGATAAGAACAGTGTTCCATCTGAGGTTGATAAGAGCAGTGTTCCATCTGAGGTTGATAAGAGCTGTGTTCCATCTGAGGTTGATAAGAGCTGTGTTCCATCTGAGGTTGATAAGAGCTGTGTTCCATCTGAGGTTGATAAGAGCTGTGTTCCATCTGAGGTTGATAAGAGCAGTGTTCCATCTGAGGTTGATAAGAGCAGTGTTCCATCTGAGGTTGATACGAGCTGTGTTCCATCTGAGGTTGATAAGAGCTGTGTTCCATCTGAGGTTGATAAGAGCTGTGTTCCATCTGAGGTTGATAAGAGCAGTGTTCCATCTGAGGTTGATAAGAGCAGTGTTCCATCTGAGGTTGATAAGAGCAGTGTTCCATCTGAGGTTGATAAGAGCAGTGTTCCATCTGAGGTTGATAAGAGCAGTGTTCCATCTGAGGTTGATAAGAGGTGTTCCATCTGAGGTTGATAAGAGCAGTGTTCCATCTGAGGTTGATAAGAGCAGTGTTCCATCTGAGGTTGATAAGAACAGTGTTCCATTGATAAGAGCAGTGTTCCATCTGAGGATGATGTTCCATCTGAACAGTGTTGATAGGTTGATAAGAGCAGTGTTCCATCTGAGGATGATAAGAACAGTGTTCCATCTGAGGTTGATAAGAGCAGTGTTCCATCTGAGGTTGATAAGAGCTGTGCAGTGTTCCATCTGAGGTTGATAAGAGCAGTGTGTTCCATCTGAGGTTGATAAGAGCAGATCCATCTGAGGTTGATAAGAGCAGTGTTCCATCTGAGGTTGATAAGAGCAGTGTTCCATCTGAGGTTGATAAGAGCAGTGTTCCATCTGAGGTTCCGAGCAGTGTTCCATCTGAGGTTGATAAGAGCTGTGTTCCATCTGAGGTTGATAAGAGCTGTGTTCCATCTGAGGTTGATAAGAGCTGTGTTCCATCTGAGGTTGATAAGAGCAGTGTTCCATCTGAGGTTGATAAGAGCAGTGTTCCATCTGAGGTTGATAAGAGCTGTGTTCCATCTGAGGTTGATAAGAGCTGTGTTCCATCTGAGGTTGATAAGAGCTGTGTTCCATCTGAGGTTGATAAGAGTTCCATGTGTTCCATCTGAGGTTGATAAGAGCTGTGTTCCATCTGAGGTTGATAAGAGCTGTGTTCCATCTGAGGTTGATAAGAGCTGTGTTCCATCTGAGGTTGATAAGAGCTGTGTTCCATCTGAGGTTGATAAGAGCTGTGTTCCATCTGAGGTTGATAAGAGCTGTGTTCCATCTGAGGTTGATAAGAGCTGTGTTCCATCTGAGGTTGATAAGAACAGTGTTCCATCTGAGGTTGATAAGAGCTGTGTTCCATCTGAGGTTGATAAGAGCTGTGTTCCATCTGAGGTTGATAAGAGCTGTGTTCCATCTGAGGTTGATAGCTGTGTTCCATCTGAGGTTGAGAACAGTGTTCCATCTGAGGTTGATAAGAGCTGTGTTCCATCTGAGGTTGATAAGAGCAGTGTTCCATCTGAGGTTGATAAGAGCAGTGTTCCATGATAAGAACAGTGTTCCATCTGAGGTTGATAAGAGTGTGTTCCATCTGAGGTTGATAAGAGCAGTGTTCCATCTGAGGTTGATAAGAACAGTGTTCCATCTGAGGTTGATAAGAGCAGTGTTCCATCTGAGGTTGATAAGAACAGTGTTCCATCTGAGGTTGATAAGAGCTGTGTTCCATCTGAGGTTGATAAGAGCAGTGTTCCATCTGAGGTTGATAAGAACAGTGTTCCATCTGAGGTTGATAAGAGCAGTGTTCCATCTGAGGTTGATAAGAGCAGTGTTCCATCTGAGGTTGATAAGAGCAGTGTTCCATCTGAGGATGATAAGAACAGTGTTCCATCTGAGGTTGATAAGAGCTGTGTTCCATCTGAGGTTGATAAGAGCAGTGTTCCATCTGAGGTTGATAAGAGCAGTGTTCCATCTGAGGTTGTAAGAGCAGTGTTCCATCTGAGGTTGATAAGAGCTGTGTTCCATCTGAGGTTGATAAGAGCAGTGTTCCATCTGAGGTTGATAAGAGCAGTGTTCCATCTGAGGATGATAAGAACAGTGTTCCATCTGAGGTTGATAAGAGCAGTGTTCCATCTGAGGATGATAAGAACAGTGTTCCATCTGAGGTTAAGAGCAGTGTTCCATCTGAGGTTGATAAGAGCAGTGTTAAGAGCAGTGTTCCATCTGAGGATGATAAGAACAGTGTTCCATCTGAGGTTGATAAGAGCAGTGTTCCATCTGAGGTTGATAAGAGCAGTGTTCCATCTGAGGTTGATACGAGCTGTGTTCCATCCATCTGAGGTGTTTGATAAGAGTTCCATCTGTGATAAGAGCTGTGTTCCATCTGAGGTTGATAAGAGCTGTGTTCCATCTGAGGTTGATAAGAGCAGTGTTCCATCTGAGGTTGATAAGAGCAGTGTTCCATCTGAGGTTGATAAGAGTGTTCCATCAGGTGTTCCATCTGAGGTTGATAAGAGCTGTGTTCCATCTGAGGTTGATTCCATCTGAGGTTGATAAGAGCTGTGTTCCATCTGAGGTTGAGCTGTGTTCCATCTGAGGTTGATAATCTGAGTTGATAAGAGCAGTGTTCCATCTGAGGTTGATAAGAGCTGTGTTCCATCTGAGGTTGATGAAGAGCTGTGTTCCATCTGAGGTTGATAAGAACAGTGTTCTGATCTGCTGGTTGATAGATAAGCTGTGTTCCATCTGAGTTTGATAAGAGCAGTGTCCATCCAGGTTCTGAGGTCTGAGTTTGATAAGAGCTGTGTTCCATCTGAGGTTGATAAGAGCTGTGTTCCATCTGAGGTTGATAAGAGCTGTGTTCCATCTGAGGTTGATAGAAGCTGTCAGAACAGAAGGAGGATGGATGTCTGGGTGACGCTAGCAGACAAGTGGGGAGTCTGATGGTGATTGGGTTTTTGTATTCCCTCATGTCTGAACACACACATACGCAAACACGCACAAATGCACGCACACACACACACACATACACACACACACACCTGAATGTATGACCTCTTATTGACTGTGACACGTCTCTCTCATGGAGCTCCATGTCTTAGTGATTATCCTGAGCGTTGTCCAGGGTGAGGTCTTTATCCTGACTGACACGTCTCTCTCATGTAGCTCCAGGTCTTTATTGATTTTCCTCAGCGTTGTCCAGGGTGAGGTCTTTATCCTGACTGACTAATTGGTTACTTTCATTGTCTCGGAGTCCTACTGAAACAAGGCAGCCCCCAAACCTCCCACATGAGCACGCACAAGGAACGCACACACACACTACTCTAACAGAACAGTCTCCTCTAACAGAACAGTCTCCTCTAACATAACAGTCTCCTCTAACAGAACAGTCTCCTCTAACAGAACAGAACAGTCTCCTCTAACAGAACAGAACAGTCTCCTCTAACAGAACAGAACAGTCTCCTCTAACAGAACAGAACAGTCTCCTCTAACAGAACAGTCTCCTCTAACTCTAACAGAACAGTCTCCTCTAACAGAACAGTCTCCTCTAACAGAACAGTCTCCTCTAACAGAACAGAACAGTCTCCTCTAACAGAACAGAACAGTCTCCTCTAACAGAACAGTCTCCTCTAACTCTACAGAACAGTCTCCTCTAACAGAACAGTCTCCTCTAACTCTAACAGAACATTCTCCTCTAACAGAACAGTCTCCTCTAACAGAACAGACTCCTCTAACAGAACAGAACAGTCTCCTCTAACAGAACAGAACAGTCTCCTCTAACAGAACAGAACAGTCTCCTCTAACAGAACAGTGTCCTCTAATAGAACAGAACAGTCTCCTCTAACAGAACAGAACATTCTCCTCTAACAGAACATTCTCCTCTAATCCTAACCCGAGGAGAGTTAGCTATTTGTACAGATTCTGGGATGTAAATGTTTATCTAATATCTGTCTGTCTCTTTGAAATGGACCTGATTAGTTTAGATGTAAGTGTGTGTGTGTGTGTGTGTGTGAGTGTGTGAGTGTGTGAGTGTGTGTGTGTGTGTGTGTGTGTGTGTGTGTGTGTGTGTGTGTGTGTGTGTGTGTGTGTGTGTGTGTGTGTGTGTGTGTGTGTGTGTGTGTGTGTGTGTGTGGCTCATGCTGTGTGTATCTGATTTATAACTGATCCCTCTCTTCTCTCTCTCTCTCTCTCTTCTCTCTGGTATACTGCCCTATAGAGGACTATTAACATTCGATCCCTCTATTCTCTTCTCCTCATTTACATTACATTACATTACATTTTAGTCATTTAGCAGACGCTCTTAACCAGAGCGACTTACAGGAGCAATTAGGGTTAAGTGCCTTGCTCAAGGGCACATCAACGTCATTTAGCAGACGCTCTTAGCCAGAGCGACTCACAAATTGGTGCGTTCACCCTATAGCCAGTGGGATAACCACTTTACAATTTGGGGGGGGGGGGGGGGGTTAGTTAGAAGGAATACTTTAGCCTATCCCAGGTATTCCTTAAAGAGGTGGGGTTTCAAATGTCTCCGGAAGGTGGTGAGTGACTCCGCTGTCCTGGCGTCGTGAGGGAGCTTGTTCCACCATTGGGGTGCCAGAGCAGCGAACAGTTTTGACTGGGCTGAGGGGGAGCTGTGCTTCCGCAGAGGAAGGGGAGCCAGCAGGCCAGAGGTGGATGAACGCAATGTCCTCGTTTGGGTGTAGGGACTGATCAGAGCCTGAAGGTACAGGGGTGCCGTTCCCCTCACTGCTCCAAAGGCAAGCACCATGGTCTTGTAGCGGATGCGAGCTTCAATTGGAAGCCAGTGGAGTGTGCGGAGGAGGGGGGGTGACGTGAGAGAACTTGGGAAGGTTGAACACCAGACGGGCTGCGGCATTCTGGATGAGTTGTAGGGGTTTAATGGCACAGGCAGGGAGCCCAGCCAACAGCGAGTTGCAGTAGTCCAGACGGGAGATGACAAGTGCCTGGACCAGGACCTGCGCCGCTTCCTGTGTAAGGCAGGGTCGCACTCTCCGAATGTTGTAGAGCATGAACCTGCAGGAGCGGGTCACCGCCTTGATGTTGGCGGAGAACGACAGGGTGTTGTCCAGGGTCACGCCTAGGCTCTTCGCACTCTGGGAGGAGGACACAGCGGAGTTGTCTACCGTGATGGCGAGATCATGGAACGGGCAGTCCTTCCCGGGGAGGAAGAGCAGCTCCGTCTTGCCAGGGTTCAGCTTGAGGTGGTGATCCGTCATCCATACTGATATGTCTGCCAGACATGCAGAGATGCGATTCGCCACCTGGTGATCAGAAGGGGGAAAGGAGAAGATTAGTTGTGTATCGTCAGCGTAGCAATGATAGGAAAGGCCATGTGAGGATATGACAGAGCCAAGTGACTTGGTGTATAGGGAGAAAAGGAGAGGGCCCAAAACCGATCCCTGGGGGACACCAGTGGTGAGAGCACGTGGTGCGGAGACAGCTTCCCGCCACGCCACTTGGTAGGAGCGACCGGTCAGGTAGGACGCAATCCAGGAGTGAGCCGCGCCGGAGATGCCCATTTCGGAGAGGGTGGAGAGGAGGATCTGATGGTTGACAGTATCAAAGGCAGCAGACAGATCTAGAAGGACAAGAGCAGAGGAGAGAGAGTTAGCTTTAGCAGTGCGGAGAGTCTCTGTGACACAGAGAAGAGCAGTCTCAGTTGAATGACCAGTCCTGAAACTGATTGGTTTGGATCAAGAAGGTCATTCTGAGAGAGATAGCAAGAGAGTTGGCTAAAGACGGCACGCTCAATAGTTTTGGAAAGAAAAGAAAGAAGGGATACTGGTCTGTAGTTGTTGACATCAGTGGGGTCGAGTGTTGGTTTTTTGAGAAGGGGAGTAACTCTCGCTCTCTTGAAGACGGAAGGGACATGGCCAGCGGTCAAGGATGAGTTGATCAGCGAGGTGAGGTAGGGGAGAAGGTCACCGGAGATGGTCTGGAGAAGGGAGGAGGGGATGGGGTCAAGCGGGCAGGTTGTTGGGCGGCCTGCAGTCACAAGTCGCAGGATCTTATCTGGAGAGAGAGGGGAGAAAGAAGTCAAAGCATAGGGTAGGGCAGTGTGAGCAGGACCAGCAGTGTCATTAGGCTTAACAAACAAGGATCGGATGTCGTCAACCTCTTTTCAAAGTGGTTGACGAAGTCATCCACAGAGAGAGAGGAGGGGGGGAGGGGGGGGGGGGGATTCAGGAGGGAGGAAAATGTGGCAAAGAGCTTCCTAGGGTTAGAGGCAGATGCTTGGAATTTAGAGTGGTAGAAGGTGGCCTTAGCAGCAGAAACAGATGAAGAAAATGTAGAGAGGAGGGAGTGAAAAGATGCCAGGTCGGCAGGGAATTTAGTTTTCTTCCATTTCCGCTCCGCTGCCCGGAGCTCTGTTCTGTGAGCTCGCAATGAGTCATCAAGCCACGGAGCTGGAGGGGAGGACCGAGCCGGCCGTGAGGATAGGGGACACAGAGAGTCAAAGGATGCAGAAAGGGAGGAGAGGAGGGTTGAGGAGGCAGAATCAGGAGATTGGAGGGAGAAGGATTGAGCAGAGGGAAGAGATGATAGGATGGAAGAGGAGAGAGTAGTGGGAGAGAGAGAGCGAAGGTTGCGGCGGCGCATTACCATCTGTGTAGGGGCAGAGTGAGTAGTGTGGGAGGAGAGTGAGAGAGAAAAGGAAACAAAGTAGTGGTCGGAGACTTGGAGGGGAGTTGCAGTGAGATTAGTAGAGGAGCAGCATCTAGTGAAGATGAGGTCAAGCGTATTGCCTGCCTTGTGAGTAGGGGGGGACGGTGAGAGGGTGAGGTCAAAAGAGGAGAGGAGTGGAAAGAAGGAGGCAGAGAGAAATGAGTCAAATGTGGACATAGGGAGGTTGAAATCCCCCAAAACTGTGAGGGGTGAGCCATCCTCAGGGAAGGAACTTATCAAGGCGTCAAGCTCATTGATGAACTCTCCAAGGGAACCTGGAGGGCGATAGATGACAAGGATATTAAGCTTAAATGGGCTAGTGACTGTGACAGCATGGAATTCAAATGAGGAGATAGACAGATGGGTTAGGGGAAAAATTGAGAATGTCCACTTGGGAGAGATGAGGATTCCTGTACCACCACCCCTCTGACCAGATGCTCTCGGGGTATGCGAGAACACATGGTCAGACGAGGAGAGAGCAGTAGGAGTAGCGGTGTTTTCAGTGGTGATCCATGTTTCCGTCAGCGCCAGGAAGTCGAGGGACTGGAGGTTGGCATAGGCTGGGATGAAGTCAGCTTTGTTGGCAGCAGAACGGCAGTTCCAGAGGCTGCCTGCGACCTGGAACTCCACGTGGGTGGTGCGTGCAGGGACCACCAAATTGGAGAGGCAGCAGCCACGCGGTGTGGTGCGTTTGTGTAGCCTGTGCAGAGAGGAGAGAACAGGGATAGGCAGAGGCATAGTTGACAGGCTGTAGAAAATGGAAAAAAAAAAAATGCAGAGGAGATCGGAATGAAATGGGCTAAGCATCTGGGAGTGGAGAGAGCAGGGCCTCCCTCACCAAATCTTCTAGCTCGGAAACTAAAATTGTTTCACTGAACCACCCGAACAAAAACTCTCCCAACTTCCGCCTTTGGAAATCAGAATTGTTGTGAACCACAGCGGTTCAATGTTTAAAGGAGTAGACTCAACCCACTTTGTTCAGCTAGCCTACTATGACTCCATAGCCAACTAGCAGACTAGCATCCAATAACAATAACACACCGTTTAGCGCCAACACTTGGTCACAACAAACCACCAATATTGTGATATCACACTAAACAGATCATTCGTGTCTGTGTCAAGTTCCTTATATGACGCAGCAATGATTAGACGTTGGCTAGCTAGGACAAGTAAATTGTGGTTAGCTACTACAGTACAGCCAAATGGTCATGTTGGGTAGCTAGCAATGGCCACTGTGTCGACTCTGTTTGAAGAACGGCTAGCTAGCTAGCTTCGTGCTACAGCTGGCACGGCCGAGGACACTGCCAAGACACAGTAACTACCCACAACAACCCACGAAGCCTAGCTATGACGCCGTAGCCAACCTGCAAGCTAGCATCCATTAACACACAACTTAGCATCAACACCTGGCCACAACAAACTGCCAAGAGTGTGTCAGCACACCAAACAGACAATTCAAGTCCGTGTCGAGTTCCCTTCACAACGCAGCAAAAAAAAAAAAATAATAATAATAATAATAATAATAATTAAACGTTGGAACCAGCTCTCCAGCGTTGCTAATCGTTACCAATAGCTACCCGCTAGCTAGCTAGCCTCGTGCCTCGATACTAGTCCACAATTACCTATGGAAAGCTACTACAACCACAATACTAACCTACAATAAATTCAATACCTAACTACAGCTAGCTACCTACCTACGATCTAATACATGGTTAAGCAAAAGTTAAACGTTGGGTAGGAGTACATTACCGTTGGAACCAGCTCTCCAGCGTTGCTAATCGTTACCAATAGCTACCCGCTAGCTAGCTAGCCTCATGCCTCGAAACTAACCCACAAATTACCCACGGAAAGCTACAATAACAACAATAATACTAACCTACAATAAATACAATACCTAACTACAGCTAACTACCTACCTACGATCTAATACATGGTTAAGCTTTACTCAACACTACATGTAGCTTACCCCTACTTACCTACTTACCTACTTACCTCCAGCCAGAGAAAAACACGTCCTCTCCCGTCTCTCTCTGTGAAATGCAGCCTATGTATCAGACAATACTGCTGACCCAGCTATAGGAAAAGGCATGCGGTACCGCTTTAACCATTTTAAGCTTGTGCTGTATGTCGAATGCAAAAAATTGCATATCTACAAGCCAGAATTACTTTGAGATGCCTCTGCTGAGGTTCTCTGGTATGCTTTTTGAAATCTACAGTTCGATATGTTGGTGGTTGTAACTAAATGTATTTTTGTCACATGATTTACTGCACATGTATACACTGAAACCCACTGTGACGTTTGCTTAGCTGAGCATACTGTGTGTGTGTGTGTGTGTGTGTGTGTGTGTGTGTGTGTGTGTGTGTGTGTGTGTGTGTGTGTGTGTGTGTGTGTGTGTGTGTGTGTGTGTGTGCGTGCGTGCGTGCGTGCGTGCGTGCGTGTGCGTAGACGTGTGTCACAGTCAATAGGAATTAATAGGCTGGGAAGGTCACTGTGGAAGGAGGGGAGATCGGCACACTCACTATTGAGACAGCTTAATTCACGCAACCGCACACACACACACACACATTTGGATTTATGGAAAGAAAGCATGTGAAAATCATATTTTCAAATGTGAAATAGCTGTTTTCACATGTTGAGCTTAACTTTCACATGTGAAATCATATTTTCACATGTATTACATTTAGAGTTCACATGTTAACACCACCTTTATGATGGTGATAAGAACATGTGAGGAGAATAACATTTTTTCACCTTATGTGAATTGCAGTTTCACATGTGAAAAATATCTTTTGCAGTTTCGTATTTCAATTCCACATGTGAAAGTGAGATTTTCACATCTAAAAGGTTTTCACGTATGAAATTGCAAATTAGATTTTTACATGATTGTTTTTCACATGTGAACTTGCAATTCCACATGTGAAAGTGAAAAATGAAAAACTCCACATTTACTCCGATGTTTGTAAACAAAGTAAATGTAAACCAAAACATGTAAACATGTTAAAACTATAATTTTGATATCACCGATGGTCAGTCCTTGCATCCATAGCATAGTCAAGATATCTCAAGCTTGAACTGACAGATTTGGATGGTGATTTATTTTTATTTTTTTTAACTTAGATTGAAGCACGGGTGAATGAATAGACTCTTAAGGATTTGTATTTTTTGTATTTATTATGGATCCCCATTAGTTCCTGCCAAAGAAGCAGCTACTCTTCCTGGGGTTTATTATGGATCCCCATTAGTTCCTGCCAAGGCAGCAGCTACTCTTCCTGGGGTTTATTATGGATCCCCATTAGTTCCTACCAAGGCAGCAGCTACTCTTCCTGGGGTTTGTTATGGATCCCCATTAGTTCCTGCCAAGGCAGCAGCTACTCTTCCTGGGGTTTATTATGGATCCCCATTAGTTCCTGCCAAGGCAGCAGATACTCTTCCTGGGGTTTATTATGGATCCCCATTAGTTCCTGCCAAGGCAGCAGCTACTCTTCCTGGGGTTTATTATGGATCCCATTAGTTCCTGCCAAGGCAGCAGCTACTCTTCCTGGGGTTTATTATGGATCCCCATTAGTTCCTGCCAAGGCAGCAGCTACTCTTCCTGGGGTTTATTATGGATCCCCATTAGTTCCTGCCAAGGCAGCAGCTACTCTTCCTGGGGTTTATTATGGATCCCCATTAGTTCCTGCCAAGGCAGCAGCTACTCTTCCTGGGGTTTATTATGGATCCCCATTAGTTCCTGCCAAGGCAGCAGATACTCTTCCTGGGGTTTATTATGGATCCCCATTAGTTCCTGCCAAGGCAGCAGCTACTCTTCCTGGGGTTTATTATGGATCCCCATTAGTTCCTGCCAAGGCAGCAGCTGCTCTTCCTGGGGTTTATTATGGATCCCCATTAGTTCCTGCCAAGGCAGCAGCTACTCTTCCTGGGGTCTGGCAAAATTAAGGCAGTTATACAACACACTAAGTTTGTGCCCTCAGGCCCCTACTCCACTACCACATATCTACAACACAAAATCCATGTGTACGTGTGTGTGTAGTGCATATGTTATCATGTGTGTGTATGAATGTGTCTGTGCCTATCTTTGTGTTGCTTCACAGTCCCCGCTGTTTTTTAAATCTGATTCTACTGCTTGCATCCGTTACTTGATGTGGAATAGAGTTCCATGTAGTCATGGCTCTATGTAGTACTGTGCGCCTCCCATAGTCTGTTCTGGACTTGGGGACTGTGAAGAGACCTCTGGTGGCATGTCTTGTGGGGTATGCATGGGTGTCTGAGCTGTGTGCTAGTCGTTTAAACAGACAGCTAGGTGCTTTCAACATGTCATTACCTCTCACAAATACAAGTGGTAATGAAGTCAATCTCTCCTTCACTTTGAGCCAGGAGAGATTGACATGCACATTATTAATGTGTGCTCTCTGTGTACATCCACGGGGCAGCCGTGCTGCCCTGTTCTGAGCCAATTGCAATTTTCCTAAGTCCCTCTTTGTGGCACCTGACCACACGACTGAACAGTAGTCCAGGTGCGACAAAACTAGAGCCTGTAGGACCTGCCTTGTTGATAGTGCTGGTAAGAAAGTAGAGAAGCGCTTTATTATGGACAGACTTTTCTCCATTTTAGCTACTGTTGTATCATTATGTTTTGACCATGACAGCATACAATTTTTATTTTTTATTTTATTTCACCTTTATTTAACCAGGTAAGCCAGTTGAGAACAGGTTCTCATTTACAACTGCGACCTGGCCAAGATAAAGCAAAGTAGTGCAATAAAAACAACACAGAGTTACATATGGGGTAAAAAAAAAAAAAACAACATAAAGTCAGAAATACAACAGAAAATATATATACAGTGTGTGCAAATGTAGCAAGTTATGGAGGTAAGGCAATAAATAGGCTATAGTGCAGAATAATTACAATAGTATTAACACTGGAATGCTAGATGTGCAAGAGATTATGTGCAAATAGAGATACTGGGGTGCAAAAGAGCAAAATAAATAACAATATAGGGATGAGGTAGTTGGGTGGGCTAATTTCAGATGGGCTGTGTACAGGTGCAGTGATCGGTAAGGTGCTCTGACAACTGATGCTTAAAGTTATTGAGGGAGATAAGAGTCTCCAGCTTCAGAGATTTTTGCAATTCGTTCCAGTCATTGGCAGCAGAGAACTGGAAGGAATGGCGGCCAAAGGAGGTGTTGGCTTTGGGAATGACCAGTGAGATATACCTGCTGGAGCGCAGACTACGGGGTGGGTGCTGCTATGGTGACCAATGAGCTAAGATAAGGCGGGGATTTGCCTAGCAGTGATTTATAGATGGCCTGGAGCCAGTGGGTTTGACGACAAAACATGTAGTGAGTACCAGCCAACAAGAGCGTACAGGTCACAGTGGTGGGTAGTGTATGGGGCTTTGGAGACAAAACGGATGGCATTGTGATAGACTACATCCAATTTGCTGAGTAGAGTGTTGGAGGCTATTTTGTAAATGACATCGCCGAAGTCAAGGATCGGTAGGATAGTCAGTTTTACGAGGGCATGTTTGGCAGCATGAGTGAAGGAGGCTGTGTTGCGAAATAGGAAGCCGATTCTAGATTTAACTTTGGATTGGAGATTCTTTATGTGAGTCTGGAAGTTGAGTTTACAGTCTAACCAGACACCTAGATATTTGTAGTTGTCCACATACTCTAGGTCAGACCCGTCGAGAGTGGTGATTCTAGTCGGGTGGGCGGGTGCTAGCAGCGTTCGATTGAAAAGCATGCATTTAGTTTTACTAGTGTTTAAGAGCAGTTGAAGGCTACTGAAGGATTGTTGTATGGCATTGAAGCTCGTTTGGAGGTTTGTTAACACAGTGTCCAATGAAGGGCCAGATGTATACAAAATGGTGTCGTCTGCGTAGAGGTGGATCTGAGAGTCACCAGCAGCAAGAGCGACATCATTGATATACACGGAGAAAAGTGTCGGCCCAAGAATTGAACCCTGTGGCACCCCCCATAGAGACTGCCATAGGTCCAGACAACAGGCCTCCGATTTGACACACTGAACTCTATCTGAGAAGTAGTTGGTGAACCAGGCGAGGCAGTCATTTGAGAAACCAAGGCTATTTAGTCTGCCAATAAGAATGTGGTGGTTGACAGAGTCGAAAGCCTTGGCCAGGTCGATGAAGACGGCTGCACAGTACTGTCTATTATCGATCGCGGTTATAATATCGTTTAGGACCTTGAGCGTGGCTGAAGTGCACCCGTGACCAGCTCGGAAAACCGGATTGCATAGCGGAGAAGGTACGGTGGTATTCAAAATGGTCGATGATCTGTTTGTTAACTTGGCTTTCGAATACTTTCGAAAGGCAGGGCAGGATGGATATAGGTCTGTAGCAGTTTGGATCTAGTGTGTCACCCCCTTTGAAGAGGGGGATGACCGCGGCAGCTTTCCAATCTCTGGGGATCTCAGACGTTATGAAAGAGTGGTTGAACAGACTAGTAATAGGGGTTGCGACAATTTCGGCGGCTAGTTTTAGAAAGAAAGGGTCCAGATTGTCTAGCCCAGCTGATTTGTAGGGGTCCAGATTTTGCAGCGCTTTCAAAACATCAGCTGTCTGAATTTGTGTGAAGGAGAAGCGGGGGGGGGCATGGGCAAGTTGCAGCAGAGGGTGCAGAGTTGGTGGCCGGGTTAGTGGTAGCCAGATGGAAAGCATGGCCAGCTGTAGCAAAATGCTTGTTGAAATTCTCGATTATTGTAGATTTATCGGTGGTGATAGTGTTTCCTAGCCTCAGTGCAGTGGGCAGCTGGGAGGAAGTGCTCTTATTCTCCATGGACTTTACAGTGTCCCAAAACTTTTTGGAGTTAGTGCTACAGGATGCAAATTTCTGTTTGAAAAAGTTAGCCTTTGCTAACAATCCAGGGTTACTCCAAGCAGTTTAGCCACCCAAACTTGCTCAATTTCCACATTATTTATTACAACATTTAGTTGATGTTTAGGGTTTAGTGAATGATTTGTCCCAAATACAATGCTTTTAGTTTTTGAAATATTTAGGACTAACTTATTCCTTGTCACCCATTATGAAACTAACTGCAGCTCTTTGTTAAGTGTTGCAGTCATTTCAGTCGCTGTGGTAGCTGACGTGTATAGTGTTGAGTCATCTGCATACATAGACAGTGACATGTCGTTAGTAAAGATTGAGAAAAGTTAGGGGCCTAGACAGCTGCCCTGGGGAATTCCTGATTCTACTTCGATTATGTTGGAGAAGCTTCCATTAAAGAACACCCTCTGTGTTCTGTTAGACAGGTAACTCTATATCCACAATATAGCAGGGGGTGTAAAGCCATAACACATACAGTTGAAGTCGGAAGTTTACATACACCTTAGCCAAATACATTTAAACTAAGTTTTTCACAATTCCTGACCTTTAATTCTAGTAAAAATTCCCTGTTTTAGGTCAGTTAGTATCACCGCTTTATTTTAAGAATGTGAAATGTCAGAATAATAGTAGAGAGAGTGATTTATTTCAGCTTTTATTTCTTTCATCACATTCCCAGTGGGTCAGAAGTTTACATACACTCAATTAGTATTTGGTAGCATTGCCTTAAATTGTTTAACTTGGGTCAAACGTTTCGGGTAGCCTTCCACAAGCTTCCCACAATAAGTTGGGTGAATTCTGGCCCATTCCTCCTGACAGAGCTGGTGTAACTGAGTCAGGTTTGTAGGCCTCCTTGCTCGCACATGCTTTTTCAGTTCTGCCCACAAATGTTCTATAGGTTTGAGGTCAGGTCTTTGTGATGGCCACTCCAATACCTTGACTTTGTTGTCCTTAAGCCATTTTGCCACAACTTTGGAAGTATGCTTGGGGTCATTATCCATTTGGAAGACCCATTTACGACCAAGCTTTAACTTCCTGACTGATGTCTTGAGATGTTGCTTCAATATATTCACATAATTTTCCTTCCTCATGATGCCATCTATTTTGTGAAGTACACCAGTCCCTCCTGCAGCAAAGCACCCCCACAGCATGATGCTGCCATCCCCGTGCTTCACGGTTGGGATGGTGTTCTTCAGCTTGCAAGCCTTCCCCTTTTTCCTCCAAACATGACGATGGTCATTATGGCCAAACAGTTCTATTTTTGTTTCATCAGACCAGAGTACATTTCTCCAAAAAGTACGATCTTTGTCCCCATGTGCAGTTGCAAACCGTAGTCTGGGTTTTATATGGCGGTTTTGGAGCAGTGGCTTCTTCCTTGTTGAACGGCCTTTCAAGTTATGTCGATATAGGACTTGTTTTACTGTGGATATAGATACTTTTGTACCTGTTTCCTCCAGCATCTTCACAAGGTCCTTTACTGTTGTTCTGGGATTGATTTGCACTTTTCGCACCAAAGTACGTTAATCTCTAGGAGACAGAACGCGTCTCCTTCCTGAGCGGTATGATGGCTGTGTGGTCCCATGGTGTTTATACTTGCGTACTATTGTTTGAACAGATGAACGTGGTACCTTCAGGTATTTGGAAATTGCTCCCAAGGATGAACCAGACTTGTGGAGGTCTACAATTGTTTTTCTGAGGTCTTGGCTGATTTCTTTTGATTTTTCCATGATGTCAAGCATAGAGGCACTGAGTTTGAAGGTAGGCCTTGAAACACATCCACAGGTAACCCTCCAATTGACTCAAATTATGTCAATTAGCCTATCAGAAGCTTCTAAAGCCATGACATCATTTTCTGGAATTTTTCAAGCTGTTTAAAGGCACAGTCAATTTACAGTGGCTTGTTAAAGTATTCACTCCCCTTGGCATTTTTCCTATTTTGTTGCTTTACAACCTGGAATTAAAATGGATTGTTTGGGGGGTTTGTATCATTTGATTTACACAACACGCCTACCACTTTGAAGAAGTAAAATATTTTTTCTTGTGATACAAACAACAAATAAGACAAAAAAACAAAGTCAATACTTTGTAGAGACAGCTTTTGCAGCAAATACAGCTGCATGTCTCTTGGACTATGTCTCTATAAGCTTGGCACATCAGGCCACTGGGATTGTTGCGCATTCTTCAAGGCAAAACTGCTCCAGCTCCTTCAAGTTGGATGGGTTCCGCTGGTGTACAGCAATCTTTAAGTCATACCACAGATTCTCAATTGGATTAAGGTCTGGGCTTTGACTAGGCCATTCTAAGACATTTAAATGTTTCCCCTTAAACCACTCAAGTGTTGCTTTTGCAGTATGCTTAGGGTCATTGTTCTGCTGGAAGGTGAACCTCTGTCCCAGTCTCAAATCTCTGGAAGACTGAAACAGGTTTCCCTCAAGAATTTCCCTGTATTTAGCACCATCCATCATTCCTTCAATTCTGACCAGTTGAAAAACATGGATGGTGTTCTCGGGGTGATGAGAGGTGTTGGGTTTGTGCCAGACACAGCGTTTTCCTTGATGGCCAAAAAGCTCAATTTTAGTACCTTCTTCCACATGTTTGGGGAGTCTCCCACATGCCTTTTGGCGAACACCAAACGTGTTCACCTATTTTTTTCTTTAAGCAATGGCATTTTACTGGCCACTCTTCCGTAAAGCCCAGCTCTGTGGAGTGTACGGCTTAAAGTGGTCCTATGAACAAATACTCCAATCTCCGCTGTGGAGCTTTGCAGCTCCTTCAGGGTTATCTTTGGTCTCTTTGTTGCCTCTCTGATTAATGCCCTCCTTGCCTGATCCGTGAGTTTTGGTGGGCGGCCCTCTCTTGGCAGGTTCGTTGTGGTGCCATATTCTTTCAATTTTTTAATAATGGATTTAATAGTGCTCCGTGGGACGTTCAAAGTGTCAGATATTTCTTTATAACCCAACCCTGATCTTTACTTTAAAAGCTGCACTGAAGTCTAACAAAACAGCCCCCACAATCTTTTTATCATCAATTTCTCTCAGCCAATCATCAGTCATTTGTACAAGTGCTGTGCGTTGTTGAATGTCCTTCCCTATAAGCGTGCTGAAAGTCTGTTGTCAATTTGTTTACTGTAAAATAGCATTGTATCTGCTCAAACACAATTTTTTCCAAAAGTTTACTAAGGGTTGGTAACAAGCTGATTGGTCGGCTTTTTGAGCCAGTAAAGGGGGCTTTACTATTCTTAGGTAGTGGAATAACTTTTGCTTCCTTCCAGGCGTGAGGGCACACACTTTCTAGTAGTCTTAAATTGAAGATGTGGCAAATAGGAGTAGCAATATCGTCCACTATTATCCTCAACAATTTTCCATCCAGATTGTCAGACCCTGGTGTCTTGTCATTGTTGATAGAAACAAACAAAAATTCATCTCTTCCACACTCACTTTACAGAATTCAAAATTACAATGCTTGTCTTTCATAATTTGGTCAGATATACTTGGATGTGTAGTGTCAGCGTTTGTTGGTGGCATGTCATGCCTACATTTGCTAATCCTGCCAATGAAAAAATCATTAAAGTAGTTGGCAATATCAGTTTATTTTGTGATGAATGACCCATCTGATTCAATGTATGATTGAGCTGAGTTTTCCTTTTTCCCAAAAATATCATTTAAGGTGCTCCAAAGCTTTTTACTATCATTCTTTATGTAATTTATCTTTGTTTCATAGTGTAGTTTCTTCTTCTTTTAATTCAGTTTAGTCACATGATTTCACAATTTACAGTACGTTTGCCAATCGGTTGTGCAGCCAGACTTATTTGCCATTCCTTTTGCCTCGTCCCTCTCAACCATACCATTTTTCAATTCCTCTTTAATCCATGGGGATTTAACCGTTTTTACAGTCATTTTCTTAATGCGTGCATGCTTATTAGTAACTGGGATAAGCAATTTCATAAATGTGTCAAGTGCAGCGTCTGTTTGCTCCTCATTACACACCACGGACCAATAAATATTATTTACATCATCAACATAGGAATCACTACAAAACTTATTGTATGACCTCTTATACACTATATTAGGCCCAGCCTTTGGAACTTTGGTTTTCCTAGATATGGCTACTATATTGTGATCACTACATCCAATGGGTCTGGATACATTTCTGCAGCATTAGTAAAGATGTGATCAATACATGTTGAGGATTTCATTCCTGTGCTGTTTGTAACTACCCTGGTAGGTTGACTGATAACTTGAACAAGGTTGCAGGCACTAGTTACAGTTTGAAGCTTTTTCTTGAGTGGGCAGCTTGATGAAAGCCAGTAAATATTTAAATCACCCAGAAAATATACCATTATCAAGCATTTCACACATGTTATCCAGATTCTGACTGTTAGCACTTGGTGGTCTATAGCAGCTTCCCACCAGAATGGGCTTTAGGTGAGGCAGGTGAACCTGTAGCCATATTACTTCAACAGTATTTAACATGAGATACTCTCTAATCTTTACAGGGATGTGGTTCTGAATATAAACAGCAACACCTCCACCACTGGCATTTCTGTAAATGTTATAACCTTGTATTGCTACCACTGTATCATCAAAGGTATTGTCCAAGTGAGTTTCAGAGATTGTCAGAATATGAATGTCATCTGTTACTAGCAAGTTATTAATTTAATGAACCTTGTTTCTTAAGCTACATATGTTAACGTGGGCTATTTTGAGCGCTTTTCTGGGATGCTTGCTTGCTTTCATTGCTTTACTGGGAAGCTTAGCAGAAGTAGATATTCTCATGTTATTTATGTTAGTGCAGGGTCAGCTGCACACAGTGGACTTCCTACTAGGGCACACCACCTCAGTGCTAACATTATCACTCTGGTTCATAGGCATATCATTGCTGCATACAATAGCTGTAGGATCAGCAGAGGCATTCAGGGCAGTTAGAGGGACATAAATTAGGTTACTTACATTGTGTCGTCCAATGCCCCTGGTATAATGTACATTTGCTAAAGCATTATGACGACTCAGCGACGCAACGGTAGGGATTAACTGAGCTAAACTT
The DNA here is from genome assembly GCA_036851935.1 of Coregonus suidteri. Lineage (NCBI taxonomy): Eukaryota > Metazoa > Chordata > Actinopteri > Salmoniformes > Salmonidae > Coregonus > Coregonus suidteri. The sequence goes on along the minus strand of CM072235.1, from coordinate 50,188,689 downwards.
CGGTCATTGATAAGTCATTGACTCAATGCAGCCATATAATGCTGTGAAAGGATCCAGGAACCCAAATGATTTGGGTGGATCCCATCCTCCTTATAAAAAGTGTTTTGTTTCCAAAAGGTTTCAAAATTGTCAACAAAAGTTACACCCATTGAGCTGCAATAATCACGTAGCCAGTTGTGAAGAAAAAGAATCCTGCTAAAGAGTTCAATGCCACTATTCAGAGAGGGCACAGGGCCAGATATGATGGGTCGTTTATTAGTGTCTAGCAGAGAGTCAATCAGCTCTTTAAAATCCAGTTTCAACTGTTCAGAGCTGCCGTTTATAATGTCATTAAAACCCACATGGACTACGATATAATCGATGTCCATGTCCTGACGTAGTACATTCGGAGCAGCTTGGTAATGTCATTTACTCAAGCTCCGGGAAAGGACATTGTTTTTTGCACCAAGAACAGTCACATTTCTTACCATGGAGTTGCCCAAAATCACGGCTGGCGAGAAGGACTAGGAAATCCGCCCATTCTCACGCTTCACAGGATTCGGAGAACACCTTTAAGGACGGGCGAGAGGCCGTTAGCTCCCGGTGCTTGGTGCAGGCCTCCGACAGATGGAGAAGCCACCGCTCGATCCAGAGCAGGGACGGAAGATGCCGGCGGTCTACTTCATTAATGTTTCAATTAAGGATTGCCACTTTAAAACACCTTTTTAATGGATGGAGTACTACTGTTATATTATGGTGCAATCCTGCTAGTGAGTGAGTTACTTTTTGAATGCGAGAGCAAATTTTAATTGTAAAATGGTTCCAAAAAATGTTGCATTGATTATGTTTATTTTTTATGATAACGCAATTGATTTAAAAAACACCTCCCTCTTTACCTGCAATTTTTCCGTCGTTGTTATGTTACCCTGGCCAGGATTTTTTTTAAACTGCATTTCTATACAACTTTAAAACTCCTAAACCTGCTATTTGGAAAAACAGCAAAAACAAGCCAAAATGACCCCAGGCCCATTATCACCTTGGCTGCTGCAGGTTTATTCACCTCAGGTCCATCTACAAAAACACACAGCCTGTTAGCTACACAATTGTAACGTTATATAACCCTGAAAGAGGGGGAAAACTGTTCAGTCAGTTGTGATGGTTGAATTGCATAAAATCATTCAACTCTTTACATAGATATTTATTTTCTCTAAAGTACATAGCGTTACAATTGTATTCCTTAGGCATTACTAATCAAGCTCCGCACAAACCAGACATCAGTGGAGCACACATATTATTGTTATCACATCCAACTTTTGAATATTTCTTTTGCTTTGTATTACTATCGTGATGTAGTGATAATTTTTTTTTTCAAAATGGGTAAAAATAAACCCCGAGGGCGTGAGAAAAACCAATATGAAAAGATTAAGTTTTTGAACTGGTTGTTTTCTGTTGATTGCAATTTTAAAGCGGGTACAGGGAAGATAGGCCCTGTGGAGGTTATACAAGCAAGTTAGGGCTTAAAAAAAAAATTTTTTGAATAGATTAGTACAGATTTTCTAAGGGACCCCAAAAGGGGCCCCAACCCAAGTTTTGGGAAACCCCGTTCCCCAAACCCCTCTCGCTTGTTCTACTCTCTTCTCCTTTTCTCTCTTTCCCCTCCTTTTCTCTCTCTCTCTCTGTCTCCCCGTTCCCCCGCATGCATTGCAGCCTGCCTCAGCCCCACCACTGAGCGCCACATCACTGTCCGTC
>CM072235.1:50153669-50186461 GCA_036851935.1 Coregonus suidteri | reverse complement strand
ATGGCCCTGATATTTTTGGGGATGAAAGGTGTGGTGTGGTGGGGTTGAGTGTGGAGTGTGGTTGGGGGTTTGTGTGTGTTTTTTGTGTGTGTGTGTGTGGGGGGGTGTGTGTTGTGGTGGGTGTTTTGTGTTGGTGTGTGTGTGTGGTGTGTGTGGTGTTTGTGTTTTTTGGTGGTGGCTCATGCTGTGGGGTTCTGTTTTAAAAACTGTTTCCCCTCTTTTCCTCTCTCTCTCTCTCTTTTCCTCTGTTTTTCTGCCCTATAGGGGCTATTAACATTCGCCCCTCTATTTTCTTCTCCTCATTTACATTACATTTACTTTTACTTTTTCTTTTTAGCAGCCCTCTTCCAAGTATTTTTCAGGACAATTGGGGTTAAGTCCCCTTGCTAAAGGGCCCCTCAACGTCATTTAGCAACCCTTTCCAGAGCGACGGGGCCACAATTGGTGCGTTCACCCTTAGCCAGTTTTAAAACCCCTTTTAAAAATTTTTTGGGGGGGGGGGGGGGGGTTTAGAAGGAAATTTTAAGGCCTACCCCCTTTAAAAAAAATTCCTTAAAGGGGGGGTTTTTAAAAATGTCTCCGGAAGGGTTTGGTGATGACTCCGCTGTCCTGGCGTCGTGAGGGAGCTTTTTCCCAAAACCAGGGGGGTTTCCAGGGCACCCGAACGGGTTTTGAAATTGGGCTGGGGGGGACCCTTTGTTTTCCGCGAGGAAGGGGGGGCCAGCACCCAAGGGGGTTTCCCCAACCCCCCCTTTTGGGGGTTGTGGGACTGAAAAGGGCCTAAAGGAAACCGGGGGTGCCTTTCCCCTCACTGCCCAAAAGGGCAAGCACCTTTGGCCCTTGTACGGATGCGAGTTTAAATTTGGGAAAGCCAGTGGGTGTGGGGAAGGGGGGGGGGGGGGTGACTTTGGGGAAATTTTTGGGAAAGGGGTTAAACCACCAGAGGGGCTGCGGCTTTCGGGTGAGTTGTGGGGGTTTAAATGGCACAGGAAAGGGACCCACCAAAACAGGGGGATTGCAGTAGTCCAGGGGGAGATGACAAGTGCGGGGCCCGGACCTGCGCCGTTCCTGTGAAAGGGCAGGGTCGCCCCTCCCCCGAATGTTGTGAGCATGAACCTGCAGGAGGGGGTCCCCCCGCCTTGATTTTTGGGCGAGAACGACAGGGGGGTTTTCCGGGGTCACGCCTAGGCTTTTCCGCACCCCTGGGAGGAGACACAGCGATTTTGTCTACCGTGATGGGAGATCAGGAACGGGCGGGCCCTTTCCCGGGGGGGGGAAGAGCGCTCCGTTTTTGGGCCGGGGGTTCGGGCGGGGTGGGTGTCCGTCATCCATATGATTTGGTCTCCCCAGACATGCAGAGATGCGTTTTCGCCACCTGGGGGGATAAAAGGGGAAAAGAAAAAAGTTTTAGTTGGTATCGTCACGTAGCAATGAAAAGGGGGGGCCCGGGTGGGTTAGGGACAGAGCCAAGTGACTTGGTGTATGGGGAAAAAAGGGGAAAAGGGCCCAAAACCCGATCCCGGGGGGACCCGGGGGGGTGGTGAAAAAGCCGTGGTGCGGAGACAGTTTCCCCGCCCGCCATTTGGGAAAGGACGCCCGGTCAGGTGGGACTCAATCCGGGAGTGAGCCGGCCGGAGTTTGCCATTTGGGAGAGGGGGGAAAGAGGAGGATCGGGGAGGGTTAACAGAAATAAAAGGCAGCAGAAATCTAAAGGGACAAAGGCAGGGAGAGGGGTTAGCTTTAGCATTTGGGAGAGTCCCTTTTTTTCACAGAGAAGAGCTTTCCCCCATTTTGAATGACCAGCCCCTAAAACCCTTTTGGGTTTTGGATCAAAAAAGGTCATTCTGAGAGGATGGGAAAGGGATTTTTGGTTTAAAAAGACGGCCCCTAAATATTTTTTGGGGAAAAGAAAAGAAAAAAGGGGATACGGGTCTGAAAGTTTTGACATCAGTGGTTGGTTTGGGTTTTTTTTAAAGGGGAGTAACTCTCCGCTCTCTTGAAGACGGGGGGACATGGCCAGGGGTCAAGGGAGGGTTTGGGTCACAAAGGTGGGTAGGGGAGAAGGTCACCGGGATGGTCTGGAAAAGGGGAAGGGGGGGATGGGGTCAAGGGGGAAAGGTTGTTGGGGGGGGGCCTCCCGTCAAAAGTCCCCGGATTTTAAATCTGAGGAGAGAGGGGGGGAAAAAAATCAAAACCCAAAAGGGTGGGGGGCGGTGTGGAACCACATTGTCAAAGGTTTAAACAAAAAAGGGTCGGAAATGTCGTCAACCTTCCCTTTTCAAAGTGGTTGCCCAAGTCATCCCAGAGAAGGGGGAAAGGGGGGGGGGGGGGGGGGGAGGATTCAGAGGGGGAAAATGTGGCAAGACTTCCTAGGGTTAGGGCAATGTTTGGGAATTTTAGAGGGGTTTAGAAGGGGGGCCTTAGCACAAAACAGATGAAAAAATTTGTGAGAGGGGGGATTTGAAAAGTTTGGCCCGGTCGGAAAGGGAAATTTTTATTTTTTTCTTCCCTTTTCCCCGCCCCGGGGGGGGGGGGGGGGGGCTGCCCGGGGCTCTTTTCTTGATTTCGCAATGATCTAAACCCAACAGCGGGGGGGAGGACCGAGCCGGCCGTGAGGATGGGGGACACGGAAAGAAAAAGGGAATGCAAAAAGGGGAGGAGAGGGAGGGTTAGGGGGGCAGAATCAGGAGTTTTGGGGGAAAAGGGTTGGGGCAAAAGGGAAAGAGTGATAGGAAAAAAGGGGGGGGGGGTTGGGGGTTGGGGAGAAAGAGCAAAGGGGTTTCGGCGGGGGGGGGGGGCATTTAACCATTTGTGAAAGGGGCCCAGAGTGATTTTTTTTTGGGGGAAAAGGTGAAGAAAAAAGGAAAAAAAGGGTAGTGGTCGGAACTTGGGGGGGTTTGCGTGAGATTAGTAGGGGAGCCCATCTAGTGAAGATAAAGGCCCAAGCGAAATTCCCTGCCTTTTTATAGGGGGGGAGGTGAAGGGTGAGGTCAAAAGAGAAGGAGGGGAAAAGGGAAGGGAGGAAAGGAAAAAATTAGTCAAATGTGGACATAGGGGGGTTGAAACCCCCCCCAAAACTGTAGGGTACCCCTCCTCGGGGGGAAGGGGAACTTTTTAAAGGGCTTCAAGCTCATTGATGAACCCTCCAAAAAAACCTGGAGGGCGATAAAATGCAATTTTAAAGTTTAAAAATGGGCTGTGACTGTGCAGCAGGAATTAAATGGGATAAGACAGTTTGGGTTAGGGGAAAAATTGAGAATTTTCCACTTGGGAGGTGGGGGTTTCCTGAAACCACCCCCCTCTGACCAGTTTTCCCTCTCGGGTTGCAAAAAACCAGGGTCAGACGAGGGGGAGAGCATTGGGATTTAGGGGTTTTTTTCCAGGGGTGATCCATGTTTCCGTCAGGCCGGGAAAGAAAAAGGGCGGGAAATTTTGGCCCGGCGGGGTGAAGCAGCTTTTTTTGGGCCCAGCAGAACGGGCATTTCCAAAGGGGTTTCCTGGGGCCCGGGGAACCCCCGGGGTGGGGTTGGTGCGTGCGGGGGGCCCCCAAAATTTGGAGAGGCACCCGCCAGGGGGCCCGGTGGGGTGCGTTTTTGTGCCTGTGCGGGAGGAAGAACAGGGTGGGGGCCAGGGGGCATAGTTAAACGGGGCTGTAGCAAATGGTAAAAAAATGCAGGGAGATGGGAAGGGAAAGGGGTTAAGCATCGGGGGATTGGGGGAGGCGGGGGGGCCCCCCTCAAAAAATTTTCCCTAGCCCGGAAACTAAAATTTTTTTTCACTAAACCCCACCCGAAAAAACTCCCCCCAATTTCCTTTTTTTTGGGAAATCAAAATTTTGTTGGGAACCACAGGGGTTTTTCAATTTTTAAAAGGAGTAAAACTAAACCCCACTTTGTTCGCTACCCTTTACTAGGGACCCCGGGGGGGGCCAACCCTAGCAAACTAGCACCCAAAATAAAAATAACAAAAACACCGTTTAGGCCCCAAAAACTTGGCCCACAGAAAAAAACCCAAACCAATTTTGATATCAAACAAACAAATCTTCTTTTTTTTGGGGTAAATTTTCCTTATATGACCCCAAAAATGATTAGACTTTTGGTTTACTGGACAAGAAAATTGTGGTTTTACTACACAGTCCCGCCAAAGGGTCATTTTGGGGTTTAGTTTACAATGGCCACTGTTCGACTCTGTTTAAAGAACGGCTGCTACTAGCTTCGTGCTACATTTTGGGGCACGGCCGGGACACGGGCCAAAAGACAAGTAACAAACCCACAAAAACCCACGAAGCCTAGCTATGACGCCGTACCCAAAACCTGAAAGCTGCATCCATTAACACCAGGGGAAACTTGGGCATCACACCGGGCCACACAAGCCAAGATTGTCACACCCAAAAAACAATTCAAGTCCGTTCGATTTCCCCCTTTCACAACGCACAAAAAAAAAAAAAAATAATAATATAATAAAAATAATTAAACTTTGGGAAACCAGCTCTCCACTTTGGCAACCCGTTCCCAAATACTACCCGCTAGCTAGTTTAGCCTCTTTGCCTCGTACAGTCCACAATTCCCTTTAGGGGAAAGCTACTACAAACCCCCAATTACTAACCTACAATAAATTCAATACCAAAATCCCGGGCCTAGCTACCTACCTACGCCCTTAATACTGGTTGGGAAAAAGTTAAACGTTGGTAGGGTACATTCCCCTTTTGGAACCAGTCTCCAGCGTTGCTAAATCTTACCAATAGCTACCCCTGCTAGCTGGGCCCATCCCTCAAAAACTAACCCCCAAAAAAATTTAACCCACAAACCCTACAAAAACAACAAAAATCTAAACCTACAAAAAATCCCAATCCCCAACTACGCAAAACTCCCTTTCCTACGTCTAAAAACATGGTTTAAGCTTTACTAAACACAAACAGTATTTTTACCCCTTTTACCTACTTCCCTTTACTTCCTCCAGCCGAAAAAAACCGTCCTCTCCCCCCGCTGCAGCCTCCTTTTGGACGTGCCCTCTGCCTCCTCCCTCGACCGGGGACTTTTCCCTTTTCCCCCCCCTTTCCCCCAGATTTTTCACGGGTTTTCCTAGGGGCCCTGTTAAAATTTGTTTTGGGTTTTTTTTCCCCTCAAAATTTTTTTAATTTCGGTCCAAAATTAACATAGAAAACCGTGGAAATTACTTTGTTCCCTTTTTAAAACCCTTTGGCAAACCCCAAAGACTTCACCCTTGGTCTCGCTCTCTCTCTCTCTCTATCTCTTTGAAATGCCCCTTATGTATCGACAATACTGCTGACCCAGCATGGGAAAAGGCTTCTGTCCGTTTTAAAAACCATTTTTAAGCTTTTTGCTGTATGTCGAAGGGCCAAAAAATTCCCTTTCTAAAAAGCCAAAAATTACTTTGAGATGCCTCTGCTGATTTTTCTCGGGTTGTTTTTTTGAAATCTACAGTTCATAGGGTTGGTGGTTGTAACAAAATGTTTTTTGGGGTCACCTGTTTACTGCCATGAAACCACTAAACCCCACTGTGAGGTTTGTTTAGTTTACCTACTGTGTGTGGGGGTGTGTGTGTGTGGTGGGTGTGTGTGGGTGTGTGTGTGTGGTGTGTGTTTGTTGGGTGTGTGTGTGTTGGTGTGTTGGGGGCGCTTTGCGTGCGGCGGCCCGTGCTTTGCTTTTTGGCGTAGACTTGTGTCACAGTAAATTTTAGGAATTAATAGGGGGGGAAGGTCACTTTTGGAAGGGGGGGGAGATCGGCACACTCACTATTGAGACAGCTTATTCCCAGCAACCGGCAACCCCACACACCATTTTTGGGATTTTTAAAAGAAAGCATGTGAAAATCATATTTTAAAGGGGGTAAAATACTTTTTTCCCCAAAATGTTGAGCTTAATTTTCCCACATTGTAATTTCATTTTTTCCAATTATTATTTTTAAAGTTCACATTTTTAAACCCCCTTTATGAGGGTGTAAGAATGTGAGTAGAAAAAACATTTTTTTCACCTTAGTAAATTTGGCAGTTTCACATGTAAAAAATATCTTTTGGGGCTTTTCGTTTTTCCCAATTCCAATGTGAAAGTTAGATTTTCACATCAAAAAGGTTTTTCACGTATAAATTTGGAAAATTTAAAGATTTTTACATGATTGTTTTTTTCACGGGGAAAATTGGGAAATTTCCACATGTGAAAGGGGAAAATGAAAAACCCCACATTTACCTCCGATTTTTGGGAAAACCCAAAGAAAAGGGAAAACCAAAAACATGAAAAACATGTTAAAACAAATTTTTGTTTTCACCGATGGTCGGGCCCCTTGGGAAATCCTAGCATACCCAAGATATTCAAGCTTAACCTGAAGTTTTTGGATGGTTATTTTTTTTTTTTTTTTTTTAACTTAAATGATTAAGCAGGGGTGAATGAAAGACTTTTTAAGGATTTGTTTTTTTTTTGTATTTTTTAGGGTCCCCATTTTCCCTTTGCCAAGAAGCAGCAACTTTTTCCTGGGGTTTATTATGGACCCCCATTATTTCCCCTCCCAAAGGCACAGTTTACTCTTCCGGGGGTTTTTTATGGACCCCCTTATTCCTACCAAGGCGGGGCAGCTCTTTTCCCCTGGGGTTTGTTTATGGATCCCCTTTTAGTTCCTGCCAAGCCAGCAGCTCTTTTCCCTTTTGGGTTTTTTTAGGGTCCCCATTATTTTTCCTGCCAGGCAGCAGATACTCTTTTTTTGGGGTTTATTAGGATCCCCATTATTTTTCCCTTCCCAAAGGGCGGCAGCTACTCTTCCTGGGGTTTTTTAATTATGGTCCCCTTTTTCCCTGCCAAGGCACCTACTTTTCCCCGGGGTTTTTTAGGGATCCCCTTTTAGTTCCTGCCAAGGCAGCGCTACTCTTCCTGGGGTTTTTTAGGGATCCCCATTATTTCCTCCCAAAGCAGAAAGGCACCCCTTCCCTGGGGTTTTTAAATGGACCCCCATTATTTTCCTTCCGGGGGCAGCAGCTACTCTTCCTGGGGGTTTTTATGGCCCCCCTTAGTTCCTCCCCAAGGCACCCGATACTTTTTCCGGGGGTTTTATTTGGACCCCCCCTTATTTTCCTTTCCAAGGCAGCAGCAAACTCTTCCGGGGGTTTTATTATGGATCCCCATTAGTTCCTCCCAAAGGGCCAGCACTGCTTTTCCCCGGGGTTTTTTTATGGCCCCCTTTAATTTCCTGCCGGGGGGGGCGGGGCAAGCACTTTTTCCGGGGGTTGGAAAAATTTAAAGGCAGTTTCCAAAACCCACAAAAAATTTGTGCCCCCGGGTCCCCTACCCCCACTCCCAAAATTCCCTACTACAACAAAAAATCCATGTTACGTGTGTGTGTAGTGCTTTTTAAATTTTTGTGTGTTTGAAGGGGGTCTGTGCCTATTTTTTGTGTTGTTTTCACAGTCCCCCTTTTTTTTTAAAAATCTGATTCCTCGGCTTCCCTCCGTTATTTGATGTGGAAAGGTTCCATGTATTCATGGCTCTATGTAGTACTGTGGGCCTCCCATAGTCTTTTTCTGGACTTGGGGACTGTGAATAGACCCTCGGTGGCATTTTTTGTGGGGTTAGGATTGGATGTTTTGGAGCTGTGTGCTGTTTTTAAACCAACAGCTAGGGGCTTTAAAACTTTCCATTCCTTTCTCAAAAATAAAAAATTGGAAATTTGGGTCGATCTCCCCTTTCCCCACTTTGGGGCCGGGGATTGCCATGCACTTTATTAATGTGTGCTCCCCTGTTACATCCAGGGGGAAACCCGGGGCTGCCCTTTTTCCAAAACCAATTGAAATTTTTTTCCTAAGCCCCCTCTTTGGGGCACACCTGACCCCCAACGACTGAACGGGAGTCCGGTGCGAAAAAAACTAAGCTGTGGGCCTCCCTTGTTGATAGTGCTGGTAAAAAAGTAAAAAAAAGCGCTTTTTATGGACAGACTTTTTTTTCCCATTTTAAAGCTCCCTGTTTTTTTCTTTTTAATGTTTTGCCATGACGCATCTTTTTTTATTTTTTATTTTATTTCACCTTTTTTTAAACCCAGGTAACCAGTTGGAACAGGTTTTTCATTTAAAAACTTTCACCTGGCCCCAAAAAAAGCAAAAATAGTGCAATAAAAAAACACAGAGTTACATATGGGTAAAAAAAAAAAAACAACAAAAAGTAAAATAAACCCGAAAAATAATATACAGGGTGTGCCAAAAATACAATTTTGGAGGTAAGGCAATAATAGGCTATAGTGCAAATAATTACAATATTTTTAAAACTTTTGGAAAGGGGTTGAGGGGGCAAGGGGATTTGTTTCAAAAAGAAAATTTCTTGGGGGGGCAAAAGAGCAAAATAAAAAACAATATGGGTGAGGGAGTTGGGGGGTGCTAATTTTGATGGGGTGGGGTACAGGTGGCAGTGATCGGTAAGGTGCTCTGCCAAATGATGCTTAATTTTTTTGAGGGGATAAGAGTCCCAAACTTTAGAGATTTTGCAAATTTGTTTTCCGTTTATTGGGAGCAAAAACTGGAAGGAAAAGGCGGGCCCAAAGGGGGGGGGGGGGGGTTTTTGGCTTTGGGAATACCCGTGAGATATACCAAACCTTTGGGGCAGAAATAAAGGGTGTTGGGGGGGGTCTTTGACCCAAAAAGCTAAAGGAAGGCGGGGTTTCCTACAGTGATTTATAATGGCCTGGGGCCAGTGGGTTTTACGACAAAAATTTGTGAGTAAAAGCCAACAAAGCGTTCAGGTCAAAAAGTGGTGGGTAGTGTATGGGGCTTTGGGGACAAAAAAGGAGGGGGTTGGGGATAGAAATTAAAAATCCAATTTTCTGATTTTAATTTTTGGGGGCTATTTTGAAAAGCATCGCCGAAGTCAAGGGATCGGGAGGGTAAATCGTTTTCGAGGGCATTTTGGCAGCATGAGTGAAAGGGGGCTGTGTTGGGGGAAAGGGAAACCGATCCGTGGTTTTAAATTTGGGGTTTTGGGGATTCTTTAAAGTGAAATCTGGAATTGAGTTTACAGTTTCAGACACCCAGATATTTTTAGTTGTTTCCCCATCTCTTTGGGCGACCCCGTCGAGAGTTTGATTTTTTAGTCGGGTGGGCCCGGGGGCTAGCAGCGGGGTTTGATTGAAAAAAATTCCTTTATTTTCCCATTTTTTAAGGACATTTGAAAGGGTTTCTGAAGGATTGTTTTATGGCCCTTTAAGCTCGTTTGGAGGTTTGTTTTAACCAAAAAGTGTCCAAAGAAAGGCCAGATGTATACAAAATGGTTCCCCTCGTAGAGGTGGATCTTGGTCCCCCAGCAGCAAGAAACGACATCATTGATAAAACCCCCGGGGAAAAATGTCGGGCCCCAAAAAATTTTAAAACCCCGTTCCCCCCATGAGACTGCCATAGGGCCAGGGGCAACAGGCCCCCCGTTTGACCCTGAAAACTCCCATTTTGAGAAAAAAAAGTTGGGGAACCCGGCAGGCAGTCATTTTAGAAAAACCAAACTATTTAGTCCCCCAATAAGAATGTGGTTGGTTGGACAGATTCCCCCAACCTTGGCCAGGGCCCATGAAAGGGGTGCCATCTGTCTATTTCGTTTTCGGGTTTTTGGTATCGTTTAGGACCTTGAGCGTGGCTGAAAATTCACCCCGGGACCACTGGGAAACCCGGGTTCATAGCCCGGGGGAAGGTACGGGGTAATTTTAAAGGGGCCCTGATCTGTTTTTTTAACCCCTTTCTTTCCCAAAACTTTTCGGGAAAAGGGGGGCAGGAAAAGGTTAGGGCTGTAGCTTTTTATCTAGTGTGCACCCCCTTTGGAAAAGGGGGGGGGGACCGCGGCGGGTTTTTCCAAACCTTTGGGGGGTCAGACGTTAGAAAGAGTGGTTGAACCCTAAAAAAGGGGGGTTCGACAATTTCGGCGGCTATTTTTGAAAAAAGGGGCCAGATTGTCTAGCCCACTGATTTGTAGGGGTCCAGATTTTTCAGCGCTTTCAAAAACATCAGCTTCTAATTTGTGTGAAGGGGAAGCGGGGGGGGATGGGGGGTTTTCAGCAGAGGGTGGGAGAGTTGGGTTTGGGGCCGGGGTTTGGGTTTGCCCGAAAGGAAAGCCAAAGGGCCAACTTTTAGGGAAAATGCTTGTTGAAATTCTCGATTATTTAGATTTATCGTGGTGATAGTGTTTTTTCCCAGCCTCAGTGCAGTGGGCGCGGGAGGAAGTGGGTCTTATTCCCCCGGACTTTTAAAAGTGTCCCCAAAAATTTTTGGAGTTAGTGCACAGATGCAAATTTCTGTTTGAAAAAATTAGCCTTTTTTTAACAAACCAGGTTTTCCAAGGGGTTTAGGGGCCCACCCAAACTTGCTCAAAATTTTCCCCCCTTATTTATTAAAAACATTTTTGTTTATTTTTGGGTTTAGTGTGATTTTTCCCAAAATACAAAGCTTTTAGTTTTTGAAATTTTAGGACAACTTATTCCTTGTCACCCATTATGAAACTAACTGCAGCTCTTTGTTAAGTGTTGCAGTCATTTCGTCGCTGTGTAGCTGACGTGTATAGTGTTTAGTCATCTGCATACATAGACAGTGACATGTCGTTGTAAAGATTGAGAAAAGTTAGGGGCCTAGACAGCTGCCCTGGGGAATTCCTGATTCTACTTCGATTATGTTGGAGAAGCTTCCTTAAAGAACACCCCTGTGTTCTGTTAGACAGGTAACTCCTATATCCCAATATAGCGGGGGGTTTGTAAAGCCAAAACACATACAGTTGAAGTCGGAAGTTTACATACACCTTAGCCAAATACATTTAAACTAAGTTTTTTCACAATTCCTGCCCTTTTAAATTTCTAGTAAAAATTCCCTGTTTTAGGTAGTTGTATCACCGCTTTATTTTAAGAATGTGAATGTCAGAATCATAGTAGAGAGAGTGATTTATTTCAGCTTTTATTTCTTTCACCCACATTCCCAGGGGTCAGAAGTTTACAAAACACTCAATTAGTATTTGGTAGCATTGCCTTAAATTGTTTAACTTGGGTCAAACGTTTCGGGTAGCCTTCCACAAGCTTCCCACCAATAAGTTGGGTGAATTCTGGCCCATTCCCCTTTGACAGAGCTGGTGTAACTGAGTCGGGTTTGTAGGCCTCCTTGCTCGCCCCATGCTTTTTCAGTTCTGCCCACAATGTTCTATGGGTTTGAGGTCAGGTCTTTGTGATGGCCACTCCAATACCTTGACTTTGTTGTCCTTAACCCATTTTGCCACAACTGAAGTAGGGCTTGGGGTCATTATCCATTTGGAAGACCCATTTACGCCCAAAGCTTTAACTTCCTGCCCTGATGTCTTGAGATGTTGCTCAATATATTCACAAAATTTTTCCTTCCTCATGATGCCTCTATTTTGTGAAGTACACCCAGTCCCTCCTCCCAGCAAAGCACCCCACAGCTGATGCTGCCATCCCCCGTGCTTCACGGTTGGGAGGGGTGTTCTTCAGCTTGAAAGCTTCCCCTTTTTCCTCCAAAATGACGATGGTTATGGCCAAACATTTATTTTTTTTTCATCGACCAGAGTACATTCTCCCAAAAATAGTCTTTGTCCCATGTACATTGCAAACCGTAGTCTGGGTTTATATGGGGTTTTTGGAGCAGTGGGTTTTTCTTCCTTTTTGGGGAAGGGCCTTTCAAGTTATGTCGATAGGATTTTTTCTGTGGATTAGTACTTTTGTACTGTTTCCCCTCCAGCTTTCACAAGGTTTTTTTACTGTTGTTCTGGGTTTGATTTGCACTTTTTCGCACCAAAAGTACTTAAATCTCTAGGAACGAACGCTCTCCTTTCCTGAGCTATGAGGTGTGGGGTCCCGGGTTTTTAAACTTGCTCTATTTTTTTGAACGTTTAACTTACCTTCGGTTTTTGGAAATTTGGGCCCCCAAAGGGTAACCGCTTTGGAGGTCTACAATTGTTTTTCTGGGGTCTTGGGGCTGATTTTCTTTTGTTTTTCCATGTGTAAACAAGGGGCACTGGTTTAAAGGTGGGCCTTGAACACACCCAGGTAACCCTCCAATTGACTCAAAAATTTTTTTGTCAATTCCCTATCAGAAGCTTCTAAGCCATGACTATTTTCTGGAATTTTCAAGCTTTTTAAAGGCCAGTCAATTTACGTGGCTTTTAAAGTTTCACTCCCCTTGGCATTTTTCCCATTTTGTTTTTACAACCTGGTTAAAAAGGATTGTTTGGGGGGGGTTTGTACATTTGATTTCCAAACCCTACCATTTGAAGAAGTAAAATATTTTTTTTTGTGTACAAACAACAATAAAACAAAAAAAAAAGTCATCTTTGTAAAACAGCTTTTTTCAGCAAATACGCTGCATGTCTTTGGACTATGTCTCTATAACTTGGACTCGGCCACTGGGGGTTGTTGCGCATTCTTCAAGGGAAACTGCTCCAGCTCCTTTAAGTTGGGTGGGTTTCCGCTGGTTTCAGCAATCTTTTAAATCATACCCCGTTCTCCCAAATTGATTAAATCTGGGGTTTTACAGGCCTTCTAAGACTTTAAATGTTTCCCCTTAAAACCCCTCAAGTGTTGCTTTTGCGATGCTTTGGGTCTTTTTCTGCTGGAAGGTGAAACCCCTGCCCAGTCTCAAAACTCTGGAAGACTGAAACAGGTTTCCCTCAAGAATTTCCCTTTTTGCACCATCCTCTTCCTTCAATTTTTGACCATTTAAAAAACTGGATGGTGTTCTCGGGGTGTGAGAGGTTTTGGGTTTGTGCCAGACACAGTTTTTTTCCTTGAGGGCCAAAACCCAAATTTTTGTCCTTCTTCCACTGTTTGGGGGATCTCCCACACCCTTTTTTGGCGAACCCAAAGTGTTCACCTTTTTTTTCTTTAAGAAAGGGCTTTTACGGGCCACTCTTCCGTAAAGCCCACTCTGTGGAGTGTAGGGCTTAAAGTGGTCCTATGAACAAATACTAAAATTTTTTCCCTGTGGAGCTTTGCCTCCTTCGGGTTATTTTTGGTCCTTTGTTGCCTCTCTGAAATGCCCCCCTTGCCTGACCGTAGTTTTTGGGGGGGGGCCCTCTCTTGGCAGGTTCTTGTGGTCCCTATTCTTTCAATTTTTTATAAGGGTTTAAATATGCCCGTGGGACGTTCAAAGTGTCAGTATTTCTTTATACCCAACCCGATCTTTACTTAAAAGCTGCACTAAAGTCTAACAAACACCCCCCCCTCTTTTTATCATAAATTTCTCTCACCCAAATCATCATCATTTGTACAAGTGCTGGGTTGTTGAATGCCTTTTCCCTATAGCGTCTAAAAAGTTTTTTGTCAATTTGTTTACTGTAAAATAGCATTGTTTTGCTCAAACAAAATTTTTTTCCAAAAGTTTACAAAGGGGTTGGGGTAACAACTATGGTCGGCTTTTTTGAGCCGTAAAGGGGGGTTTACTTTCTTGGGGGTGGAAAAAACTTTTGCTTTCCCTTCCAGGGGTGGGGCACACCTTTTAGTAGTCTTAAATTGAAGATGTGGCAAATAGGTACAATATCGGCCCCTTTATCCCAAAAATTTTTCCCTCCGATTGTCAGACCTGGGGTCTTTTCATTGTTGTTGAAACAAAAAATTCATCTCTTCCCCCACCACTTTCAGAATTCAAAATTTCAGCTTGTCTTTCATAATTTGGGCAGATATCTTGGGGTGTGTGTCGCGTTTGTTGTGCATGTCTGCCTACTTTTTATCCTGCCAATGAAAAAACATAAGTATTGGCATACGTTTTTTTGTTATGCCCTCTGATTCATGTTGATTGACTGAGTTTTCCTTTTTCCCCAAAAAATTCTTTAAGGTCTCCAAGCTTTTTCTATCATCTTTTGTAAATTTATCTTTTTTCATAGTGTGTTTCTTCTTCTTTTAATTCAGTTTAGTCACATATTTCACATTTACAGTACTTTGCCATCGGGTTTTCACCAGAATTATTTCCATTCCTTTTTCCTCTCCCTCTCAACCCTCCATTTTTTCTTCCTCTTTAAAACCAGGGGGTTTAAACCGTTTTACAGTCTTTTCTTAAAGGTGCATGCTTTTGTAACTGGGGTAAACAAAATTTCTAAAATTTCAAGTGGCGTCGTTTGCTCCTCATTACCACCACGGACCAATAAATTTTTTATCCTCAACTAGGGAAACCCTACAAAAAATTATTGTTACCTCTTATACACTATATTGGCCCCGCCTTTTGGGCTTGGTTTTCCCCGATTGGCTACTATATTGTATCACTACTCCAAAGGTCTGGTACTTTCGCAGCATTATAAAAAAATTGATCAAAACATTTAGGGTTTCATTCCTGTGCTGTTTGAACTACCCTGGAGGGGGACTGATAACTTAAAAGGTTGCGGCACTGTTTCAGTTTGAAAACTTTTTCTTGATGGCACTTGATGAAAAACCTAATTTTAAATCACCCAAAAATTACCATTATCAAGTTTCACATTTATCCAGATTCTGACTGTTACACTTGGTGGCTATGCACTTCCCCCCCGAATGGGCTTTAGGTGAGGCAGGTTAACCTGTAGCCATATTACTCTTCAACAGTATTTAAGCATGCGATACTCTCTAATCTTTACAGATGTGGTTCTGAATATAAACCGCACACCTCCACCACTGGCCTTTCGTAAACATGTTATACACCGTGTATTGCTTACCAACTGGTATCATCAAAGGTATTCCAAGTGAGTTTCAGAGATTGTCAGAAGAGGAAATGTCATCTTTACTAGTAAGTATTAATAATGAACATTGGTTCTTAAGCTACATATGTTAACGTGGGCTATTTTGAGCGCTTTTCGGGGATGGCGGCTTGCTTCAGCTTTAATGGAAGCTTATGCAGAAGTAAGATATTCTCATTATTATGGTAGTGCAGGGGCAGTCACACAGTGACTTACTAAGGGCACAACACCTCAGTGCTAACAATTATCACTCTGGTTCATAGGCATATCATTTGCTGCATACAATAGCCGTAGGATCAGCAGAGTCATTCAGGGCCAGTTAGAGGACATAAATTAGGTTACTTACATTGTGTCGGCCAATGCCATCTGGTATAATGTACATTTGCTAAAGCCATTGATGACGACTCAGCGACGCAACGGTAAGGGATTACAAATGAGCTAAACTTCGGTCATTGATAAGTCCTTGACTCAATGCAAGACATATAATGCTATGCCTGTGAAACGGATCCAGGAAACCCAATGATTTGTGTGGGCCCCATCCTCCTTATAAAAAGTGTTTTGTTTCCAAAAGGTTTTCAAAATTCGTCAACAAAAGTTCACCCATTGAGCTGCAAAAACACGTAGCCAGTGTGTGAAGAAAAAGAATAATCCTGCTAAAGATTTCAATGCCACTATTAAGAGCGGTGCAACAGGGCCAGATATGATGGGTTCGTTTATTAGTGTCTAGCAGCAGAGTCAATCACGCTCTTTAAAAATCCAGGTTCAACTGTTCAGAGCTGCCGTTTATAAGGTCATTAAAACCCACATGGACTACGATATAATCGATGTCCATGTCCTGACGTAGTACATTCGGAGCAGCTTGGTAATGTCATTTACTCAAGCTCCGGGAAAGGACATTGTTTTTTGCACCAAGAACAGTCACATTTCTTACCATGGAGTTGCCCAAAATCACGGCTGCGAAAGAAGAGAAAGGCGAGGAAGGACTAGGAAATCCGCCCATTCTCCACGCTTCACAGGATTCGGAGAAACCTTTAAGGACGGGCGAGAGGCCGTAGCTCCCGGTGCCTGGTGCAGGCCTCCGACAGATGGAGAAGCCCCGCTCGATCCAGAGCAGGGACGGAAGATTGCCGGCGTCTACTTCATTAATGTTTCAATTAAGGATTGCCACTTTAAACACCTTTTTAATGGAGTAATACTGTTATATTATGGTGCAATCCTCTAGTGAGTGAGTTACTTTTTTGAATGCGAGAGCAAATTAATTGTAAATGGTTCCAAACAAATGTTCATTGATTTATGTTTTATTTTTTATGATAACGCAATTGATTAAAACACCTCCCTCTTTCCTGCAATTTTTCCTGTCTTTGGTTATGTTACCCTGGCCAGGATTTTTTTTTAAACTGCATTTCTATACAACTTAAAAACTCTAAAATGCTATTTGGAGAACAGCAAAAACAAGCCAAAATGACCCCAGCCATTATCACCTTGGCTGCTGCAGGTTTATTCACCTCAGTCCATCTACAAAACACACAGCCTGTTAGCTACACAATTGTAACGTTATACCCCTGAAAGAGGGGAAACTGTTCAGTCAGTTGTGATGTTGAATTGCATAAAATCATCAACTCTTTACATAGATATTTATTTTCTCAAATTACATAGCGTTCACATTTGTATTCCTAGGCATTACTAATCAAGCTCCGCACAAACAGACATCAGTGGAGCACACATATTATTGTATTATCACATTCACATGACTTATTAGAATATTACTTATGCTTCTGTATTACTATCAGTGATGTAGTGATAATTTTTTTTTGCAAAATGGGTAAAATATAAACTCCAGAGGGCGATCGAGATAACCACCAATATGAAAACGTATTAAGTTTTTCGAACTGTGTTGTTTGCATGTTGATTGCAATTTAATGTCGGCCTACAGGGAAGATAGGCCATGTGGAGATGTTCATATCAAGCAAGTTAGGAACTTAAAAAATAAGATATGTTTGAATAAGATTAGTACAGATTATCTCAGGGGACCCCACATGGGGCCCCAACCCCAAGTTTGGGAACCACTGTTCCCAAACCTCTCTCTGCTTGCTTCTACTCTCTCTCTCTCTCTCTCTCTCTCTCTCTCTTCTCTCTCTCTCTGTCTCCTCTGCTTCCTCCTGCATGCATTGCAGCCTGCCTCAGCCTCACCACTGAGCGCCACATCACTGTCCGTCTCAGTAGCCTACTCTCTGTAAGTTATTAGGAGAACTTAGTGTCCTATTTCTTTCTCCTGCTGAGGTCAGGCTCCGTTTAACGTTAGCTTCTTACTTCATCCTTCTCGCTGGCTAAGTAATACTAGCCAGACCCGTTCAACGTTACTGCAATAGAAGTCTCTGTCGGCAGCTAGCCACCTGACTGACATATCTATAAGCAACTTTTATACCAGTTGTCATTCTCCGAGGGTTTTTGTTTGTTTGAGGGATGTCTGTAGACACGGCGCGGGACAGTTTTAAAATGGCCTTTTGTCCGGACTCTCACAAGCACACTGTCAGCAGCTTTCTCTAGTTTCTTACTTAAGCCGACTCTGAGCTGGGGTAGTTATTTTCACTGTGTCAGGGCCTCAGCCTGTGTCAGGGCCTCAGCCTGTGTCAGGGCCTCAGCCTGTGTCAGGGCCTCAGCCTGTGGCAGGGCCTCAGCCTGTGTCAGGGCCTCAGCCTGTGTCAGGGCCTCAGCCTGTGCAGCGATAGCGTGGAGTTAGCCGTTTGAGAGAGTTGTGAATGTGCTGCTAAAAAGGAGGCAAATACGGGGGACGCAGGCGAACACTGTTCATGATTCCACTTGTTTGGCAGATGCGATTAGAACTCAGTCTGATCAAGAATCATACTGTAAGCGTTCTGAGCTTTGAACAATGCTGGGGGCAATATTTGTATATTGACCTGTAATTGATTTTCTTTATTTACAGTACCATTCAAAAGTTTGGACACACCTACTCATTCCAGGGTTTTTCTTTATTTTTACTATTTCTGCAATTGTATAAGAATAAAAGTGAAGACATCAAAACTATGAAATAACACATATGGAATCATGTAGTAACCAAAAAAGTGTTAAACAAATCAAAATATATTTTATATTTGAGATTCTTCAAAGTAGCCACCCTTTGCCTTGATGACAGCTTTGCACCCTCTTGGCTGCAGCTTCCTGGTGGCTCGATGTAGAACACATCAGGCCATTTACATTAAGAAAATGTATAGTTTAAAAAGAAATGAGGGTGACTCTCAAATTAGCAGGGAAATGATTGAGATGTAACTCAGGGAATTAGGGGAGATGGTTTAGAGGGAGGAAAAAATGGAAAAAGAGAATCTGTGACTGGATATGACTGATATGCTGGTGTTACATACACTGACAACATCACATGGATATGACTTGTACGTGTAGAAGGCGGCAGGTAGCTTAGTGGTTAAGAGCGTTGTGCCAGTAACTGAAAGGTCGCTGGTTCTAATCCCCGAGCCGACTAGGTGAAAAATCTGTCGATGTGCCCTTGAGCAAGGCACTTAACCCTAATTGCTCCTGTAAGTCGCTTTGGATAAGAGCGTCTGCTAAAACTTTTTAACATTTACTCAAACAAATACCATTAATTTGTATTCTTGTAATTATTCAATATACTGAATTTGATAATGTGGACAAAAGGAAATGGAACAAAATGTTGAGTTATGAGTCAGCTATTAGATAAAGCTGAGATTAAACAGCACCACTGGTCGCCCCAGGCACATTTCATTAAAAAAAAAATAATGTTAATGGGATTTAGGATTAGCCTGCATCGTAAAAAATAACTAATTCATAGTAAATTATCTGCTGTTCTTTCGTGCGTGCAACGATGTGCAACGATGTGCAATGATGTCCAATGACGTCCGAGGGGAAAAAAAACGATGTTCGTTGTTTGAAGTAACGTCTTTGTTGTTGTAATGTCGCAAACGGACGTGGCAGTTTCACCGCTACGGATTCCAGCCTTAAATTCAAATCAAGCTGAGGAAGGAGTTAACAAACTCAGCCAATAAGACTGGAAGGAGAAAGATTCAAGATTCTGGAAGGCTACAGCAGAGTTCTGAATCAGTTTAAACGGGCAATCTGCAGTTCAAACAATAACAAAGATTGCCCCTTTAAATGGATTGTGCTGCCTGGAATGTGTTTGGAGGAAAGTGATTTTAGCTACATTTTACAGAGAACAACACCAACAGATTACAAGACTGTCTGAGGGCCCGATTCACTCAGAACCGTTTTAGCTGATGTTTTGACGGTGTTAGAGGCGGAACGGTCAAATTCACAAGCGGCTCCTGGCGTCATACCTAAATCGGACATTGCCATTGGCTGCACGGAGTCGCATTAAGAGAAATCCCATGCAGCCTTGTTTACAAGTTCCAACACTGGAATGGGAGATGTGATCTACACCTGGATTAGGATGATAGAAGTCCTCATTATTTAGTTGAATGATTTTTCAATTTGAGCTTCATTATTTCTGTATAGCCTACACTTTCTCCTTCTGAACGTTTAACAGTGTGGCTTCTTGACAATGATCACAAGAGCAGCTGCTCACCGATTTGACAGCTCCAACGCAGTTCCACCTCCAACACTACCAAAGCATTAGCTATGCGGGTGTCGGCTATCGCCGGTTAACACTTGAGCTGATCGAATCTTAGCCTAAAGCCTGACAGCAGGTTTGATTGATTGTTGTTCAGAACATTGTGTTGATTGTTGCCTGTAGTGTTGAAATTTAAACTGAAGAAGTTTTGGAATCAACACATTAAATAGCAGGTTTGATTGATTATTGTTCAGAACATTGTGTTGATTGTTGCCTGTAGTGTTGAAATTTAAACTGGTTTCCAGGCTAGCATTCCTGTTGCTCCCAGCAGCCACTCCCTTCCTCTCTCTCTCACCCTGCTGGGCTCTTCCAACCAATCAAGAGTAATTACTAAGTTCATTAACTTCACTGGTAGTGGTCCACATGTTTATTAAGACATTACACTGCCAGCTACAACACAGAGCGAGAGGTTATTAACAAAACTACTCTGAGTGTAACCGACCTGGGTTCAAATACTAGTTCCAAATATCTCAATTACTTTCACATACATTTGAAGTAAGTATTCAGATATCTTCCATTTGAGAAGTAGCTTAATATTTTAATGTGTTTGGAAAGTATTTGAAAATACTCAAATGCACTGACTCAAATACACTCACATGCATTTAACCCAGGTATTTGTTTTTTGAAATAAGTATTTGAAAATACTCTTAAATACAATTTGGTAGACTGTTTGGTTTTTACAAATAACCATTCAAATACTCAAATAAAATTATTTGTTTTGGGCTGTGGATTTGAAAATACTCTAATACACAGAAAATAAGTATTTTAAATACCAGATACTTAAATGCATTTTGAACCCAGGTCTGGTGTTTAGTTGTGCAAATTAAATATGAGCCTCACTTTGTTGTGAGGTGGCTGGAAACGTGAACCAAGCTCTGGCCACATCTCTATGCATTGCACCTCCTCGAGCATTCACCGGACACCCAACTCTCTGACCTGCCCTGCCCGAGCCTCAACTAAATTAACCTGTATCATAATTAATTAAATCATCAACAGTTGCTTCGCTTTTACTGGCGGCTGCAGCCCTGCAACCCGACCCGCAGCTGGAGAGGTAGATGCTCTCCCTAAAGGTACCCTATTCCCCTATAGGCCCTGGTCTAAAGTAGTGCACTACATAGGGAATAGGGTGCCATTTGGGATACACCCAGAAGGGGAATAGGGTGCTATTTGGGATACACCCAGAAGGGGAATAGGGTGCTATTTGGGATACACCCAGAAGGGGAATAGGGTGCTATTTGGGATACACCCAGAAGGGGAATAGGGTGCTATTTGGGATACACCCAGAAGGGGAATAGGGTGCTATTTGGGATACACCCAGAAGGGGAATAGGGTGCTATTTGGGATACACCCAGAAGGGGAATAGGGTGCTATTTGGGATACACCCAGAAGGGTAAGAGGAGCCGGCCTATACTCAGTGACAGCTTGACAAAGACGCTGAGAGGTAGATAGAAGTAGATAGTGATGAATGAGTCCAGTGACCTAACAACCTACCTCCTAAAGCCATAACACCCTGCCTCGCTCCACTCCAATCCACTCCGGCCTTATCTGGATATCTGAACATCTGTGGTCCTTAGTTACTGCTGCTGTAACATTACTTACAGAGCAGGCTTCTCTCTCTCATACTGCAGGCCTACTATCCTACACCTTGTAGGGTGGAAGACGTCTCACCAACTTTACACACAACATATCATCCTCGATCCCAATCCACTAGTATTTTCCCACAGGAGGACCTGTATTTTGCACAAACAAAGATACCTTACCTAGCCTGAGTTAGTCAAGTGTTTGGAACATACCTCATCCAGAAGCAGTGCACCTAGTGGCCGGGGACTTTAATGCAGGCAAACTTAAATCTGTTTTACCTAATATCTACCAGCATGTCACATGTGCAACCAGAGGAAAAAAAAACTCTAGACCACCTCTTAATCCACACCAGAGACGCATCACAAAGCTCTCCCCTCGCCCTCCATTTGGCAAATCTGACCATAACTCTATTTTCCCCCCCCTCCTGATTCCTGCTTACAAGGCAAAAACTTAAAGCAGGAAGCACCAGTGACTCGCTCAATACAGATATGGTCAGATGACGGGTGGGGGGGCGGGATGCTAAGAGCCTACAGTGACTATTCTGCTAGCACAGACTGGAATATGTTCCGTGATTCATCCAATGGCATTGAGGAGTACACCACCTCAGTCACCGGCTTCATCAACAAGTGCATCGACGACTTCCGGTCCCCACAGTGACCGTATCTACATATCCCCCAGTCCCATGCGGCAGAAGCCATGGATTACCGGCACGTCCGCACCAAGCTAAAGGATAGAGCCTGCCGCTTTCAAGGAGTGGGACACTAATCCGGACGCTTATAAGAAATCACGCTATGCCCTCGCTTCGAGGCAAGCAACACTTAAGCATGCATGAGAGCACCAGCTGTTCTGGACGACTGTGTGATCATGCTCTTCGTAGCCGATGTGAGTAAGATCTTTAAACAGGTTAACATCCACAAGGCTGCAGGGCCAGATGGATTACCAGGGTGTGTACTCAGAGCATGCGCTGACCAACTGGCAAGTGTCTTCACTGACATTTTCAACCTCTCTCTGACCGAGTCTGTAATACCTACGTGTTTCACAAGCAGACCACCATAGTTCCTGTTGTCCATGAATGCGACGGTAACCTGCCTAAATGACTACTGCCACTCCACGTAAGCACTCACGTCGGTAGCCATGAACGTGCTTTGAAAGGCTGGTCATGGCTCACATCACACCATCATCCCGGAGGAAACCCTGAGACCCACTCCAATTCGCATACCGCCCCAACAGATGACGCAATCTCAATCGCACTCCACATTGCCCTTTCCCACCTGGACAAAAGTAACACCTATGTAAGAATGCTGTTCAACACCACAGTGCCCACGAAGCTCATCACTAAGCTAAGGACCGTGGGACCAAACACCTCCCTCTGCAACTAGATCCTGGACTTCCTGACGGGCCACCCCCAGGTGGTAAGGGTAGGCAACAACACATCTGCCACGCTGATCCTCGACACTGGGGCCTCTCAGGGGTAAGTGCTTAGTCCCCACCTGTACTCCCTGTTCACCCACAGCTGTGTGGCCAGGCACGACTCCAACACCATCATTACGTTTGCTGACAACAACGATGAGACAGCCTATAGGGAGGAGGTCAGAGACATGGCAGTGTGGTTCCAGGACAACAACCTCTCCCTCAATGTGAGCAAGACAAAGGAGATGATCGTGGACTACAGGAAAAGGAGGGCCGAACAGGCAACCATTAACATCGACGGGGCTGTAGTGGAGCGGGCTCGAGAGTTTCAAGTTCCTAGGTGTTTCACAATCACCAACAAACTATCATGGTCCTAAACACACCAAGACAGTCGTGAAGAGGGCACGACAACACCTTTTTCCCCCTCAGGAGACTGAAAAGATTGGCATGGGTCCCCAGATCCTCAAAAAGTTCTACGCTGCAACCATCGAGAGCATCCTGACCGGTTGCATTCAACGCCTGGTATGGCAACTGCTCGGCATCCGACCGTAAGGCACTACAGAGGTAGTGCGTACGGCCCAGTACATCACTGGGGCCAAGCTTTCCTGCCTTTCCTGGACCAATATATCTAGGTGTGTCAAGAGGAAGGCCCACGAAAATTGTCAAAGACTCCAGTCACCCAAGTCATAGACTGTTTCTCTCTGCTACCGACGGAGCGCGCAAGCAGGTACTGGAGCGCCAAGTCAGGTCAAAAGGCTCCTTAACAGCTTCTACCCAAAAGCTATAAGACTGCTGAACAAATTAATCAAATGGCCACACGGACTATTACATTGACCCCCTCCCTCCCCACTGACTACTCTCTGATTATTATCTATGCATAGCACAATTTACCCCTACCTACATGTACAATTACTCGACTACCTGTACCCCCCCCCCGCACATTGACTCGGTAACGGGTACCCCTCCTGTACATAGCCCTCGGTATTGTAATGTAAGTTTTATTGCGCTACTTGTCATTTAATTTTTTACTTTAGTTTATTTAGTAAATATTTGCTTAACTCTATTTCTTTGAACTGCATTGTGATGGTTAAGGGCTTGTAAGTAAGTGTCACACGGTTTCGGGCCGAGGGCTGCTTTCTCCTCCTTGTTCGGGCAGGTTTCGGCGGTCGTCGTCCCCGGAGTACTAGCTGCCACCGATCTATGTTTCTTGTTCGTTTGGTTTTGTCCCCCCCCCCCCCTTGTGTTGTACACAGCTGTGTCTAGTTAGTCCTCATTAGTTGTCTATTTAGTTCTCGTTTTGTGTGTGTATGGTGTTGTGTGTGATTGCTCTTCTGTTTTGGTTGGTTCTGAGCTACGTACTTCCCTCTGTTGTTTGGAGAGGTTTTTCGCACATGTTAGTGCGCCTTTCGTTTGACGCCTGTGTGCGGCCTTTATTTCGCCTCCAGGCTTATTGTGCTCGCTTTACTATCGTGAATTATTCACTAAAGTCTTTTGGACTTAGCTTCTACGCATCCTGACGCTTGATTCCTGCCACCACACTTCAGCACCCCTCGACCAGAAGTCACACACCTATTCACTAATGGATGGAATCAGGCAGGAGCAACGGTCACGCAAGCATGATGTCGCTGGAGGAGCCTGTCCGCAGGCCAGGATGACAAGTGGACACGACAACTGGGGAGCCGCTCTACAGGACGTCCATCAACACCTCACGCTGGACCGATGGTATCCAGAGAGCTCCTACCCCACTGTCGGTCTCGGGAACCGAGTCCTCCCGAACCCAGGGCGATTCGCTGCTCCCTTCGCTCCCGACGCTGTATGAGCGGAACAGCTGCCGGGTGTCAGGGTTCCTCCTGCAGTTGTGAGCTCTACCTGCCACTGTACACCCCTGTGCCTCATCGGGCACGAGAGCGTTTCCGCCCTCATCTCCTGTCTCCACTGGTGCAAGGCGTTGGAATGGGCCAACGCCAGTGGAGGAGGGATGGATGCCACACCACCATCTCCTACGCCGAGGGTGTTCTCCCGTCGCTTCAAGGCCGTGTTCGACCATGTCCACCTGAGCGGCAAAGCAGCGGGGGTATGCGTCTAGTCCACCATGAGACAGGGTTGGAAGGTGTAGGAGGAGCGCACAGTGTACGTTCGCGGCTGGCGGTTCCTAGCCGGCTCTAGCGGCAGACGCAGGGTGAATGAACTGGGCCCTCATCGACCATTTTCGATGTAGCCTCATACGGGAGGACGTTTCAACGTGAGTTTGGCCTGCAGGGACACCAATTTTCACTTTTCGACCAGTTGGTCGATATGTCCATCCGTCTGGACACCCTGCTGGCCGCACCGGGACGTCCCGAGTGGGGTCCGTCCATTCCACCCTCTGGCACAGCTCCGAGCCGAGCCCTATGGAGCTCGGGGGTGCTGGCGCTAGAGAAAGGAGGACATTCTTACCCGAGGGGGCCTGTCCCCTGCAGCCAAGTGCGGTCGTCGAGTGCACACTGCGGCCAGGTGCTGGGGAGTGGTTCCCGCGAGGGAGGAGCCACAGCTCCGTTCACTGGGTATGCTGGTGTCGAGGGTTCCCATTTTAGTGGAGCCGAGATCCAACAGGCCAATTAGGGTTAAGTGCCTTGCTTAAGGGCACATCGACAGATTTTTCACCTAGTTTCGCTCGGGGAATTAGACTCAGCGACCCTTTTCGGTTCTGGCACAACGCTCTTACCCACTACAAGCTGACGTAGACGCCGACTCCACTACTTACTCAGTAGCGTTCTGTTCGCCCATTTTTGTTATACCTGTTTGTTTTACCACAGGTGCACCTCATTCCCAGCTAGTAGGGCTGCTAGTAGATTCAGGCGCAGCTCTGGGAATTTTGTTGATGCGAAGTTTATGTTTAGATTTAGGGATCTCCCTCTCCTACCTGTTGACAAGCCTTTTCCCGTTCCATGGCTTTAGATAGACCGCCCGTTTTGGGGGTCGGGCTTGATAGGGAGAGTACACAGCGCCACTTAGGCATGTTGTGCGCAGGGGTCCATAAGCGAGACTATACAGTTGTATCTTAGATCGCACTCTCCTGCGTACCGGTGCGTGCTGGAATTCCCGCCATGGTTACAAGCACCAATAAACCCTGCTAGTTTCGTGCAAACAGAGGGCTCTCAATGTGGCTGGGGTGGTCTGCTCAGGTGTGAGGGCGAATGTCACTGGGTGTTTCCGCTTAGGAGGCGACTTCGGTGCGGACAAGTCCAAACCAAGTGCCGCACACTGCACATTCCGCCTGAATATGGGGATTTAGCTCTCGTGTTTAGTATAAGCTAGGGACGCAGAACTGTTGCCTCCTCAATAGATGAGGGGGAATTGTGCGATTGATCTCCAGGCAGGAGCAGCGCTCTCCTACGGAGCCACGTGTATCCCTTGTCTCAAGAGGAGAGAAAAGCTATGGAAACTTACATAGCCCCGAATCTTTGGATCAGGATACATAACAGGGGCCCTCGGCACTTCTCCCGCCTCCTCGAGCTTCTCTTCTTGTTTTTGTGAAGAAAAAAGATGGAGGCGTTGCGCCCTTGCATCGATTACCGTGGTCTCAATCAGATTACTGTGAAATACAGTTATCACGCTCCCTCTGATTGCGACCATGACGGCGTCATGTGCATGGAGAGCGGTTTTTCACAAAACCTGGATCTCAGAGGAATCGCGCCTATAAACTTGGAATGCGCGCATTATGGTGAGGGCGTTCCACCCGAATGGTAAAACAGTGATTTCAGTACCACGTCAGGGGGAGGTCAGTTCATCGAGTATCTCGTCAATGCCATATGAGGGTTGATGAATGCCTCCATCAGTCTCCCAATCCTTCGTAGATGACAGTTTTTCCGGGATAATGCAGAGGGCCATGGGTGGTCCCGTGTACATTGATGACATTCTAGGTGTACTCGTCTACCCGAGCCGAGCATATATGCCCTGGTGCGTCGTTTGTATTGAGGAGGCGTGTTGGAGCACGACCCATATGTCAGAGGCATAAGAAATGTCTTGTTTTTTCCCAGGAGTCAGGTCTCCTTTTTTTTGCCGGCTATTCGGTTGTCCGACGTCAGGGGTGAGGAGATAGTGGAGGTGGGATCGTGTGTCCAGCTGTGCGTAAATTGGCCAACCCCAACACTGTCAAAGAGGTGCAGCAGTTTCTTGGGCTTTGCGAATTACTACCGTATGGTTTATCCGGGTGTTTGGACAGGTGGCAGCTCCCATCGACGTCCCTTCTGAAAGGGGGTCCGGTGCGCCTGCAAGTTGGTCGAGTCCTGATGCGGACGAGGGCTTTAGAGACTGAAGGGACCGTTTACAGTCGTCTCTCCTGTGCTGGCGCATCCGGACCCCGCATTACCCCTTTATCGGTCAGAGGTGGTACGCGGCTGAGGCCGGTATAGGGGCCGTACTCTCTCGAAACGAGTTCCCGGCACGCACATAACTACCTGCCTCCAGTGGGGTTTGCTTATTTACTCTACAAAAGCTCAGCCGCGCGGTTCGATGCGAAATTATGAAGTTCGGGGACAGGGAGCTGTTAGATGTAGTTCAGAGCCCTTAAGGTTTTGGAGGCAGTGGCTTGGCAGGGGTGCCTCAACACCCTTTCCCGTCCCCTCATTTTGACTGACCATCGGAACCTGGAGTACATCCCGGGCAGCGAGGATCGACTGAAACCCCTCGCCAGGAAGGCTCGATGGAGCATGTTTTCTCGTGCCAGGTTTCGTATTTAAAATCACAGGTAAAAAAAAAACAGCGCCTGGGTCCCAGAATGGTAAAGGCAGCAATGCGGCTGTCCCGTCGGTATTACACGAGCACGAACGAGAGGATAGTCCCGTTGAGCCCTACTCCCATACTACCGGAGTCTTGTCTTGTGGCACAGTGGGTGTGGGAGGTCCGATGCCGAAATCGAGCCGACGCGTTGCCGTACCGACCCCCAGCCCTCCACAGATGTCCCTGAGGGTCGTAAGTACGTTCCGCTCGAGATTCGGGATCGACTCATTTAACATGTGGCTCACACGTCAACCCTCCTCTGGACATCCGGGTATTGGCCGGACAGTGCGATTGAGTCTTAGCACTAAATACTGGTGGCGCGCCGTTTAGCCAGGGATGTGAGGGTTTTATATCTCCTTACTGCTCGGTGTGCGCCCAGTGGTAGTAAGGCGCGCCCAACACCCTGCCGATAAAGGGGTAAGTTACAACCCACTGCCCATTTCCACAATGACCCATGGTCCCACCTCTACGGTGGATTAAACTTTGTGACAAGACCTTACCCCCTCCCTCAGGATAAACCCCCATCCTGGTCGTTTGTGGACCGGTGTCTGCTAAGGCCGGTCGTCCCTTCTCCCTCTATGTCGGGTCTTTTCGTCCTACCGTGCTCCTACAAACGCGTCAGTAGGCAACTATTTAAACCCCACGTCTTCCGGCATTACGGGGTACCTGAGGATAAATGTGGTCTGATCGCGGGCCACCCAGTTTGTACCTCCCCGAGTATGGGAGCGGATTGTCATGGAGGCGTTTTTGGGGGTCTCGGTGGAGCCTGTGACCGTCAAGGGTACCATGCCCCGAGAGAAAGCGGGCAGGTAGAACGAGTCAACCATGATGTGGGAGAGCTAGGGATGTAGTTATGATCTGAGTGTCGTATTTGCCAGGAACCGGCCTGAGGAATGGGCTCGTTACTTCCCTGGGCCACGAGATGGGCCCAGACTCTTTTGCTCGCGCACTCCTCTACCAACCTAACCCCCTTCCATGTGTGTGTAGGTTACCCAGCCGGTTCCTGGCACCTTGGCAGCAGTAGCCATGATCGAGCCACCTGCGGTGGAATGATTGGATGTGGCGCTCAGAGGAGCACGTGGAACCGCGGCACAAGCGTCCACGCTGCAGAAGCGGGCCATCCGTCGTCACACGGCGAGCGCCTATCTCCCACTGCAGTGAGGGGGCGCGGTGTGGTACGCACCCGGAGATTCGAATCCTGGCTCTCTACCAGCAAATACGTAAACCCACTTACCGCTGCGTTGCCCTGCCGAGGAAGGCCCTGTGTACGGGCGGTTGTGGGGCCTAGTTTAAAGTCCTGAGAAGATTGAATCGAAGTGTGTTATATAGGTTACATCTAGGGCAGCGTTTCATATAGAAATATTAACCCTGGTTAGGCGTTCCATGTGTCTCTTTCTCAGGGATGAGCCGGTGGTAGCTGGTCCACTCCAGGAAAGGTGAGATAGGATAAGACTCCTTCCGCCCTCCACCGGACATCGAGGGGGCCTCGTCGTACACCGTTACTGGGTGGTCGCATCTTGGAGCTGCAAGAACGCCGGATGGGGGGTCTCCAGTATCTCTGCTGTTAGTGGGAGGGGTACGGCCCTGGAGGAGCAGTGCTTTGGCGGGTGCCGCGGAGGTACATCCTAGACCCATCTCTCCTGTCGGTGTTCCAGCCACCATAATCCGGGACCATGCCCTCGCAGCCCTGCTGCTGCCGCCCCGCCCTGGTCGGTCCCCGAGGGGCCGGGGTCGGCGTCACGCGTGGACGCTGGGCCGCGCGTCAAGGGGGTGGGGGGGTACTTGTGTCACGGTTTTCCGGACGAGGCTGTGCGTCCTCCTCCTTTGTTCGGGTCGGGGCAGTGCTTCCTTCGGTGCGGTCGTCGTCCCCGGAGTACTGAGCCTGCGAACCGATGGTGAGTGTTATCTTCTGTTCGTTTGGGTTTTGTGCTCTTGATGTTTGTACACCTGTGGTCTAGTTAGTCCCTCATTAGTGTCGCTATTTAGTTTCTCGTTGTTGTGTGATTGCTCTTCTTTTTTGGTGTTCTGAAGCTACCGTACCTTCCCTCTGTTGGTTTGGGAGAGGTTTTCCGCACATGTTAGTGCGCCTTTTGTTTGAGAAGACCCTGTGTGCGCCTTTATTTTTCGCCTTACCTCCGGGCTTATTGTGCTCGTTTCTGCGTGAAATTATTCACTAAAGTCTTTTTTGGACTTAGCTTCTGCGTCACTAACTGCGCTTGATTCCTGCAACCACTACCCACCTTCAGCACCCCTGACAGTAAGATAGCATTTCACGGGTAACAGTTTTGAACCTGTTGTATTTGGCAGCAGGCTTGGACAAATAAAAAGTGATTTGATTTGATAAGACATTTTGATATAAATTGCAGTCCTTTGCTTGGTCTGAGACAGCAGTATTCTATACCTTAATACCATGTCCCTGTTCGATGGGTATAATACCTTGTGTCCCCGTCATTGTATTGACGCACTGTGGTCATTTGAGGATGATTACCAGGTTAGTTGCAATTACAGTGACCTCACAGGCTTTTGCCTATTTGACCTCTGGATGACCTTTACCCCTTACCTGCTGTAATTCTCTGGGCCTGGATCCTGTAAGCCAGTCTGGGGAGTGCACGTCCCAAATGCACCGACCTAGTTATCCTATATATCATGTGCACTGTGTGTACAAAAGTATTGCGAGTTATTATTTTTTTTTAGTATTTTTTTTACCTTATAGTTAGCAGGGAGTTACCATTGAGGGCTATCTCAGAGGTGTTCCCCTTCACAAGGGAGGCCCCTTATTTAGGGAAATAGGTTGGTATTGTGGGACTCAGGCTGGGGATGATGGTTTCTCTGGGCAGCTGGTGATGAATAGTGTATTAGGAGGGAAACACTGTAGAAGAGTCCACATGAAAGGGTCACAGAGCACTTTGTGCCAGTATGTACACGCTTGTGACACACTTCTGTGGATACTGAGAGAACTCTCTGGTGTGGAATACGTGGAATAGACAGACACTACAAGGACGGTACTGAGAGAATCGTGACTCTGTGGATACTATGAGGACACTCTGTGGATACTGAGAGAGCCACCCCCCTCTGTGGATACTGAGAGAACACTCTGTGGATACTGAGACAGAAACACTCTGATAGATACTGTAGAGAACACCTCTGTGGATACACTGATAGAACTCTCTGTGATACGGTGACGAGAACACTCTTGTGGATACTTGGAGAGAACACTCTGTGGATACTGAGAGAGCTACTCTGTGGATACTGAGAGAATGCAGGTCTGTGGGATACTGAGAGAACAACGTCTGTGGATACTGAAAGAACACTCTGGTAGATACTGAGAGAAACACTCTGTAGATACTGAGAGAACACTGTAGATACTGAGAGAAACACTGTAATACGATCTGATCAGACTCTCTGTGTATACTGAGAAGAGACACGATCTGTGGATACTGAGAGGAACACTTCTGTGGACATACTAAGAGACCCCTTCTGTGGATAACTGAGAATATGAACACTCTGTGGATACTGAGTAGAACTCTCTGTGGACTACTGAGAGACCTGACTCTGCCTTGGATACTGAGAGAACACTGTGGATCTGAGAGACCACTCTGTAGATACTGAAGAAACTCTTTGGATACTGAAGATTATTTCACTTTGTGGATACTTGAGCACCCTGACCCTCGCCTGACCTGGAGGTCTAACAAACTCTCCTCTATTCTCTCTCCAATATCTCTTCTATATTTTATCTCACTTCCTCTCCCTAATCTCCTCTCGTGTTCCCTCTCTCGCTCATATCTCTCTCTGTCCCTCTCTTCCATATCTCTCTCTAACCCTCTCTCCATATCTCTCTCCTAACCCTCTCTCCCTAGTCATCCTCTGTCCCTCTCTCCGCTATCTCTCTTCTGTCCCTCTCTCCATCATCTCTCTACTCACGGACTCTCTCCATATACTCCTCTAACCCTTTGCTCTCCATAGCTTCTGCTCTGTCACCTCTCTCCTATCTATCTCTCTTCCTTTATGCTGTCTATGAGTTTTCTAAAAGTTATGTAATTCTCTCATTCATTCGATTGTTTATTTCCTCACTCTCCTCTCTACTGATGTAGCTAGATGGAGTTCAGTAATGGGTTCTTTATAGTGTAAACCCACGAGTTCGATGTCGTCCCCCGCAGAAATCTATTTGCTAATAAAAAAATTCCCCATCAAAATCTGTCAGTTTAAGCTAGAGAAGCTGAGAGGCTGCGTCTCACTCCGACCTCATCTGCCCAATGTGTGCGGGCCTTCCACTCTCGCGTGAGAAGAATGTTGCCGGCTACAGCGTTTTGCTCATACCCTGAGACATCCAGGAAAGTGTCATCTTCTCTCGAAAACTTCTGTAGGCGTCCGTGATACGTTGATCGTTTTTCTCTAGGGATTCACAGAACTCATCCATGGCAAGAGCTCGTCTGAAGGTCGCCGGTACACCCTTCAAGAACAAGGTAATTTACATTTACTATAACTTGGAAGTAGTTTTGGTTGCCAAAATGTCTTTGTTAAATGTCTGTAAAAAAATTAATATCCTGATCTTTCTTATATCTCTCAGTTTTTAGGACAAACCTTTAAAAAAAAGCATAAAGGGCCCCCCTTCAATGTTTTTTTTTTTTTTTTTTTTTTTTAAAAAAGGTTTGTAAAAAAATTTTTTTGATTCAAGAAAATCTTAAAAATTTTCCATATTTTATTTTGTAAACCCCTCAAACCGTTCCCACTATCTTCCCCCATTAAGTACCAAGAAAAAATTTTAAAAATAAAATAATATAAATATGCCAAATTTTTTAGCAGAGCTTTTAAAAACCAAAGCGCTTACCCTCATGTGTGGGGATACTTTTTGTGTATGGGTGGGCCCGGGGATCGAACCCCCTACCTTTTTGGGGTTACAAAACCCCGCGCTCTACCACTGAGCCCATCTACGGGGGGTGTAGATCTATTGAATTTAAAAAACCCAAACCCACAACACAAAGGGAAAAAAACACCAAAACACCAACCCCCACGGGGCCAAAACCCCCCAACACACAACCACTTTCCCCCGTCCATTCCTCATCTTACATTTTTTAAAACCCATCCCCCCCTGTTTTCACTGTCCCCCCCCCACAAATCATTGTATCCCCCGGAGCCTCTTCCAAAGTTTTGGGGTTAAAAATTTTTATCTCCCCGCTTTTCTGTTGTTTTTGGTTTTTTGTTGTTGTTTATGTTTGTTTCTAAACCCCCTGCCGGGGACAAAGGAACACCTACCGAAAAACAGAGATGTAAGGAACCTCGAGGGAAAAAGGGGGGAAATTCTCTTTGCTCCTTAAACGGGGTAAAAAACGTTTTTTTTTTAAATCAACCAAAATCCCCTTCTGTAGAAATAGCATTTTACGTGACCTGCAAACGTAATCAGACCCCTTTTTGGATTTCTTACATTTTTTTATTTGGTTTTTACAAAGTGGGATTAAAAAAGATTTAAATTGTAATGTTTTTGTCAACAAACTACACAAAATACTCTGTAATGACGGTGGAAGAAAAATATATATTTTAAAGAAAATACAAATTTAAAAAATAAATAAGTCTTTCATAGTATTCAGCCCCCCCAGTCCCAAATGTCGAAAAAACCTTTTTTCGCATCGATTGGAAAAGCGGTGAACTTCTTGGGTAAATCTATAATGTCCCCCCTGGGGGGGGTTTGATTCACGGAGCTTTTGGGTAAAATCTATAAAGTCTCTTAGGGGGATCGTTACGCGGTGAGTCTTCTT
>CM072235.1:50131052-50153169 GCA_036851935.1 Coregonus suidteri | reverse complement strand
GGTACTGGAGCGCCAAGTCTAGGTCCAAAAGGCTCCTTAACAGCTTCTACCCAAAAGCTATAAGACTGCTGAACAATTAATCAAATGGCCACCCGGACTATTACATTGACCCCCCCACTCCCCCACACTACTCTCTGATTATTATCTATGCATAGCCAATTTACCCCTACCTACATGTACAAATTACCTCGACTAACCTGTACCCCCGCACATTGACTCGGTACCGGTACCCTCCTGTACATAGCCTCGGTATTGTAATGTAATTTTATTGCGCTACTTGTCATTTAATTTTTTACTTTAGTTTATTTAGTAAATATTTTCTTAACTCTATTTCTTGAACTGCATTGTTGGTTAAGGGCTTGTAAGTAAGTGTCACGGTTTCGGCCGAGGCTGCTCCTCCTCCTTGTTCGGGCAGGTTTCGGCGGTCGTCGTCCCCGGAGTACTAGCTGCCACCGATCTATGTTTCTTGTTCGTTTGGTTTTGTCTTGATGTTGTACACCTGTGTCTAGTTAGTCCTCATTAGTGTCCTATTTAGTTCTCGTTGTGTGTGTATGGTGTTGTGTGTGATTGCTCTTCTGTTTTGGTGTTCTGAGCTACGTACTTCCCTCTGTTGTTTGGAGAGGTTTTCGCACATGTTAGTGCGCCTTTTCGTTGAACGCCTGTGTGCGCCTTTATTTCGCCTCCAGGCTTATTGTGCTCGTTTACTACGTGAATTATTCACTAAAGTCTTTTGGACTTAGCTTCTGCATCCTGCGCTTGATTCCTGCACCACCTTCAGCACCCCTGACAGAATCACACACCATTAATAATGGAATCAGCAGGAGCAACAGTCACGCATGAGTCGCTGGAGGAGCATGTCCGCGGCCAGGATGACCAGACACGACAACTGGGGACCGCTCTACAGGACGTCATCAACACCCTGCACCGATGGGAGTCCAGAGAGCTCTCGCTCCCGAGGGCGTATGACGGAACAGCTGCCGGGTGTCAGGGGTTCCTCCTGCAGGTGGAGCTCTACCTGGCCACTGTACACCCGGTGCCCTCGGGGCACGAGAGCGTTTCCGCCCTCATCTCCTGTCTCACGGGCAAGGCGTTGGAATGGGCCAACGCCGAGTGGAGGAGGATGGATGCCACCACCATCTCCTACGCCGAGTTCTCCCGTCGCTTCAAGGCCGTGTTCGACCATCCACCTGAGGGCAAAGCAGCGGGGGAGCGTCTAGTCCACCTGAGACAGGGGAGGAGGAGCGCACAGGCGTTCGCGCTGGAGTTCCGGACTCTAGCGGCAGACGCAGGGTGGAATGAACGGGCCCTCATCGACCATTTTCGATGTAGCCTACGGGAGGACGTTCAACGTGAGTTGGCCTGCAGGGACACCAATTTCACCTTCGACCAGTTGGTCGATATGTCCATCCGTCTGGACACCCTGCTGGCCGCCCGTGGACGTCCCGAGTGGGGTCCGTCCATTCCACCCTCCGGCACCTCCGAGCCGAGCCCTATGGAGCTCGGGGGTGCTGGCGCTAGAGAAAGGAGGAGGAGGAGCCCGAGGGGGCCTGTCCCCTGCACCAAGTGCGGTCGTGGAGGGCACACTGCGGCCAGGTGCTGGGGAGGGTTCCCCGAGGGAGGAGACAACAGGCCACGCACTGGGGACCTTCCCAGGTGAGTAGACGCCCCACTTACATTTACATTTACATTTTAGTCATTTAGCAGACGCTCTTATCCAGAGCGACTTACAGGAGCAATTAGGGTTAAGTGCCTTGCTTAGGGCACATCGACAGAATTTTTCACCTAGTCGGCTCGGGGATTAGAACCGCGACCTTTCGGTTACTGGCACAACGCTCTTACCCACTAAGCTACCTGCCGCCCCCACTTACCCAGAGCTTCTCTGTTGCGCACTTTTGTATACCTTTTTGTTTTCCACAGGTTGCACCTCATTCCCAGCAATAAGGCGCTAGTAGATTCAGGCGCAGCTGGGAATTTTGTTGATCGGAAGTTTTGTTTAGATTTAGGGATCCCTCTCCTACCTGTTGACAAGCCTTTTCCCGTTCATGCTTTAGATAGCCGCCCGTTGGGGTCGGGGTTGATTAGGGAAGTCACAGCGCCACTTAGGATGTGTGCGCAGGGGGGTCATGAGGAGACTATACAGTTGTATCTGATCGACTCTCCTGCGTACCCGGTGGTGCTGGGAATTCCCTGGTTAAAGCACCCATAACCCTGCTATTTCGTGGCAACAGAGGGCTCTCAATGGGTGGTCTGCTCAGTGTGAGGGGGCGATGTCTGGGTGTTTCCGTAGGGGCGACTTCGGTGGAAAGTCCAAACCAAGTGCCCGCACTGCACATTCCGCCTGAATATGGGGATTTAGCTCTCGTGTTTAGTAAAGCTAGGGCGACGCACTTGCCTCCTCATAGATAGGGGGATTGTGCGATTGATCTCCAGGCAGGAGCAGCGCTCCCATGGAGCCACGTGTATCCTTTGTCTCAAGAGGAGAGAAAAGCTATGGAAACTTACATAGCCGAATCTTTGAGACAGGGTTACATACGGCCCTCCACTTCTCCCGCCTCCTCGAGCTTCTTTTTTGTGAAGAAAAAGATGGAGGGTTTGCGCCCGTGCATCGATTACCGTGGTCTCAATCAGATTACTGTGAAATACAGTTATCCACTCCCTCTGATTGCGACCATGACGGAGTCATTGCATGGAGCGCGGTTTTTCACAAAACTGGATCTCAGGAGCGCGTATAACTTGGTGCGCATTAGGGAGGGCGACGAATGGAAAACAGTGTTCAGTACCACGTCAGGTCATTTCGAGTATCTCGTCATGCCATATGGGTTGATGAATGCTCCATCAGTCTTCCAATCCTTCGTAGATGACATTTTCCGGGATATGCAGGGGCAAGGGGTGGTCGTGTACATTGATGACATTCTAGTGTACTCGTCTACCCGAGCCGAGCATATAGCCCTGGTGCGTCGTGTATTGAGGAGGCTGTTGGAGCACGACCCATATGTCAAGGCAGAGAAATGTCTGTTTTTCCAGGAGTCGGTCTCCTTTTTGGGCTATCGGTTGTCCGCGTCAGGGGTGAGAATGGAGGTGGATCGTGTGTCAGCTGTGCGTAATTGGCAAACCCCAACCACTGTCAAAGAGGTGCAGCAGTTCTTGGGCTTTGCGAATTACTACCGGAGGTTTATCCGGGGTTTTGGACAGGTGGCAGCTCCCATCACGTCCCTTCTGAAAGGGGGGTCCGGTGCGCCTGCAGTGGTCAGCTGATGCGGACAGGGGCCTTTAGGAGACTGAAGGACCTGTTTACGTCGGCTCCGGTGCTGGCGCATCCGGACCCCGCATTACCCTTTCAGGTCGAGGTGGGACGCGTCCTGAGGCCGGTATAGGGCCCGTACTCTCTCAACGGTCCGGCACGCCACCTAAACTCCGCCCCTGTGCTTTTTACTCTAAAAAGCTCAGCCCGGCGGAGCGAAATTATGACGTCGGGGACAGGGAGCTGTTAGCTGTAGTTCAGGCCCTTAAGGTGTGGAGGCATTGGCTTGAGGGGGCTCAACACCCTTTCCTCATTTTGACTGACCATCGGAACCTGGAGTACATCCGGGCAGCGAGGAGACTGAACCCTCGCCAGGCTCGATGGAGCATGTTTCTCGCCAGGTTCGTATTTAAAATCACGTACATCCCTGGGTCCCAGAATGGTAAGGCAGATGCGCTGTCCCGGCGGTATGACACGGAGGAGAGGTTCCGTTGAGCCTACTCCCATACTACCAGAGTCTTGTCTTGTGGCACCGGTGGTGTGGGAGGTCGATGCCGAAATCGAGCGAGCGTTGCGTACCGACCCCAGCCCTCCACAGTGTCCTGAGGGTCGGAAGTACGTTCCGCTCGAGATTCGGGATCGACTCATTTACTGGGCTCACACGTCACCCTCCTCTGGACATCCGGGTATTGGCCGGACAGTGCATTGTCTTAGCACTAAATACTGGTGGCCCACGTTAGCCAGGGATGTGAGGGTTTATATCTCCTCCTGCTCGGTGTGCGCCCAGTGTAAGGCGCCCAGACACCTGCCAAGGGGTAAGTTACAACCCCTGCCCATTCCACAATGACCATGGTCCCACCTCTCGGTGGATTTTGTGACAGACCTTCCCCTCTCTCAGGGGAATACCACCATCCTGGTCGTTGTGGACCGGTTCTCTAAGGCCTGTCGTCTTCTCCCTATGTCGGGTCTTCCTACTGCCCTACAAACCGCAGAGGCACTATTTACCCCACGTCTTCCGGCATTACGGGGTACCCGAGGATATAGTGTCTGATCGAGGCCCCCAGTTTACCTCCCGAGTATGGAGAGCATTCATGGAGCGTTTTGGGGGTCTCGGTGAGCCTTACCTCAGGGTACCACCCGGAGAGAAACGGGGCAGGTAGAACGAGTCAAACCAGGATGTGGGTAGGTTTCTGAGGTCGTATTGCCAGGACCGGCCTGAGGAGTGGGCTCGGTACATTCCCTGGGCCGAGATGGCCCAGAAACTCTCTCCGCCACTCCTCTACCAACCTAACCCCCTTCCAATGTGTGTTTAGGTTACCAGCCGGTTTCTGGCACCTTGGCAGCAGAGCCAGATCGAGGCCCCTGCGGTGGATGATTGGATGTGGCGCTCGGAGGAGACATGGAACGCTGCACACGTCCACCTGCAGCGGGCCATCCGTCGTCACAAGGCGAGCGCCGATCTCCACCGCAGTGAGGGGCCGGTGTACGCACCCGGAGATCGAGTCTGGCTCTCTACCAGAAATCTACCCCTCCGCCTGCCCTGCCGGAAGCTGGGTCGGCGGTTTGTGGGGCCTTTTAAAGTCCTGAGAAGATTGAACGAGGTGTGTTATAGGTTACACATCTGCCTGTTGAATATAAGAATATTAACCCCGTCGTTCCATGTGTCTCTTCTCAGGCCGGTGGTAGCTGGTCCACTCCAGGAAGGTGAGATAGGAGAGACTCCTCCGCCCCCACTGGACATCGAGGGGGCTCCGGCGTACACCGTTCGGTCCCATCTTGGACTCAAGACGCCGGATGGGGGGTCTCCAGTATCTCGTGGAGTGGGAGGGGTACGGCCCGGAGGAGCGGTGCTGGGTGCCGCGGAGGGACATCCTAGACCCATCTCTCCTGTCGGAGTTCCACCGGGACCATCCCGCGCGCCCTGCTCCGCGCCCTCCTGGTCGTCCCCGAGGCCGGGGTCGGCGCACGGCTGGAGCCGCGCGTCAAGGGGGGGGGGTACTGTCACGGTTTCGGCCGAGGCTGCTCCTCCTCCTTGTTCGGGCAGGTTTCGGCGGTCGTCGTCCCCGGAGTACTAGCTGCCACCGATCTATGTTTCTTGTTCGTTTGGTTTTGTCTTGATGTTGTACACCTGTGTCTAGTTAGTCCTCATTAGTGTCCTATTTAGTTCTCGTT
Organism: Coregonus suidteri; assembly: GCA_036851935.1. Taxonomy (NCBI): domain Eukaryota; kingdom Metazoa; phylum Chordata; class Actinopteri; order Salmoniformes; family Salmonidae; genus Coregonus; species Coregonus suidteri. Next base: position 50,147,756 of record CM072235.1, on the reverse strand, counting down.
GTGTGTGATTGCTCTTCTGTTTTGGTGTTCTGAGCTACGTACTTCCCTCTGTTGTTTGGAGAGGTTTTCGCACATGTTAGTGCGCCTTTTGTTTGACGCCTGTGTGCGCCTTTATTTCGCCTCCGGGCTTATTGTGCTCGTTTACTGCGTGAATTATTCACTAAAGTCTTTTGGACTTAGCTTCTGCGTCCTGCGCTTGATTCCTGCACCACACCCACCTTCAGCACCCCTGACAGTAAGCATTTCACGGTAAAGTTGACCTGTTGTATTTGGCGCAGTTGACAAATAAAAATTGATTTGATTTGATAAGACATTTTATATAAATTGCAGTCCTTGCTGGGTCTGAGACAGCAGTATTCTACCTTAATACCATGTCCCTGTTCGATGGGTTAATACCTTGTGTCCCTTATTGTATTAGCACTGTGGTCAGTTGAGGATATTAACCAGGTTAGTTGCATTACAGTGACCAGGCTTTAATTTGACCTCTGGATGACCTTTACCCCTGACCTCTGTATCTCTGGCCCCTGTAAGCAGGCTGGGAGTGCATCCCAAATGGCACCCTATTTCCTATATAGTGCACTGGTCAAAAGTAGTGCATTATTATTTTTTTAAGTATTTTTTACCTTTATTTAAGCAGGGAGTTACCATTGAGACCAGGGTCTCCTTCACAAGGGAGCCCCTTATTTAGGGAATAGGTTGGTATTTGGGACTCAGGCTGGGTGATGGTTTCTCTGGGCAGCTGGTGATGAATAGTGTATTAGGAGGGAACACTGTAGAAGGTCCACATGAAGGGTCACAGAGCACATTGTGTAATGACAACACTCTGTGGATACTGAGAGAACTCTCTGTGGATACTGAAAGAACACTCTGTGGATACTGAGAGAACACTCTGTGGATACTGAGAGAACACTCTGTGGATACTGAGAGAGCACTCTGTGGATACTGAGAGAACACTCTGTAGATACTGAGAGAACACTCTGTAGATACTGAGAGAACACTGTGGATACTGAGAGAACTCTCTGTGGATACTGAGAGAACACTCTGTGGATACTGAGAGAACACTCTGTGGATACTGAGAGAGCACTCTGTGGATACTGAGAGAACACTCTGTGGATACTGAAAGAACACTCTGTGGATACTGAGAGAACACTCTGTAGATACTGAGAGAACACTCTGTAGATACTGAGAGAACACTGTAGATACTGAGAGAACACTGTGGATACTGAGAGAACTCTCTGTGGATACTGAGAGAACACTCTGTGGATACTGAGAGAACACTCTGTGGATACTAAGAGAACACTCTGTGGATACTGAGAGAACACTGTGGATACTGAGAGAACTCTCTGTGGATACTGAGAGAACTCTCTGTGGATACTGAGAGAACACTGTGGATACTGAGAGAACACTCTGTAGATACTGAGAGAACACTCTGTGGATACTGAGAGAACACTTTGTGGATACTGAGACACCCTGACCCCGGCCTTGACCTGGAGGTTAACACACTCCTCTATTCTCTCTCACTATCTTTCTATATTTTATTCACTCTCTCCCTTTCTCTCTCTGTCCCTCTCTCCATATCTCTCTCTGTCCCTCTCTCCATATCTCTCTCTAACCCTCTCTCCATATCTCTCTCTAACCCTCTCTCCATATCTCTCTCTGTCCCTCTCTCCATATCTCTCTCTGTCCTCTCTCCATATCTCTCTCTGTCCCTCTCTCCATATCTCTCTCTAACCCTCTCTCCATATCTCTCTCTGTCCCTCTCTCCATATCTCTCTCTGTCCCTCTCTCCATATCTCTCTCTAACCCTCTCTCCATATCTCTCTCTAACCCTCTCTCCATATCTCTCTCTGTCCCTCTCTCCATATCTCTCTTCCTTTATTGTCTATTTTTCTAAGGTTATTATTCTCTCATTCATTCATTTGTTTATTTCCTCACTCTCCATACTGATGTAGCTAGATGGAGTTCAGTAAAGGGTTCTTTATAGTTAAAAACCCAAGAGTCGATGTACAGTCCCCCGCAGAAATCTATGTGGCATAATAAAAAAATCCCCATCAAAATCTGTCAGTTTAAGCTAGAGAAGCTAGAGGCTGCGTCTCAATCCACCTCATCTGCCAATGGCGGCCTTCCACATCTGCGGTGGAAGGTGGCCGAGCTACAGCGGTGTTTGTCAGACCATGAGACATCCAGAAATGTCAGTCTTCTCATGAAAACTTCTGTAGCGTCCGTACGTTGATCGTTTTTCTCTAGGATGCCCACAAGCCTGGCAAGACTCGTCTGAAGGTAGCCGGGTACCAGTCAAAAAAAGGAATGGAAGTACATATGGAAGTAGTTTTAGTGCCAAAATGTTTTGTTAAATGTCTGTAAAAAAATAAAATATCCTGATCTTTCTTATATCTCTCAGTTATAGGACAGACACTTTAAAACAGCAGTAAGGCCAAATTCAATGTTTTATTTATTTTTTTAAATGGTTGTATATATTTTTGGATTCAAGAACATCTTAAAACAATTCCATATGTTAGCTTAGTAGAACCATCAAACCGTTCCCACTATCTTCACCATTACAGTACCACAGAAGTAAAAATAAATAATAATATAATATGCCAAGTACGCGTGGTGTTTTTTGTGTATGGGTAGATCGTATTGAATTGAAACAACACACGGTGGGTGTAGATCGCACAACACACACACACGCACACACGCACACGCACACACGCACACACACACACTTACCAGTCCATTAACCTCATCATTACATTATACTACCCAGTCTAGTGTCACTGTCTACACAATATCATTGGTATCCTGGAGAGTCTCTTCAAGGTTGGTTAAAGGTTTATCTCACCGCTTGCTGTTGTTATGGTTATTGTTGTTGTTTACTGTGTTGTTTACTAAACCCGTGCCAGGAGACAAAGGAACACCTGACCTGAAAAACAGAGATGTAAGGACCTCGAGGAACAGTGGATATTCTCTCTGTGCTCCTTAGAACAGGGGTAAAAACGGTTTAAGTCAAGCAAGTCATTCTGTAGAAATAGCATTTTACAGTGACCTGCAAACGTAATCAGACCCCTTGGATTTCTTCACATTTTTATTGTGTTACAAAGTGGGATTAAAAATGATTTAATTGTAATGTTTTGTCAACAATCTACACAAAATACTCTGTAATGACGAAGTGGAAGAAAATGATATATATTTTAAAGAATAATACAAATTAAAGAACTAAAATATAGTCATTGCATAAGTATTCAGCTCCCAGAGTCAATACGTGTCAGAAACACCTTTCGCATCGATTGCAGCGGTGAGACTTCTTGGGTAAGTCTATAATGTCTCTGGAGGGTATTGATTACAGCTGTGAGTCTTCTTGGGTAAGTCTATAATGTCTCTGGAGGGTATCGTTACAGCGGTGAGTCTTCTTGGGTAAGTCTATAATGTCTCTGGAGGGAATAGATTAATTCCTCTTTATCACGCATTTATTTAGTGGTTCTGTGCAAGAGCAATGATGTTCAAACCTATGGTTATGGTAAGGTTTTAGAACCTCTTCTACGAGATCTATGAACTCTGGAGGAACTTGGTGTTTATGCCCCTCTCCTAGGTGTATCTGTCAAAGGTAAAGTACAGAGTGCAGTGGCTGACAATCTGGGAGCTCACGGCATAAAGTGGCTTGCAAAAGTATTCACCAAACGTTTGTTTGCTTATTTTTTTCTTTAAGCAATGGCTTTTTTCTGGCCATTCTTCCGTAAAGCCCAGCTCTGTGGAGTGTACGGCTTAAAGTGGTCCCATGGGCAGATGCTCCAATCTCCGCTGGGGAGCTTTGCAGCTCCTTCAGGGTTATATTTGGTCTCTTTGTTGCCTCTCTGATTAATGCCCTCCTTGCCTGGTCTGTGAGTTTTGGTGGGCGGTCCTCTCTTGGCAGGTTTGTTGTGGTGCCACATTCTTTCCATTTTTTAATAATGGATTGAATGGTGCTCCGTGGGATGTTCAAAGTTTCTGATATTTTTTTATAACCCAACCCTGATCTGTACTTCTCCACAACTTTGTCCCTGACCTGTTTGGAGAGCTCTTTGGTCTTCATGGTGCCGCTTGCTTGATGGTGCCCCTTGCTTAGTGGTGTTGCAGACTCTGGGGCCTTTCAGAACAGGTGTATATATTCTGAGATCATGTGACAGATCATGTGACACTTAGATTGCACACAGGTGGACTTTATTTAACTAATTATGTGACTTCTGAAGGTAATTGGTTGCACCAGATCTTATTTAGGGGCTTCATAGCAAAGGGGGTGAATACATATGCACGCACCACTTTTTCCGTTATTTATTTTTTAGAATTTTTTGAAATAAGTAATTGTTTTCATTTCACTTCATCAATTTGGACTATTTTGTGTATGTCCATTACATGAAATCCAAATAAAAATCAATTTAATTACAGGTTGTAATGCAACAAAATAGGAAAAACGCCAAGGGGGGTGAATACTTTTGCAAGGCACTGTATGTCACTCATGTGGATAATAATTGTTTTATTGTGTTTCTGCTACTTCTGTCAAAGGTAAAGTACAGAGTGTAGTGGCTGACAATCTGGGAGCTCACGGCATAGCTGGTTTCATTGAGAGTTTCTCAGGGGAGTACTATTGCAGGTTTTGCACAGGAAAGAGTTGTGATATTCAGTTACATTATGTTGCATCTGGTGCTTTCAGCTTCAGAACAAAATAACTTCATGTAAAACACGCTCAAGACACTTGTACAAACATTTTTGTGGTGAAGAAAGACTGTGTTTTCACAAGCAACTTATCTCATTTTCACGTCATCTCTTGCTATCCTCCAGATCTTGCTCACAATATTTTTGAGGGTATTGTCCCAAACCAGCTGTCTCACTGCTTAGCATTACTTGTATCAAGACAACTCTTTACATTGGATGACCCGAATAAAGCTATTCTGAATTTCCCCTACGAGTGGTCAGACAAGGCGAACAGTCCTCACGTGTTACCACACCGTTTTGTCCAGTAGAAAAACAGTGGGTGGAAACACTCATGAAAACTGGTGCTTGCTAAGGTTGTTATCATTTTGGATCGCCCCCCCCCCCCCTGAAAATGAGCCAGCATGACTTGTACTTATGGACCCGAAAGACATCATTGAGCTTGTTGTTGCCCCTGTGCATAGTGATGACTCTATTTCTTATCTAGGAAGCAAAATAATTGATCACAGGCATAGATAGAAAGAGTTAGGCTTCTACCGAAGCGTCATTATCTGGAACACCCCCCGGATGATGAGTTTTTTTTGGTCCTCTTGTAAGGCAATGGACAATGTGGTTTGAGGCCAAAACAAGTTATCAGACACACAAGGTGCTTCGAAAAAAGTGCCTCTTTCATTAACCTCCGAGCATCAGCTGATGATTGCTTACCAGTTGAGCTCTCCACATCTCAGCAAATCTGAACCTGAGGTCTCAACTGTCTCCCAGTGGATTTACTCAAAAAAATGAAAATAGCTGAAGCCATTAGACAGAAGTACCCTGACACACCTGAGGTTCATCTTTCCCAGTGTGTGACAAGTAAGGGCATAACCTACAGGAAGGGAATGATAGTTGCCCATAAATTAGCAGGTGGATTACCCAGATTTTGGTGAAATTGTTCAAATTTGCATTTTGCATGAGAGTGTGTTTGTCATTGTTAAAGGAACTGTGTGGTTGGTACAGATAACATTATAGAGCCTTAGAACTTAGTCCTGCTCCCACAAGAGATGGCACTCTAGTGGCACTAAGTGAACTGGCAGACAGTTATCCACTGGTTGACTACATCATTGGATCAGTCCGCACTTTGAAATGGCTTATCCAATAAGAGGTTAAGTATGTTTAATATCAATGAATATGCATGCCTGCCTGCCTAATCAGTAGAAAATAGATATGAAAACTATATTTCTTACAACTTTCAAATATATAATTAACGTATTATGGACCATGAAGAATAATCCTTGACTGTCGTTCTTGTCTGTCTTCTTTGCAGACTAAGAAGCAAGATGACGTCAACTCCTGCAATCGTGATGATCATCCTGATTGGTGGCAGCTGCCAGAGACTGACCTTCCCTTGTGGACTCCCTGAATCTGTGACTGACCTTCCCTTGCGGACTACCTGAATCTGTGACTGACCTTCCCTTGCGGACTACCTGAATCTGTGACTGACCTTCCCTTGCGGACTACCTGAATCTGTGACTGACCTTCCCTTGCGGACTACCTGAATCTGTGACTGACCTTCCCTTGCGGACTACCTGAATCTGTGACTGACCTTCCCTTGCGGACTACCTGAATCTGTGACTGACCTTCCCTTGCAGACTACCTGAATCTGTGACTGACCTTCCCTTGCGGACTACCTGAATCTGTGACTGACCTGCCCTTGCAGACTACCTGAATCTGTGACTGACCTTTTGAACGATGTAAAGAAGCATTGTGGACTTCACGGCAACTTCAGACTTCAGTTCATGGACCCTATTTTTGGAAATGAGTTCTTTAACCTGAACTCAGAAGTAGTGGACAGAGCTACTCTTCAAGTTATTGACATGTCAGAGATCCCCCACAATTCACTGTGCTGAAACCTCCAGCAGTATCAACACCCCACTCCCGACAACCTCCGCCTTCAATCGTCGCCACGTCGATGACTCGTCAAAACACTATCCAGAGGCTCAGTTGACACTGACACACTGTCTTCTCCAGAGTCCACTAGCTCACGGTCCTCTTGGCCTGCTTTGTTCTGTGTGCCTCGATTCTCCCATGATGCCGAGCTAAAACTTCAGCAGGCCAATTCAGCTCGCCTTTAAAGTGGCTCTCTACTTGTTCCAGAGCCTAAGTTGAAGTCAGACATACTCGAAGGCTTGTTGCAAGAAATTGTCCAGTATAAAGTTCATGCCACTGATGGAGAGATGGAACAGGTTGCACAGAGTCTAATCAAGAAGCATCCGTGTTTGACTGAGAAGTGTTCCTTCACTGGATGTGGCGGATGGAAAACCAGTTTGAAATACAAACTGGCAAACTACCGCGCTCGCCTGAGAAGACTGGGATGTCCAGGGGTGACGATAAACTCCTTGAAGCACAAACCTGCAGGGAAGTCAAGTGCAGCCTATGGTGTTATAAAGGCAAAGAGAGCAGAAGGGAACTTTTACCCCACATCTCCCTCAGGAGAAACAGAAGAGAGCCTCGAGGACATGCGGAAAGCTCAACTGTCCGATGTGAAGAAAAGGAACAACAGAGAGACAGTGAAGTTCAAAATGGAGAAGACGTTTGCATACAGGAGGCATTAAGTTGACCGTGGCGCACCCACGGTAGAGGACTTCATGGCCAGATGGCCTGCGCTCTTTGAAGTCATTGAGGTAAGTTAGCCATGCTTGTCTTATGGTTGATCTATTGGGTATGTTATCTGGGAGTTCTTGGTGAAGGTAGAATATTATTTTCCCTCAGCTTGCCACATAAGTGAGCCTTATTCAGAGTTATCACCATTTGTGATGACTGCCTAGTTATTTCTCTCTCTATAGAGAACCCTCTAGTTTGCTGCTTGTGTGATCATCTCCAGTCTATTTTGCTTTCTGCAGTTTTTAATCTAATTTGTTTAATTACTATTTTCAGGTTAATGCTGAGTTTAAGAGAATCACCACAACCCCAACTCCAGTCCAAATGTCTTTCTCAGATAACCTGCTGAAGTTGGTCCAAAGAAGAGGAGGATAGCTGGGCAGAAGACATATCAATCATGGCACCCACGGCTGATGGAATAATTCCTTATGCTTCAAAAGGCACATTCATATGTGGTTCTACACCAAAAGTTGACTTCAAAATGAGACATAAATAAAGAAATCCTTCTTCTATTTTCTTAAAATAGCAACATAGATGTCAGACGAGAGTGTATGATAAAGTGTGTGTGTATATGGGTGAAAGAAACCCTCGTTCAGGAATATGTGGTACGTTAATAGATTGGTGTTTCCTTCTTCCTTACTTTTCATTCTCTTCCTGTTCCATCATATTCTATCACTATTCTATGACCGTGTCATCTCCTCTGTCTTCCATCTTATTTCATTAGCTGCGGTTAATGCACTATTTTTTGTATTCAGAATTGTATTATTCAGATGAAAGACTCCATGTATTTTTTTGTTTGCATGAATGCTGAATACAGTGATCAAATTGTCTATGTCTCAAATGTAATCTGAATAGATTGAAATCTTGGTTATAACTTTAAATTTTAGTCTTAATAGGCAGTGTTAAAATATTATATATATATTTATTATATATTACCAGCAGTTCTTGATTTAGTCGACACTCAAAAGGACTCCAGTCTTCATTTATTTCCGTCTGGATCATGCTCTTGTGCTTCATGACTATACTTTTTGCAATCTAGCGTCTCTAACTGTAAACACTTCATTGATGAATGATTCACTTTGTGCGATTGACAAGTTTTGCCTTTTGTGTCTTGTTCAGGGCATGGATGAAGAGGAAGAGGATGAAGAGTCCACCAAGGACACTACTGAGGCCGATCTACATGATCAAAGACCGCGAACCAGAGGACACTGGGATTGTCCTCGAAGGGGCGTCAAGGTGCTGCAGGATCTGGGCAACGTAGTGTTTGCTGTTGCCATGAACCTCAGGTACCTTTACTGATCTCCGCTACACCTTTTAAGTCTTTCAGAAGGTTTTTACGGAACTGAATGGCTTTCTAACAAAGCTGTTGCATTTTCAAAACAGGCTGTTTCAGTGATCTGTTGGGTTGTGTGTTGTATTTCAGACTGTATGTTTCACTTATGTTGAACTTGTTAGATTGTTTACAAAAACTCAAAAACAGAATGAGCAGAACAAATGATATTTGCTTGACAAAAAGAAAATAAGTAAACTGAACAAGAATAACTGTATTATCAAGAAAGATCAAGTGTAATATATTATAAAAAAATAAAGCAAACTGGGTGGAATATGGGGAAAAATGCACAAAATTATTTTTTAATCTTCAACATAGGAATGCTACCAAAAATAATTTAATGAAACTGGTTACAATTGACGGAGTCACCCATGATTCACCAAATTATATTTTGAAGGAGGAAACAAAGTACTTTAAGCATATGTTTTCTTTTCAGTCGCCTCCATCTCCTCTAACTGAAGCTAATTGTAGAGATTTTTTTTCTGTTGATAATGTAAAATTAACAGCCATACAGAAAGACTCATGTGAAGATGAAATTACAGAGGAGGAACTTCTGGATGCAATTAAAGACTTTAAGTCCGGGAAAACTCCAGGGTTGGATGGCATACCAGTCGAGGTATACCAAACCTTTTTTGATATACTAAGAGGACCGTTATTAGCATGTTTTAATCACTCCTATGTAAATGGTAGATTATCTGACACTCAAGAAGAAGATCTCATTATTACTGAAACAGGATACAAGTGGAAAATATAAAGATCCAGTCCATTAAAAACATTGGAGGCCCCTTACACTTCAGTGTTGTGATGCAAAGATTATAGCAAAATGTATAGCGCATAGAATTAAAAAGGTATTGTCGGATATTATTCATTCTAATCAGACAGGTTTTTTACATAGAAGATACATTGGAGATAATATAAGGCAAGTATTGGAAACAATAGAACACTATGGAAAATATGGGAAACCAGACCTGCTATTCATAGTAGACTTCGAAAAGGCATTTGATAAAGTACGACTGGGGTTTATATATAAGAGCATTTCAATTTTGGAGAATCTCTTATAAAATGGGTCAAAATCATGTATAGTAACCCTAGGTGTAAAATGGTAAATAATGGCTATTTTTCAGAAAGTTTTAAACTGTCAAGAGGACTGAAACAAGGTTGTCCACTATCGGCATATCTATTTATAGTGGCCATCGAGATGTTAGCTATTAAAATCAGATCCAATAATAATATCAGAGGATTAGAAATACAGGGCTTAAAAAGACAGGTGTCATTGTACACTGATGATTCATGTTTTCTTTTAAATCCACAACTAGAATCCCTCCACAGCCTCATAGAGGATCTAGATACATTTTCTAACCTCTCTGGATTACAACCAAATTATGACAAATGTACTATATTACGTATTGGATCACTAAAAAATACAATTTTTACATTACCATGTAGTTTACCAATAAAATGGTCTGATGGTGATGTGGATATACTCTGAATACATATCCCAAAGGAAATAAATGATCTCACTTCAATAAATGTTAATAGAAAGTTAGCAAAAATAGATAAGATCTTGCTACCATGGAAAGGTAAATACCTGTCAATTTGTGGAAAAATCACCCTGATTAACTCTTTAGTATTATCCCAGTTAACCTATTTGCTTATGGTCTTGCCTACGCCTAGCGAACAGTTTTTTAAATTATATGAGAAAGAAATATTCAGTTTTATTTGTAACGGCAAGCCAGACAAAATTAAAAGGGCCTATTTATATAATGAATATGAATTTGGAGGACAGAAATTATTACATATTAAAGCATTAGACCTATCACTAAAAGCTTCAGTCATACAAAAGTTATACTTAAATCCGAACTGGTTCTCAAGCAAATTAGTAAGATTGTCTCACCCAATGTTCAAGAAAGGCCTTTTTCCCTTTATTCAGATTACAACAACTCTTTTTCAGTTATTTGAAAAGGAAATAATCTCCCAAATATCACTATTTCTAAAACAAGCCATAGAAAGTTGGTTGCAATTTCAATGTAATCCTCCAGAAACGACAGAACAAATAATGCAACAAATATTGTGGTTAAATTCAAATATACTAATTGATTGACTAATAGACAAAAAAAACCTTTATTTTTGGACAGAATGTTTAAAAAAGGTATAATCTTCGTAAATGATATCATCGGTAGGACTGGTGGAGTTATGTCGCACATGCAGCTAACAAAAAACATATGGAAATGTCTGCTCTACCCAAAATTACAACCAAATAATTGCAGCCTTACCGCAAAAGTGGAAGAGGAAAGTGGAAGGGGGAGAAAGTAAGGAACTTGTCTGTCGGCCTTGCATTAAAGAACATATTTGGTTAAGGAAAACTGTGATAAATAAAAAAGTATATCAGTTTCACTTAAGGACCAAAGGATTGACAGCCGTCCCATATCAACGTGATCTGAAGAACTGTAATATCAAAAGAAAAATGTAGTTGTGATTGAACAAGGAAATATATAGGATATCTACTATACATCGACAAGACAGAACGGTGGCATCGGGGAAGCTCAGGGCAAGGGGTGTATGGTCTCTTTGTTAACAGCAGCTGGTGCGCCATCTCTAATATTAAGGAAGTCTCTGAGTTCTGCTCACCTGAACTAGAGTATCTCATGATAAGCTGTAGACCCACACTATTTACCAAGAGAGCTTTCATCTATATTTTTTGTAGCTGTCTATTTGCCACCACAAACCGACACTGGTACTAAGACCCCACTCAACCAGCTGTATAGGGCCGTAAGGGCCATAAGCAAACAAGAAAATGCTCACCCGCAGGGAAATTTAAATCAATTTTACCTCATTTCCAGAAGTGGTTTACCCATACATCTCCATTTTTGATAGATAGCTCTTTGTGTTGTTGTTTGTTTAGTGTTTCCCCCCCCAAAAAAATCCAATTTTCCCAGAAGTGTTTAGAGTCTATGGATTCTTCAATTACATTGAGCTGATTTCTGACATGCTGTTCCTTCTTTTTCCGTAGTGTATTTCTGTATTGTTTTAGTGATTCACCATAGTGAAGGCGTAGGCTCAGGTTTTCTGGGTCTCTATGTTTTTGGTTTGATAGGTTTCTCAATTTCTTTCTTAGGTTTTTGCATTCTTCATCAAACCATTTGTCATTGTTGTTACTTCGTGTTTCTGTTAGATATTTTTAGATTTGATAGGGAAGCTGAGAGGTCAAATATACTGTTTAGGTTTTCTACTACCAAGTTTACACCTTCACTATTACAGTGGAACATTTTGTCCAGGAAGTTGTCTAAAAGGGATTGTATTTGTTGTTGCCTAATTGTTTTTTGGTAGGTTTTCGACAATACTTTCCTTCCATCTATAGCATTTCTGAATATTATTCAGTTCCTTTGGCTTTGATTCCTCATGATTGAGTATTACTCTGTTCAAGTAGACTGTGATTTTGCTGTGGTCTGATAGGGGTGTTAGTAGGCTGACTGTGAACGCTCTGAGAGACTCTGGGTTGAGGTCAGTGATAAAGTAGTCTACAGTACTACTGCCAAGAGATGAGCTATAGGTGTACCTACCATAGGAGTCCCTTCGAAGCCTACCATTGACTATGTATATACCCAGTGTGCGACAGAGCTGCAGGAGTTGTGACCCATTTTTGTTGGTTATGTCGTCGTAGTTGTGCCTAGGGGGGCATATGGGGGAGGGAATGCTGTCACCTCCAGGTAGGTGTTTGTCCCCCTGTGTGCTGAGGGTGTCAGGTTCTTGTCCAGTTTTGGCATTTAGGTCACCACAGACTAGTACATGTCCCTGGGCCTGGAAATGATTTATTTCCCCCTCCAGGATGGAGAATCTCTCTCTCTCTCTCTCTCTCGCTCTCTCTCTCTCTCTCTCTCTCTCTCTCTCTCTCTCTCTCTCTCCCTCCTTCCCTTCCTCTGTGCCAACCGGAGAAACAGAGTCTCTCTTTTTAAAAATGAAGTTAGTCTGCTCTTTTTCCATCTCTTCTCCTCTCCTCAACAGTCCACCGTACTCCTCTAACCTCCTCTTTCTCTCCCCCCTGTCCTCTCTCCTCTCCTCCCCCTCTCCCCCCTGTCCTCTCTCCTCTCCTCCCCCTCTCCCCCATGTCCTCTCTCCTCTCCTCCCCCTCTCCCTCTGTCCTCCTACCCCCCTCCCCCCCCCCCCCCCCCCCCCCCCCCCCCCCTCCACCTCTCCTTAGACCCCATTGTCTTATATCACAGAGATGTTGTAATTACCATTAGCACCAACAAGAGGCAGCAGCAGCTTCATTGGTATGCTACTGATTGTCTGGTGATAGGGGGAGAGCCTGGCAGGTAGACAATGAACAAATGCCACCAGGGGTAGGGTGGCACTAGGGACACATTGGGATGGTCCTACCTCCAATCCCCTCCGGGCCCCTGTTGTCAAAGCAGAGAGAGAGGACCAACAAAAGCTCCGTCATTCACCACACGACGACATGCAGCCATTTTAATTAATTTTCACTCAGCTCTCCTTGCAGTGTTTAGTGTGGTGGCGACCCCCAGTTATCCACCTATAGCCTTAATGCCTAGGCTATTCCCCAGTGTGTGTGTGTGTGTGTGTGTGTGTGTGTGTGTGTGTGTGTGTGTGTGTGTGTGTGTGTGTGTGTGTGTGTGTGTGTGTGTGTGTGTGTGTGTGTGTGTGTGTGTGTGTGTGTGTGTGTGTGTGTGTGTGTGTGTGTGTGTGTGTGTGTGTGTGTGTGTGTGTGTGTGGTGTGTGTGTGTGTGTGTGTGTGTGTGTGTGTGTGTGTGTGTGTGTGTGTGTGTGTGTGTGTGTGTGCGCGCGCAAGTGCGAGTGCGAGTGTGTTTGTGTGTGTGGACGTGTTTAACTACAGTGACTTCGGAAAGTATTCAGACCCCTTGACTTTTTACACATTTACAGCCTTATTCTAAAATGGATTAAATAAATAATAATCGTCATCAATCTACATACAATACACCATAATGACAAAGTGAAAACAGGTTTTTAGAAATGTTTGCAGATTTATTAAAAATAAAAAACAGAAATATCTTATTTACATAAGTATTCAGACCCTTTGGTATGTGATTCGAAATTGAGCTCAGGTGCATCCTGTTTCCATTGATCATCCTTGAGAAGTTTCTACAACTTGATTGGAGTCCACCTGGGGTAAATTAACTTGATTGGACATGATTTGGAAAGGCACACACCTGTCTATATAAAGGTCCCACAGTTGACAGTGCATGTCAGAGCAAAAACCAAGCCATGAGGTCGAAGGAATTGTCCGTAGAGCTCAGAGACAGGATTGTGTCGAGGCACAGATCTGGGGAAGGGTACCAAACAATGTCTGCAGCATTGAAGGTCCCCAAGAACACAGTGGCCTCCCTCATTCTTAAGACGTGACGCTTGGCATTCAGGCCAAAGAATTCAATCTTGGTTTCATCAGACCAGAGAATCTTGTTTCTCATGGTCTGAGAGTCCTTTAGGTGCCTTTTGGCAAACTCCAAGCGGGCTATCATGTGCCTTTTACTGAGGAGTGGCTTCCGTCTGGCCACTCCACCATACAGGCCTGATTGGTGGAGTGCTGCAGAGATAGTTGTCCTTCTTGAAGGTTCTCCCATCTCCACAGAGGAACTCTAGAGCTCTGTCAGAGTGACCATTGGGTTCTTTTTTCACCTCCCTGACCAAGGCCCTTCTTTCCTGATTGCTCAGTTTGGCTGGGCGGCCAGCTCTAGGAAGAGTCTTGGTGATTCCAAACTTCTTCCATTTAAGAATGATGGAGGCCACTGTGTTCTTGGGGACCTTCAATGACTTCCCCAGATCTGTACCTCGACATAATCTTGTCTTGGAGCTCTACGGACAATTCCTTCGACATCATGGCTTGGTTTTTGCTCTGACATGCACTGTCAACTGTGGGTCCTTATAGAGACAGGTGTGTGCCTTTCCAAATCATGTCCAATCAATTGAATTTACCAGAGGTGGACTCCAATCATGTTGTAGAGACATCTCAAGGATGATCAAAGGAAACAGGATGCACCTGATCTCAATTTTGAATCACATTCCAAAGGGTCTAAATACTTATGTAAATAAGTATATTTTTTGTATTTAATATATTTGCAAAAATTTCAAAAAAACTGTTTTCACTTTGTCATTATGGGGTATTGTGTATAGATTGGTGAGGGGAAAAAATAATTTAATCAATTTTAGAATAAGGCTGTAACTTGGGTTTACAAGTTAATTGGGTTTACAAGTTAATTAACTTTCAAATCAGAATAACTTTCTCATTGTTCCTCAACTGTAGTGTATGATATACAATTTTCTATCTCTGAGTCTCTACTTTTATCCAATGTAAAAATATATATATATATAAAAAAAAAAAATATCCTACATAAGACTGAATCGAGCCGGTCGGTCACATATAAACAGTTCTGTAGGATTGAGGTGACGTTTGGAGAAACAAAATGATACTGAGGAGTCAAGCCAGGGTGTCAAATCACTTCAAAATTTGACATTTGGAGAAATGTGAATAAACATCTAATTCTACAGGGCTTGTTGGGCTGTTGTCTGTGCATGCCTGCATGCCTGGCGGGTCCAATATGCTAGGGGAAGCATCCCTAAAAGTAAATTGAATTAAATTGTCAAAATTAGGCTATATAATTGGGCCTGTTAATAAATAAATAAAAATACTACACCAGAAAGCTTTGATTTGGTCACAGAGGATCATTAGCTTCTTTTAAAAAGCTGTTTTTAAATCACAAGCGCATAGCCTACAGTTGGGAAGCCCGCAATTTGGGCAGCTGTGGAATGCAGTGTTAGATTTTTTCCAAACATAATGGGACCCATCTCGTCCACAAAGTTGACTCAAGTTTGCCAAAAAGCACCTGGAAGCATCTGGATGATCATCAAGAATGTTCTATGGACAGATGAGTCAAAAGTGTAACGTTTTGGACGAGATGGGTCCCATTGTGCCTGGTGAAAACCAAACACTGCATTCCACAGTAAGAACCTTATACCAACGGTCAAGCATGGTGGTGGTAGTGTGATGGTTTGGGGATGCTTTGCTGCCTCGGAACCTGGACGACTTGCCTTAATAGAAGGAACCATGAATTCTGCTCTGTATCAGAGAATTCTACAGAATGTCAGGCCATACGTCTGTGGGCTTAAGCTGAAGCGCAGCTGGGTCATGCAGCAAGACAATGATCCAAAACACACAATTAAGTCTACATGAAAATGGCTATAAAGCAACAAATTTGAAGTTTTGGAATGGCCTAGTCAAAGTCCAGACCTAATCCCAATTGAGATGTTGTGGCAGGACTTGAAACAAGCAGTTCATGCGTGAAAACCCACAATTGTCGCTGATTTAAAGCAGTTCTGCATAGAGAAGTGGGCCAAAATTCCTCCACAGCGATGTGAGAGACTGATTAACAACTACAGGAAGCATTTGGTTGGAGTCGTTGCAGCTGAAGGTGGCACAACCAGTTATTGAGATTAAGGAGGCAATTACTTTTTCACACAGGGGCATTGGGCATTGGGTGTTGCATAGATTTGTTTATGAAAGAAATGAAATAAGTATGTCATTGTTGTGTTATTTGTTACTCAGGTTCCCTTTATCTAATATTAGGTTTTGGTTGAAGATCTGATAACATTCAGTATCAAAAATATGCAAAAGTAGAGAAAATTAGAAAGGGGGCAAATACTTTTTCATAGCACTGTATACATATTGCGTATATGTATGTTGTATATATAGGGCGCATTAGCAAAGGATACCTGGGTCTCAGTATGTCTTCCCTGATAAAGAGACCTGGATCTCAACATGTCTTCCCTGTTAAAGAGACCTGGATCTCAACATGTAATAATAATAATAATAAAAATATGCCATTTAGCAGACGCTTTTATCCAAAGCGACTTACAGTCACGCGTGCATACATTTTTTTTTTGTGTATGGGTGGTCCCGGGGATCGAACCCACTACCTTGGCGTTACAAGCGCCGTGCTCTACCAGCTGAGCTACAGAGGACCACCATCCCATTCCCCCAACCCCACGTCTCCACCCCCACCTCCCATCCCATTCCCCCA